>CM076720.1:14491068-15091068 GCA_038501795.1 Pseudopleuronectes americanus | reverse complement strand
ATTGTGGAAGAAACCAAGGACAAATTATTATTTTATATTTTACTGTGGCATTTTTTCTTGTTGCACTTCAGTTTCACACTTTTGCAGATATATTGTGTTAACAGATCATGTTTAATTGCCATCACTTTCAAAAATGGTCAAAGAAAACCATCAAAACTAACCTTATTTACATCTGGGAATTGTTCGGGTCATTGTTGTCACAGGAAATCATGAATACAATGTGTACTGCATGGTTGATGCATCAACCACATCAGCAGCATCTATGTGGCTTGGTATCACCTCTGAAATCTGATATATTGTATCGACTTACTATCTACTGTTCAGTGGGAGCTACTGCTGTTAAACTTAGAATGTTTGCAAAGGTTTTTGCAACAAAGTATGATATTTTTGTACTATTTAAAATGTCCAAAATGTGTGATACAGGCATCATAAAATATACATATAACTGTTTTTAATTCAAGTCATTCTATGGTTGCATAGTTCACGGAATAATAAAAATTGCCACCAGCCCAAGTGAGGTTTCACATTACATTTCTTGTGTAATATCACATATAAATGCCACAGGGTATAACTGTTGATCTAATGCATGTTTCTTTATAGAGCAACACTTTGATAAGGTTGTAGGTCTTTATCAATCTGGTGTTTACGAAGACCAGACAATAATCAGAACTGATCATGTAAAGACAAAATATAATGTAATGTAACAAGGTTGTAAAATACCATGCCATGTCCAGCAGGTGGCACAGTCACTCTTTTTTTGAAAATATGAACGGCACAAAACGATAAGTGTCAGTGTGTCACTTTTTAGACTCTGAATTAGCAGACAAGTACAAATATGCAGTAGACGTTTAGTGGCACAATTGATTCTAAAATATCAGATTTCTTACTTTTTGGTGCAATGCTGGTTTTACTTATTTCAGAGTAGTGACAATATTTACCAATGTTGCTTCACAATGTCCCAAAACCAAACAAAGCGAGGAAATAACTCTTTGCTCTCAGGTAGCTCACCACAATTTTAAAAATATAACCAAATTCATGCATACTTTATCTTTAAGGACAGTCTTTTTTTTGTTTTACCAGTCATCGTGTAAGTGAGGAGGTTTTATCCCCAACTTATTATTTGAGTTTAAAATGTGTGAAATATTGCCAGTAGGATAAAAAAATCAGCTGCTGAGAATAAGCAAACCCACAGGATGTTGAATTGTATTGTATTATTCTGCAGGAGGCTTTACAAACAGAATAAAGAAATTTACATGATTTATTTGACTGTTGTGTTAGATAACATTAAACTGAGTGTATCTAATAAATGCTGTCATCAACATGTCAAATACAGTCAATTGAATATGTCCTGTTAAAATATTTTAATACTCAGCCTTTTCCAAATATTAAAGGAGCGCATTACTTCAGTCAAGTGACCAATCTAGTGTTCTTCCAGCCTGAAGATGATTCACTTTATTTTGAAGTGTGGTAATTGCTCAGCTTAAAGCTCCAATGGTCTGTTGAGAAGCACGAAGCAGAAAATATCTTTGGGATCTACGGTTCAGTGAGCAGTGATGCACTGTGTTTGTTCTCTAATAACAACTGTCTCCTATGTCTTCTTACACTCGATGCCCGTATGGGGTAGTAGCTTACTGGACATGTCCAGATAAAGTGGAACTGTTTTGGACAGTTAACAGAGGACATCAGCAGTTATGAATGTAGAGTTTGAAAAATATTAGCAAAAGTCGCTCCGTGGACGAGGCATACGTTTGGTATGAATGAGAGAATGTTGTGCCTTCTTAATAAAGGGTGACAGATATGGGACACAGTGGGGGAGGGGTCTCATAGCTGAGCCACAGAGGCACAGAGAATTGATAAACAGTAGATAAAATAATTTTATAATAGCAATTTTCTTCTCATTAAGGTTATTATAATCATATAATAACCATTTAATTTATCCCACATACAATAAGGTTGTTGATATGATGTCATAAGGGCTTCTTTCACTTTAAACACTTTTGCATTCAGGCTTTTGAATGAATCTCATTAAAATCTGATCCACTATTTCTTTTGGGTTATACGTTATTGCTCTTTGTCGCACTTCGGATTAACTGTGACTTATTTAAAGGGACATTATAAATACATAAGCTGTTTTGTGTAACATGAGAACTTACTGGAACTTACTGGTTTTACAGGTCAAAGGCCACAGATGATATAGCGGTTTTCTGATACTGTAAGAAAGTCTAAATGTCAATGTGTAATTGAGAGGTTGTCAATATTTTCTCAGTCAAGGACCCCCTATATATATATATTCAGGGACCGCCTCATGTCCCATTGAATAACTTGACTCAACCGATATTTACACTTACTCATGTGAACGAAGAACAAAAGAGAATTGTCTTAGCAAGATATTAGACGTTTATTAAAAATACTTTCATCACGTCAACACAGAAAATATATCGTCATCTATCTATCTATCTATCTATCTATCTATCTATCTATCTATCTATCTATCTATCTATCTATCTATCTATCTATCTATCTATCTATCTATCTATAGGTGTGTTTACCATCACATTTGGAAAAAGTCAAAAAATTTATTTTCACTTCCTTTCCAATGTCCTGGAAGCATCCGGAATAAGAAAAGAGTTATGATGTCCTGACACTATTATAAAGGGACGGTCCCTTTATAATTAACCTTTGCCTTAAGGTTATTATGAATAAGATGAATAATAATTGCTTTAGTTACAGAGTCAGTGCAAAGCTGTTTATTTATTAGATATAATTTGTACCAGTCTGATCTTTTTTATAAATGATTAATAATATACACTTCACACTATATGCTATATATTTTAATGGACATTTTCACCATATTTTCTATTCTTAAGTAGATGTTTTTTTATTACATATGCAAGACATTTTCTGCCTGTGCGAATAAACATTAGCATGGCCCCAAAACAAGACATATTCCACTCACATTACATGAACCCCCGCTCCGTCCTCTCGGTCTCATCTCTCTCAGTGAAATTCGGTGTGTGACTGATGAGAGCCGAGGGTTTCTCTCATTTGTATTTTGCGACTGGCTGCCGATTCTGCTGCTGCTCGTACGCAATCCCTGGATAGGTGGTTGCCATGGTTTCCTGGGTCACATGCGTGGGTTTCCTGTAGCCAGAAGCAGCAGCAGCAGAAGATGATGCTTGGACCAAAAAAACCCACAGCCATTTTCATTGAAGGAAAAAGCGAGGATCCGCCGCTGATGCTGATGGCCTGCTGCTGACTGACTGGGTGGTCTGACTACACCCGTCTGCTGCGATCCGCTGGCTTTGTTTTGGGTTTTTTTTTCATCCGATCTTTGCGTGCATGCTTGTGTGCCTTTGATTTAATTCACAAATAGGAAAAATCGCAGCAAACCGGTTTTGTCCACATCCATAGACTGAGAACAGGAATGAGTATAGAAATTCCTGAAGGACTGACGGAGCTGCTACAGAGCTTTACCGTGGAAGTGTTGAGGAGCCAGCCCAGGGATTTGCTCGAGTTCGCGCTGCAGTACTTCACCCAGCTGAAGGACCGGGAGACCAAAGAGGCCTCGTGTGGCAATGACCAGAATTCGGCCCCGAGACCTGGGAAAGCGGTCAACTTCATTGACGAAGCCATGCAGATCGACTCGGAGAACGGAGAGGAGGAGGAGGAGGACGACGACGACGATGACGAGGAATTCATAGGTAGGAGAACATATTTCGAGAAGATGGCGAGTGGGCAAGGTGGATGGTCTTGCTTTGATTCGTATTGGGAGCATGTATCGCTGGGGATGATGTGGGAAACACATTGAGCGCAGCGATGCTCCGGCTCTTCTCCACATTGCATCCACCACCACCACGGCGCTGTCATTTTCCATATATGGTCACAGAGCCTGAATGATGCCAAATGAATATGGCTTGCCCTCCATCTGTGCGGACACGTTTTCAAAAGAGGGACAGCCTTAAAAATAGCTGCAGGATCACAGGCGACCGGAGATTTATTCCCTATTTAAAGTAACACCTTGCACCATTTGTTATTTTTCAGTTGCAGGCCGGATGGGCCTATACCCCGGTTATACATCCAAAAATAAGACCAATTGCAGATATAGACATAGGACCTAAACCTCTAATGTGATGTCATGATGTTATGGGATGTGATGTTTTCATAAACTGCTCATTTTCATCAAAATAGCCAGTGAAGGTGCAGCAAGTAGCATAGCAACCCAGAGCCCTGACACAGCATCCCAATGAGCGGTGGGGTCCTCAAGGCGGGCTGCAATGATTACATAAGGCGTCTTTATTCTATCATCAATCATATGTTTTAGTATTTTTTTTGAGTCACAGTTGTGTATAGATCCAAACTCCAGTGACTTGTCATGATGATATTTTCAATGAGTGTACCCGGACAACGCTGGCTGGCCGTCCATTAATGAATGACACCTCCTCTCTTATGTATATTTCATAGGTTTGGACTTGTTTTACATCTAAATCAGTTATTCTAATTCAAATTAGATTCAAAGGGGCAGACAAGCTTCAAAGCAACCGTCCTTATTCTGGATTTTACCCAAATGAAGATGGATCCTCAAGGGCTTGGCACTCTCTGCTGCATATGTGCCACTGCAGATGCAGCAATAAATTGATAATAATCAGTAATAATGAAGTTACTGGAAGAATCATTAACTTAATGGTGGAATTTAATTGTATATTTCTATGCTTTTGCAGCCCCAGTCATAAACCGGTTCATCAGAAGAGCATCAGGTGAGTTGTCCTTTGCTTCCTGTCTGAGCAGCCAGTTAGAAGCCTTCTCTGTCAAGAGGAGAACTCTGGACTGTGTGAGTGTTGAGATGTTCTGTATAAAACCAGTTTGACACATGATCATGAAGGCTGCGTCAGATTTGATCCAGCACGAGCTGGACTGAAGTATTTTTCCATCTGTCTTGTCTCACTGTCTTTGGTTTATTCTAACAGTGGTGATTAATTAGAGGTTGTAAAAGCGCTTTGTATCAATTCTTGTTTATAATATCAATGCATGAAAAAGACGGGAGATACGGAAATGTACGACTTCTAATAATCTCTTCATCATGGTTATAGTAAGATTGTAGCTTCATAAAAACAACTTTGTTGAATTAGGGCTAATGATAGACACACACTCACACCAAAAAAGCCCTGTCTTACACACACAAATACATTTGCATTCCTTCTATCTTTTTTTGCTTTTACCTTTCTCTGCCACATTGTATATTATATTATATGCGATGTTAGTCCCCTTTTTGTTAACTCTGTCTCATCACACATTGTAGTAAGTTGTCTAATCAAGAGTCATGTGTTGCATTTCACTAAATAAAAAAGGGAAGATGAAATGATGGTTGCACGTTAGACAGGTTAAGGAGGTGAAAATAATCCGTAGCACTTGAATCATGATTCTTTCTTACCTTTTTTATTCAGATGGGAAATTATTATCCTCTCTGCAGAAGGCAAATAGCCAGCAGACTTTGGCAAGAGATAGAATGCTTGAAATATTGGTTTTAGACAGAGCAGGGTATGCCATGCAGCAAGGTTTGCCTTGCTATGAGTCTAACTGGGACCATCGCGGTTATGTGATAAATACCTTACTACTGCAGTGTCCATAAAACTGTCTTATTTACCCAAAGAGGGTCAGTGTAAAGTTTATTACAAAGACAAAGCAACACAGACCTTTGACAGGCATTGAAATTGCAACATGAGCCACAGGCTACTGCAACTACCGGTCAACAAAGGGTTCAAATCACAAACATTCAAACAATTACACGGATAATAAGTGATACAAATAATGACAATACAATTTGTTATTGATCAGTAACAATAAGTCTAATGTATTTTTATAAAAATTTGAAGTACTGGTTCGATCCTGAGTGTGTTAGTATATATATATATATATATATATATATATATATATATATATATTTCCAAAACAGTAGCATGTTCTCTTTACAGATATGTAGATGCAAAAATGTATTTATACATGGTTTTACAAAGACAACGAGAATAGAGGACAGAAAACAAATCAAAACAAGAGTAGATAAAAAGGGAAGGAAATATAAATCTCACATTATTCCTCCATAAAGAGATAATAAAATATTCTTACAGTCATATCTATGTGCAATAATTAAATCATGTCTTACATATTCAGGTTCTGAAACTTCTGAGAAGTATAAGTTGGTTAAAAATATATTGTCTAACTGAATACTCATTTTTGTATGTCTCGCAGTGTGTGCTGAAGCGTTCAATCCTGATGATGATGATGATGAGGATAAAGAGCCATGGGTAGGCTGAGCCCCACCTCACAATTCTCTACTTTCAATTGTCTCTTGAATGTTTTGATTTGTAGCTCTGGATTAGAATAATTATTCGGATTAAGTTTCCTCAGGGCAACAACACAGGTGTGTGCTTTGTTTTGCAGGTCACCCACCCGAAAACCGATGAGCAGAGACAGAGACTACAGGAAGCATGTAGGGACATTCTTCTGTTCAAGAATTTGGATCAAGTGAGTGGATTATTTCACGTGCTCCGGTGTGTCCTCTGCCGTCTCTTAGATGACACAGAGGAGAGCGCGCCTTGAGGCCAGCAGTTTTTAGTGCACCGTGCATGATTTTTGAAATTATTTTTAAGTAGCTAAAACAGCAGAGTTCATTCCTTGCGATTGTTCCATTGTGATGTTATTCAACGCTGCTGCTCTGTAACCACCCCACAGGAACAGATGTCTCAGGTGCTGGATGCCATGTTTGAGAAGTTCTGCACAGAAGAGGAGCACATTATTGATCAACATGATGACGGGGACAACTTTTATGTTCTTGAAAGGTACATTTGGACCGGAAAGATCCTTCTCTTGAATCAGATCATTAGTTGTGAGACACGTAGTTTTGAATATGATGACCAGATTTGATTCATTATTTTGCTTTTGTATTTTCTTTCAGTGGGAAGTTTAACATATTCGTGAAGGTTGATGGTATGGACAAGCTGGTCGGCTGCTATGACAACAGAGGCAGCTTTGGAGAGCTAGCACTGATGTACAACACCCCCAGGGCAGCCACCATAGTCGCTGTCTCGCCTGGAGCCCTTTGGTGCCTAGTGAGTTAAAACATCACGCAGGAGCACAGTTTGCTCCGTGCTCAGCTTTTGTCACACGCTGTGCTGTCATCAGGATTTACAGTAAACACCCAGGTCGTCTTTAGTAGCGTTGGTACCTGGTATCATGAGTGAGATCATGATGTGGTGAAGTAGTGACACATACTGTACTGAATAGTACCCACTGAAGTCTCCTGTGTATAACTACAGAACCTTTAAAAATCATATTGTGGTGCAATTAGAGAGCTCAGCTTTCAGATGAAGAATCTCTACGTATCTTTTTTAGTGAGCATACACCTCTGATGAATTAAGGTTGATGATTTAAGTTGTTAGAAATTACCAATATGTAAAGAAATGGAGCTGCCAGCACCATCATGAAGCTCGATGATGGTGTTTTGGCTTCTTCCTTAAACAAATCCAAACTACTGTAAGAACTGTGGCCACGACCGTTGTTTTGAATATTCAGTTGCTACTGAATCCCAGCTTGTTTATTAATGACTCAGTGAAGGTTGTGTCCTTTTAAAATGTGACTAAGCTCTTTGTAATGTCGTGTCTGTGCAGACTGGGCAGGTTGCAGCTGAATCCCCTGCATGGTAACTTGTACTGTGTGTGCTTACAATAATCCAGCCCTGTGAAACTAACACTCCCCTCAGGTTGATGAGGGGTGGCACTGCTGAGGAGCTTCTGAACGAATAGTACTATCTCTATGGTAGTCTGATTTAAAATGCTCTGTTATTTAAGGGCAGCCTGCTCAGATATTAACACAAGAGTACGCTGAGTTCTAAGGACAAGGACTGACTCTGACTACTTTACCACAAGGTCAGAGCTGTGCTGGTTTGTTTGGATGGGATAGGTTGTTTAATGTCAGCTAGAACCTCCGCTGTGCTGATGGTTATAACTTGTGTCTAAACTGCTTATAATCTCACAGAAGTTGCTTAAAACCTGAAGAGTTCTGAATATTTAACATTGAAACAGTCAGAATCACATATTGTTGAAATGTCCAGAGCAGTGTTTTGTTTGCAGGAGATTCTCTGCTAATTTTAAATCTGGTTTACAGTGACCCCTACTGCAAAATGTGGATTTATATCAGTTATATGGTGAAATGCTTCCAGAGAATCATTACCAAGAAATCCTTAATTTGAGTAAATCAAGGAAAACAGGTGCAATATTGAAAAGGTGATGGTGCCTGACTTTATGGAACTTCTGGATTTTTTTCCATTCCATTAGGTGTATTTTTTGTATTATTCTGTTATGTTCAGTAGATACCTCCTAGTTCAAGAGGAGATATAAAAATAATAAGGGCTTTTGATTGGAAAATAAGATACTTACATATGTCCATCCATCCATCCATCAAGTAAAACATATGTACATAACAAATCATTGACCTAGTACCACAGGATCAGATAAAGCTAAATATATTCCTTTTTACATTGTCATGAAATCGTCTTTAAATTTCTGTTGCAGGATCGTCTGACATTCAGGAGGATCATAGTGAAGAATAACGCCAAGAAGAGAAAGATGTATGAGGCATTCATCGAAACGCTACCACTGCTCACATCATTAGAGGTTAGAAGATTTGCTTTCTGTAAGGAAACTGCTTCATGCATTTACAGTGAATCCACTGATAACCAAATGTGCTTCCATTCACAGCTCTCTGAGAGAATGAAGGTTGTAGATGTTCTGTCCACGAAGGTGTTCAATGATTCACAGCAGATTATTGCACAGGTGAAGAGTCCTCGCTCTTTTTATTTTATATTCTGATGGATTATTTATAAAAACCCATAGCCACTCATTCAACATCACATGAATGCTTTGTGTTACAGGGGGATTTAGCGGTTTCCTTCTACATCGTTGAGTCTGGCCAAGTTAGAATCACCATGAAAAGAAGCAGGGTATGTTTGCACGGTCTCCCTTTACATTTTTAGTTGTAAAAAAATGGTGGTGTTTTCTGGTATGTTATTGTGTCTTTTTTTTCTACCAGACGAAAAAAGACCAGGAGGAAGAGGAGGTGGACATTGCCACATGCTCAAGGGGACAGTATTTTGGAGAGTTGGCCCTTGTCACAAACAAGCCCAGAGCTGCATCGGCGTATGCTGTGGGGAGTGTGAAATGCTTGGGTACTTGATGTTCAGTTATATATTGAATCCAGAATGTAAATGTTCCACTGTACCACTTAAGATTTGATGTAACTCTCTTTGGACTCTGTCTTGTTTTGTTTTTCAGTCATGGATGTCAAAGCCTTCGAGAGATTGCTGGGCCCGTGCATGGACATCATGAAGAGAAACATTGCTAACTATGAGGAGCAGTTGGTCACCCTGTTTGGAAGTAGCCCTGAGATTGAGCAACACAGTGCATAAGATGGCTCCAAAGGACCATGAATCAGTGGAGGAAATAACAGAAGGCTTATATGGAGGTTCTCCCCCTGTAGTCACTTAAACGGCTTTTCTTACAAGAAATGCGAAATACCCATGATGCTATTTGTGTATAAGATAAATAGAACAAACAGCTTCAGATTCCCAGATGAGACGAGGTTCATTTCAGCAGAGTTTGCCACAGAGTGTTACGACTACAAGTGAGCCAAAGCAGAGTTGCTTACAGCGTCTTTAAATTTCGATTTGTCACGACTCACTCACCTAAAAGACGTATGTGTACATTTTACTCGTCAGTGTCAGACGCATTATTCATTTGTATTCCGAACACTTTTGTTAACTCTCACCTTATATCCCACAGTGTTATCGTTACACCCACAGTATTATATTGTCTGTACACTTTTAAATATTGTTTGCTAATACCAGATGCCAAAGCAAATTTCTTACTGGATAATTGTGAGTAAAACACGTCTTATTCTCTGGTCAATATTTTTGGGGGCAAGAGAACCAACACTGACGGCACGAGGCAACAGAACACGAGAACGGATAAACAATTTATAGAGGGAGTGGATTTGATTCTGTGTTTAAATAGCATCTTTCACATATTTGATCACATGAGATTGTACACTTGGCAGTACTTTTACAAAACACGTTTTGTTTATCATGAGATTTTAATCCCTTAAATACGTGTTCATAAGATGTACATCATTGTTGGACAGTGTTTGTGGCAGTTAGCCTTTTGAAAATAAACAAAAAAACAAAAAGAATCTTCAGAGAGATAGCTGATAGTTTTGTAAGAATATACAACACATTGCTATACAATTTAGAACTGAGTATTTACTGTTGATGTACAGACCCACCTTTGATTTGATAAGTTACCCGACTAGACTGCAGCCATTATGGGCAATGTCTTGACACAATTGATTTTCCTGTGTTTTAATGTCAAATTTAAGTCTGTTTTTGTGTCGGTGAAACATATATTTATAATTATGACATTCATTATTGCTGTCTACCTCTGCCAGCAGCTTCTTCTTTATGGAAACACATATTCTGATGTTCCCTGTCAACAGGAATCTAAGTCGCTCTGACTCTCCCTCTCTCTTCTTCTAAAATGAATAATTAGTCTGTATTTTGTCTGTGCTTTCCTGCAGCTTTAACTGTTTGAAGCTGCTTTAACATTTAAACATTATAAATTGATTTCCCCCCTTTGTGCAGGTTGTAGGCTACTGGTCATTTCTGAGGGCAGAACCCATAATACTGGATGAAAGTACTGTATGTTTCACTTTTCATGACAATAAAGGACCTTTTTATATAGTTTTCGTGTCATATTAGTGTTACAATATTATCAATAATTTGCCTACTCATTGCACAAATGTCTGTCTTTCTGTCTGTGGCTCACATTTCTTGAGACACTTTCATCTTTTCAGCCTGATACAGTGAGTAGCGGGTTCACTCTTGCCTCTTTAAGAGAGTTAGGGAATCAGCCAGTTGACCAGGAATTGGTAATTAGATGGTTGAGAAAAAGAGGAAGGTCAGGAGCAATAGATTGGAGAATAGGAGAAGGGATGGGGTCAAGGGGGCAGGTGGTTGGCTGGGCAGGGGTTACGAGGGTAGGAACTTGATTGGGGGACGGGTTTGAAAGAGGATAGAGTGGGGGATGAAGATGTGGTTGATATTGTTAAAGGCCCAAGGAAGTGCAGTGGTGATTTTGACCCATGATACGTTCAATATCAATAAAAGTTGAATAAGCAGTTGGCCAGTGCTCTGTAGCAGTCAGTGGGGGTGGGGCAAAATCACCACCAGATTATTCTGCTAATTCTATCATTATTTATTTCACCCTATCAGACTGACACAGAAATTCATGGATGGTGATCGCCATCATGGCAGCAAAATTCACTTCCTCTTTAGAAAGCTGTCTTCATCGCAAAAGCTGTAACGCTATATATAGACCAGAATTACAGAAATTTTATTTTGAGTAGTTGCTAACTGGGGTCTGAGGATTGTGCCGCTTGCTTAACAGACCTCTGAAATAGCCAACATGCAATAGTACATCATTCAAATGTATAGATATATATATAAGTATGCATATGAAAAGTAATAAAGCTAATTCTGCTTCATTTTATGAAAGATAACTACCATATCTTCATATCAGATAAACCAGGTATAGGATGAACATAAAGCTAGTAGTGCTCAGCTGGAGGATCTCAGGGAGTCTGGATGACAAGTCTGTAAAAGAAAGGAATGATCTCATTTTAGTTAAACTGTTGGGCAAAGCAGGACTGCACTTGGTCACTTGAGCATGAAAACATAGCTCAAAATCATAAATAACTCCTGGCTTGCAGGGCTTTTTATTGGTTAATAGTGCACCCAGACTAGAGGAGAGATTGTTAATACTGCAATACGGCCAGGGGGTTTAATTATAATCACCTCTGAATTCCAATCATTTATGTACAGAAAGGTTTTGGGCCATGCAGCTTTTGATTTCATTCCGGCAGGACGTAATATAGGAAATATAACAAAGGAAATACCATCAGTTCACAGATTTTCATTCACTCACTTCTTCACCATTCATTTCTTTTTCATTCATCGTTATTCCTTTTGTCCACCGTCTAGATATTTTGCCTCGACAACTGAAACGATTGAATCACAATAGAAAACAAGCGTTAGAATCTAGAAAGACATTCGTCCAAGTTCTTTTTGCTTTAGTCGCAACGTTGCAGAGGAAAAATAACATGTATTGTTCCTGTTATTGCCAATCAGCTGTTACTGGGCAATAACAGGCACGCACTTTCATCCAATGACGTGATGAGCAACAAACGTGGCGCCGCCCTCTGTGTTTTTCTCAACAGCCTCAACCAATAGAATACCAGAACTTTCGTTATTGACGTTCTTGCCCACCAATAGCGTTCTTCCTCTGGAGACATTCATTCCCACCCATCGAGTGAATGCCAGAGAGTTTTTTGATGGCGACAGGTCTGGTAAGTGGGAACTTCTTGACTTTTTCCCCAAGAAATAATCCGTCGAAAGTCGCTTTAAACGTTAGCATCGTGTCGCCCACGTCACCGCGAGCCGAGCGCTGTGTTTGAACCGGGCTGTCACGCTTGTTATTCAGCGTAGAATCACAGGTTGGGCTCGCCACTGTTTTTCTCTCTCTCTCTCGCAGTGACGCTTGTTGTTTTGATGATAGCAAACCCACCCGACAGCAGCTCCGTGGGCTGAAACCAGTGCGCCCAGCGCGGCAGAGCTTCTGGGATCCGTGTGGTCAGGAATTTGATAAAGCTCGGGGAGGCTTCGGTGTCATTCATTTCGAACGGAGCTCGGTGGTTGCGTCATGCCTCAACTTGTTGACATTCTTTTGTTTACAGTGTTAGAGCCACGGCCTGTGGGTCTGAGCTGAGGACTCTGCTGCTGTGGAGGAGGACGGGGGGCAGCAGGCCCCGACTTTAAACTACCACGCCACGCACTTTAAACCACCATTATGCTTTTTATCACATTTTGCACACGACGTCTTTCAAGTGAATCCGCCTTTATGGGGAGGAAGCGACCCCGCAGCAGCTGTGGCTCGCTTGTCACATCGCTTTTAAACATTATTTATTCTCTTAAAAACAGTGTAGTGCAAGGCCCACCGCTTATTTGACACTTTACACTGTTTTTTTCACTTTGCATGTCTTCAAACACGAGGTAATTTCCATATAAGCACACAGATGTCTCCTCCTGTCGTTGATGTCCCTTCGTAGTTTTCTCCTCTCGACACTTTTCAACGCGAATTCCTTAAATTCATCACTTTTGCTACGCAGCCATGAATGAATGAGCTCTGCTGCGCACGCGCGACTTCCTCTCAAGTTTATAAACAAGGCCTCCACGCAGCGGGTCACGTGACCAGCCACAGCGCTGCACTGGGTGGATTCACAGACAAAGGAGTCCCCACAGACCGCCTGTCCTTTTTCAGCATGTCCATACCATACATGGACTCTATTGTAGCGATCGGACCCCATTATTATTTAACTGGAATCTTCACATGTCTTTGACAGTCAATGTATATTGTGTTAGTGTTTAGATTCCATGGATCTTTTCATCGTGTCTCAATGAAAACCTAAATTTGACTACAAAAAAAATCAACATATTAACACTTACACTTATGTATGCAATTACAATTTGTTAAAAAAAACTGTGCTACAGTATAACTCTGTATGTATTATGGCCATATTATTCTTTTGTTTGAGAATCATTTTGTAAAATTGTGACTTTGTCCTCCAGTAAAGAGGCAACTTCCTCCAAGTCTGTGTTTCTTACTTTAAAACAGACACTTACACAATCTTTTCAAGGTCCCTATACTTATGATGATTTTGCTCTGATGTGATTTTAAGATTAGATAAGATTACATATTTTCTTATTTGTGAAACATAGAGTAAAGTATAACTGAACAAGGCTCTCCATGTTTCTCATTTTAAAACAGGTAAAAAGGCTGATCTGATATTCACCCCTCTATAATGACACAAACCCAAAACACCTATCACCTACTTCTCATAAATTTGCAACTTTATTCTCCCAATATTACCTACATATCCTTTTAAATGGCTTTAGTAGGCCTTACAAAACTTTGTCTGTGAAAGCTCTAATTTTGTGTTTTTGTTGTGTCTAAAACCAGCCGACGTGGCAGAACATGATGATGGATGCTTAGTAAACGGACCCGTCGCCAAGTTTTCTTAAAAAATAGGCAACGAGAAAAGAGGAAACTACAGGACATTGTGGGAATGGACGAGTCTTTTGATCCACTCAAGTGTAACGAAGACCTGCCTTCCTCACCTGGGTGCCACATGGATTACGGTAAAACGCTGCAGCAGCAACAAGTCACATTCTTTATATCCCCCCCCTAATGTTTATTATGAATAATACTGTTAACCTCTATTTAGATGACATGCCAGAGCTACAGGAGGTGGAGGAGGACCAGAGGGCTCCTGGGTTATTTCAGGTCAGAGCAGGAGTGTCTCACCAGGAGCTCAGCTGTTCCCCCAGGACCAACTGGCTCACTGAACTGGCCAACATTGCCACCAGTCCTCAGAGCCCTTTGCTGAAGGGTGCCCCACATAAGAGGTTTGTACAAATATGTGGTAGTATGGAGATCAGTTATGTCTAATGGTTGTTGACATGTGACATAAACACAAAGAGACATTGTCATCGCACAGAATAACAAGTGCCCACTAGTGTACCTGGGGGGTATTCCAGAAAGCAGGAATAGCCACATAACTGGAATCTAAATTCAAATTACAATAGCCAAGTATTGTACAGGATTACGTTCAGCTACAAATATGTTAAACACAGTATCATTAATATGTTCACTTATCATCAATCTTTGTTTCTATGTAATGTAAGAAATGTATGCTCATGTCTTACAAATGTATCCCCCTGCAAAAGTATTGTTGGTTATCTTGTAAGTATATGTGTGGTGTATGACACTATAACTAGCTAATTCATATATATTTATTTATTACATTTTTACAGATCAGCTCCAGTCCACATCTTTGGCAACAGTAATAGTTTACATTCCTACGCACGGCCACCATTAGCCAGCAGCGCACCCAACCCGTCCAGAGGCCACCTCAGGGAGCGCAGCAGGCGTATCAGGGTAACCCTTCTCTTCAAGCTCCTGAAACTCTAAAAAATCCAAAAAATCATAATTATCCATAGACATTCAATTCTGCATTACATTCAAACTGAAATTCTTTGTTTTACTCGTGTGATTGTAAGATGTTTTCTATCATCCATGACAGGCTAGTAGTGAATCAGAGTCGGGTGTTTTCTCAATGTCCTCGTCCTTCTCTGATGATGAAGACATGGCCTGGTCTCACTCCTGGCCCTCTACAGCATGGCATTGCTTCCTGAAAGGTACACACTCTTACAGCATATGCTTCTACTACAGTACATTCACACCAGCTGAAGTGACTGTCAACCTTTCTTCAAAAGAATGCCGTTATAGCTTAAAGGCACAATCCAGTCTAGTGAAGACATGTACCCCGCCCATGAAAAGACACTAAACTCATTCAATGATGTTTTCATGAATCTTTAATTGTATGCCTCTGTCATTTTTTTGTTTTTATAAACAGGATCAGGAGAAAAAACACACAATTTTATTTTTGTCTGAAAGACACGTTTTTCATTCATGTTTACCAGTAGAGTAATGGTATAAAATGTACAGATTATTCCTGTATCGGCTCTGGCCTTAAAAGGCTGATGACAAGGAGCGTGGAAGTGAGGTTCTTGTTTTCACTTTTTTGAATGAATCCTCCCTTTTACAAGTATCTGAACAAGGATAAACATGACTTTAGCGACCTCTGGTGTCTGAACGGCAGCATTGAACTCATTTCCCAACATCCTCTTATTGATACCAACACATATCTTCTCTATCATCATCTTATTATTCAGGAACTCGCCTGCGCTTCCATCGTGGCCCTAATGTAGAGTGGCAGGAAGCCGATGAACTCAGGGATTCAGATGATGACTCAGAGGATGAAACCATGATGCCATCCTCCTCATCTCTCAAGGTTAGACAAAGATAAATAACTTCTGTATGTCTTGAAAATATTTCATAAGAATTTGTAATGCTGTTGAAATCTCCTCCAGGTGTTGAGACCTTATGTTCATTATTTTTGCATTGTTGATCGACTCAGTTTGTCTGTGAACTTTACATTATTATGGCTAGGAATGGCCACAAGGTGACAGACAGGCTAAATGAGTCATACAACAAATTCTTGGTTATTTTCAGTGGGGATGCAATTTTTCATTCTTGTAAATTTCTTAACATTTCAGTTAATCAGGAACCAAATTTAAGTTACTGCAGTATTTGTTGAGGGTTGGGTTTATTCATAGTTCAACTTGTGTGTGAGTACAACCTTGTCTTAATCTGCTTTTGCTACATTTACAGAGATATGGTTCAGGGGGCCTGAAGCTGGTGAGCCATGAGGAGACAGTATCTTTTGGCCAGGCGGCTCTTAAACTGACCTTTGACCCCGGCTCAGCTGATGAGAGCTTTTTAACAGCTGAATGCCGACTTGATCACCCATTTTTTGTCCGAAATAAAGGTAAAATAACTTCATATTTCCTGTTAAGCTAAATATAGAAATACAGTGTATATTTACTAGAATTACAGAACAGGTTATGCTTTCTGTGTTTTGAGAAACATAGTTAAATAAATATCAGATTTGTTAGCAAGAGATAAAAACAGAATGTGACGTTATCCTTCGTTGAAATATTTGTCAAATTCAAGTAGCTTTTAGATTGAGGTTATCCTTAATTTTCCATCTTTGTATTTAGGTTGGTCTTCCTTTTATCCAAGCCTAACTGTGGTGCACCATGGGATCCCTTGCTATGAGATGCAGCTCGGTGACGTGTGCCTGCCACCAAACCACCCAGATGCCATTAACTGTGATGACTCAGTCGTTTTTGACACTTTCAGAAGGTACACACTTCTAAATAATCTCTTCTTCTCTTGTGTAAGTATCAGACATCTGGGGTAGAGTTATCCACCAGAAGAGAAAAGAGGGTTTTGTATCCATCTGTCTGAAGAACTGTTTTATACTTGAATTGAGATCTTTCTGACGCACACATATAAACACACACGTTGTCACAAGTCACTTTACACAGACTTGCATGCATTTCCTCTGTATTTCCCTGAACCCTCAATATAACCACTATTTACTTAACCTCAACCACTGACTCAAAAACAATCAGCTTTTTCCTGATTGGAGACACAACATCTGTCCCCAAATTAGATAAGCCATCTCCAATGGATTCGTTATTGCCAGACCGAAACACACAACCACATACACAGTTGACTTTTTATTTTTAATGTAAAAATAGTGCTGTGTTAACTGCATGATCTCCATTTGTTTTACGCCTGGATCGTGGGATTTCAACCACTCCTAAACAAACTATAATGGCACTCTGAGAAAGTGAAAGCAAAAATCCTGCATCTGCCCCTCTAATCGAATCCATTCTAGAGGTTGATTGGTTCTTCCTTGGCTCATTCCTCACCCTTTCACCAACTTTCATTCAAATCAGTTCAGTAGGTTTTGAGTTATCCTGCTAACGAACAGACACCAAGTAAAAGTAGAACCTCTTTGGGGAAGGTAAATATTTGGCTTATAAATATTTGACTATATAGCACATCTTCAATGGTTTACATGAAAATTTAAGACTTTATTTGAAACCTTTTTTAAAGAAAGACGAATGAAAATTTAAACGAGTGTGATACAATATTTGATACTGACAAGGGGACATTCTTTTATACTTATGGGAACAAACAGCAGATGTACACACACTACAAAAAGCTAAATGATAAAAACGTGTATCATTGGAGACTCATAATATTTACAAATGTCTCTGTTTTTTCCTTCCTTATCCTGCAGTTACGACTTCACCCCACTAGATTCCTCAGCAGTGTATGTTCTCAGCAGCATGGCTCGTCAGCGCAGGACCTCCCTGTCCAGTGGAGGCGCTGTGAGTCCAGACTGTGACAAGCTCGAGCGCTCCAGCTCCCCGCAATCCTCAAGTAGCAAATCAAACCGGAGCCAAACCTCAGGGACAGCCATCGCTGCCACACCCGTAAGATGCAAGCGGCCAATGAATGCCTTCATGCTCTTTGCCAAGAAGTACAGAGTGGAGTACACACAGATGTATCCTGGGAAGGACAACAGGTAAACAAAAGACCCTAGCATCTGCTGCAGTCATCCACACTGTCATATATATGACATTATAACTAATTTAGGTTAGTGTTTCTATCAGAGTGTCACACAACCTTTGTTTTCAAAATATCTCCGTCCAGTTAAGAAAACTAAAACGACTACAAACACTCAAGCGAGCATGACGACCAAGTACGGAGTGAGAAAGTCTAGAAAGAGTTTACAGAAAACAGGATTAAAATCGACACTTTGGAAATCGTGAGCACGAGAGTCCTAAGTGCAGAGGGAAATATTTGTTTTGCCAAATACCCACATTATTGTGGTCAAGGCATTAAGGTTCCAGTATATGAATATGTCCTCCATCCCCTGTCCACTTCTATTGAAGCCTGACTGATGGATGAATTGAAGCACGTGTTTTGCTGCGATTTCACTGGGCTCCAGCAGACTGACTGGAAGTCTTCAGCTTCACTGCTGAACTTTGTTTCTAAAAGGAGAAGTTACTATTCTACCTCTTTTCTTTACAATATTTAGTACATGATCACCCTAGCAGACCACACACTGTAGCATCGCGCTCACATCCTGAGGCTCTGATCCACGTTTATTCCTTAGCAACATCAGAAATGTAATGACCTTTCCTTTTTTCCAACAGAACGTGATATCATAGTTCCAAAACAGCTAAACATTAAACAGAGCGATCCCAAATTGTAAAAAAGACTATGAGAGCACTGCTACAGTTTGTAGTGGAGCCGTGTAACGTTGTAATATCCAGTATAAAGGCACAGAGCATGTTTCTTTTACCAAAGATGTCAACATCAGTGTTACTCAATATAAAGGACATTTTACAAGAGAATTGTGTCGTTTCAATCTCTTCAGAGTGCTTACTTCACTTGCACTTGAGAATGTCGAGATTAAGTGTTGCCTCTAGTGTTTCTACCACTTCAGCAGATTGAAGTTTGCATATTGGCTCATTTTACATGTGTAATTGCCCTTTTGGTTTTGGGTTTATATCCAAAGTAATACTATAATAAGTGGGCACCCTTGTTTTCATCAAATCCTCCGCATTTGGTCAACTCTGCTCTCGCCTTGTGATCGGGCTCTGTCACCCTGTGATGCCACTCTCACTTGTTGTATCAAACTTATTATTGATAATTTAGATTTACAAATTGTAGTTTTTTATGTAGAGAAACAAAAGAAGTCCTGCCTCGCTACATCTAGCGAATATGTTATTTGTAAGTGTTATTATCGTTTAGTAATATCATTAGGCAGCATTGTGTTTTATTTTTTGACCATTTACATCCTGTGTGTTCCAAGTTATGTGAGTAACGTTGGTCAGAGATATTTTTAAGATTTACAATGAAAGAGGAATAGAAAATTATCAAGTAAAAGGAAGTAGGACAGATCTTGTTGAGACAATCAATGAAAAGGTAAATCCTTCATAGTCCATCTCTTACTTTTCACTCCAGAGCCATTAGTGTCATCCTGGGAGACAAGTGGAAGAAGATGAAGACTGAGGAGAGGAGGATGTACACGATGGAGGCCAAAGCTCTGGCTGAGGAGCAGAAGAGACTCAATCCAGACTGCTGGAAACGCAAAAGAACCAACTCGGTAAGAACCAGAGTCACACAACCATGACCTGTAGTACAACACACAGATTGTACTCGGACATTTCCT
The DNA here is from genome assembly GCA_038501795.1 of Pseudopleuronectes americanus. Lineage (NCBI taxonomy): Eukaryota > Metazoa > Chordata > Actinopteri > Pleuronectiformes > Pleuronectidae > Pseudopleuronectes > Pseudopleuronectes americanus. The sequence goes on along the minus strand of CM076720.1, from coordinate 15,071,250 downwards.
GACACTATGATGTTCATGTCTTTTAACAGGGTTCCCAGCAGTAGTTAATCCCCCAGAATCCCTGGCTGCTGGCGTTTTTTGGGCGTGGAGAGGTGCTGGACAGAGTCTGATGGACCGCTTGATGCCTCTTTGCTCTCCTGTATTATTGATACTCAACTGTGATGCTGACTTCACTTCCCTTTTCTTTTAACCTTGAAACATTTATAGAGTCAAACCAGATTATGAACTATAAACAAAGCATGTAATCTAGTCAATAACAGTGCATATATTTTCTTATATCTTTAACGTCCAAGATGTCTTATTCCCCTGAAATAAGGAGGAATGAATCCTCTGGCGAATTTCAGGTTATTTCATATTCAAGGTTGAACATAAAGATGACATCATGTGGTGCTATGCTTCAATGTAGAAGGAGCAGGAAAACAACAAGTGTCTATTTATAATAATTCAAAAAGGGGAATTTTAGGTAACTTTTCACAACTGTTCATATGGATTATATTTGTAAGATTCAATCTATTGCACAGATTGGTAACCCTTTCATACATTTTTGTATTACAGTCTATATTCTGCAGCTGAACTAAATGGCCAACAGTATGATACTGTCCTGCCAAGTCTGTTCATGGGTTTTCTTTTGCTCAGCCACCCGGCCATGTGATGTGAAGGCATCGAGCATGTGGTGGTGGGTTTACACTCAGCACGTCAGGCCTTCACTGCAAGTGCTTGTTTCTTTTGCACTTTATATAAATATGTAATCTAATCATATACAGCCATTGTATACAGGTGGAAACCATTTGTATAAAACAGAATCTCTGTAGTTTGCTGTTTGACACAGTCGCCGCTCAGTGGCCATGGTCTGCAGTCCGGTTGCTAAATGAGTTTTAAGTGCTTTGTCCATAATGTACAGGTTTTCATAGCCCCAAACATCCTCTTGCACAGAATATCCTTGTATCATATTATAAATAATTGTTTTTTAAAACTTGCATCTTATCCAAGTGTTTCTTTTTCATAAACTGTAAGCTGTAATTGCAACCTGTAGGGATGCTTGGGTCTGTGTTATGTCTCATGTTTTTGTCTGTCCCTTTAGCTTCCTCCCATGAACATGTGTCCTTCTCTGACACTCTGAGCCCAGGCATGTCTGAAGCTTTAAGAGCTCTTGATATCCCCTGATCTAAAGCTTGATGTTTCCAGGTAACAACACAGTTAAAGAGTGTTTTTATTCTTACCTGCCACATCAAAACGATCGGGCACAGATGCTAATAAAGCCTCCAAAGTAGCAATTGTACTGTTGTAAGATTATTTACTTCAATATAGAATGTTTTATTTGAATCTTATATTCACTGGTTCATAGAATCAGATTATAAGCTTTTCTAAGGAGTACTTTTATTAAAAAACAGCCAGTGCTGCAGTTAGAAGTGAAATATTTTCTCAATTTCCCTCAGTGGTCGATGTCGGTGCAATCATTAAAAAAACAACTGGTGCTAACGTGCAGCCTTTGTACCCATTTCAATACATTTAAAATAATACAGCCAGGGGGCGCTGTCACACAATTTATGCTCAGAGGTGAGTGATGACAAAGATCCATCTATAGGGGTCATGATCAAAACACAGAATAAAGGAGCATCCCGTTGGAAGAGTCCAAACAGATGCCAAATCAATGTGAGTGTGCACTGGAGCTGATCTGGCAGCTTGTGGTGGACCTACCCCTTCAGAAACTTTATGTTGAGTCACCCATATACCCTGCATGTATTCTTTGTATGTGCTTTAGGAAATGAACATGCTGCAGCTGCACACAAATAAAAATCTTCCTACTATAAGTGTAAACAAAAACATGCCTCAAATGATTTATGGCCATTATTAGGTTATTCTTTTTGTATTTATGAATATCTCGAGGGCCTTGCTTGTCTGGAAGTGGAAGCTGGTTGGTCTGAGAGAGTGAGATGCTGGCACTGCATGCCTCATGAAATAACAATGATCAACACCCTGCAAGCCTTTCAAGCACAGGCAATCTAATTATAGCTCCGCAACAGGCAACTCCGAAATGATCCGACGTGAATACTTGATGCAGTGTTTATACTGGGTAAATGGAAAGTTTGGTCTGACGGCGTGCTTCTGGCTCGAGGCTCGGAGTTTAAACGGGAGAACTGACGGAGCCGTGCAGCAGCTTTGGGATCGGAAATTAAAAGCATTTTTCAACTCTTGTCACAGTTTTGCGAATTAAAACCATGTGTCACTGTCCTGCGAGGCGGATCAACGTCCTCTGTCTATAAACATGTTATAGAAGAACACACGTCATCTGTGTGCTCTCACATGGGATTTTCAGAGGCTGATGTTCTGAGCTTACAACAAATGCTTCCAAAGCTAACATCAATAAAGGAAACACATAATGACATTATATGGGAAGCGAGGCTCCATCTTAGCTGTGACAAATGGATCGTATTTATGCATCAGGTCTTTCAAGAGGAACAATTGAAGAACCAAATCATTGAAAGGAAGTTATATAGTGAAATTCAGACGGGGCTCATCACTGCTGGTTTCCTCTTAAATCAGGAGCCGAACCCTAATCAAGCCTCCTAATTAGGGGCAATTAGCTTTAGTGATTCACTGAGAGACAGCAGACTCTCTGTGTCTCTGTGTTAGAGCCCTGTTTGTGTCTGGGTCTGGTTCATCTATAATTGGCACTTTGTTACAGACACATGTCTTCATTTCTTTTACACGGCTTCTTGTAATTATGCACGTTTTAAGGCTTTAACAAAAGCAGGGGTGTGATTTATGCAGTGCCTGTTTTTGGTTTACAGGGTTCACCAAGACACTTTGAAACATTCAAGACCCATTAAACACCATAAATGATGTAAGTGAATACATGTTATGGTCCTTTTGGGCAAAATACGAAAAAGAAATGGATGAATAAATAAATTAAGACCAAATGGCCAAGACTTATTTTGTCATATATCAAGTTTTTTTCACGATTTTTTCCCACTTATATAACAATATATGCTATCGTGACTAATTGAATGAATCAAACCCAAATAAGCAGCATGATATTAATTGATGCATCCACAGATGAAAACAAATATTTTAATTTCAGAGATGCTATGATAAGACAATTAAAAGAAATTGAATTGCCAAGTTTTTTGATAATTCGTTAAATATTTGGTCACTTTAAATTTAAAAAAAGCCAAATATCTGCTGCATTTTTCTTCTGAAATTTTACAGCCAATGAAATCTGACACATATTCAATTAAATTGAATTTGTATAGCACAAAATCGATATCTCAAGGCACTATAAATACTAAGGTCAAGACATAACATGAAATCAAGCAATTGGTAGATAGCTTTCTCTCAATACATTGACATTTTATCTGAATAAACAAATATTATTTTAAGGAAAAAAGGGCAAATAAACCAATGAGGTAAATAATCTTGAGCTGCATCCCAAATTCTTTGAAGTTTGCATTGTTGTTTTGACACTTGGCCTTTGTGTGACTTTCTATGAACTCTAGGTATCATCTCTATCATCAGATTATCGATCACTTGTTGCACTAATCCTGAGAGATCCTTTTTCATGTTCATTTTTCGTTTGTCACGCTTGATACTGTGTCAATTTAAAAAAAAGAATATGACATTTGGAGAAAGACTGCAGGTAAAAAAGATAAGTGGATTTCTCCTCTCTCAGCCATCAGTGGCAGCTCGGTGACACTGTGACATTTTGTGAAGTTCAGATCTCACAGATGAAGCGGCAGCAGCAGCACAGATACCGATGCAGTGAAGAAAACCCTTTGATCTGATTGGACCAGATAATTCCTGTCAGAGATATGAAATTTGAGATATAGGAAACTCAAATGTTACCGGACATAAATAGCACATTTGTGTTCGGTGTCCAGCAGCTGGACTAATTTGAAAAGATGCAATCTGATCAGACGATATTACACAATACAAATATAACAAATTGTACATACAAACATTTTTGAATCCCTTACATTTGTGGCCTCAAACGTTTCTTTGGTATTTTACACTAGAGTTTCTTGTTACACATTGTCCAGCCTATACACAAATACATACTGTCTATCTATACTGGACCTGAGGCAAAAGTTAAACATGACGAATGAGAACGGCAAATAAGAAAACAAGATAAAAGGCAAAACATAACAGCAAATCACCAAACACCACAACAAATCCATTGTTTTGACGTGTTTCCTCAATCGTTTGTGTTTCTCAAAAGCTGTTGTATTTTGTCATTTGCCGTTGTGTTTTCTGATTTGCTGCTGTGCTTCTGTAATTTGTAGTAGTTTGTGGTAGTGATTTGAACTTCAGGGCCACCTTCAATAAAATACTACTGTCTGATTTATCAGTGTAGAACACATTTTGAGAGAAGCAGTGGTTAGCAGCAGTACATCGATTTCCAATGCACACGCTGCATATAAGAGAGTGTGATTGGTTTTCACAGGCACCGTGTTCCTCTGCTCTTTTGTCTCTTTCCTTTGGCGACTTTCTTCTTTCATACTGCCCACATCTCTGTCTGCCCATTACTCCCTCCCTCTTGTTTCAGAGCTCTAATTGGATGGTGTGTGAACACTGCGAGAGGGGGGGAAATCATTCCATTTTCTTGGTCCACAGGTTTCAGGCAGCAGAGAACCGAATTGAATAAACCCCTGCTGATAGAATTTGCACTTTGGTCTGGCGGCTGAACAACAGCATGGCCGAGAGGACAGAAATCACATGAGAGTCTAACAAAGCTCCAGAGGAGTTGGGGACACAACCGCTGCATGGCAAACTAATCCACACTAATACTCATACTGTAGCTGCTGCCCTGGATTACACAGTTGTTAACACGCACACACACACACACACATACACACACAAACATAAATCGGGCCGTGTTGCCTCCAGGTGACTTATTTTGTAGATCAACAGAAAATGCTCCGTCACCATTATGTGATTTAACCTTTTGATACCACTTCAAATAGTAATTAATCAACATTAATCAATCAATTGATGAACAGAAAATGTATCATGTACGTATACAATTTTAGAAATGACACTGCTAACATGCTGATGTTAAGCAGTTTAAATATTTAGGACAGCCCCTTAGGTACAGCCCCGAGTGATGGAAATATTAAAATGTTGACCTGATGATGGCGCCATATAAAAAAATGGGGGTATTAAAGGGATTAAAATTCCTCCCGAGGGGAACTTGAATGTTTGCAGCAAATTTTCTTGGCAATCCATCCAACAGCTGTTGAGACTTTTTGTTCAAAACCACACGGCAACTCGTGATGACCCTGGGAGAAAAGTCTGGGATCAACTAAGTGTTTAGAAAACAGCTTCTGGGAAGTATGAGATGTTGGTGCCAATCCAGCCGATGGTTGGCAAACTATTTCACTACGAGCCAAACAATGTCTACCTGCAGGTGGCGCTACAGGAAAAAACTTTTAAAAGTTTCAGTAATACCTCTTTTACACAAACATTGTTTGTTTGAGTAAACGTGCTAAAAAAGTGATTAACTCCTCTCCCATTGACAGTAGAGGAGTTTCCTATGTGTATTCCCCACTGTGTCATGTTGGAAGTCACAAACGCACCAGAAACTCAGAAGCTCTCTCACCTGCTTTCTTTCCACATTAGCACTTCCACTCAGGTGTCATGTTTTCATCACTACCAATCAGAGCTGTAAAAACCTACCAGTCATTTGACCCGGGAGTGAGAGCAGATTATATCCATTCCCATTGCAGACAAAATGAAGGTGTTACTGGGTGTTGGTAGGATGTTTTGCCCAGTGGAAAAGGCGATTAAGATTCATCCTCTGTGGACAAGGAATGTCTGTACAAAATTTCAAGGGAATCAATCCACATCTGGATAGATTTCTGATTAACTGACAAACTGATGTATTCATCCCTAGAGCATTTTACATGTTACAACTTCTCAATGTGATTATTTGCTGTTTTTTCCCTGTTTTATATCTTTGGAAATTGAATATTGATCTGGTAAACTGTTAGGGAAGCACTCACCTTATTATCTGGATCCGGTATCAGCCCAGAGGCATCAATCCACATTAAATGTACTTCATGTTTGGTCCTACAAGATGAACAAGTTGACTGCCCTCAGGTCAGGATTTTACTTGTTTTACAATATAGTAAAAATGAAGGGGGGCAGAAGGTTTGCTATCAGGGCCTCAAGGCTCTGGAAGGAATTGCCTGAAGAAATAATTATGAGGCAGTGTCTGTCTTTAAGTCTCTGCTAGATCATACTTTTTTCAGAGGTGCCAGGTTAATATTGGTCATTAATCTCTGTTATTACTATTACCCTTGTTATTGAAGTAAACCTAAAAAGAATGATGATGCATGAAGGACCTCATTTATAACTAAGGAACTATAAAATATTTTTGTGTTATGTCCCTAAATAAGAATAATTCCATTCAGTTCCACACTTAGATGTTTACATTTTATTTATGTTTATGTTGTACATATTGTTTTTTGGTGTTAAGATCTGACATAGAAAGAAAAAGTTGGATAAGAGCATGCTTAGAAACTGTGACAAGCATAAATGAAATGATTAATTGAAGAAATAATCATCATATTGATCGATAAAGAAGATAATTCAGTTGCTCTCCTGAAACCATGGAAATATGAGAGGGAGTTAGAAAACAAAAAGCTTTACCTCTTGTGAAAATGGTCATAAAATAGAGCAGTGAGCCATTACGACTTCCAGTACATTAATTGGTTAATATTTTCCCAGAAAATATGCTCTGTTTCGACAGAGGCTCATGACTGAAAACAGTAAACACAATCAGCCTCAGTTCCTCATTTCCTGCGTCTACGATATCGAGAGATACAACTCAAGCTTTGATAATGTAATCAACTTCTCCCGGAGATCAATAACCCTACGGTAAACAGCTAATGAGGCATCAGGACATGACAGAGAGAGACAGAGCGATGAGAAAGAGAGACAGTCAGATACTCTACTCACATCATGCTCTGATGATCAACTGGGAGAATGGGAGCTTAATAAGCATATGTTGTGTGTCGTGCAGGGTAGGAGGATCACAACAGGAACAGGAACTTATTATCGATTGTTGACATATTTTACATACATTTGAATTAAAAGATGATTAAATCCTTGCCATTAACTCGCTATTGTTTTCTTCTTATTCAGAGCCTTGGTGAATAGTGTGATTAGATTGTCTGAAGTAAGCTGCAGTGGTTTCAGGGGACCAATGAACATGTTTCTATTTCATCAAAGCAGAGACACCAACAGGTCTGACATGTCGTCCAAGGCAGCATGACAGCCATGACATGCTGATATCATTACATCCCAGAAAGCATACGGATGTGGGCCACTTCGGGCAATGGTGCTGGACTTCTTGTGGCCCGGACAAACCGGTTGTGAGCTGGAAGTGGCCCAAATATTCCAAAACAAATGTGGGCCTTTTTTGGCAAACATGCAGCACTCCAGGCAAGGCGTATTCTGGATGTGACCCGCTTGGTAAAACGTGACTATGGTCACAAAACAAATTCGTGCCACCTTTAGCCGATTGGTTGACATGTGGTATTGCTATGGCTTACTTGTGGCCCAGATCTGGCAAACAGGCGTGGACCGCCCTAGTGCCATCATTCCACATGATATGTTGACTGGATGACAGGCAGTCTGGTCCAAATCTTTGCCTAAGCAATGGGGGTTTCTATGGGGGTTGGGGGATGTAAATTGTTTATTTGAGAGATATAAACAATACAGAGAGGAGAACAGCTAATGGACTCAAAAATATACTTCATAACTTATGTGCAGGGGCAGTGACAGTGTTAGCACATTGGCTGTGACTGTACTGTGGGACATTTTTTAGTACTGTGTGTGTATTACAATGTTAAATTATCCAAACAAAAGAGCAGGGAAACACAAAGTTTAAACAATGCAGATTAAAAAAAGTTTCTGCTTTGACCCACCCAGACATTCGTGGCAACAAAGTCCCTCAGGTGTCTGAAGCACTCCTCCCAAAACCTATTACCATTTCTGATCATTCGCTTTTTAATTTCATTATTTTAATCCTGACTTAATCAGGCTTGACCAATTTACATATGAATTAGAAAGAGGCCTACAGTGGTTATCGCTGTGTGTGTGTGTGTGTGTACTGTAGTTGCAGCTGGCACTCACTTTTAAAGACATGCAATCTTTTGCACTATGTAACTTTAAATTGAAAGATCCATGTATTGTGATGTATTGATTAGGTTTTATATCAAAACACATTTAAAATTCAAATAAAAAATACATGCAAGTAAGAAAAAGGCACATGAAACAAGTGATCTTTAGCAACAAATATTCACAATAATACATCATGTCCATAATTGAGTAGGAAGAAGTGACTTCTTATTGAGCCCTATACCTCTTTTTAAAATATATTATCAAAACATTTTGAGAAATGCCGCTGCTGGATAATTATTCACAAAGTGATAGATAACCAGGTGAAAGGTTCTTGGCTAAATCACTGAATTAAACACAAATAACTTTACATCATCACATTGCTTCCGTTTGGGTTCAGATTGTTAACATTTGCTAATAAGCACTTAATACGAAGTGCAACTGAGACTGACTGCAATTCATGACTTTCGGGTATTTGGTAATAAACAGAGAGATTGAGTAAATAAACATTGACCCGACGATGGCACTTGAGGAAATGTCAGAGGATCAACAAAGTTATTACAGTTCATTCTGAGGGGAACTTGTACAGACACTCTCAGGCTAGAGAGAGGAAGACAAGGTATTTTTCACAGAATATGCAGCAAAAATCCTGCTTGTGGCATTAGATAAAAAGTAATGGGACCACCAAAGGCATTAAGATTCATCCTCTGGGGACCATGCATGTTGAAACATGCTGTAGAGTAGAGTTGTAGAGAAACAACTCTACAGCAATCCATCCAGTTAGAGGATGGGTCACTCCTATTAAACTGGTACTACACACTTTAATGTTTTCTTTGAATTGTAACTAAACAATTTTATTAGCAAATTTACACAAAAACATACATTTATGGGTTGGACTAATAATGATATCTAGTGTTGTTAAACATCTTAGCCCCGCCCCTCAGCACTGCATTCTAGAGGACTATTTTGAATTTCCAAAACTGGGTGAAGTTACGTTTTAAGATATCTTAAATATTAAGATATCTAAGTGTATACTCAATAATATCTGTTAAGATATTAGTCTGAACAAAGTCTTTACCAAGTGGGAGACCAACTGATGCTTCCATTCTTAGGGCCGTACCACCAGAAGGTCCTAAAATCCTGTATCATCCTAATGAAATCCTTCTTCTTGTTTTAACATTACCCACAATGACCTAATAAGCCCACTGAGTCCAACTAGTGTATTAAAAGTCTCTGACAGCTGATACATTTATATAATGTCATGAAATTTACTGTCCAATCATCCAACCATAGAACAACGAGCTGTTTGAACTTTGTTCTGCTTTGATTCCGACTGCACGTACCTGCCGGAGCTGAAGGTGAACACAGTACCTTGGCAGTCAGCTTATGTTCCACACTGTAAATATGCCACCGTGAGTGAGAGTTATTCTGTGCCAAGAATAATAGAAGGAGAGCAGACACTGCTTTGGATATGAGCACCTTATTTTTCATTGAATCTTTGGAGACATCAGTGAAAACCTAATCGGCAGCTGCTCTAAGCCTTGAGCAAATCCCTGATTTCTGCTCTGCCCATCATGTGTGTAATACCTCCAACACTGTAAAAAAAAATGGGATGTTGGGGACATATTCTGATACATTATAATATACAGTTTTTGTCATGTCCTCCTTCAGTCTAAAGACATGCAGACAGGGGTTAGGTTAATTGGAGACTGTAAATTGACCATAGGTGATTTATCTATGCTCTTTATATCTGTATGCCAGCTCTGTGATACACTGGTGAGGTAGGTTTGGGAGAATGTACTGGTGCTTTATTCTTATTGACTGCATCTCTTTGTAAAGTCTATACATGGATGGCCATTTCATAAACAAATGAGCCGGAGTTGTATTTGATCACTTTGTTTTTCAGCATCATAAGGCTGTACAACTTGAAAAGGTCAAGTTGACAACACAATCAATTTCCTCTGACCTCTACATCTCAATAGATAACAAGGGATTGAGTGTTGCAGGGGATCATTCAAATCGGACAGAGAGAGGCAGAAGCGTGACTGACGGACGGCAGCATGGAGCTGTTGGCATGTCTGGTCTTCATCTGCTCCGCTCTCCATCTCCAGTGTAAAAAAAACAGAAAGAGGAGCTTTCGCAGGCCTCAGATATCATCTCTCCAATGTCATCCCTCTCTTGAACTGAATCTTTTAATGATATCGCACTTCCACTTTCAATCATTAATATTCACTACCCGCCTTATTAAATATTTCACCACAGGCAGTTTTTCATTTTATTACTCAATTTGTCTGGCGATGATGGCCACGAGAGGGTAGAGAGGAAAACCGTCATTTTAATGGAACAAGCTGTGCAGGGGGATGGATGCATTAAAAAGCAAAACCTGTATATTGGGATAATATTTAATTTTCCTCTAATGAATTTAATATGACTTCTGCAGTTTCTATGATATTTTGTAAGTAGACATCACAACATAGTACAACATTACGGTGGATGTATAACGTGTTATAGAGCAGACACAGGTCATGGATGTACAATACACCTCCCACTCATGTGTTTCCAGTCAATAGACCAATTATATCAGCCTACATGTGGTTAGTCTATCTCCTCCAGATTGATAACTCTGTGTTCATGCTTTCTCATGTTTCTCCCTTTCCTTGCCTCTCAGTGTATGACCCATAATTTGATTACCCGATCCTGGATGTTTGTCAGATTTTTTTGCAGTGTGTGTGAATTCTTTGAGCCCCGTCAATGACCTTGCTCCGACCTGGCTCCCCAGTGCCTTGTCATTGTCTCAAAATGCAGAAAAAATGCAGAAAAACTGGAACAGGGGAGTGTTTGACTTTTTGTTTCATACCTGACTTAAAATGTACCAATTTATTATCAATCATTGTTGTAGATTTATTTTCTGTGAATTTAACCAATTCATTAGTTTAACTGGGTTGAAACTTAAGAAACTGCTGAACTACAAAAGTGGCACAAGCTGGTGAAAAAACACAGACTGACGAGACTGTAAATCAGGGACAGACCTCAAACCAACATCGCACAGATATAAATATGTTTTTATTTGAAGTGCAGAAAAAGTGAAGTGGACAGGACCTGTCACAGGAGCATCCTGTAGATGGATGACGCCAGAGACACTGTGCTGTAGCTGCTGTTACCTGTAGGCCGCAGCCCACTGGGCCGAGCCCATGACCTTATCTGAGCATGATGGATGGCACTGTCAGCCCGTCAGGACCACCACAAACTCATTTAAACACACTCAAACACACACTCAAACACAAGATATTCTATGTTGACTGTACTCCTGTGATATTTATATTATGAAAACTGTACATAGTGAATGTATTAGCTAAAGACAAGAGAAAATGTAATAAGAGGGACGAAAAGGAAGAGGGGAAAACACGGGAAGTAGGAGACAGTAATTGAGAAAAGTGAAGGGAAGCAGAGACACAGAGCGAGCTGTCATGGCAACGCTCTAAAAATGACAAAGCAACAGTTAATTACCACCTCCACCCACAGGTATGATGCATAGAAAATGGCGAAGGTGAAGGGACACCTGCTACAAAACCTCAGCTAGTTATCACCTGCAGGTATTCCTGGAGCACCATGTGTCGTGAGACTAGCCCCGTTCTCATACTTTCTTTTTTGTTTAACAGATTTGGGTCCAAATGTAGAATGTGAACGTGTGAGGGAACTACCAAGAGATCCTGCTCTAACTGTGGAAGACACGGCGTGACAAGCGGCCTCGGCAGGATTAGCTGGAGAGCGTTTAGAGCTGCAGGTTGTACTATCACTTTCTGAGTGGTTACGATCTGCATGCAAGATGTTTGCGTGTTCCCTCACAGACCTTTGCAGCCTCATACAGGGGTATGCATGGCGTCTGAGTTAATTTAATAACATAGTGGAGTTGTAGCAGCGTTTACCACTGCACGTGATTATTTTCTGCTGTGTTAGAACTTATTTCGCTACGAACCAGGCTGTGATCCACTTACTGAGGTTACATCCACATTACTCTGCTTTCGTTTGAAGACACATAATTTCTGCTGCAGAGACGTCCACACTCCTCCGAGGTTTTAGAGCTGCTAAAACTGAGAAGTTTGGAAATGCAGAAGGGTCCTGTTTTAGTTTGGAAACTCAGAGGCTGCGTTTTAGACTGGAAGGGCAGAAACTGAGATATTTGGAAACTATGACATGGACACTCACAACTGCTCGCATTGAAGTCTTTTGGGTCACGAAGTAGCCTTTGCCCATTCGTCAAGCTCCTATCACATGACCCCGTTCTGGAAGAAAACAACCCACTTTAGCCTCGGCCCCGGGTTTAGAACACAATCTGGATGATTAATTACAAGCGTTGCTGACCCTTTTGTCTTTGCTAATAGCTGTTGTGATGTTAAATTCTGCATTTTACAACGATGTAGGAGACAAGCTATTACTCAAACAATCTGCAACAATTCAGTAGCTAACATCTAACGTCTTAAAAATCGTTTTCTTTTGGAAATGCTGCTTTCGTATGAAAACGCAGTGGTGTGGATGTAGCCTGAAGCACTAAGCTATTTCAATGAGCCCATTCATCACTGTTACTTGTCAGCAGCGAATCTTCAGACTGGAATCAGTCACTATTCAGACGCCATCAAGTGTCACAGATGGTTGAGTCGAGAGCTCTGGTATCATCACGACCAGCTGGATTAGAGGAGAATTGACCTGCCTCATTGAAGTGACCTGGAGCTCACAAAGTGCTGACAAAGCAACAGCTGCAAAAAATAAATGTTGGGAAGATGTTTTTACTCTGCACAAAGGGCTTTGGGCTCCAAGAGGAGGTTTTCCACGTCTGTGAAATAAAGTCACTGCCAGATACTACACGAAGCAATCAGCCGTATAATTAAGGGTTCAATTTAATGAACTTTTTTGTCTTAGGGCAGCAACATTTAGGTACGTCTGCCACCTGCTAACCATAAAATCATTACTGCATTCATTCACCTTGGTTTGTGTTCGCAAGACTTCTCTGCACGACTGAATCCTTCAAAATGCTACAAGTTTAACTGTAAAAATCACAGGCTGGATGTAAAGATGGTAAACATGACAGCTCCCCATAAGTGAAGCCCCCATTGCCCCCTGGTGGCTGATTGCAATATAGGTCACGAAGCCTGCCTCCTCCATGTTAGTGGATAGGACATGGACCAAACTAAAGAGCCAGAGTGCAAGTTAAAGGTAGGGTCGGTAAGTTATAGGCATCAATAGCCAATAGCCAATAGCCATCAATAATAAAGTACATTAATAATAACATGACCAGAGTCCTCAGCCGGACAGTAATGCACCACTGAGGCAGAGCCGAGGGTCAGAAGTTAGCAAGTTGTCCATCGAAGAGTTGTCTTCTAGCAGATGTCAGTCAGTGTACGTCCATGTGTTTAGGGATGGAATGTGTCCAAGTGTTTTTCCGGTCAAATTAGTTTTAACAAGTTATTTGATGTTAGAACAATTGGGGGTTTAACAGGTTAGACTTACTCATGATTGGTCAATAGCGTGTATCAGTGGGACTTCGGTACTGTGGCTTCATCACCCGTTTGCCTCTGGGTCGACTCTGTCTCCAAATGACATACAGGCACAAAATGGCAGCGTTGTATCCGGGATAGTTTGGCTTCATTTCTAGATGGTGGGAGGAAGAGGAGCTGTGTCGTCCATCTTTATAAGTGATCTATGGTAAAAACCTTGAATGTTAAAAATCAACTACAGATAGCACCACAGGTAAACACGACTAATCCTCAACAAATCACAGCCTCAAAGTGTTTTTACTCTTCTGAGGAGACTTGATTCTGGAATTCATATTGTATTCATTTCCCCGTCAGGCACATTCAAAATAAAGCTGTGGACCACACCGCTTTCCCTTTATTCTGCAAAACCTGTGCATGAAAGCTGTTACTGTAAATTACTTCTCTGATATATCCTGTTTAAGAGATGTCACAGTGCTAAGCATGACAAAATTCACCCATTACTGCTGACTTAAAAATATATATAAATATATATTTTGTCTGCTTTAGCTCCCAGGCTCGACCAGTGGCTGTAAGCTATGTTTTACATAAACAGGGATTTCCACAGAAACTGCGGATGAAAGATTGACAGGAACTAAGTGCAGGAGGTGGTTTTTCTTCTTCCAGTGATTAAGACGAACACAAACATTTGCACGATTCAAGACTGTAAATGAATCAATGCGCTCCAGTCCTCTCTCACCTCATCTCTTCACATATTATGTAAATAAGGGAGAGTGTTGATCCATGATCTGTCGGACTGTTCTGTCCTGCAGCCACGGAGACAGGAGAAATAAAAATATGCTTATAAAAACAGGACTTTCGGTCAGTGGAGAGATCCCAAGAAATAAATTGTGTTTTATTAATTATTTTGATGAAAATTAAGCAGTCGACGGAGTAAAAACTAAATGTAGTCAACTAAAGTTCACCATCTGAAGTTGTTCAGCATTTAAAGATGTTAGACTTTAATTTAGATACCAGGTTTGCTTTAGATGCGCAAATGGGAGACTGGGATCGAACTGCCAACCATTTGGTTAGTAGATGACCCGCACTCCCCCCTGAGTTGCCATGTAGTGAAATGTTCCATCAGGGAATGAGCTCTACCTTTACTTTTACTTTCAATCCATTTTGCATAATTAAAAGCAAGTACTTACTACCTTTTTCTAAAGTAGAAAATGGAATGTGGTCCTTTTACTTGAGTACATTTTTTTCTATTTATTAGTACTTTTACTTAACTAGCTGGACTTGACTTATCCCAGACCTAATCAGTAATCTTTTATTTGTAAAGGCTGATTTCGCTTGTAACAATTATTTTCTACAGGGGTTTTTATTATATATATTATACACTCCATGTTGTCCATGCTCGAGTTGATCCCACAGTAATATTATGTCTCTTCTTACACAAATTTCTCTTCCCTAAACAATTCATTTTTCCCTTTATCATATTTCTGCGCAGAAACTAACAAAGTGAACAATTTAGTACAAGGCAGCTCATACAGATGGAAGTACAGAGAGACAATGTGACGGGGCGCACGGCGTCCGTCACGGCAGTGATGCCCTGCCCCATGTTCATGTGATTTTTATAAATGTTAAATGTATATATTGCATGTCTGTTGTCCGGGTCCGAGTGTTGTGTGTATGTTTGTTAACCCGTGAAGTGTTTTATTTTGTTAAGGCTGTTAAATTATTAGATTGCTATGCCTTCTGTGAGCCATGGGCCAGTAAATATGGTGCCAAGTATTTTTCTTTGTATATAGAAATTGTAATATAAGCTGTTAAAGCTTCTGGGATTACCTGTCGTGTGACACCCCTGTGAAAATGAGTATGTTGGAATGTTCCAATTAGGGGGGCGGGGTCTCATCCCATATAAGCCGGTATGGGCATTGAGTAAGTGGAGCTGCTACCGGAAGGACGTAAGTCTTAGAGCTCAACCCAGATGCGTTTACTGAGAACTCCATTGTTATTGTAATTATTTGTTTGGGGGCCCACGTGCCCATTTGTTTTCTTATTTCCAAGTGTGCTGTTTTTGTTTTATGATATATATATTTAGTTAATTCTGCCTTGTCGGCCTTTTTTGGGTAAATAAAAATTCCCAACCTACACCTTCAACTCCAAGACCTCCTGAGAGTTATATTTCCACCAAGCTCAGCTGCTCGAATACATCCCACCTGCAACAGACAACAACACATAATTGTACCCACTTAACTTAGAGGTAAAGGTCAAGTCAGAAAGTGCCACACTTTCTCTTAAAGGTTGTTCAGAGCTGTGCAGCAGCAGGAGAGAGAAAGATGAAACACCAGCACAGGCTGCACTCTGGGAAATAAGATCGTCTCAGCTTAGAAACTGAGCTTGGGCCGCAGATGACAGCTCCACTCTGGGGACGAGAAAGACGGGAAAAGTTAGAGGGATCACAGACAGACGAGGAGACTGTATCGACGCCCCAGCTTGTCATATGATTCTTACCACCACTATAATCCCTATCAAACGACCAGGCCTCTGTAGTGATCAGTGGTGCTTTTTTGAGAGGATGATACGACGATACTGTTTTTGGAAAGGGGAAAAAAACTGCGGCCTCCTCTTAGCTCACAGACGCATGAATCCATCCAGCCTGCAGGTTCATCACCGGCCACATGACGCTCAGGACAGCTCAGCTGCGCCGAGTTCTCTAACACAAGCTTATAATCACCATTCCCTGCCAACAGATGGAGCGACATGTCTGGAGTTTCACACTTACAATAGGTGATGATCAGTGTAATGAGTCGCAGAAAACCACACAAAAAAAACAACCCTCTTTGGTTTAAGACAGTCAAGAGCTTGTAGGGAATGGACAGATCTGAAAAAAATGCTCTCATTACAAACTGCAGAGGAAGTCTGTTAAGTTCATCTTTATACAAAAATGCTGGAGAACCCTCAGAGTTTAATAGCTTAATGCCAGAGGCAAAAGGTAAGTAAAAAAAAAGTAATAATAAATGGATGGATGGTAATAGATATACTTTACTGATGCCACACAGGGAAATTCCTTTGTCACAGCAGCAAAGTATCAGGAACAATAACACACTATGCGAAGTACAAAAAAGGACAAACAGATTGCAGACCTACGTCCTTTATCTATGGCATGCAGCCACAGGGTACAATATTTATTCACTGAACGTTTAAAAAGAATGGAAAACAAAATGTGTGATCATTTATTTATACTATTTTTCAATTGTCACGGATGTTGGGTCCACCTGTCTTAAGCTATCAAATAAATATGCTGTGCTAGGGTTTGAGATAACAAATAAGGGTGACAGGGTAATGGAATGTTTCGTCTCACAGGGTTCGAATCCCACTTAGGGAAGTTGCTGTTATTTTTTCCACCACATAGTTCTGCTGCTCTAACAAAACCCTCCTCATGTCACTTGTTGAAGTTTCTCCTGAGCCCTAATTCTTTTGAGTGGATTTTCAGGGTTCTACAGGACATTTTAACATCATTCTATGTTGAAAGCATATCCAGAATGACATCACACGAATGTCCGTTGATAAAAAATATAACCTTATAACTCAAACTGCGCTGACATTATTTCCTAATCGGTTTAAACTCAAGCAAGGAACCGGAACAGGAAATGACATTGAACTGTCAGCAGGGACTGGGTCCCGTCCAGTCACGAAGGAAAAATGTTGACGCAACCTTTTCTTTTAACAATGTGAACTGAAATGTTGTTGTATTTTGGGAAATATTGTGTTTTGACCCTCGGGAACACTGAACTTTTTGTTCTTGCAACTTTAAAACACATCCTCATTAGTAAGCAATTAGTAAGTGGGTCGGATGGATTTACTTTTAATTAAAGCCAAATTGTCAAGTATAGACAGGTTTTATATTTATTTACAGTAGTTGGAAAGTTAATATGCTGGAGTAGAGCCAGACCACTGTTAACCATTTTGATGTGAGAATATGTTCTGACTACAGTGAACACAACATGCTCTGGATTCATGGATAACATCCCCACAGAGTTTTGATATTTGGCGCGGCAGCTCTGCATCTTGGCAGTGGCCCACCTCAGCTTTTTAGATCTAATTAGGATATGAAGAATATCCTAATTATATCAACAGC
Organism: Pseudopleuronectes americanus; assembly: GCA_038501795.1. Classification (NCBI taxonomy): domain Eukaryota; kingdom Metazoa; phylum Chordata; class Actinopteri; order Pleuronectiformes; family Pleuronectidae; genus Pseudopleuronectes; species Pseudopleuronectes americanus. The sequence continues at coordinate 15,053,514 of CM076720.1, read as the reverse complement.
AACATCCTCAGCATCACAGTCTATGTGCCAACAACGATCAAAGGGAAATCAGACATGATATTAAATCGTAAACAATACAAAAACTGTGTTTATGTACATTTATGTATATTCAGCCTAACAAACATATGACCAGACCTCTACTGCTGAGAAACACTGTATTACAACAATATGAAACATAACTGGTACAATGGCACAGAAAATGTTTTCTTGACAATTAATTACCTCAACTAAGGATGGTTGTTTTTTTATTAGTTAGCAGGATTGAGCAAAAACATTGGGACAGATTTACACGAAACCTGGTGGATAGATGTGATATGGGTGAGGGAAAATCCATTTATTTTTTGAATGGGTTCTGGATCTGGGGGAAGATGCAGGATTTCTTTTTTTTCTTCTTTAATATTGGGTGACAGGGCAATTTTCAACATTTTCCTTGAGGAATAATTCAGGATGAAAACATCGGTCGTATTAAGGGGCTGGTATGGTTTCATCAGGGGACTGTTGGGCCTTGGCAGACATATCCACTCTACGGAGATAACAGGGGTGTACGGGACATTGTATTTATGTATTGTGAAGGTATTTCATCACAATAAATCACAATTTGTGAGAAGCATGATGAGAGATCAATGATAACTAAATTGAGAATTGTATGCATTTAACTATTCATGATTTGTATTAGAGAATTTTCACAAACCCATTTCTATCTTAATGGTCCACATTTTACAGAAAGTTTGCACTCTGTATTGCAGGAGCAATCAAATAAAATCTATTAAATTTACTCATCTGTAAAACAAAATCACTCAGGAATATAAATGTTGTGTTATCTACTATTTTAAACTGTAGTATATAACCAAATACATAAAGGTTTCAACATTTGTTACTCAAAAATGTATATAACTAAATCCAGCTTAAGTTTGATCGACTTAGATGCCCAGTAAATTTCACTTATAGTAGATGAATGTTTTTTATAAATACTCTAAAAACTTTGAACAAAAATGCGACAGAGAAAGACCACTGGGTTCCCTCCGAAGAAGACCGGGGCCTGGATGCTATTTTTGTTTTTACTCCAGACTTTCAGCGTCCCTTGCTCAAGTGTTCTCTCCTGAAAGATTAATGCAGAGCCATAACTCTGGACATCTTGCAGTTGTTAAATAAAAGCAAAACACTTCCAAGCAGCATCAGTGGAAATAGCTGCTGCAGGATGGATGTTGCCTTTATCTCGACTATTGGATCATTGCAATAATTAGCCCGTGCAGGTGGTCGCCGATGCTGTGCCATCTATTGCTCCGGCTCCTAGAGAGGCCCATGCTGCAGACTTCATCATGTGCTCTGCCCCACTTTCCCCCGTCTCTTCCTGCACCAGCCTCACCAAGCCATACGCAGCAGTGGTTATTAATGAGAACCGTAGAGAAATGCATCACCGCTGAGCAAACATGGAGGTGTGGGTTCGTATTGGGTCGGAGCAACACTACGCTGAGCTTGGAAATAATGATGGCAACAACCTCAAACCCGGGGCACAGTAGGAGGACAATAATACATGAAAAATAAGGTATGAGGAACCTGCTCCGAGTAGATCTGGGTCCAACAGGAATAACGCAGGGAGCATCCAGGAGAAAAGAAATCTCATTGGGAAGATTGGGGACTGTAATGCATTGACATTACTATAGATGACAGCTTTATAACCCTGAGCCCAAAGAAATATAGAAATCATTAAGTGCACCCATAGGCCTGATTGGGTGAGCAGAGTTCAGACGGCGTTCACCGAGATGCAGAAATGTCAAGGGAATAATCTGAAACCCAGGAAGTGCTGTGTCACAAAGTGAAGTAGGAATACTACTTATTATCAACAGAAAAAAAAATTCTTTATCAAGCCTTTAATAAATATTTCAGCAGAAATAAACCAACACAGCCTTGGAGTATTTATATCCGCACTTTTCTTGTGTCTGCAGATGAGCACAGGATCTGTGCACTGCACATTGTCACTTGATGGATGGGAGCGCTATCCCCACCATTTTATGTGCTCTGTCCTAATCCACAGTGATAATGAATCTCTTGGAACATAAAATTATTTTACTCTTTGACAGGAGAGAAAATCATTTAGAGTCTGAGGGGCAGGAGCAAAGAATAATCACCCAGGCAGTTGGTTTGTGGCTGTGGCCGACGATAACTGAGCACCGCACAATATTTGAAATACACTGAATATGATATCCAGTCTAAAAACATTAAGCTTCTGACATGATGAATTATTGTCAGTTCAGAATATGCATGTTTGGAGATCTACACACTGCAGTGGTTTTAAAACCTGTATATGTTTTCTGTAGCAGATTATCATGTAGATCAGTACATGTAAATCTGATAGCAGGAGTGAGAAAGGTATGGAATTGCACTATGAGTCTTAAAGGGATAGTTCACTGAAAAGGAATTTGATTCTACTCACCATTATAGCAAGGGAGGGGTGATTGAAATGTTTTAGTCCAGAAAACACTTTAGTAGTTTCAAGTATAAACAGTGCTGCAGCCAAATCCAATACAATTCAAGTACCTGGTCATACATTTTTCAAACGTATTAAAACAAAACAAAACATGCCTCCATACTTCTTGTGTGGTGCCATCCAAGTGTCCACAAGCCCCGACATGAAAAGGTTTCATTTACATCGCATTTTTAGCCTAGAAATCTGCCACCGGAAGTAGCAATGCTACCTTATAAAGTGAAACAATAATCTGGCTTTAATTTACATCCTCGAGTCTGCCTCGCCACTCCGTTGTCTCCAGAATGTTTGTACGCATGGGTAATAGTTTGAGTCCAAGTACGCACATTCTCCCATCAAGTCGATAATGAGGCCCCAGCACAGCACTTTGGTCATATTTTGGTTTAGGCAGAAACTGATCCACCAAACCATACAAACATGACATCAAGAAACGACATTTGTTTCGGTTTCCTACAATGAAACATACAATGAAATCAAGAGTGCTAAAGAACACATTGCACTCAATATATATTGCAATTAAAAAGTCATAATTGTTGCACAGATCACAATAGATATTGCAGTGGTTATAAAAATATGTGTGCTGTATTTATTGTGCTTTTATGTTCATTGTATGCACCAATAACCAGAGCAATATATATAGATATACATCCATTCAGTGTAAGAAGAGTGGTCTATGAGGCAGGTGCTTGAATGTTTAATGAACAGTTTAAAACCTGACTGTTTAATTAGCTGAGGCTAATATTGTCCCCAAGGGTCTTAAAAACTCTTATGGCAGTTCTAATAACCTCATTTATGAGGACCTTTTTTCATGTTATGGATTTATATTTAAAAATCTGCCAATAATTCATCATCATATCCAAAATGTAATTATCTTTATGAGCCTCAACTCCCAGTCTGAATCCACATGTTCCTGAGCATGATGAGATATAATGACTCAGCTCTGTTAGCAGGATTGAGATAATTGCCCCTTTGATTAATATACACACTCTACCTTTTTAAAAATTAATATTGATTACAGCTTACATACGGGCTTAGTTAGAACAAATATTCTAAATTCAGGCCAAGAGACTGAGGGGAATTTTACCTTCCATGAGCAGTAGAATACAGCTGGATAAACAAAGGATCAAAAGGTGTGTAGAGAGAGAAATAACCCTGCAGCTGAAGGTGAAGAGAGGGAAGTCCTTCATCTGTCACTGTAAGTGTGGTGCAGGGAGGGAATCAATGTTATCTAAAGATACAGCCCATCAGCATGTTATACACCAGGCAGGTGGAGGACTTGACTTCTACACAAGTAATGTAATTAAACCTGCATCAAACAAAAGCATCACATTCCTGTATCAGATACGAGCGCCACTTTGGGGACCAGGTGCTGGGAAATGCTGAGAGTCAAGGGAGTCGTGCAGGTCCGACTCCCAGAGATCTCATCCACTAATGGCCGATCTCTGTGACTTTTCTACTTGCTTGTTTTTTTGTTTTTTGTTACTTTACTCAAAGACGTCCATACATTGTCACAGACTCTTTCTACATGCTACATATATAAGGATGAGACGAGGTGACCTGCTTTCCCCCCGCAACTGTTATACATGAAACTTTGTTATTTGAGAGGTATTTTATGCGACACAAACAAAGCACATTAATCAATTGACAATTAAAAACTAGAATTACTGCCTGTGGTTGCATCCATCCACCGAACATTGAGGTTTCAGTCTACATACATTTTCATCCAGACTCATATGATGTCCCTGTGACCTTTGATCACTGAATCTTTGACTCAAACTGGTCCAAATTTAAAGAAATTCCCTAAAGACACACAGGCTGTAATGAAACAGATTTTCTGGAGGCGTTTTTAAGATATCGTGTTCACAAGGCAAAAAAAGCTTTCATAAGGAAACAGTGACCTTGCCCTTGGACCACCATTATGCCTTGTTTTTAGCCTAGATATCTGCTGTTATCCACGAGAGATACGGCTCTGAGCAGGATATCAGATGACCTTTAGGCTTAAAACACAGTGTTAATGACACAGTTTCAGTGTGGAGGCATTTTTAGTTTTTTATCTGTTGTTTTGATGTTTGAAGAAGAGATCCCCACTTACTTCAATTGTATTGGATTTGGCTGCAGCGCTATTTATACCTGAAACTCCAAAAGTGTTTTGTGGACTCAAACACTTCACCCACCCCTCCATCGACATAGTGCTGAGTAGATATCGAGGACATTTTTATTTTTGGGTGACCTATCCCTCCAAGACTTTCCTGAGATGATGCGTCACAGGACTAAACATATATTTTGTAACGTCACAATGACCAACATGCATACATATGGACATAAAAACAGACAACCTGAAAAACCTAATGGCTGTCACCAGCACTGAAGAATAAAAAGGAAATCTTCTCTGTTGCTGTTCTTCCTCGAGTGCAAATAGATCAGTGAACATTGCGTCAGTCACAGAAAGGTATTTTAAGAACAAATCAGTGCAGAACAAAAAAAGTTTTCATTTTTTCAGACTCTGTGGTGCATAACTCCAGTGTTGTTCATACATATGCTGTCAAACCTTCTCCACAGTGCACTGAAGCAGAGGGCAACGCAAACACTTTGTCTGTGTGCAAAAGAGGTCAATAGAAAGTCTGCTCAGACAGGCGGCTGACACACGGACACACAGAAGCTGAAGGCTCGGCTCTTTCACCAAATATAAAACTTTTGAAGACTCTTCTGCAGACGTGTCATGCAAGACACTTCACAGAGATATCTTAATTAAATTGCAAAACTTGGATATTCTGTGCTGATTGGAATAAGTGACTGATGGATAATTAAAGTCCTGTTTAATAAATCACCATTAACTGGAATGGGTTGAAGATTATGTATTTTCAGCAAATCAGTGTATTTGCGTGTCTTGATTATTTAAATAAATTCAAACTTGTGAATATGACCTATCTTAACACATGGCTATGTTTCAATGAAGCTGTTTCTTTGTTTTGGCCGGCAATCCTTGATAAATCACACAATACATATTCTCACGTACCCTCCGTTGCCTTATGCAGATTTAAAAGCTGCTAGAAAAATACTGATGATAGTATCAAAGCACTGAATTGTAAATACATGAATGTGTGATGATAAACTGATTTACATGTGGCTGAACACAGGCAGGCAGGGCTCACAGATGTTATTGTTAGGAGCAAGAAATCTACTTCAAAAAGATAGAATTGTGGGAAACCTGCTGTTTGCTCTGATAGGTTATTGGTAAAATAGGTCAGGTAGAAGTGTGATCCATGTGGTTTTACTCTGATGTGTTAAAATACAAAAAAAAACATTAATTATCATTGATAAATAATAATATTTTGAAGTGTCAAAAACACCCAGTGGCGTCAAAAAGTGAGCTGAGGACAATGAGCAGCACCTGTCTGAGACACAGTAAAAGCCATTACTGCCGGATTCAGCTCGATATGTGACCTGAGGCGGGAGCAGAAATAACTACGCAAAAAAGTTGTGTGTGCAAACATTTCCTCAGCGCAGCAGAGGAGGAACGAGAGGAGGACGACAGGCACTGGAGGACAAGTGCAGGAATTGATCGGTACACTGGCAGCTGTGATCATCTCAGCACTGCGGATTAAAAAGAGATGCTTAAACAGCTCCACTGCCACAAACAAACACACACACACGGGCATACATGAGCGCACACACACACAAACACACAGATAACACACCACAATCACTTCCTTGGTAAATTTTGGTACTTACCCAGCATTTGTGGGTGTCAATCACTCTTGTGGATTCCCAGGGAACTCAATTCTACAGAGAATCGTTCAGGGTATGAATTAGTTTCTAGTTTGTATTCTTACAATTTTTACACAATTTATTCTGATTTAATGTCGTCACATTTGTAATGCTCATTTCTGCATGTTGTGCATTTTGGGTTTGATTCTACAACAATGTCACTTATGAATGAGGCTTGTCACGAGCCGGGATTATTTCCTGAACAGGAATGGCACAGGAGATTGGTCGGTTCACAAACCAGAAGCTCGATGGTTCAATCCCCGGCACATTTAGTCCTCCAGCTTATCAAAGTGTCCTTGGGAAAGACATTGATCCCAAATCATGCCAAGGGTTTTGCCAGCAGTGTGACGGGTGATAGAGAAAAGGCAGCAAAAAGTAGTGTGTGAGTGGCTGGAAAATCTATAAGAGTAGGAAGTGCTATAGGCCTATAAATACAGCCAATTACAGTCCATTATATGAGACTTGAAAAGCAGCATCTCACCAGCACAAGTCAGTTCTCCAGCATCAAACACTCAGTATTAAGTGGTAAGGTTTATAACACTGTCGTAGACCGAGTACAGCAATTTTCAGAAATGAACTCAGCAGAGTGGTCGCACAACGGAGTCCGGACTTTGTACACAAAAATACAGCGGGAGATTCTCCGGGTCCAACGCGTTCACAACATCAGAAAGTCTTCAGGTGAGGGGGGCACAGCATGCAGGGGGCAAGACATAACGTATATATATATATATATTTTTTCCCTTTTTCTTTAATTTGCGTGTGAGAAAAGTCATCACCACACCCACTTGCTCGCAGTGAATCCTACAGATCTCACATTGGCTCATTGGAGTTTTTTCTAGGGGGCTGGCAGGAGAAACTCTGAGGAGTTCTCACTCAGACATTTGAGTTCTCACGTAAAGCCCCTCGGGAGAATGTTGGGACATTATCCCGAATTCAGTCTAAAGCAGCTGATGATATCTTGCGCAAAACAATGATGTCCTCATTAGAATTTTACTTGTGTCAATATCCATCCATTCTGTCGTATAAATTGAGATTTGCTGACTAATTGTTTCCCCCTAAGTTTTAGTAGCCGAATCAGATGAATCACCTGACCTTTCAAGGTTATAACAAACATGTCCTGTTTAAAGTAAGAAAGAAAAGTGCTGCTCTCAGGTTTCCACTGCAGATCTGTGTCACGTGAGTGTAACAATATTAACTGGGGCGACTTTGTCTGCAGCATGAAACAACCAGTTGGTGCTGCTGCGGAAGCACGGAGCAAAAGTTAAGTCTGTGATGGAGTTTGCCGTGCTCATATTTTAAATGATAATGCAGCCCGCTACCGTGGATGTCAAATGTTGCAGAGCAGTAACTCTTCTTTGTGCCAGAGCGCCCCCAAGCAACACCCCAAACTGCAAAACAGCAGCAGTAGAAAGGATTTGAAGTCAGCTCCAGATCAGGCCCCCTGAGGCAACTCTGTTTCCCTTCCATTGTACCTTTTCAAACCAGCATCTTAAGTGAGGGGTGTGAATAAGAATTGAGGCAGCAGGCACGGTCGTGAGTGTTTGTGCTACTGAATGAGGGCCGTGGCGAGAAGAAGCAGAGACCAGATGAGGAGACACAAGTTAGGGCATATGCAGAGGGTTTAGACCGGGTTTTTTGGAAAACATCTGGTCGGTGTGCATCCAGACCCAAGTGTCTGTGAAGTGTCTATTCTGTAATCTGAAAGGCGGCGGAGCATCTGTGCACGGGCAGAGCAGACTCCTCCTGGAGCACAGGCTGAATTCTAATGCTGTTAGAGGCTCACCTCCGTCCTCCCTCCTCGCTGAAACATACAAGGGCAATGCTGCATTAATCATGGATTCACAGCTCTCTTTCTTTACTCTCACCTCCCAGCAAACACACTCACCCCCCCCCACCACCACCACCTCTGCCTTCTTGTCTCCCTCTCTTAAAAACACTCAGAGAAATACACACACAAACACACAGCTCCTCCTTTCTATCTTGTGCAACATCATTAAAGAGACTTATTTAACATCAGCTGCAAATTGCAAATGTCGCTCAGCTTGAAAAGCGTGTGATTTCATAAATCAGTCAGTCTAATGAGCTTTTGCCTTAATAACGATAATAATGCACGCTGATAAACAAACTGGATGTCTCTGAAGCAAACCAGAAAACACTGCATGATTCACACGCACACATTCTCAGATATCTCTTAAACACCCACTTCAAGCATGCACGAGCACATGCGCCCACACACACACACACACACACACACACACACACGCACACACACACACACACACACAAAGATGGACAATGCAATACAGTGCACTCCCATTTTCTGCTCTGCCGCTCTGAGCAAGATGAGTGGGAAAAAGATACAGAAGCCCAGAGTTATATCTCTGAATTCCATTTTGAAAAACCACTTCGAGAGAAACACAAGACACATAATGGTGAAGGACCTGTGCAGGAAATATTGTGCTTGTTTCAGACATTCAAAGAACTGTCTTCGAAAATTTGCTGGCTGCTCAAGGGACAGAGTGGTGGCAAATTGGAGTCACAATATGAGTTCTGATTTTATTCATAATTAATAGATGTTATACAGGGAGACAAATGACCCTGCGTCAGACAAGAGAGCGGCCAATTAGTCGTGTTAACCCTGACGCGAAGTGACACCACGAGGACCTTGTGTACTACACTGAAACAACAAGTCGGGACACGAATGTAATTGAACCAGAATAATATGATGTCCTATCCCTGTAAATTTGTGCAGAATCATTTTCAACAACAGGCTATGAGGAGCAATCTGAGAAGCCATATGAGGCATAAATCATGAGAATAGCCCGGCTCCCAGCCAATCCTGGGAATCGATACCAAGGCTGATTTAGACATATTTCACAGGAGCTGTATCACCTGAAGTACAGCTGATCAAAACTGTGATTTTCCACAACGGCCGGATACTGCTGCGGAGCTGCTCTCCTCAAGTGTGAATGTGGAAAAATGATTTGAGGCAGATGCGACAGAGTCTGAATTGTGAATTCCACGGTGGCAAAATTCTTGTTCAAATCAAACTCTGACCTCAAATCTCTTTTAAAATTGGCCAAAGAGCAGCAGTGCATAAAATATTTCGGTGGCTGCTTCTCGCCTTTACGTTCCTCACATCAGTCAGTAATTACTGTTATTTCTGGAAGGACCATGATGGTGTCAGGTTGGTGTGCTCTCTGTGAACCATGTGTTCGTGCATGGCCAAAGATTTTTGAGGGAAACAAGACAGATACTTGGGAGCTATTTCAGGCAGCTCATATGACATGCCTCACTTTTCCCAATCTCTGTCATACACCCTCCAAATTTGATGTTCTATTTAAGCGAAAACATGTCCCATTCCTCCATTTGCTTGCCCCCCCGCAGCTACTGATTCAGTCCCTCCACCACCCCAGCATCCACCAGTAGGCTCCGGCAGGGAGCTGAGATATTTGCACGTCTCTCCCATTCCATCTATGTTAATATATCTGGGGGCGTAATGAAGTCTGAGCCTGGGCCCCAATCTCTATGTTCTGCTTCAAACACGAGTCGTCTGCCTGAACTGAGCTTTATGTCATGATGGCTTATGATGGTGCTCTGCTGAAGGAAGCTACACCACTCGGCTTCCCTGTGGACTTGATTTGTAAAGAAAACATTTATAAACGGCGACATTTTATTCCAGTAAACCCACGTAATGAGCCTGCATCAGTTCTTGAAGGCATCACCGAAAGCAGCACGTCACCTTACACCGGGCAGCAACAAGCTGCACAAACAGATACATTCAAAACAAGCAGCTGTCAGATGAGCAGCACGATCAATACACCTTCATATCTTTACCGGGCCGAGAGCGAGAGTCCATGTTTAGGCACTAATGCACTCTGCACTCTGATCAATACACAGAGCTGCAGATTTAGTTAAAGGGGAGCGATGAGACCGAGACGATTCTTTCATGTCAGGACTTTTGCCGCAGTGTGACTTCAAATGAACAGTTCGGACACCAAACAGACACTTGGCTGAGAACGATTATAACAATCATTACGTATAAGGTCTAACTAGTGATGGTGATGCTGTGCTTCAGTCTGGTCAGAGAGACAGAAAGGCTTGTCAAAGGGCACATATAGACGGGCCCAAAGACAGCGCACTGTGAGGGAATGATAATGGAAAGTGGAAAATGGACCTTACAAGAGGGATAATGGAAAAAGGTTAAAGGTGAAGAGAAATGTGTGCTTCAGAGGAACAATGACAGGCTTTAAGCAAAATGAAAGGTGCTTGGAGGTGCAATAGTCAAAAGGGGGTTTTCAGGCAGTGGTGCAGCTCTGCAATGTAAAACAGACCCATATACCTCCAACTTCTCACTTGACACTGTCAATGAAATTGTACCCTTTGCCAATGTCAAGCCAAGCAGGTGAGTTATGAATAAAAACCACTGTCTTTGTTCAATTGTTTCAACACTATGGGCTTTATGAACACATGTTGTGTTAGTGAAAGGGCATCGAACATCCCTCTCACACGCAACAGATTTCCAGTAACTGGTAAACAGGGTAAAAGAAAAGGTCTAGTGTGAGAGAGAGAAAATCACTGCATTCACTCGCACACCTTCAGCTGAAGCTATGAGGTTTGACTGTCTGCGTGGAGGGTAACAGCTTTATGGATGATATAGTCTTTGTTAGTGTAGCCAGTAATGAAATGTCCCTCCTGGTCTACTGTAGGGCTGAGTAGGCCTTAGCACCTCCTACTTGCGGTTTTCAGATTTTTTTGGTTTCTTATATAATCTGCGAGTTCTGGTATGCTGTTCTTTTAGTCTGACCCCCGGTGCGACAGGTTATTTTATGCATTTGTTTGGCAGTGTGTTAATTCATTTAAACTCTTTCTTGTAGACACTGACGGCCACGGCTGTTTTGGTTTATTTTTGCTGTATTTTGTTTTGTTCCGTCAGTGATATACAGTTGTTTTGTTATTGCTTTATTTATGTTTTATCCTTGTATTATTTAAATTCTAAGTTAATGAGCTGGTCTTTGTTGTTGTTATTTTGTTATACTCTGCTAGTCCGTGTGGCGTCCATTGCTTTTCCCCCAAGAGGCGAATAGATGTATGTAACTGCCATGCAGCACTAGTATTGTGTATTGTATGTAATAAATGGTGAATAAATAATCTTGGTGGAATTCCTATTCTCAGTCCATCTTTGACAGTCATATGTGTCATTATAAAGGTTCTGCGGGCCCCAATAGTCTAGATGACTAATGGGAAATTCTACAATATAATATTCATCAATAGCAATGTCATAAATAATATATCGTAATAATAATATAATAATATACATAAATGATCTAATGCTTATGCATTTTGAAAGCATAGTGAGGAGGTATAACACAATTGATTTATTTTAAATGTGTTGAAGTGTTTTTCATCCTCTGTCCATAAAGAGTTTGAAACTTAAATATAAGAAATAATGACATCCATTGTAATAATTATTGATCTCGACTCAAATCTTACTATAAAACACAAGAGAATGTCAGATGACGAGCAGTGAGGTGAGGGCAGAGCGAAGCAAAGGATAGCACTTATAGACTGAGGACATCGCTTCCTGCTGCTCACTGAGAAATGACAGGCAGAAAAAAAAACACACAACAGCATGTGTGTCCTGCCCACATCGTTTCCTTTTAACCTCCACAAACAGGTACACTACCTGTGGAGACTCAATTAAAAAGCAATTAGCCACTGACAGACTGAGGGCTAATTTTTGCCTTGGGGGAATTCAGAAATGGGAGGATTCAGTGGGCAAGGACAAGAGCAGACCATGAAATCCATTAACCGGCAACATACTTCACAAGGACAGTTAGCTGTCTCATATTCCCACTCACCTCTACAGCACTTGGATTCCAGATCAGACAAAGATAATTCCCCCCAGTAATAATTTTTAATGTTTTTGGTATTAACTGGTGATCGAAATAATACGCTTTCACTCACAAGACAACGCAATGAATTGAATCAGTGCAGTCTCTGCAGTATCCTGGTCCAGGCCAGTCAACTGTGACAATTATACTGCGCTCACGATAATGGGAGAGACGTATGGAAAGATGCAGGGATGGACAACCTCAAAATAATGTGTCCAGCCATGTCTGCTGTCAGTGTGGAGGTACACAGGGGAGACAAGTTACTGTGACTCTCTGCTGTTGGCTTGTCAACAGTCTGCAAGCCGACAAACACCCCATGACAGCAGGTGTGAGTGGGCGGGCAGTCAGTATACAGAATGTTGCGGTATTTATATGCATTTTGATTATATGATCATTGTGGTTAGTGATGTCACTACTGATATTTAGATTCTACAGCATAACTACCACAAGCATATAGCCCCGCAGTTCTCTCCTTTTTCTATTTTCTTTCATTCACATTAAATTAAAAAAAAAGCCAAAGTTGAGTAAAACTCGAAGTTCCTCCTTGTTACTGCAATGTGGAAACATTTCTTTCCCAGGAATAATCCGAGGCAGCATTTGCCCTCAGGACATAAATCACACAAACACGGTCTGTGGCTTGTTTCAGAGAGTCAGCTGCAGATTCAGCCACTAAGGGTCACATTAATTACAACAAAACTATGAGGTCCCCAAGAGACTGAATTGCCTTTGTTCTTATTAAATAGTCCATAAAAGGGATGTTATTAAATTAGGTGGATAATCAATACAATGTCCTAAAATCAAGCAATTTGTTGGTTTGTCCAATAGCTTGTGAGTAATTACTGGAAAATAAAGTCTGTCACAGTATGTTACTGCTGAGACAACTGTCTGTAGATCCTCATGATTGACTTCCTGATTGTCATATCTTCATTAAACACCATATATCATAATGCAGGTGTATTTCAGCAGGCTTGTGAAATGTAGAATCAGATAACACATGATGCAGCAACCTATATTCACCATCTGGGATTCTTCCAGAGAAGTTGGACCTAAGATTTATGAAACCGTTCTCAAAATACAGAGCTAAGTGAAATCAGTAACTCCAACTTTAATATTCTATCGAGGCTGACGAGACTTTCGACTTCTAGCAGCATGTTCCCACCGCCCGGTATTCTGCAGAGGGTTTCTAACATTTCAACAGACATCCTCCCTTCATGTCTAAGTTGTCGGGCCTCTAGCGTTTCAGACAGTGACGTCAGAAGGACGCAAGTAATCTCCTAAAACTGGGTCACATTCAAATCTCTCCTTGCAATTGGCAACAACCGCCGGATTAAAAGTAATTATAGTCTGGGACTTTGATGTGCCGGTCAATCTGTTTCAGATACATTCATACCCAAAGTATTTATGAAGGATTTCTTCTCATGCTGGAGGTGTTTGTTTGCACTGGAGAAAAATACACTCAGAATGAAACCTCAGTCGTTTCCTAAAAGCTTATTACCAATTAGTTTCGACACTAACTACTTTCATGTATCATCTCATAACAGTCGTTCTCCAATCTTATTGAACTCTGCCCAACACCCACACTCTGCCCAATATGAATTGCCTATAACAACCAATCTGTTTCATAAGTGGCATGCACTGAAATCCTGTGGACTCTCCAGACACCACATGACGCTGCAGGTGTCAGTGGGTGGGCTGAATGAAAAAAGGAAAGAGTGATGGTATTTATATGCATTTTTCTCCCAGGATCATCGCTGCTGCTGATTACGCTTTATGGATATTTTTGATTGTTATCCATCATCATAATACCATCAGGGGGCCGTCTGATTGCTCCCAAATCCAATCTGCAGCATGACAACAACCCCCAACATGTAGACAGACACATACAGAGATGCGTAGCTTTGGAGAATATTATATATGAGGGGTACTGCAAAGAAGGTCCAATCCTGTTCTAGAGCCTGTGCAGCTTTGTAAAGTAATAGAAACACACAGTAAATGGTGATAGATATACAGGAAGGGTGGATCATGCATGTTTTTAGTATTGACTCTATCTGTGCATGACCCTGCTAATTTCCTGACATGGCTAAACTAAGCTTTTTGTATTTAAGGTATCGTTGTGGAGGGATTAAACTATTTGTGAAAGACCCAAAATAACAGCGCCAGACTTGAGACCTCCATTATCCTAAAGGATATTGATTTGAGCTAGTTCACGGTAAAATAACAACAAATATGCACTTGTTGTGCTGAAGCATTGCAACTGTTGCTTTCACTATTCTGAAAATCACCTCAGGGGTCAGGTGGGGACAAAGAAGTGTGTACAATGTGCTGCAGATCCAAATACACATCCGGGTATAGTGACTTTAAATGTGGTTTTATAAGGGAACTTCTTGTGTCTTGGCAGAGGCATGCACTCTTGCCCTTTTAGATTTTATTTAAAGTGTAACAAAAATCCCTTTTCCCCGGACATATTCATTAATATTGTTTTACCCAACATGAGCTGTAATTGCCATAGTGAACGTGCATCTCTATTTTGAAATTCAGTCTATTGAGATTACTGCCAATGCATCTTAATTAGGCTTAATTACTGAGAACGCTCATACAAGATGGATCACAAGATTAAGTGTCAACCCTCTCCCCTGTTTCTCTCCATTTCCTTCTTATCCACTTCACATGAAACCACCGTTGTATTTAGCAAAAGATAGAATCATTCTGAAGCTATTGGAAAACTATAATGTACAAAAATAACCATATTGTGTGATGCTGTGTAACAGAAGGAAGCGGGCTGATGTTCGTATGAGCGTAATACTATTTTGCTGCAGAGTGATTAAGCACCTTCCAAAAAAAGAGCAGCTGAGCTACTGTTACAAATTCAATATGTTGGCCCTAGACCCTTCGACATTGATGGCTCCTCGCCAGGGTTATTAAACAAGTTTTTTTTTCTGCAGTATCAACGATCCCCATTCTAGAATGTGACCTCTGAGTTCTGCTCTAAGAATTAGTACTTTATTGTGGCAAGTGTTGAGTTATTCCGTTTCCGTTCTGGAGGAGCGAATGACACGTAATGGCTCAGGCCTGTAATTTTTAAACTCAGCATGGAGACCTTCCGAGGATAGAAGTGACCTTTAATTAGAAGAGCTGGTGAGGGGCCATCACCCGCTAAAAAGTTTTCAATTTCAACTTCCTCGCAGTGAAATTAATAAAAGAGAAAGAAAAGAGAGAGCAATCATCGCGTCGTGCAGCTGACTTAGTGAAAGTCTCAAATTGTATTGCACATGTTGTGTCGGACACAACTGAGATGTTGTCATCGTGAGTGTGTGTTCACGACCCGTCAGAACAGCTCTCTCACTCTCTCCGTCCATCTGTCCCTCTCACCATCTACTCGTCTCTTTCCCTCCTTGCATTGTTCTTGCAAAATGGGTTGATACAAACATGCATTATTCATCCGTGTGTCCTCTCTGTCATTACCGAGCAGAGCTCTGAATATTGGGGCAAAACGAAACTAGAATCAATCAGCCGGGGTCTGACACTCGCCACAATGGGATATGTTGATTGGATGTCTCAGTATAACCAAGCAAAAAAAGAGGAGTGTTGTGGGACCGTTATGTACAAACTGGGATTGTCTGGGCCCTTTTTGTGCACAGTTGCAAGTCACTGGTTCGCTGGATTGACAAAACACCTGACTCCCCTGCGCACACTGATGACACGGATTTGGTCTAAACAGTGTCACTGAGTGAAGAACTCCAGGAGAATGTGTAGAGTTTTAAACAGACAGTCTCAATCAGGTTGATTCAAATGCAAAGCAGAAGCAGTCTACAGATGCCTTTAGGGACATCTCTGTGTTTTCATCCTAAACATCTGTTTCTTCTTCCCTGTGAGGTTTGAGTGCTCCAGTGGGGATTCACCAAACTCTCCCAACTGCCCTAACTCACTGTGAGTTGCTCATTTCAAGGTGATGAATGGCGTCTGTTCATGAGTAAGTGTTTGTGAGATGTGGGTCATTAGCATAACTGACACCTTCACTTTTCTACATCAACTCATCTGTTGCATTTTTTGACAAGTTTCACTCATGTTACCAACGAAAAATCGTTTTGCTGACATCATAAAGATATAAGACATGAAGTACATTTACTTACTTACTGCACTTGGGTACATTTGTCCTGTATATCAGCCAATGTCTGTACTTTCTTCTCCATTACATTTTGCAAAGCACTGCGTTAAATGTTTTTTAACTATTTAAAGTAATCAATAATGAGAGCAGCAGCACCACTGGTGACGAAACATGGATTCGGAAGAGGCTGAGACTCAACAATCATGATGTAGTAGATTGTTGCATCAGGGAATATTAATCACTCTGCAAGAACTTTGACTTGTATTACTTCAAGTATGTTACACATTTAAGTTAATGTGGTACTTTCAGTAATACTTGAGTACATTTTCGTCTTTATATTTGTACTTTTTACAAATTCTTTAATTAAGGGAAACGTTTGACTTCTGCCTCCAACACCAAATAAAGAAATCCAATCAGAACAAATTAAGCATTATCAGGAGATGTCCTGAAACAATAAAAAACATGAATAAAGTTAAGACCTGTCATTAGTATAATAAGAACAAGAATAATAACAACATCAGATAAATAAACATGCAAAAAAGAGCGATGATGATGGTAACATAGTGATCAGAATAGTTGATTAAGGTATGTATTTTAAATTTAGTTAATTTCTGTAAATAAATGTTAATGTGAATAGAATATTATTCTTGAATCAAATATGTTTTTAGAAGTATTACTGTCACATGACTAGTGCAACCCATTTAATTTAGGATGAACTTGACAATATGAAAAATGCATCCAGCTCTCTTAAAAGGTTTGAATGCACCACCTCACTACATTGGATCTTGCACGAGGGCCAATGAAACTATTTGTCTGACTCTTAATTACAACGCCCAGGGTTGGTCATGTGCTGGAGGTCCTGCTGCAGAACACAGATCAGCAGGAAGACAAATCACGTTCCTCTTCAAGCAGTAAATAATGGCAGAGTGAAGACGTTTGCACCAAGAGATCCTGAGGTTTTCAACTTCCTCACCGCAGTTGATTAGAATGCAATCTCAGGGAGCAGGGAAGCTTTCGTTTGCAGACTGAGTCACTTGCCGATTCACTACCTGGAATCAAACCGACACCCTGTACTGAGCTTGGACCCTAAACAGTGGCTACCATGTGGGGTTGGTGCTTTTATAAGAAAAACTGGTCCACTTAGTATTCTGCTGCATACCTAATGGAAGGAGCTAAGTAGAAAACTGAATTGCACATTTGCAAATCTAGTGGTTAAAAAAAAGTGCTGATGCCCAAATGTAATTATGAATTTCAAACAAAAGAGTTGAAACGCGGAATTGGTCCCCTAAACTCAACTGTTCTCTATTGATCAGAAAACTCAATTTCACAGCTAATGGGTTCATTACTGTGGTCACGCTCGAAGGGTCTTTGCTGATAAAACTCACTCAGGAGTTGAGCGCTAAGCCGCTGGAGCACAGGTCTTAATCAGGTTCCCTCTCCGTCTCTTTGCTTCCCTTTCTCATGGCGGCATTACAGCGAAACTCTGACTCTCCTTCTTCATACAACCCCCCTGGATTTTAGACCCCTGCTACTGTGGAGCCGAGCCAGTGACAGAAGAAATCTCCTTGTGGTCGGAAAGGGCACAGCTTTGCCTCGGCTGCTCCATTCACTACAGACAATTTATCCGTTGTACAGGGGGTGGGGGGGGGAAGACTTGCTGCAAAAGTCCAGCAAGGCAAGACAGGTCTGCGCTGAATACTAATGACAGCCGACTGTTTCCACCACACAGCCTTGTCATCCTGCATTCCAGCCATGTTCTCATGCTGTCACACTGCGGTGGAGATGGAGCGCTTCATAGGACGATGCGGCGCAGTCTGCCTCGCTACAGCTCCCGTGAACCTCCAGCCCGTGTCTGAAATTGAATTCTTTATCGTCATGACGAGAAGCCTCAAATCCAGCCTGCGTCATGCTGTCTCTTGTGTTTTTCAGCCAACGTACCACACCCCGATACCCTGATTCAGCAGAAAGGGTGACCCGACTGAGGCTGATGATTTTGAAAGCCTTCCGGGTCGCTGTACGCCTCCACCTGTCTAATCCCACATGCATGTGTAGAGAGCATTAACAATGGGGGCTTTTCCCAAAAATCTAATTTTACAACAACTGGAAATTACAATCTTAAACAGAATCTGAGGAGCAGCGTTAAGTCAAAACAACAGATTGTTTTTTAAACGCCCTCTCAGCTGAAGTAGCGTTCTCTCTTTCATCTGATCTCATCTAACTCTCCCATGTAAAATTCACCAGCAGACTCTAGGCTTATCCTAATGAACCACGAGGTCTAAATAATCCACTCTTTTGTTCCCAATCTGATTACTCTCTCTATTTTCTCCCTCTCCGCCTGGATCCGCTGCTGCTCTCTCTCTTTTGTCATTCACGGTCTCAACCTTCAAGGGCACTGTTCAAGATCTAACAGTGCGTACTGATCAGTACATGTTCCTCCAAACACACACACACACACACACACACACGTGCACAGACATGACTAATGGAGCTTGTAATGTTGTGTGCAGGACGAACAAATGAACAGTGGCTCATGTGTTTGCAAGCTATTAGTCTGGGCAGGGTCAGTGCTCCCATCTAATCCAGTATAACTGACCGGCCTCCCCAGCTCATATTGATTTTCAACTTAAATAGAAGATATGTCCTCGGAAGAAAGATGGAGTTAATATCTCTGGCTGCCAGAGAAGGAGAATTAAAGATATTTAAGTGTTGGCTCTAAACCTATCGAGAGACTTTAGCTGCAGGAGGTGCGATGACAGAAATTGAGTCCATGGCTCACAGATCCATCTCCATTTACCACCGGGTGCAAACCGTGGCATTGGACGAGAGTTTTGTGGAAAACAAAAATCAGCCAAGAGGGTCAAGTGCTTTTCAGGGAGCTTTCATGAGCTAACACAAAACCTTGTGTTGGGTTTTCTTCTGGGTAAACAAAAATAACTGTGTAAGAGTTTGTGCTCCCTGGCAAAAGCAGCAATCAGCTCTATAAATAGCTCCCACAGACGGTGCTGGCCAATTATTTATGAAAAATAATGGAATGAATTGCACGGAGACATGTCACAGTTCAAAACAACATCATCCATCTCTCCTTCCATCTCAACTCTCATTGCCCAAGGGGTGTGGGGGGGGTGTGGGGGGGGTGTTAAAGGTAAAAAAAGAAGAAAAGAATATATATATATATATATAGAGAGAGAGAGAGAGAGAGAGAGAGAGAGAGAGAGAGAGAGAGAGATGAAGAAAAACCTGTCATTTTGAGAAATGTGTGAGGTGGAAGGCTGCCTGTGTAAACCACGCTGACGCTTAACACATCGTCAACATCAACAGGAAGGAGAGGCTCCAGAAATAGCGAGAAATCAAATGTCTTCATCAAACAGTGTTTCAGGGTCAAACGATATTGGGAGGTGAATTTATTTCTGGATCAAAGATGTATTTCTGCTTCCCGCTACACACTGTTCCACTCAGAATATCATTAGACAACCACTCCTCAGAATAAAACGGTTTCAGGTAACATGTTCCCTCCTGCATCCCCGATCAGCACTACACAACACTGAGGCTACAGCTGCACAACTAACTTTTAAAACTAAAACGATCTCTATCCACATCGGTTTTAATTCCCTTATTTCGGGAACACTCATGTGCACTGGGCACGCACGTGCTGGTGTAAACAGGAAGCAATTGGTTGTTGGTTGCGAAAAGGGCGAGGCTACAAATGAGCTTGCAAACAAATAAAGGCTTGGTCACACATACACAAATGTGTGACCTAGAAAGGGGTCACATGATAGGAGACTGACGAACCAGCGAAGGCTACATCGTGACCGAAAAAGACCCAATCAGCTTGAGGGTAGGAGTGTCTGCCTCATCGATTCCAAACATCTCTGTTTCTGCCCGTCCAGACGAAAACACAGCCCCAGGGTTTTCAAACTGAAGGGGGCTCATCAGCAGCTTCTCAAAACTTATCTCTTTTTTAGCGGCTCTAAAACTCCAGTGTAACGTGGACGCCAGGCATTGGTGTGTTTGTTCAAATGAAAACACTGTAGTGTGGGAGTAGCCTGAGAAGATTGTACTTTCAAATACAAATGGATTAAATAATATTCGTAACAGCATGGGCAATATGTTTTAGGTTTAAATCAAAAAATATATACTGTTGTGATGAAAGATCTAAACAATATGTGTGATATAAATTTGATTGATATAGTAAAACCACTGGTGGACACAACTACATGTGAGGGTTCATCAGAGGACTAGTGTTGAAGGTTCTAAAGGATGCTGCTCTGAGTCTTGAAAGCAACCACCCGAGCATGTCACATTTTGGGAAGTGAACAGGCCTGGCCCATCATCAAACATTACTCAGCATCAGTGTTTAGTTTAGTGTAAATATCAGCCGTGGGCAAACAGAAAAGCCTCTGCACATCCTTCTCGGGCTGCCTCATTTGCATTTATATAATATAACACTGAAATATTATTATGACAGCTGTGATGTTGGTGAACTTGGTTGACGACCAAGTTATGTAAGTATAAAAAAAAGCAAAACTGCATTAAATCATATTCTAACGGTTTATTTATATGCACTCTGCTGCGGGTGGATGGTGGGGCCTCTGTACTCAGTATTCAGAAAGTGTGCCGCTCATGCAATAGAACATATTCCACACTCCTGGCAGATTAGGTGTTTTCTAGTATTTGAGCTGCACACAGGAACGGGAGACTTACAATGGCACATGTTGGTATAATCCCACACAACTCACACCACAGACTGCAGGCTAGATTGTGTTTTTTATATCGTCTGTTTATAAACTAAATAGGAAAAGGAAATAGGAAATTCTGAGGTCACTTCAGGTGAAGTGCCTGGAATCATCTTCTGCATTATAAGTCAGAGTATACCTGTGAGCTTTAAGAGAACGATGAAACGAATTCAAAGCAAAAAGGAAATATGTCCTGGCTGCAATTTCAATTTTAAAGTTGCCATGTCAACGTTATCCGACCATATATAAAAACACATAAAAGATCAAAGTTATTCTAAAAAAAGAGAAGGGTAATCCATAGGCTTTATATAAAGCTCCCCAGAAGTGAAGGTCACTTGCCTAGATGGCCTCCCAAGTGGTTGGCTATAGTACATATCATATACCTGCCTCCTCCATGTTATCTAATGGGACATGGTCCAAACTAAAAAGTCACAGTACACGTCAAATCATTTTTTCTGAAAAATGCTTTCTGTCTTTTTCAGGTAGTGAGTCACACTGCAATGCAGGTTCACATGTTCGTTTTTCCAGTAAGTTTGGTTTAAATTAGTGACTTGATGATTATACAAACAGGGAGAAACTTCAGCTGGGAGTTACTCACTATGAGTAAGTCGCTACTGCTGCTCCATCCCCTGATCACTACTGCCAGACTCTGGTTCAAATGTTCAAGATGGCAGGGGTTCGATCTGGGACACTTTGGCTTCAGCTCTGGATAGTGTGAGGAAATGGAGACACGTAATATATTATATTATAAATATAAAGTATTAACCCAGGAAAAATGCCTGCCTAACGTAACAGAGCCATCAAGATCTGTTATTTCCCTGTTAAAAAGTTCCAAAACTGAACTGCACAAGTTTGCTCTCTTTCCCTTCATTCTCCTAATGACCTTTCTATTGGTTTCCAGCTCTGCAGCTCTCTCCATTTCAGCTGAGTTCGGAGCCTAGCTTTAGTTTGTGTCTTGTGGCAGACTCACCGTGTGGTTCAGTGTCAGTGATTCCAGCAGCTGCTATCATCAGATGAGCTGAGATAAACCCGCTGCACACAACCTGTCCAGCAGGAACCAGCCAGCACCCACACATTGAGAGAGGAGCGGAGTGGCAGATGTTGTTTTCAGAACTTGGTGCATATTGAAGTAGAGGTAAAGGAGTGTGAACATTCCTCCAAACCATCTTGATACGTGCCGTAGGTGGAAATAAGTGTGTTAACGTTGTTTGTGTTGCCAAAAGTGGCCAGAGAAGTCAATCTCTGCAAATGTCTTTTCCATGTTTGTCTCCTGTGTTTAGGTTGTTTGACTGGGTTCTCAGGGGAGGGAGGTCCGGAGGCATCGTCTGTCTACTGAGGATGCGACGCGATGACCTCAGAGGACAGAAAAAGATTGTGTTAACAGGGCCGATTCTGCTCCTGCTCCATTCTGATCCAAGTCCTTGGCTGGAGGCACTGGGTTGCTGGAGGAGAAGAGAGAGGAGGAGGAGGAGGAGGAGGAGGAGGGGATGGTGTGAGTATTCTAAAGGTGCAACATTTTGGGATTATTTCTGCTATCCCCAGGAGATAACACATTGTACAGATTACTAACTGAGCCGAGAAAGCTACGTTTTCATCTGTGTTTGTTTATTAGTAAACAGGATTACACAGAAACTACTGGAGGGATTATCACGACATTTGGTAGAAAGATGCTTTATAAGTCAGGGAACAAATCAGTACATTTTGATTCAGATCCAGGAATCTTTTTTCACTTTCTTTCAAATTGCCAGAAATTGTCAATATCTTGGCAATTTCTCAAGGAATAATGCAGAGCTCTTTCAGGCATGTGTAGAAGGCTAATAACTAGATTACATTTCCTATGGATCTGGATAATGATCTGGAGGAGTCTGATCTCAATACATGTGTGATCTGGTGACATACAGTATATGTGTTAGAGTGCCTTCTAGAGTTCTTTGTGTTGCTTTATAAGCATTCATCAGGCATGTAATTGGCTTTGTCTATACAGAGCAAGCAGGTTGGAATCGCCGGCTTGGCATGAGATTGCAAAATTCAGCTCTGAAATACTTTTAATTCTGAGTTTTGGAGATTAGGAGAATTTTTTGGAAGTGATAACAAATGCTGAAAACTTCAGAAAATAAATGACTTTGATGTTTGTTGCTTAAAAAAAAATATATATATTTGTGGTTCTGCTTCGGTCAAAATAATTTTACTAATGCCAAAAGAATTGCACTGCATCAGGATGATCTATTTCAAGAACAAAAGAAGATTTTTAATTTGGAAAATCATGCAGAGAGAAAGATGCTTGTTTTCTCTCTTTCATTTTGAAATAAACATGGGGCTGGTTTTTCACATACAGTGTAGTTCATAGCATTGATAGTAATGCTGTACTGTAGTACAGCACTGTAATAATATACAATATAGTGTAATATTCAAAATAAACCAAGGTTTCTCCTTTGAGATACGTCTGTCAATGGTTGATTCAACCGTGGACCCATTCGAGCAGAGCTCAGAGACTATGAATTCTCACCTTAATCCTAATTGTGGAAATTAATGGTTGTCTGAATAATCTTCTGAATTTGCATAATATCTCTTATTCTTCAGGTGCTGGATGAGAGCAGGGATGAAAGCAGGGATGATGTGATCTATACATTTTCCTCTTCCTCATTTTCCTCACCCCTCCATCAGTCCTGCATGTGGAATACACCTTAAGAAGAGCAAAGGCCCCCCCTGAGTTCTCTTTGATTTTTCTGGGATTATGAAGATAAGAGCCAACACTGAGCTCACATGTTTCTTATCTGGAATAAAAAAAACGGGTAGCGTGACATTTTGGCTTCCATTGACTGTTACTTGCTGTGCACAAGTACATGTATTAAAGGTCTCGGTCTGTTCTCTGTCAATAGAAATTTCCAAGTAAAAAGAAAATCATCTTTCATCGGCCACAAAACATTCATAATGATGCACGAGGCTCCAGGTGGAATACGGCTCTAGAGGCAGACGCTTCTATTCAGCAGTGATAAAACTGACTTTATACTGATTCCAAAGGAGAGATCTCTTTGCTTCTCAGTTCGGTTTATTATCCTTTGACAATATCACTAACAAAAAAGTACTGAGAGTAACTCGATGAACATGAGCTCAGAACATTTGTTTTTGTTAAAGCTCCTTGCAAGGGTCTGAACCCTGCAGAGTAGTTTTTTATTTTTCGGTATGGGAATATATGGGCATCTCTAATTTCAATAAATTCTTGATTTCCCAATTTGATTTATAATTAAAAATACTGCAAAAGACAATGTTTTCAGGCTCTTACATGCCAAGTGCTAATACCCTTCTGTTTTTAGTCCAGCAAAGTTCAATGAATATAGCACATACCACTGCCAAGGGCCAACAGTGCCCTTAAATCCAGTGAAGCTGCAGCAAATCGCACACACTCAGACATATCAGTCCCTTAAGCATGTCTGATTGTATCCATGAAGAGTTATTTTCTAGGAAGTTGGTGAAAATATAAAAACAATAATTAAAACCTCGAAAAAAATCCTGGATAAGCCTCTTTGACTGGGTCCACGCAAACATTTTATAAGATCTTGAACTATCTGGTAAATAAGAGAATATTTCTTGTTAAACAAATAAAACACAGACGCGTGTCTGGGAATATAACGTTTCTTAGTTAAGATCTGCAGTTGATTGGAAGCATGTTGCCGTCTTTGACCTCTTTTACATAAAAAATAACAGGTTTGTGATTTTTTTAGATTTAAACTAACCTGCTATAAAAAGACAATTGACTCCTCTCACATTGCCAGTAGAGGAGTTTGCCTGTCTGCCCCCCCGCCCCCCTCTACCAGTGAGTCATGTTTGCGTCATGAATGAAACGGAGACGCGCTCCCACCTCGCTGTCTTGCCAGTATTACATTTCCACGACACAAAGAAAGAAGTTCAATACAAGTCATAATGTCGCTGAAGGTAAAGGTGCAGGGACAGCAGCAGACAAATTAAAAAGGATTCCGGTTCCCCTCACTACCGGTCAGAGCCACAGCTGATAAAAACCTGTCTTCTACAGAATCATTTGACCCCATCGTGAATGATGGTTGTATCATTCCCATTGCAGACAAAAAGCCAGATGGTAGTGAGTGTTTTGACCGGTGGAAAGGGGGCTTTATGAAAAAAAGGTTGTTCATGTGTCCCGGGATACATGGTGGTAAAATGCATCATCCGTGTCATTCATATTGCTAACATTATTTCTCCTGTAGAGAGAGGAGAACAAAATGAAACAGATAATAGACCAAATGATTGGTCTGAGGATAAAGTGTAACAGTGTGTGTTTGTTGGTTGGATCGTTGCTTTGTGCTGAACTTGTTGCTCCACTTTGCTGATGTTTCTCTGATTGATTTTGTTTTTTTACAAATAATTCCCCCTTCATCTTCCAAAGCTAATTATTGAGCAGTGAAATCAAAAATGTGCAGACAATCAACATCACTTTAAAGCAAAGCACAAAAACAGATTTCTTGGAATTCGTGAATTAATTCTGAATCTCATGTGAATCAATAGCCATCCCCACCCCCAGCCCTACTTCATGTTGTATAATTTATCACTGAGTCCAAACATTGGGCCAGAATCGACTCCTGAAAATGCATGCTGCCACAAAGTGTTTTGGATCGACCCCGTTCGAACCCAAAATAGATGACGGCGCCTCCTTTTTGCTGCCCACACCCAATGTGTTCCTGTAAAGGGAAAATGTGCACCACCTGCTACAGTGGAGAAAGCCAGCAGTCTCTAAGTCAGGCCCAGACACACATCTCCTGGTCTTCTCAACGTGTGGGCGGACAAACTCCTTTCCACTTGGTAACAGCCCGAATGCCTCCCTACGTGTGTGAACATCAGTGGCTCCTTCTTTTAGGCAGCAGCCTCCTTCCTATGTATGTCTCAGTCATCCAATGAAAGCGAGGGGGAGTCAGACGTATGAGCATCCTTTTAAACCTCCCACCAGGAACCCACAATCCAACCCTGATGTTCTGCAAGATCACAGGTGGAGGGGAAGACAGACAGACAGACAGACAGACAGACAGACAGACAGACAGACAGACAGACAGACAGACAGACAGACAGACAGACAGACAGACAGACAGACAGACAGACAGACAGACAGACAGACAGGGAGGGAGGGAGGGAGGGAGGAGGATGAAGAACAGCAAAGACCCAAAGGAAGAGGTGTGCAACAAAGAGACTGGTGGAGAACATCAGTGGCACTATGCAGGATCCTAATAAAAAGAGTGCACATTTTTACAACAAACACCATTACGCAATTGCCATTGTGGGATTTGGTTGCATAAAAAGTCAAACACAGAGGAGGCGAAAGCACAGTTGTTATGTGCTATCACAGCAGATCTGAGTTAAGAGTGGGCGCGAGTTTTTCCACCCTCTTAAAAATGACGCCTTGTTGTAATGCAGACAGATGGCCTGATATCATCCATCCGGACCGTTTCTCTTTTTTTTCTTCCCTTTCTTTCAAACCCACAACCCTACACTGGACTAAAGGGGGCCCTGTTGTTGGCCATCTGCTTACCACGTTTGGCACTGGATCATGTATTTCCTGTTGGTTTAGACCATCGATTACTCACTTTGACACTCCTGTCATAAAGGCATCTCATCGCTCTAATCACTTCAACATCCTATTCACATCTTTCTGGTAAACCTATTTTACCTGAGTAATTCAGGCTGGACATTTTAAATTAGAATTAAAAATTTTTTTTATCAGAGCTCCTTCAG
Organism: Pseudopleuronectes americanus; assembly: GCA_038501795.1. Classification (NCBI taxonomy): domain Eukaryota; kingdom Metazoa; phylum Chordata; class Actinopteri; order Pleuronectiformes; family Pleuronectidae; genus Pseudopleuronectes; species Pseudopleuronectes americanus. Next base: position 15,026,793 of record CM076720.1, on the reverse strand, counting down.
AGTTTATAGTGGAAGTGATTGTCAGTCTCTGGGTAATGAAAACAGAAGAAAAGAGCACTTGAAGCCAGAATGAGCAGTTGTTAGATGTTTGTTTTGCTAAGTCTCTGCCTGTGAATTTCTTACAGAAGACGGCAGAAATCCAATCTCTACCGATCATCCAGCCAGAAAAAGAAATTACAGTCACTTTGTCAAGTGGAACAGAAATCTAATCTGTTTGTGTAATGATATGAGGCTCCTTTCTACAGGGCTCACTAAACAGCCTGTTTATAAGTCCCTCTGCCTTCATGGCTTATCACGTCCAACACTTAAAGTCCCCCATGGACATATTCATTACTTTTCAGAGCCTTCATGAACATGGTCTCAGAATAAGTTATAAATTCAGCAAATGTTAATCTTACAACCAGAAACAGACACAGACAAATATGTCAAGGGTGTGATTTCACATTAAAAGCCATTACAACCCACTGAGACGTGGACATTTTTTCAAACATTATTCATTTTCATACACCAGTCATATACTTGATCACTATTCATATATTTGGTAATATTGTGGCATTTGTGAGCCATGTTGCAGAGCAATGATCTATAAACACCTCACAATGTTGAAGAAGGTGATAAAAGAATGGTGATTTGCCCCCTGATCCGCACCAAAATGTTATGGGGTTTTCCCTTGTGGTAATCCATCCAGAATTTTGTTTTGCTTACAAAGAAAGGTAGAAATTCTCTTTCTCAGAGGTAATAATGGTACCATGGTACCACAATCGAAAATTAAACTTAAACATACGACAACTAACAAAACCCACAGAGCCTGGTCCTAAACTATGTTGTAGAATCAACCGTGGTCCTGCTCCATCTATTGTGTCACATTCAAAATCTTCTGCACAAATTTCTAAGATGATTCAGCGTCACGATTTTTCCACTCAGCTCAACCTGCCCGTTTCCTCCATTAAGCATTCACAAAGACAAAAAAATAGATGGGAGCAACTGTAAGTAGAGTGCATACCTTTACCAAGGCCAGTTGGTTTCCCTAGAAATCTGGTAAATATTTAAAGAACTGCACTATCTTGCAACTTTAAAGAAAGTTATAAAAAAAGTTCCTTGATCTGCCCATTTGTTTGGATCCACCTCAAACTTTAATGGCTCCTTCTCAGCCCTTCTCATCCTTCCACCACGTTTTGTAGCAGTCAGTTCAGTCATTTTTTTGTAATTCTGCTGACAAACAAAACAACCAACAAGTGCGAAAACACAAATAATAGTGTTGTTACAGAGAGAGCAACAGAAACCGCTGTAGGTTAGAGTGAGAGGCCAACTCACATATCCCTTGTTTACATCACACATTTTCACACAGGTTACCTATTTACCGTTTTTTCCATGTTCAAAAAGAAACCTGAGTTTTGAATAGAGAGAGACAGCTGTTTGGCCACCCCCTCACAGTCCCTCTGGCTGGATTCCTGCCTGGATAAAGTATACGAGCAATTCACATTCTGCAGAGGTGAGTAAGAGCCTGAGAGCGTCAGCACCCTTCATGCTGATAGAGAGAGTAATTCAAAGTAGAGACCAACGTCTCTTAAAGGAAAAATTAACACTAAATAACTGGGCACCACTGAGAGATCTGAATAATGTTGTTGCTCTTGAATAAGCTGGTTTCCTGCCATGACACCTGACAGCAGCATTTGATCAGGATGCGACTAAACACACGCCACAGGATGCACATGTTACAGTGCAGTGGATGACTCAGCCACTATGTCATCAGCAAGGATACATCGATTATATAGAAATAATTCAATATTCGCATGACTCATAGTGACACAAGCCCAAATAGTCACAACACTCAAGTTGTGCGTTACACAATACACACAACTTCCGTCACACAGATCTCTTTTAGAGCCTGTGCCTTGACAGTGAGAAGTGCTGAGCGTAGTGACCGGCTCTCTGTTACCTTGACCCAGTGCCAGACAGTCAAGGGCAACAGCCTGTTACACCCACAGGCAGGGCCAACATCCTACTGCTCCCACCCACACAGACTGTCACACTCCTGAGCAACAGCCATCTCACTGGTGCACCGGCGACCAGACAGACTACACTGCACCTGGTCTCTCAGATGCGCTGGAAGGCAGAATAACCGCACTGATTTGAGGACGTTAGAATTAAAATGAAATGAATTCCGAAAATGGCGAGATAAATTATCTTTAATCCTCAGTTTATTCACAAGTTGAGTTTTGCTGTCTATTTCTTATAAAGACCTCTATTCACTGACGCACATCCTCAGTATACAGTATACATGCAGCGCCGGAGCCCGGCGCTGCATTTAACTCTTAATTACTTTTAATTGAGATCTATTTCCTCCCATTCAAAGCGCAGAGAAGAAACAGGAAAAAGAGTCTGCAGCATCCATATATCTCCATCCCAACATGAGCTCTCTGTGGATCGGGAAGGTGGATATTGACCTGGGTTGGAGGAGGAGCTTAGGTGGCATGGATATCCTCAGTTGGAGTTAAAGGTGCTGAGCTTCGTGCCACTGTAGCTGGAGGCAGGCCTTAATGAAGAGGTTACAGCAGAGGAAGACAGGCTCATCCCGGTCGTCAGAGCCGGGGGAAGTGGCCCATTAGTGGGGGACCGCTGACAGGAGAGGCCTCACTGACTGACTAGGGACAGGACACAAGACGACAGCTAACACTGGCTTATTATCGTTAGGTGCTAGCAAGGACAGAGAGAGAGAGAGAGAGAGAGAGAGAGAGAGAGAGAGAGAGAGAGAGCGAGAGAGCGAGAGAGAGAGAGTGCAACGGAAAAAGACATGGGGTGGGGGGGGTGGGGGGGGGTAGCAATTTGAGGGAGGGAACAACAGCATAATGTTGTGCCATGTCATTTGTAATAGTTGTAATACTGAAACCCTTTGTAATACTGAAACCCTTTCCTGGAGGCATCACATCTCATTTGAAATAGGACACCAGTCAAGAGCCGAATAAATCACCGGACAGGAAAGATGCTCTTGTGGGAAAATAGGGAGCAGGACTCACCTAGTTTGCTTTTTCCGTTTGGAGAGAGTTGAGCTTCCGAAAGAGTGGAGATTACTGTATGTTATTAAAAAGAGGAAATCTATGTGTTATCAGATTTAGAATATATGTTCACTTCAGTGTGTTTGTGTGTGGGCATGTGTACGTGCCCGTGGAAGAGTAACTCTGCTTATTAGCGGTGTTATTAGTTGGTGTTCACAGGCCCATCTATTTGAAGTTAATCCAGCCATCCCCCTAAAGACTGAAACCTAGAGGAGAAACAAAAAAGGAAAAACAAGCATTGTTCAGCATCTGCAAACCACAGGGCCAAAGTGTTCCAACCACAAAGCAGTCCTCACATGTCAGGATTGATCGGCACATGTATCGTACATGCTGTGAGCACCTTCTCTTTACACAGCAAAGTACACGCAAACATGTTATATATAGCGTGTTTCGTTAGACAGACTTAAGCCAGCTCATCTGTTGGCTGGCGAAGAGGTGCTACCGGCCCGGGTTCCCCGTCGTGGTCGCCCCCCTTCTAAGACCCCTGTGTTGTTTTCTCCAGTTGTGCCTCCTGATCCTGTGCCTGTTGTAAATGATGTCCCTTCTGCTTGTTCCACCCCTGCGTTTGCGGACGGGGATCGGCGTAGCCGTTATGGTCGCCTCGTTAAACCCCCTGAGAGGTACTGACTTTTGTCCCATTTTATTTATTTTTTTCCCTCTGGGTGTTCGGGGGGGGGGTCTGTGTGGCGTGCACTCATGGGTGTGTCCTCTCACCCAGTGGGTTGATGGGTAATGTTAAAGGCTGTAGCTATATATACTTCCCGTATGGGGAACATGTGCGAGTTCTTCCTCACTACTGAATAAACGACAGTAAACAGTACCTGCGTCTCTGCCTTTCCTTGTCTTGCCACATTGGCAAGACAAGGAAAGCTTCATGAGACCTCTATGAACTCTACAAGTAGCTAAAATGGTGCTCAGTACATTTAGTAGCACTTATATGGCACTTACCTAGAGCACTTTGTAGGCTTTCTTGAAGAACATTGTACTTTCTTGATTCTGGCTGTTCTAGGTCTGTACCCTCATGGTTGAATGCACTTATTGTAAATCGCTTTGGATAAAAGCCTCATCTAAATGAAATGTAATGTACATCTGTGTTTTAACCATAAATAACAGTCCCCTAAACATGGCCTGGAGCACATATGCACATGTTTCTGCTACCTTCATACGTAGCCTTCTTTGCACCTTTCTAATAGTGAATCATCCAACCATGGACAAATTACTTGAAGGAAATGCCAACTACAATTTGGTAATGGCACACCACTCTGTGGAAATAGCAGAAAATGGCAGCAAATGTCATTATGCTCCATTAAGAAGTCCTTTGTCTGTGCCGATGTGGCCTTTAGAGGCTAATGGTCTTTGTGTTATCAGCAGGTCTTTTCTTTCGAGATGGGAATTCCCTCTCGGTTGGGTCCCTGGGGGCTTCTGAACACAGGGATAAGACATTATATTAGTAGAAAGTCTTTCAGGAGAGCCAATGGGGCCGACAGGATAGGGCCACAGGCAGCACGGCTCAGTCTCAGCTCTTAATTACACAAACGCACTAAGACACACACAAACACGCAATCACATTCAGAAATATACAGCCTCAAGAGTTGATCTGTCCTTTGCGCAAACAATGCAAAGATACAGTTATGATACAGTTATCCTAATGAAAGTCAATGAAAACAAACTTGTTCCTGAAGTCCTTCAAGTAGTGGCTGAAGGAGAGTGGTGAAGTGAAATGGCCCATTTCCAGTAACACCAGAGCTCCCAGGGGTAGCAGCATGAGCAGAGGAAATAAGACAACAAAACACTGTGTGCTCAGAGTGTCTGCAGAAATGAGCACGAATGTGTGCATCTGTGTGTTTATCAGCAGAGTGTGTGTGGTTGTCTGCTACGTGCTTCCCCGCAAGATTCAGTGTGGGGTCCCGCGCGCCCTCCCCTGCGTTCCCACGCCTTTGCTGACGCTCTTTGACATGGCTAACATAAACAGATGTTGCACCCTGACAGGAAGTGGCCGACTTCTTAGGAACTGGTGGAAAAGAAGCCGCTCATCTCCATGAAACAGAACAGTCAGGAGGTCACACTGCAGCAGGAAACAGCCTCAGAGAGTCTCAGCTGAGCATCTGCAGGCAGGCGTGAGGGGGGATGAAGAAACTGTAAGGCCAATCTCTAACCCCACACTCAGGGTTAAACAGCTGACTTTAACTAGCTTTGCTTTATGGTCCTAACCTCAATGACCTGCAGTACCACCAGGGTTGTAAATCACTGGCACAGTAGAGAGCTCATGTCTAATCAAAGCAGAGGGAACGACAAGTGATAGAGTACACGAAGGCCACGCAGCTGGAGAGAAAAGAGAGAATTCATCTGATGAAATCCTAGTTTCACAACGTAGAAGCCCTTAAATGACAGCAGCAATGCAACAATGTTAAGTGGCCCTCATGGGAGCTCTCCATTCAGCACCACAACTCAAGCCAAAAGAGGAACTGAAATTCATTAACAGAATTAAAGGCTGTCGCTGATACAATCTTTGGGGCGTCAAAGCTTCAACAGCTACGGGCTGTTGAGGCGCGACTGATGGGGCGGAGGTCAGGATGAGACAAGGTCACATATCTGACTTGAACCCTAGACTGGAGGTCAGGGTAAAATCAGCCAGCCTGTCATTTGGTCATGTGTCCCTGTCTCAGTGCTGGTCACTAACATTAACAAGGTCCTTGCCTGAGAATAAGAAATGATAATTAAAGTTAATGTTATGAATAATGTTGGATTTCTGTTTCTCATTTCATGGGCTTTGGGATTTGTGCAAAGTGGTGCGGTGCAGTGGGTCGCACTGATGCCTCACGTGAGACGGTTCTGGATTGAACCAGGTGGTCTCTGTGTGGAGTTTTCATGTTCTCTCTGTGCCGGTGTGGATTTTCTTCAGGTACTTGCTCCTCTACCCACAGTCCAAAGACAAGCATCTGAGGATAATTGGAGACTCTAAATAGCCAGAAGGTGTGAGAGTTTGTGTGCACAAGTCAGCCCTGTGATAGATTGCCCCGCCTCCCGCCCATTGTCAGCTGTGATTGGCTCCAGCACCCCCGCAGCCCCCAAGGGATAAGCAGTGTATATAAACTACACGGGGGCTCTGAGAAAGCATACCTCTACCAAGGCAAAGGCTCTATCGCGCCATGTCAAGATCTAGATCTGGACTGTGGCGCCATGATCTCATTTGTCCTGTGACAGTTTCAAAATTACCCTTTTAAAAATAATATCCGAGATGTCTAACGTGGTCTGTTGCTGTATATTGTAGAAGTGTACAGTGCTAGCTTCTACGTGCGTGTGCGATCATCCATAAAGTTGTTACTATCCAAACAGATGTTATAGTTTTAGCTGCAGTAGTGCACTTACTCTGAAGCAGCATGAAATGTAGTATTTGTCTTGTACTTGTCTTTCATTCTTCACTCTGTGAACCCGTAACTCGCAACCTTTTGAGTGTGAGAGCGATAGTAATGCGCATATATATGCCCCCCCGCTACCACCAAAGATTACTAAACAAACAAAAAATTGAACAAACAGACTGGGGCCGGGGCCAGAGTTGACTGTCCTGTGGTCGAGCCCCAGGCAAAATCCTGAGGATCGTGCAATGTGTTCTCGCCTTTTTCTTTGCAGTTTCTCATCCTCCAAAGTCCTTGAGGTGCTCTATGGATAATATAAAGAAGTGAATGAAATCATGAAAATAAAGTTCATACTGACAAACGGACAAAAAAAAGAGGAAGACACACATATTTTTCAGGATCACTGATGCCAACTTATCATGGAGATGTCGACACGGAAAGACAATGACATTTGACAGCTTCTGCTGATAAGAGCCAATGCTTTGTAAACCAAAACAGGAGATTTTCAAACAGATTGTTTATGTCATATCCTGCCTCATATAGGCCAGCCCTTTTCCTGCTGTTGTGAAGTCGTCTGATCCAGACAATCTCCTGCTGCGTTCTTCATATGTGAAAGACTGAGAGAGCCCATTTTCTGTACATGTTACAGAGCTCATGTCTGACAAGAGCTTATTTCCATGTGAGGATGAGCCACGAGCTCCTCAGGATTTACAAACAGGGCAATTTGAACAGAACAGACCAGTGCAACATGTGAAACTGGTCACTCCATACGGGTTGGTCCCTGTGAACCATTCTAGAGCAAATCACTGACACACCAAATTCAAGTGCAGGGATAAATGTCTGCGTGCCGTCCTCTGCGTCTGCCCACTTCCATCCCACGTTTGCACGATCGCCTGCTGAGGTTTGGCATGCAAAGCAAAGACTCAGAATAAGTTGGCCTCCGACGACCCACGCTTCTTATTTAATTGATGAGCTCAGACTCTATAAAGACATATCACACACACACAGACACACACACTCACTCTGCAATGGAAGGTGTGAGCACGGAGTAAGTGTGGTACACGCGAAGATACACACAGGGTAGGGTATCAACAGGCAGGCGCAGCATATCCATGGACGTCTACATGCACTCTGAGTGAAAATCGAGAAAAACTGTGGTGAATATCAGACAGTGGAGTCTGGGGACGGAGGGAAAAAGCTCGGATGAAATATTAATGAGAATGAAATATTAACGTAATTCTCCTATTGAACTGTGAAGTTTTGGTAATGCAGTGTTTTTGCAGCAGCGTATGTATCCATCTTTAAACCGAGAGTGTTCCTGAAGAGTTGTGACGGGGTTAATATCAGTGGTCAATCCACATGTCGACTTTCTGCTTCGTACAGGACTCCTCTTATGAGACATACAGTGCCTCGAGTTGCAGGCAGTGACTGAGACGCTGTTTTTGCAATGATTTGCTGTGTAATTATAGTCTGACAGCCAGATGGATCCTGTGTAGGAGGCAGATACTTGTGTTGCATCATGGTGCACAAACTTACAATCCTACAGAAGCACATACACCCAACCGAACTATATACGTACAGCGAGAGATGCAGACACACACACCATCAAAAATAATTACAGTTCTTTCTTCCTCACATCTGTCAAAGTCTTTGCGCCACTCAATCACACGCAAACACACATACACACACACACACACACACACACACACACACACACACACACACAAACAGACACACACACATGCCAAGCTTCACATCATGCAGTGTGAATATCCAGTGTGACTGAGAGTTGATTACAGGCTTAAAAACGTGCAGTGAAGTATTTGCTACTCTAAATCCTTCAGTAATTGGTGATCTCAGTGTGTCAACCAGAAGGAAAATGCTTATCTCAGTATGATCAGTTGTATCCAGCGCCTTTGATAAATCTAGATTGTGATTGAGGTTTTCCCCTTGACCTCCAGTTTGCCTTTGGGACATTAATGGGGAAGAGATTCCATCAAGAAACTCAGTGGGATGTGACCAGAAAGCTCGTCCTGCTACTAACAACATGCATGATCCGAGGGCCACACTATGAGAGGAGATTTGGCTATGGAGTTTACCCAGAGTTTTCCTTTCACACATGCACAACACAGCCAGAGGTTCTGTCCACACAGACGTGTTCACAACAGCAACAAATCCTCTGCATTATTCAGTTACTCCAGTTGTTCCATTGTCCACCATTACCAGCACCTGGAGAAAGACACCGATCGCCTGTTGTGAGGAAATAGGTGCTATACTCTTTCTGGCACTTCTTTAGTGCTGTAAAAATGACAATTATTTTAACTGCAGATAAGTGCTCTGAACATTTGAATCTCCAAAGCTAAGCCTTAATAAACTTTAAAACCACAGCCTACAGGAACCTTTTACTTTATGTTGAAGAACACATCTTGTCTATTGTTAATTCAAACACTGACTGTTTACTCCACTAATGGTAAATGGTCTGTATTTATAGAGCAGCTTCTCTAGTCTTGATGACCACTCAAAGCACTTTACAGTACAATTTAACATTCACTCATACATTCATACAGTGCATGTATGTGCAGCACTCTCTCTATGAGATGGGAGCATTTGTCACGTATGTTGTCCAAGGACACTTCGGCATGTGGACTAGGGAACAATGGGATTGATCCACTGACCTCCTGGTTAGAGGACGACCGCTCGAACCCATGAATGAGTAGATTTTCAATTAATTTGTTAAGAATAATCTGCTGTGGCATCTGAAGCAGCACAAGAGGTTGAGGTAGGAATACGTAGCTGTAGCTCATGAACAAAGGGACGTAGGAGAGGAGGAGAGCAGCCGACGGGCTGCAGTGAGAGAGCCAGCCAGGGCAGAACAGGTGAGATAGAGAATAAACACAGAGCTGCATTTATTAATATTATTATCATGACATTCATTTCATTCAAAATAACTTGTGGCAATTAAAAAATACTTGCATTCTATCACAATTCCTCAAATGTCTTCATCACAGTGTTGGTTTTCAGGAAATAACAATAACAATAAAGCCAAAGCTATTTAATTTATAATCTTATCTACTAATTCCAAAAATCTGTTTGTCTATGCAGCTCGAATATTTCAAGTGCCGGTCATTTTATAAGCATCACACTTTGCATGAGTGTTGTTAAAGGGATAGTTCGCTCAAAATAAAAAATTCAAACATCATCTTCTTACCTCTGTGGCGGTGGAGGGGTGGTTGACGTGTTTCAGTCCACAAAACATTTCAGGAGTCTCAGGGGTAAACCTTTTTGAACCGGAATCCGATACAATTGAAGAAACAGAAGTCTTAGACTTATACTTAAATAACAGAAAAACATAACATGTCTTCATATTGCTCGTGTGGTGTCATCCAAGTGTACGCAAACCCCACCACTCATAATAGACTCCAAACAAGGTTTTAAACCTAAAAATCGAATGGAAGAGGCTAAGCTAGCGACGTAGTGAGACTCCAGGAATGTTTTGTGGACTCAAACTCTTCACCCACCCTCCATGTGTATAGTGGTGAGTATAGAATGAGTGCATTTTCATTTTTCGGTGAACAGTCCTTTTAAGGGAGGCAGTGCAGTGTTGAATTTTGTGCGGCCTGGACAAGCGATACATTCAAAATTAATGGGCTGCTGCATAAATAGATGACCAGCGCTCTGTAACAGAGGCGGCTGGGACCCATCATCATAAGTGATGTTGTTTATCAATACAATAGACAAGTGATTCTCCAGTTTGTGGTTCTGAGTTGAGCTTTACTGAACTTTGAATAAACAGGTTAACAGCTCTCCAGGGTTCTGTGGACTGAGTCCTTCAGCCGGTGTTCACTTGCTGCTGCTCAGTAACCCCAGGTCCCTTTGACAGTTTCAGAAAGAAAACTGCAACCATCTTCTCCACAGACCAATCAAACATCCCATTCCAAACTGGCAGGTTTAGAACAGATACTTTACCAATAATATGAATGATGGAAGGATTATCCAATTCTAGACTAAGCTTTGATTGATCAACTCCTTGATTCATTCACAAATAGTTTCCTTAAAGTTACAGCTTTGACTCCCATCTTTGTTTCTGTATCCAAGTGCAGCGACTCAACACCTTGAAACATCTGCCTGCCTGGAAGCAATTATTGAACTGTCACCATCAGAATAACAACACGTGTGTTTTCTGTGAAGGTGAATTGTTAGTTCAGCAGGTAGCCAGGCCAGAGCAACAGATCCCCCCCATCTTCTTCACCGAAGGCTGTCAGGTACCGAGATGCCCCCCGGCAATAATTGCACCTGACAAATGGGCCTTGACAAAACAATGGGGGGTGTTCAACCTTTTACTGATCTGACAGAGCAACTTAATTGAAACTATCAATCAGAGCCACCCTCCTCCATCTCTGCTTTTTGCGACTTTCATTCTTCCCAGCAAAATCTTTCTGTCCTACTCACAAGCTGCAAGAATGTATGTATCTGTCAGTCTCCCTGCCTCTCATGCTCACTTGCACATGCATATTAAGACCCATGTGCACAAATCAGTATTAAAAAATATTGCTTCTCTCTGCTGGCTCTCGGTCCTCATCATTCCCCCGTACGGTCCACAAACCCATTACTTGATCATTATATCGTGACAGGGCTAATTAATACATCAGTCCAGCATCTTTTTTTGTGTATTCCTATCAGACTCTGCAGAATGTTGTCGAGCAGCGGCACCTAAGGTCCCAGTGCAAAAGCGTGGCAGATGCATTTTTTTTTATTAAATCACTACAGACCCCAAACGGGATGTCACAGTCAGTGGCAGGAAAGAGAGGATAGAGTCGGAACAAAAGGAAATACCTCCCCTCGCTGGAGAGGAAAGGGTTAAGCCTATTACAGAAGACCAATCAGGAATGGGGGAGCACTGCAAACCTCCGCAGTAAGAGAGAGAGAGAGAGAGAGAGAGAGAGAGAGAGAGAGAGAGAGAGAGAGAGAGAGAGAGAGAGAGAGAGAGAGGGAGGGAGGGAACGAGGGAGAAGAGAGCAGAGCAGAAGATAGAGAGATACCAGGAGTGTAATGGTTTGTGCTCCTATCCAGACACTGAGGCACGGAGAGAGCACAACGAGATGAGGAGCATTTACAGACCACATGGATGGATGAGAGGAAAGCCAGAGACAAGGGAAGAAGAAGAAGAATCCCGCCAACATCACTGTCAGGAGTAATCTCTGTGGACTTGTTTTTTCTCTCTGCCCAAGACTCAGGAAGGAGAGAGCAGCTGACAGTAGTGTGACCCTTGTGCTTTCCTAAATATTCAAATCATAATTCTTGGATTACAGCAGAAAGGATCAGAAACCAGTTTGGAAATTTGTTTATCTGCCGACCTAGATTGTTGCAGAGGTGGGGAAAGGAGAGGGGGCAGCGTGGTGTGTGGAGCGGTCCCGGAGCATCTGTGTTTACCCTGCATGGTGAGTGTGTTTTGATGGGTCACTCATACTTATTGCTCTGGTTTTCCGCTGAGAGGAGCCTATGTGACAACTGAGAAGACTCCAAAGCCAAACATGTCAAAGCGAAATGAATGCACGGGATTAGAAATTGAACTTCGGTTATTTTGTGTTGTTGTAAGACTTTAATTTATGGTTCAAACGAGCGAACGGATTAAGATGCAATCCCTCTTGCACTTGTAATTCCGACTTCCTGCTGCTGTAAACATCCCATTTTGAGAGGCTTTCGTTAATTTATTTGTGCAACAGGACGTCTGTATATTCACATTCTCTAAGCACGTCCGGTTTCTGCTCATATTCAAAACTGTCAGGTTCTTCTGATACGACACCGGATTTGCAGTTGAGCACTTTCAAACTGTGCACCCCTTGCAACACGCATGATCCTCTGTGTCTTTGACATTGGGGCTCGGTGAAGTATGGCACCCGTCGCTGAAAACAACCTTGAGCAGTGACCGACATGTTCCGCTGAGGAGATTACATTGATCACATAGAGTGACATCGGAGGAGGCATCCGTGTGTTTATGACAAGTTCTCCGAGGAATCACACTGCGCTAGGGCTCTAAACACGTCCGTCCTGAACCGACAACATGCAATAATCTCCACCAAGCATTTCCTGTAGTAATTCACACTGTAAAAAACAGGAATAGCAAAAAACCATGTAGTTGAAATTACATCTGAAAACGTGAACATGAGATGTAAAACAAAAACGGTTGCTTTTGTACAAGCCCTGTTTTAGTGCTTTTGTTATGTTAATGCAAAAGAGGAGATGTAAAGTGCATCGGGAGATACACAGGAACATGATAAGACATCAGAGGCTTGTTGCTATGCTAATACGAGTTTCCTTGTCGCCTATCTGCTGAGGATGTTTCTTTTCATTATCACATCCCCCACAATTTGCACTCCTACTCCTCCTACTCTCTATCTCGCTACCATCCATTACCCCTTTCTTTCTCTCTCCTCAGGTCACTGTGAAGGAAGGATGTGGGGCTGACTGACAGACAAATGATGATGTGTGTATCTCCTTGTTGTCTGGGCTCTTTTTACGAGAACCAACTACCTACGGCGGGTGGGCACTTCTACTACCCCATGAGGATGACCTTCCCCTGAATTGCAAAATCAACTTCCCTCCTAGGCGCATATAAATACTGGCGATCACAAATGTCACAATCATCAAACTTCATGGTGATTGGATGCGTATGCACGCAAATAATCTGCACCACTCGAGCCCTCTCCAGTGATTGAGGGTTCAGCATGTCAAAGGGCAAACTGGACACCTGTGCAGGATTTTCAAGTCAGTGGCGGGTGGAGCCAGGCGTACAGAGACTGATGAGAAAGGTGGAGAGTGAAGGTCAGTTCCGTTAGCCATCCCAGGGGACACCGGGGCCTGGACGCTGCCCGAACACACTTACCTCTCCTGGACAGATTCGGGACGTTATGATGCCGTATACTGGGGGATCAACATGGCTGACTGACAAACTCTTGGAGTACACGCTAATTGATGTAACAGTTTTTTTACATTTACAGATCTGACCTTCCCACTGGGGACAAAAAAAAAGCAAGGATTTGGATCATACTATGAGCAGCACATTCCAGCCCTTTGGAGATAGAGTCTGTGTTTCTTTATGTTTTTCATTGGCTGTGTTTCTCCTGTCTGGGAATATCATGAGATTATAAACAGGAGGTGGCTCCGACATTTTATTCCTGTTCCACTCATCCCTCAGAGCTCCCACCATCCCCAAAGCAAACGGACCAAAGATCTGAGAAAAAGCCTCCAGGTGACGTTAGCCCACATCCACCAGGCTCAGGTGGCTGACTCCTCAGCCTTCTTGTGATTGTGGACAGGAAGAAGTAGCTCATAGACAGTGGAGTGAGACAGGTGCTTCTCTGGCTGTCAGCCTCTCTGGGAGGACCAAGCGGTGAAAAGGAAAAGCCTTCTCTTGGGGGGCCTTGCTCTGTGGATCCAAGATGGACTCTATGGCCTGATTGCAGAGTCCTGCTATTCAGAAAGTGCTGGAGGGAAGGGTAAATATTACACACACAAAAAAATCACTTTCCTTCTACATGTCCTCTCGGATGCCATTCAGATTGGATGCATTTCTCGACGGAGGGCTGGATAATTTTCATAATGCACATTCTAATTAATTATTTCAATTTGTTATAGAGCGAATGTGTATCAGATGTTTTTCCCCTGATTCCAACAGTAATTACATTCCCAAGCACTGACATTATTTTTGGTGTGCTCGTTAGTCCATCAATTATTCAAGACCTTTTTTTAACAAACATCTTGTAGCCTATTTCAAAGTTTGGTTTATGAGCCTGTTGATGATGAGGTAAACAGGATTTTCTAATAGAATATTCTTGTCAGTTACGAACCACCTTCAGTTGCCCTCATTAGGCAATGACCTTAGAGTATTTTATTAGTTAATTATTGAATTATAATTAATTCCACCTTAATGGAGGAATTATCTGCTTCGTCACCATTAGCCTCACCCTCTCCGTTTCATGCTAGCACAATAAAAACATGTAACCTTGTTGCTCAAAAGATAATAATACAATGCTAAGCTATTAAAAAGCAATAGCCATTACTGAGGACTGTTGTTTTAATGCTTGACCATCTGAAGCTAGCAACATTAAGACAATAACCAATCAGGGTAACTTGCTTGGAAAACGCAACATATCCGGCTTTTGTGCTAATGTCCCATGCAAACTGTTGAACATGTGAATTAACCTCCACTACCAGATGAACACATAGCAGGATCACAACTTGCCTCAGGCTTCACACAAGCTCATTCAGCGTTTTATGTCACACAGGACTTTGTTTTTTCAATTAACATGATTTTACTGGTTAGTGCTTACTACGTGTATTTGTCTAAACACAATTTATTTGGCTAGTGGGGTCACTGCCACTTAAAAGGTTAAGCGTGTCTCAACCTTTACACAAAACAGAGCAGCCAAAATGAAGCTACAGAACCACAGTTCAGTTTGGCAATGCATGATGTTACGAGATTCAAAGTTATTAAGCAGCGTTTCCATTGAAACATCCAATGTGTGTGAATTTTCAGGCTGCTCAGGCTGCGTGGTTAAAGAATAAAATTTGTTCCAATGGGTTTCTGTTTCATGATGTGCCTCTGTTATGTGGGCAACTATCTGATCAAAGATGGTGTTAAGAGGAGTAGAGGCTGATTGAGGTGAGGTAATTACTAATTACTTGTGCCATGCGCACAGTGAGATAATCTAATCTGGCAGAAAGAAAGTTCCAGTCCTATTAAAGTGTTTGCACTCAGCATTTCTCATTTTTAAATCAAAAGGCTGTCTTATTATTAGACAACTGTCAGCATTACAGCTGACAAGATTTCTCAGATATGTGTTAATTACGACTTTCTAGATATGCACATGGACACAGACTTCTTCTTTTCATTTTGCGCTTCATGAATTCTCTTTCTCTCTTTCTCCCTGCATACAGGATAATGCATATCCTTCCCAACCTGGAACAAGAAGCCACCATGAGCAACGTCACAGTCACTGACAACACGGAACCAATCAGCCGCACCATGAGTCCGGCCACCCCGATCCCGTTTCCCTATCCTGTTAGTTTTCAGGTCTCCCTGACTGGCTTCCTCATGCTGGAAATCCTCCTGGGGCTCAGCTCTAACCTCACTGTGCTTGCCCTCTACTGTATGAAGTCGAACCTCATTAGCTCCGTCAGTAACATCGTCACCATGAACCTCCATGTGTTGGACGTGCTGGTATGTGTGTGCTGCATCCCCCTCACCATCGTGGTGGTGCTGCTCTCCCTGGAGGGGGACTCTGCGCTCGTCTGCTGCTTCCATGAAGCCTGTGTCTCCTTCGCAAGTGTTGCTACTGCTGCTAACGTGCTCGCCATCACCTTCGATCGTTACGACATCTCGGTTAAGCCAGCTAACCGGGTCCTGACCATGGGCAGAGCCCTGACCCTGCTGGCTTTCATTTGGGTGTTGTCCTTTGTTAGTTTCCTTGTACCCTTTATTGAAGTGGGCTTCTTCGCCCAGGGCCATGCTGAGCTGAACCAGACAGTGGTGGAGAATGTGGTTCACACTAACCAGTACTATACAGAACTTGGCTTGTATTACCACTTGCTTGCTCAGATTCCTATTTTCTTCTTTACTGCTGTTGTCATGCTCATCACCTATTCAAAGATCCTGCAAGCACTCAATATTCGCATTGGCACACGTTTCCACAATTCACAGAAGAAAAAGGCTCGCAGGAAAAAGCAACCATCCATGACGCCCATGACAACGCAGCAAGAGGCCACTGACGGATCACAGAGCAGTGGCAGCCGGATGCCCACACTGGGCATGCGTACCTCTGTCTCTCTAATCATTGCCCTGCGCAGGGCTGTTAAACGCCACAGAGAAAGGCGAGAACGCCAAAAAAGAGTTTTCAGGATGTCCCTCCTAATAGTGTCTACTTTCCTCCTGTGCTGGACACCAATCACAATACTCAACACAATCATCCTGAGTGTGGGCCCCAGTGACCTGATGGTCAAGTTAAGACTGGGCTTCCTGGTCATGGCTTACGGGACCACTATCTTTCACCCTCTACTCTATGCCTTCACGAGGCAGAAGTTCCAGAAAGTCTTGAAAAGCAAGATGAAGAAAAGAGTTGTGTCCATCATCGAGGCAGATCCTACACCCAATAACGCCATCATCCACAACTCCTGGATCGACCCAAAGAGGAACAAAAAGGTGACATTTGAGGACAAAGATGCCCGACAGAAATGTCTGTCTTCTGTGGATGTGGAGTGAAGGAACCCATTACTCCGTCAATCAAAGCAGCTAAAACTGACATCAGGTTATGATGAAAAAGGGAAAACATTAATCCAAAGCAGTAATGTAAATAATATATGTAACAGAATGTACAAAAAGAAGAGGTGGATAATTTATTACTATTTATTGAGAAAAAAAGTAGCTTTCATAGATGTAACCATATACTGTACTGTAGATATTGCATGGCTTTTTGTAACTGTAGCAGCAAATTGTCAGTGTTTCCAATTAATTAGGTTATTAATGCCTAACTAGTGCCACCACTGATTCTTAATGAACCCCCCAAAAAAACACTTCTCATAATCACATGAAAGATTTATAGCGTAGTGTTTTGCACCATTGCTTCATTAGAGTTACGTGCCCTTGGCTCCACTGTCTGTCTGTCTGGCTCTGTGTCCCCCCAACAAACCGACTACAGACCAGCAGACTACAGACCGACAGCAACAGGAGAAATCCAACCGTGTCAGTTTTACCATCTCTGGCAGAACCCTGTATATTATCAGTAATTTCTGCTTTAGACGTGCGTATTACAATGCCAGGCATGAATTTCTCAACAGGCAGGCAGACATCACTATAGAGGAACACCACCACAACCCACCACAGATAGAATCAAATTAAGTGGGAAACACTGCATAAAGAACATTGTGAAAATATATGATACATGTAAAGCATAGGGTAAACACGGTATATAAATAGAGAGAGAAAAGTAGGAATTGTTTATATGTATATTTATAATAAATTGTGCGTTCACTCACCTAAGGCAGCCAAAGGCTTCCTATTCTTCCCCAAAGTAAAGTGTTTGTGATTGTGTAAGAGCTGTGAGATTAGTATCATTCATCACCACCATGCCACTTGCTCAGACACCGGACCCTGCAGTCCTCAGTGACCACTGACCTTATTGCCTACAGACCTTGGAGGGAAGGCCCCCACACTGAAATGAGACTATGGGGACACAACAACGACAGACAGGGCCAATGTGGGGACATAGGAATGGAAAGGAAGTCGTGAAATATTGTCTATTATGTTCCTTTGGAAGAAAAGCTGTAGAGGAAACTGTTCACAATCACTGCTTTTTCAAGTTCAGGAAAATTCGCATTCCTGAACCACAACAGAACACCATGGCTCTAATCATCTCGTGTGACATAAACCAGATGTGAATCAAAACCTAGTCTGTTTCATGTTAACAGCCACCTCTTTGAGCCAAATGGAAAAATCTAAACTTGCCTATTTTTGAATGATAAATTGACTGTGACTTTATGGGGGGACAGGGTCTGTGACACGGAGAGCACATATCGGACACAGTAAAAAAAATATTGTTTTAATTATAAAACAATAAAATTCTCAAATAACATGTATTCTCTTAGAAATGATTAAATCAAACTAAAGGCAAATGTTACATTCGTTTGCACCATCAAACTGTTTACTTTTAATAACACTAGCCCGAATCTCCAAATAAGTAAATCCATAACTGCAATAAAGGCCGACTGCAAAAATCTTGAAGCTTAATAAAAGATTCTGTTTACAATGCACAATAACCAATAATGAAGTTCTTATTCCCCGCCTCTGTATATCTACCAACAGTGCGTGCCTTTCTTTGTTTATCAAAGATGATGAAATTATATTTCCCATGTGGCTGCTGGTAGATAATAAATGCAGCCAGCCTTGTATTTCTGGATCAACTTTTATATGAGTTTGCCCTAGATAAGTTGTAATAATTTATTCGCACAGCAGCAGAAGAACTTATGTGGTTAGAATTTACAAGAAGAAAGCTTACTTGATTCACTCTGTACTTTAATACTGAATCTGGAGGCAGAATTACAAAATCCATTATCATACAAAGCCATGCTCAGCTGACAGTTCACGTCACTGCAATCCCCAGGTCAAGGATTACATTCTTCCTTTGATTTTGAAATGTATAGCGAAGTCACACCCGTGCATAAAGGTGCCACCAGGCACAAATGCATAGGAACTCCACGCCACAGTATATCTCAGTAATGAGCTGATTACGCCTTTGCTGTCTCAGGTTCAGTAGAAAATTGAGGAGCCCTTTAGCTCCTGAGAGCACAGAGGCTGTTGGCTTTTACACAACCTTGATTGGACGCTCCTCTGGCTGTCAGCGTGTGGTTTGTAGCACAACAGAGAGAGCTGATATTGGAATATTGATGCAGGCATGGTTCTTTATGACCTTGCTATAAACAGGCAGTGTTGATGTCACGTTGCCTTGAGGGCATGTCTGTGATTGAGAGTGGAGTTGGGATCATAGCCAGCGACAGATTACTCGACAGGGGAGGGGAAATGACCTATGAGATGACAACATGAGCCAGAGGATACATTTAAAAACACTGATGTATACGAGTCAATATTGTAGAAAGCAAACTTCCAAGGTGAGGTATCAATATGTAAATGTATCAACATATTGCTTTTACAAATATAACAATGATACACAACCACAGGTCTGTTCCACTCCTGGTGAATACATCATGTTAGGACCTGTTCTAAACTTCATCAGCTTCAGCTAGTGAAAAAAATCATTAGTAGTGATTACCTTCTAAAATCAACTCAAGCATTGGCCTAGACTTTGAGGTCACACTATGTTTTCCACCCTACATGCAGCCTCACTGACCAAGTCAAACAGGCCTTTCAAGTACAACCAACATTACAACATGATGTTCTGGCTCAGTGAGCATGCTCTTTATGTTCTGTACGCTGGTGTTTAACAGATCAATGATGTAGACTTAATCGCCGCCTACTGGCTTGGCTAGTTTGTAATCATTGTCGTGCTCTCATCTAGACAGAGAGATTGTGTAAGAAGAAGGTCATGGGAACAGAGTTTTTTTTGTTTATTTTATAAAAATATCCGTAGTGCAGACAAGGCAACAGTCTGATATTTGCTTCTTTTCCAATTACAGCTCAGAGGTGTGGGACAGTTACCATAGACTAAGTTAATTGAAACAAAATTATCTTTTTGTTTCATGCTGATCAACGTTAATTAAACTATTTACTATTTTATTGTCACAGTGAAACAAATTTATATTTTTTCTAAATGTCCGAAACAAAATGGTAAAAACATAAGAAACACCTTCAATACATAATGTTGTTCTGAGTTAAGAATTGTTTCTTGCTCACTTTCTTTTATAGCCTTTACCTTTCATATCAATACTTGTTCCACATCTATTTAGATTCTAATTTATCTAAATGTGAGATACGTGGAGAACAGGGGTTTGAAGAACATAATTCACTCACTTGAACCAAAATGTTACACAAAGCCTTAGGGGATATGATATAATGTTTCTGGTGGAAAATAGACGTTGACCTGTGACTCCAATTTTGGCTTAACCTGATTGTAATGATAAGATCATTAAAACCACCCACAACAAGGCTAAAGCGGCAGAGCCCATGTCCTTACTCATCAAGTCTACACCATTAGGGCTTCAGTGTTCATATACATATCGATTAATGAAACTTTAAATATTCTAACACTACTGTCATAATATCTATCAGTATGTAGAGGTGGGATCATGTTCATTAATGTTAAAAAGCTGCCATGGATACCAACCCCCCATGGCAGTGGTGCTGGTTAGTATATTGGACTTGTTAACCAGGTTAAACTCCACCTTTAACCTGCGGTGACCCGTGAATACACTGAAGTAGTCAATAGCGGAGGTTCAGTGATGTTTGTAAGAATCACTTGACCCTGGCGTGTCCTTTGCCTTCTCCCCCAATACACCACATCGAGGCTGCTGCTTGCCGCTGTCCCTATCACACGCATTACGTCCAGCCCTCTCTCGCTCAATGGCCGCCTCATTCCCAATTCAGATGCCATCTCTTCAGATCCCCTCTCTATCCGGCTGCAGACACCGAATAAGAGCCTGGGAAATCACATTATTCTGTCCATATGGAGCCTCAATTGCATTAAGTCAGCGAACACTCAACTGTAATTCTGCTGCCGTCGAGAAAGAAGAAAGTTAATTGAGCACACCAGCTCGCGTGGCCTGACAAATTGTTGCTTGTGGTCATTTTCTAAATGTTACTCTCACCAAGCCGCATTAAGAGAGATGGAGGAACACTTTATAGAGTTGGAAGATATATGACTATGATATAAAACCAATAATCTCTACACTGGTAAATCTGTGGTGGAGATAAAGACCAGGAATTGAAGGCAGACAGACATAATGGAGCATGACCTCTACCTGCTATGACCTTATTGACACCATTGTGCGGTATTGAAGAAAATAAGAGACCAGTCTGCAAAGGCTGTGTTGATTACCGTTATCAACAGAGAGCAGACGCTTCATGACACATCAAGTGCTCTCCTTTATTACTCACTCTACATCAGATAACACACGATTCCTGGAGGGTCAACAGGGGTAAGCAGCTTTATCGGCATGCTGAAGGCAATATAGAAAGACGTAGAATTATGAATTTAAAGAAAATTACAAACACTAAAATAGCACTTAGAAGAGCGCCAACCTTGTTTTAGGCCTAACTAATATTTAATGATATCTCAAAACTAATGGGTCCGTCTTCAAGCGAACCCCATCCACAAAATGTCTGGAAAATTGCCTGAGTAGTTTCTGCGTAATCTTACTAACACAGGACCAAACACGGCCCAACAGTTGTCTTATGAAACCACAGTTGAATTGACTATATCCAAATTTCTATTTTCAGGTATGTTTGGGGGACATAATTAGCATTATTAACAGATTAATAAGAATAAACAGAACATAAAAAAATTGAAAGTGAAAAAACTAATCCTGAACACACACACACACACACACACACACACACACACACACACACACACACACACACACACACACACACACAAATTGAATGGATTATTTCCTGTCTCCTACAGCATCCATCTACCAAGTTTGATTGTAATCCGGCATAATCCCTCGAAATAAAACAGCGACAAACAGAGACAAAAGCATAACCTCCTTGGCAGAGGTAAAAATATAAAAATAATATGAATACATATAAGGGTTCAAACCTGTTTGCACTCAACAGAAAAGAGCAGCACATATCCCAAAATGAAAGCCATAAGCAGCTTTCAACTTTAGTTTTTTTTCAAAGCTGCGGAAGTCAGTTCAGATAGTTTACCTGGATTTAGATAGATGACACCAGTTGATCCCACTCTAATCTCAGTTTGCATGTTTTTTATTTTCCATAGTTTACCTGTTGCTGCCACTATTCCACGTGTTGTTGTTTTTCTTTTGCTCTTTGATTTTCATGGCATACCAGGAACATTATACTGCTCCCTGCAGTCCTGGAAGAACAGCATGTACCCACAACATCTGGTATTGCTGGTACTAAATGTACTGTAAAAAGTACAATAATAATGTTCTAATATTTGGCATCGACTTGGTTCCAAAGTACTGGGTGTCCTGACATTCCTTTTCAGGACACAGTGTCGTTCATGAATTAATTCAAGTCATGACAACTCAACTATAACCAGTACCAATTGCACTATACAATAACAAGAAGCTATAGCCAAGGTCCTGGTTGGCCCCACGCTTTGCTTTTTCACTCTATTCCTCCACCAACTTTTGTTTAAAAAGATTCTGTACTTTTTGCTTGTTCCTAAAAGCAAAAAAAACATGGTTTTATATAGAAACTGGCCATTTGACAAAAAGCACTCGTGCCATAAAGCATGGTCATAGAAACCATTCAGTGTGTTCGAATTTGACATCTAAAAAAAAGTATATTGTAAAATCTTATCGTTTGTGAAATGTGGCTCAGACAATGGTGGTGACTTCACTAGTATATTCTTATCACACTGAAGCAAAACTGTGAAGGACAAAAAGAAGTCAGAAGTTTTGTGCCAAGATGGCTGCATGCCCAGTCACTGTGTGTATGTGCACCTGCCAGTGCCAGTGTGCATTTGTGCGTGCATACTCCAGCATACGCAGCTATGTTCATACGGTGTGTGCATGCAGCCAATTGTTTTATCAGGCTGGGACAGTGTCAACCCCTGTGTGTGAGAGGGGAGACAGCAGATCGCTGCCTACCAGCTCTCCTCACAGTAGTGACTACTGTCTGCAGACAGGCACTCTTGGGTTGTGCTGCCACTCATCTCTCCACATGGATGGATATGAATGGGAGAAACACAATGAAGCTCACTAACACATCCTGGCAGCCTGAGTCTGAAACTACATGGTGAACATCTGTATTCACTGCAAACACAATAGTCTCTTACGTTTTAAATGGACTCCATCTTCCTCCAAGTGTCCTCATGTCACAATAGAATTACAGAGTGTCCAGTGCTGCTGAAGTACAAGTACTATTGATTTTCTCTGCAGACATTGCTGAGTTTGGATGGACCTAAAAGATATTACAGTTGAATCATCAGTACAAAAGATGAGCACCAGCTGTCTGTGTGTATAACTTTTAAAATTCTGTTGTGAGACCTATATATCGAACTGAAGGTTCTGAGGGAAATCCTGCAGGGTGAAGGAATGAAGTATTTACCAGTGTTAACCAGGCAGAGGAGCCGAAAAGAAGGTGAACACGTTAACGGTTGTATTGCTAGTTAGTCTTAGTGTGAAGCTGTCCTCAATGGGACCAATATATCCACTAGGACATTCAGCAGTTTAAACCAGTTATCTTACTGGGTCAATTTTTAACAAATTAGATAATGATTTTGTTCCCACATTCCCCAAAAAAACTAAATTTAAAGAAATATATAAATATATGTGGACTAACACAAACATATAGACCAATTCCTCCAAGCACAGTCTCAACATAATAATACCCCGGTCTGACCATCTGCTCATCGCAGGCCTTTTACCGTAATGACTGCTCCGTCTCCCGAGTTGTGACCCCTGAGATGGCGAGCCAAAGGAGAAGCAATCAAAGCACATTCAGTTCTGCTACAGTCATTTGCCCACTCTCAAAAAGCTATCACAGGGAGCAGCTGTAAACATTTTGCTGCTCAGCACTCATGAGACATGCAGTCAAAGAGGGTAGCAGCTATCAGTCCCCTTCACGGAGGAGGCCTGTGTGAACACACTTTGCAAACTGAATACAGTGGAGAAGATGAAATACACACACAGAATAGTCCAGGGAGCTGAATTGGGTCAAAACCCCTCATTATTTAAGAATACACTGAAGGCTATTCGGAAGAAATCCCAAGTCTCTGTTGTTGATGTGCAACACTCATGTAATGCATTTGTTTGTGAGAAAGCCAACAGCTGTTAGTGTTCACTTTACAAATAGTGATGTTTTCAAGTCTTTTCTTTATGAATGAGGTTTTTTTTATGAACCTAGATTCATTAAAGGTTTAAGTATAATTTACTTGAGTACTGATGCGTCAAATACTTTTTGCCTTTGCAGATCTCAGAGGAAACATAGCTAAAACATATGACAATTTAGGAAAACTTCCCACTGGTCCTTCAAGCACAGCCCTGACTTCCTGTTTGTCAAATGATCACATTTGAAATCTATAAACCACTAAATGGTCTTGGGTCTAAATACATCATAATCTTTTTAACTGTTATAAACATAGCAGACAATAATGTTTTAAGCCCTTATATATAATTAACTGAGTTTAAGCAGACCCAGCTTGTTCCTCATCACCTTTTATATACAGTATAACTAATTTATTACGTACATAATCCATTTAATCTTAAACTGTTTGTTTTCTTGTTTTTGCTGCTGTTTTAATTGCAATCTAATACAATTTTAATATGTTATCATTTCAATCTCAATCTTTAAGGGTAAAATAGCATCGCTAAAACTATAAAACTTTATTAAGAATTGATCCTGTTACATTTATATTATTGGATTTTAGATACTGGATGATTTAACATGCTTTAAAAACCTATTGTTAGAGAATAACCCAGTAGTTTACAAACTTGTCTTCTGACGTCTTACAAGAATCACAGTCTGCTGGTGCTTGTTTCCATGTGATGTCCTGAGGCTGCCCCCTGCTGGCTGCTGGGTTCCTCTGCTGCTCTTGCTTGGTTTATGCAGCTTCTGATTAACTAAAGTTGTCCATAAAAGAAAATCAAGGGCAATTTGATGTACAACCAGCAACCAGTGCACGACAAAAATAAACCAATATATACAATGTAACTAAAACACAATATAAAAACCCCATAGACTAAGTAGCTGGGGAAAATTTGCTTTTAATAAATGAATTGATAAGTCGACCAACAGAAAATTCCTAGTCCACTATTTAAATATTCTAGAAACATTTCATTCTGCTTTTAATTCCCTGTTGTGTTTCTTATTATTATTAATGTTGGTGACATTTCCTTAATAAATGTGTGGAGGTTTTATTACTTCTGCTAAGGAGGTTATGTTTTCACCTCTGATTTTTCAGTCCACAGGTTTATGTAATAAACTACTTGACCAATAACCACAAAACTTGGTAGAGGGAAGCTGCATGGATCAGAGATGAACCTGCTCTGTTGAGCTCTACTGAGTGCCAGTTTAGGGAATGAATCTGGAATCTTCTCTCAAAAAAACATTTCCCCCCCACGGGGTTTGTAGTGTAAAGCTAATGAGGTGTTTTCTAAAGAGGTGATCGAAAACGTCAGACCAAGTGAATCCACTTTATTTCAGCATGAACAGAAAAGAAAAAGCGAGTTTCATTTCAGCGTTAGCAGCACAACATTTGACTGGATTTTCCCTCTCATACGATGATGGTTACTCTATCTCTTTAGTTACTAATAAAGCTCTGTTCAGTTAGACACACAAATGGATATAAGAACTGGGGTTAATCAAAATGCAAGAGAATTCAAAACCAACACAAATTAATCCTCCCCGCGTTACCTTAAGTTTTACTCAACCTGCGTCCCTGAAATTCAAGTATGTGTCCCTTCTGTATTTCCAAAATGCAGCACGAACCTGATAAACGAGAATACATAATACATCAGTATCATTACTTAGGTTTCCATGGCTGTGACCAAACAGCTGCACTCCAGCTGTTGTCCTGAATGAGCTTTGCCAATGAAAGAATAGTGCATGCGTATGCGTTGATAGCACAGCATCCTGGTTTAAATGTTACTATCAACACATCTCCTTTGGTACTCTGTGTGCAACAAGCATCATGTTTCGGGGTGAAAATTAAAATGAATTACAATGCATGCAGTACAAGCGACACAACGTTTTGTACTAATAGTAGAAAACTTCCTTCAAAGTCATACAAAACACTGTGGATGATGGGTACACAGTTGTAGCGATGGTGGATACGTGTGTATTCAAAACAAATGAGCTGTTAAAAGACCTACCTCTCAGTAACCGTCAAGTAGATAAACTACAGGTCTATTTTAAGACTTCAGTATATTGCCAGAATGGAGATGGGAGCGAGTGGGGCTCGAACCCGGGATCTTCCTTCTTGATGACGACCGCTCTACCAACTAGGCAACACCGCCTGCTGATTCGGAAGAGGAATAAGCACAATAAGATGATGGACAAATTATCGTGTGTGTGTCTGTGTTATTCTATGCTGCAAAGCTTCAGAGAAAATATTTTCTACTTTTCCACAGGACAACTACAGGTCCATTAGAAGAATGTAGATAAACCATTAATATTAGAAGAAGAGAATTTCCTTCTCAAGCAGAGAAACTGTCTCTGTTTACACCTTGATCCTAATATAGCTTAAAAACCCAAAGCAAAGAATTAAATTGTTTCAACAGTAGAAATATTTGAAATAGTTTTAATAAAACATGCACTTTTTATATTTTTTATTATATATTTGTATTTTTTTTTATAGCTTACAATTTTGTCTTCCTGTGTGTGCATCTGTATACAGTCCAATTGAAATCTCGCCTAGGGCGCCAACATTGCCGGGGCCGGCCCTGCTCCAAATGATTAACCATTTAAATCTTGCTGTTCTAAGTTATTAAATAGCATGAAATAAAGCACTTGGTTTGTGTGGAGGTTGGGTTCTTTAACTAATCCAAAGGAGCCGACCAATGACAGAGTTTTATTTAGAGCTGCGGGTCCTCTGATGGTTCCCAGCAGCTGTTGTGACTGTGGGAGAGAGCTTGTGTGTGCGCATGTCTGGACTTTCCCATTCTTCTGCTCGCTCAACTTTTCCTGGTCAGACAACAACTCTATTCATCGGTCAGAACAGATCTACTCCCTCCTGCTCTTTAACAAAAGCTGCTGAAGAGTCAAGACAGATTTAAAGGTAAAAGTATAAAAATAGCTAAAGGCTGAGGACGATTGCTGCAGATTTTTAGTTGTATGAAACAACTGTGTGTGTGTTAGAGCGTGTATGTGTGTGTGAGAGTGTGTGTGTGTGTGTGTGTGTGTGTGTGTGTGTGTGTGCTCAGAATGTTAATCCACAATGTGAAGCATTTGCATTTAGTAGTATAAAGAGTACACAGGAGAAAAGGCTTACAGTGAAAAATAAAATATATATTCACATTGACATTCACTACTACTTGTATAAATTGATTTAATCATTATTGCATATTGGAAAAATAAAGTATGTGTGATAATGGCAGGTTATGGCTGAAAGTGAAATGGTTAACATTACATCAAGGCTGTTCATATCACACATATTGATAATACAATTTTCCGATTTTCTCAGAATAACAATGACTCTGCAGTGGACGGCTGTGGCTCTCTTCCTCTATGGAGAGATAGTCGTCAGCCTCATCCTGTGTATACCCTTCATATCAGCACAGAGGTAACGCAGTTTAATACACAAACACACAACATCATCTAATGTCCATAACAACACTGGTGGTCTCAATCAAATTTATCACATAGCATAAGGATCTGGGCCACTTCAGGCAATGATGAAGCACTACATGATATCCAATAACCCAGTCAAAATAGATGTGAGTCTAAAGTGGCCTAAATATCCCCCAAAAAATTGGCCCAAATAACTCAAAACAAAATATTATGGGCTTTTATTTTTCAAAAATACGGTGCTTTAGGGAAACATGTTATCTGGATGTGAACATAAATTGGTCCATGTTGTGAGTGGTGAATACGGCTCAAATACCGTAAAACAAATTTGGGCCACCTTTTGCACCTTTGGATGTCTTGCGGTTTTGCTGTGGTTAACTTGTGGCCCAGATCTGGCAAACAGAGGCGGGCCGCCCATGGGCTGTCATTCCACTCAGTGTGTGGTGTGAAAGACTATGTGGCAGTGTGGACCAAATCTGGACCAAAACAATTTAGCTATGTGGAGTTGTAAAATAATAAAACTGAAATATGCAGTTCCCACACATCACCAGCAGAGTGAGACAACATCCTTTCTAGGCACATCCGCTGTTTGTTATGGCAGCTCCACTCACAGTGTCCTTTTGACCTACTTTTTCAGATGGCGTTTGGTTTTCAACTGGAGAATATGGAACTGGTTATCGCCATATTGGAACAGATGCTTCTTTACTATGATCATGGTTCTCATTGTTCTCTTCCTTGGTAAGCACTCTGCCGTGAGACAGAGACAATCTGCTGTGGGCGATGACACAGACTAACACTGACAACACTGACATGCTGTGTGTCAAGCAGCAGTGGTAATGTTTTCCGTCTCCTGTCTCACCTTCAGATGCCCTCCGTGAGGTGGGGAAGTACTCGGGGCCCGAGCCCATGCAAGACGCCAACTTGAACCCCAATCTGTACGACCATGTGCTCATGAAGCTGTTCAGAGCCCAGAGGAACCTCTACTTATCCGGCTTCTCTCTCTTCCTCTGGCTGTAAGTGTTATTCCTCTCCATCCATTCAGAAAATAAGAACGAGCATCAATATAACGTTCCACACGAATGCCTATTTCGTATTTTGCCTTTCCGATTTTCTTCCTGAGGTCCTATGTTTTCATTTATTCCACTTCCTCTCTTTCCCCGTCCTGCGAACTCATCACAGCATCATGCGGCGGATTGTCACCTTGCTGAACCAGGCTGCTGTCACACTGGAGAGCAGTGCAGGCCTTCAGGCGCAGATGGACAATGCAGTCAAAGCAGCCAAGCAGCACCAGGAGGACAACCTGAAGCTCAAACATGTGAGAAATACAGTCAATCAGACCTTGATGACCTGACGTTTTACTATTGTCCTCAAATAGGCACTAATTAGTCTAACATCACGTACCATCCACCAAGGTTGAAGTATCTCTGGGTCATGTCCACTGATTTAATATTCTGTAAACGGTAGCGCAATCTCGTTTCAATAAGGTTTTTACTTTGTATGTACCCTGTTTTTCAGCTATAAATCATTTAAGCTCAGTAATTAGAGAAAATCCTTTCTGCTCAGGCGCTCCTGGAAGAGGAAAACTCCACGTCATCGAAAAACCAGCAAGTGAGGCTAGAGGTGGAGGAGCTGGCAGGTCAACTGAAGGCTGCAGACGAGGGTGAGTGATCCTTGCAGCCCTCAGACACCACGCTCTGCATTCAGTTCCACAAAGCAAAGCAGTGTTGATTATACATAAAAAGCATGAACCACTGGGTCACGTCTTGCATATGCAGCATACTGCTTACAAAGCAATTTATAGACGTGGGACTGTGTGTGCCTGCAGCCGTGCACAAGTCTCACGCTGAGGTAGAAGCCATGAAGAGGCAGGCGAAAGGTCTGGCACAGGAGTATGACCGACTACTGACAGAACACCATCAGCTCCAGGTAACACTCACGGGTGCACATACATGCAAATACACAGTCACAAAATACTGAAATACAATTTTGTTTTTACAATCTTAATTTTTATTGTCCTTTTTTTTGATCCACAGAATCTCCAGGGTTCAGAAGACAAAAAGGATCAGTAACCACAGGAGCAGTCACAGTAGTATCTCCTCTGTCTTCTCGTTACAACTGTGTGCGTTGTGCACCACAACATGTGTGTTGCACTTTCATTTGTCTTCATATCTGAACCGAGGCACATGTTTCAATCGTCAGCATTAAACAAAAAAAAACAAAAGGCTGAACGTAGATAATGTCTTTTTGTGTGTTGCTCTATCATCTATTCACTCGACAAACGAAGGGAAAACATCTCTTAATATTTCCTCAGGGTCTTATGCTTATCGGTAATACTAATATTGAATCATAATTAATAACCCCAGACCACCACAGTTTACTGAAACATGCTGCGTTATCTCCAGTTTTGATGGTATTCATGCTAATGCTAAGTTGCTACTATAGTGCAACTTGTATTTCACATTTGTTTGTATGTTTTAGAAGTTTTGATAAATAAAACCTGGACAAAAGCAGACTTTATTCATATTAAAGTTTAATCACATGATTAACCCTGCCAAGCAGGTTATGTTTTCACCCCTGACAGTTTGTTGGTTGGTTTGCACGTTTGTTTGTTTGTTTGTCACAAATTTTACCAAAGGAGGGATGCAGTATAGATAAGGGAATAATCCACTAAAGTCTGTGTGGTTCTGGATCAGGGGGCAGATCTAGGTTTTTTCACTTTCTTTGACAAAGTCAGATAGGATGTTGATCTCAAATAGTAATAATTCATTGATCTTGATGGAAAAAATGGTGTAAGGAACTGATGTTTACAAGTTGGTGCAAATCCAAATAAAAATCCGGATGCAGTGATAAAATGCTTGGTTCATTAGTAGACTGTTGATGGGCCTTTGCAGAAGTTTGAATCATCTCTATCTTCCTTCAAACAAATAGTAAAATGTGACCAACTTTGTTTTTTGTAATTTGTAGTTTCATTGGTATACAGTATGTACATTGAAAACAAACCACGAACCTTGACTGTGTGTTCTGCACGGTCATGCAGAGAAAAAGGCCGAAACCACACAGACACAACATAAGATCACGCTTTGAAAACAAAATGCAAGAAGCTCCATAATGACGAGGCACACTGGTGGCTACTGTACATATATGATACAATGTGCAGTCAGGTACAGTACATGTGGTTTTTTAAATCAATGCTGCAAAACGACTCCAAAGCTCGACACACGCACACTTGTTCTGAAGCTGTTTATCAAGGTCCTCACCAGCAGACATGGCTTCTCCCTCTCATAGAGACAAGTTTGGCTGCCGAAGCCACAGATTGTAATGAAACAGCGATTCTACGGCAGGAATGATTTATTCTACATCTGGACTGATAGCTTGGCCTCAACATATCATCTTTCTGTGGGCAGCTGTTCCTCTGCTGCTTTGATCAGGTCGCTGACCTCAGTCGTTCATGGGTTTGAACTCTGTCTCAGTGCAGCCTCACTCACAGTTATTCCAGCAGATGTGCCACAGAAACTGTTTGCAGGCCTGTTTAACCCAGGAATCTCTGCTGAAGTGAAAGCGAAGCCATGAATTCAGGCACCATAATATGTGTTGAATCTGAGAAATGATTATGTCAAGTTTTATCAAAAAAACAAACATATTATACAAAGCACAATCACAATAGTTTTTTCTAAAAAAGTTTTCAATTCATGAAAAAACACAAACATAAATGTACACATTCCTGAAGCAGCATGTTTAAAAAATGGCTCTTTGTCAGTAATCTTATGTTTCAACAAATCCTATACAGATTTGTTCTGTTCTTTATTTTGTGTGCTCTGAAATGCTCCACGCAGTGTGTGTTCCTCTGCACACCTGAGGTGCTGCTCCCTGGAGCGGATGCAGAAGAGACCAACCGGTTGTGCTGAGGCTCACAAGCAAGTTTCTCTGTCAGGACTGCAGTCCAAGGTCAGGACAAATTGCTCACAGTGCGTGGAGCTGTTCTCCTCTTTCCTCAGGGACTCCATCTCTGCGTTCCCATTGGTCAGGGCGCTTTTCTCCTCCCTCTTAATATGTCTTTTGAAGACTGCAAAACCAAAAATACAAAAGAAGAAGGAGACTGTCCTCAAGCCCAGAACCAGGCCCAGGTACACTATCCTGCAAAACACACAAATGACTTTTAGGATGAATTATATCCAAGCTGGTTTAACAGTGTTTCTCTTCAATCTAATTTAGTTTAACTTTTATATGGAAAAAAACAAGGTAAACAAAAGCTAATTTAAAAAAAAACAAGACCTAAGCCATTCTTGAACTCCCATGACCTTCCCTCTGGCACCACTCTAGTGGAGAACTTATGATTTGTTCAATATCTTTTATAAATATCTGGTAATAGCAGGGAAATTCCTCTACGTTATATTGTGTTAATGAGCTCACCGTACTGCCAGTGTAGTTATATTTTACTGTGAGTTTAAAAGGATTCCGACTTGATGTTGTGCACTGAGTTGTATTTACCTGTAAGCTGCAGTGTTATATATTCTACATGATCCTCTTCCTCCACACAGCTTGTATCCCCATTTGAGGCATGTTGTGTCGATTACTGCTCCAAAGTATATAGGGGCAGGTATTCCAGCTGTTGTTACAATTTAAAATAACTTG
The DNA here is from genome assembly GCA_038501795.1 of Pseudopleuronectes americanus. Classification (NCBI taxonomy): domain Eukaryota; kingdom Metazoa; phylum Chordata; class Actinopteri; order Pleuronectiformes; family Pleuronectidae; genus Pseudopleuronectes; species Pseudopleuronectes americanus. Next base: position 14,994,823 of record CM076720.1, on the reverse strand, counting down.
TTACTTTAAATCAACGGCAAATACAGGGTAAAAATAGACAATAAATAATAATCAAATGACGAGCTAGAAATAATGATTTGCGTCCAAATGTACAAAAATCCAGTGATACATTCTCACGACAAAAACAAATAGAAAGGTTCTCACCCAGTGTGCGAGTGGCCAGTGTGTGGATCCCCAGTGCGAGTGATTTCAGCTCAGGTTTAATTAATCTACAGAAACAAACAGAGACGTTAAGGAAGACTTAACTCTTCATCCTGACAACAGACAATTGTTAAAATGTTTATTGTAAGACTTAAAACAGTATGTCTGAGCATTATATTGATAATTTGCTTTAAGACTAAAAATCTTTAATATTAAACATTGGAATTTGATATGACTCAAAAAATTTCTAATTCCTTAAATGGTGCAAAATCCAGGTTTGATGTCTGTCGTCTCGTACTAATTCGAAGACTGGTATGAAATGTCAGAATATTAAAAATAAATCACAAACATTCTCCTACATTTAATATGAAGGTATTACATAGGTTTTCTATCAGCACCCCAGCATCCCTGTATCTCCATCAATGACCCTGTATCATAAAGAGGTGAACATATTTTCTTGATAACAGCAGGGAGTGAAATCTGTCCAGGAATGAGAAGGTGATGCACTGGTTCAAACACAGACTGCATGTGAGGATAATGAAGCGATTCTTTTGAGCAGGTAAGAGGAGTTGTGGAGAGACCTGATGAGCAGCACATAGCCTGGTGTTCCCCCGAGAGAGATGATGAACGAGCTGAGGACGGACAGAGCCAGAAAGTACGGGAAGATTTTTTCACAGCTGTCCCCGCGCGGACACTGGCCCAGGCTGACCGTCAGGTTTCCGGGCTGGGTGTTAGCCGCAGCCACACACCTACAATTGTCAAAAACCTAAAACAGAAAAGGAAAATAATTTGATATCAGTGATAAATGAGCAGGAAACACTTTACGTAAATGTGCCGCTGTTTAGACACGAGTAGCAACAAAAACAGTTGTTTGAGGTGAAACATCAAACAGCAGAAGAAACAGCAGCAATCTAAATAAGTGTGTTTTCCAGTTATGAAAGAAAGAGGTACAATGGCACTCGGTAAAGTGCAGACCTCCATCAGGGGCCAAAAGCCTCAAAGAACCTGCCCAAAATTCCCCAAGCTCATAGAAATCAGTTCATTACCGTATTTTGTCGCACTATAAGGCGCACTTAAAAGCCTTTAATTTTCTCAAAAAACAGCAGTGCGCCTTATAGTGCGACAAATACGGTATATAGTCAATAATAGAAACATTTTAAAACTGCCCTGTCTTACAGTGGCATCATGTATTATTGGCTCCACCCCGTGATCCAAATCTAAAGGGTTCTTCCCTGACCAATACCACATCCTTACTTTTTGTTTACATCCGTAAATCTGTTCAATTGCTGTTGTGAAATCTTGCTTACAGCAAACAAACAAACAAACAAACAAACAAACACACGTACAGGGAAGAAAAAATTGCTTCCCTGGCATAGGTTGCAATAGATGTGTAATGATGACAGTGTTGTGTGTCTGACCGTGTTCCTCCCAGATCCAGAGGACGATGTGCACCCAGCCAAGCACGGGGACACGTAGGTGATCCCGTTCTCTCCACACACCGGGTCCCACTCCCTTCCCGAGCACAAGCAATCCGAATTACAGTCGGAGAAGAGAGAGCGCTCCTGATGAGGCAAACCTTCCACCCTACATGTGACGACGTGAAAAGATAATCGAGTATTATTGACTGCACTAGTGAAAATACATAACATAAGCCCAATAGGGCCAAGGCATTTTTACTGTTCCTTTGAATGAGACAGAACTGAGACTCAACAACGTACATTTACTTCATTATTGTACCAGAGTAGATTGTGTATCTTTAGATTTACTTTCAGGTACTTTGCATCTTTACTCCATTACATGTATCAGCAAAGATCTATATTCATTTGTACTTTTTCTCAAGTAACATTTTTTCTCCACCACTGTCAAAATGAGCCAAAGTGGGCTAGCTGTGATCAATGACTCAGGAAATGACAGTCATATACACACACATCACATACCCAGTGTATGAAACAGTAACCCCTGCCACGTTGGAGTTATCACAGCCCATGGCGAAGAAAAAGAGTGACAGGAAGTAGCCCAGCAGTGACGTCCCGAAGGCAAACTTAGCTGCTCCCATGATACCCAGCTTGTACTTCTTCATGATGACCCCTCCGGAGAACATCCCAAGGGCCACAGCCGGGATGTTGATCGTGCCTGACCAGACGGGAGAACACAATGCTTTCTTAAAAGGACCCAGGGGTCAGGCAAGATCTTCAGGCTAAACAAGCCACCAGCCGAAAAGGGTCAAAGTCAGAATGCTTATTCATTTCAATGTACACTCGTGATGTTTCATGTAAAACTAAATTATGTTGTGAAGATTAAATTACTTTTTGTGCAAGGGGGCACTGGCGTCAGCTAAAATGTGATTAGCCCCTGAAATGCACTTAATCTGACATACAATATTTTTGACAATTTGTTAAAAGAAATATTTTCAAAATGTTTTGAAGTAGACAATTTGCTAGAGAAAGGAATAATTTTCAAAAATACATTCAAAGTTATAGAAGTAACAGTAAACGAGGACTAACTTAAATGCGGAGGTTACTGAATCAGGAATTGTGCATGGATGTTAGACATAACCCTAGACTAACCCTAACCCTAAATCATGTACCTCATGAAACAAGGAAACTTTATGAATTATCAAAATAGTCTGCTTACCCATGAGGAAATTGGCTTTGGATGCTGACTGGCCGTAGTGTTGCTCAATGTACTTGGGTTTGTAGGTGACCATCCCGATGAGAGAGTTGAACTGAATGATGGTCACACATAAGTAGATGATGTACACAGGATTTCCAAGGAGACTCTTCAATGCTGGAAGAAATTCTATGAAAAGAGAGAGAGATGTAACAAATGTCTCCAGTTGGACTCAAATTGGAGCCTTGTGGTTCACAATGGCTTAACCATTGAAAGACCAGGGCAACATTTATTTAGGGGTTAAGATATACATGTTCATCGAAAAGTATAGATTGTATTCACCAGCATGTGGCATTCAAAAGTAGACCCTCAAATGTGTTCAAAGTGAATAATGGGAACACCTACAGAACAAGTTGTTTTTAGACCTGAAGGCAAAATTTTGAATCACAAGAGGAAGTAAAGTATTCATGCTAATGCTAAGCTGCTACTATAGTGTGACTTGTATTTCACATTTGTTTGTATGTTTTAGAAGTTTTGATAAAAATCAGGTTCTTATAGAGATAGATATATGAAAACAGCTAAATCTGCAGAGCATTGAGGGCTGGCGCCTGGGTGAAGAATACTTGAAGCAGGACATAGCAGTCAAATTTCTGAAATCAGCTTATGTCTCTTGAGAAATTGGTCACACAGATTCACTCAACTGAACACATCGCAATGCCAATACTCAATATTCATTGCAATTGTCATTTTCTATACCTTTGACCATCTGATGTAAATTAGCCGGCTCCTCGGGTCTGAACTTGTGCTCCATGGTCGGGGAATCTTTGATGAACCGGGTCTGCTCTGGAGTGCAGCTGGTGTCGTGTTTATCCACGGGGATTGGCAGTGACTTGGCCAGGAACCAGAAGGGAACAGCGGACATGAGAGTGATGGTGCCGGTGATGAGGTAGCCCAGCCACCATGCCCCCACCCAGCGGGCATCCCCGGGCGTGATAGTCACAGTCTCTGCCAAGAGAAGAGAAATGATATCAACGTCATCGCCAATGGGTAATTTTCATTAATTTGCTTAGAGGAGGAATTTAATAAAGATGCAATTATATTTAAATATAGGTAATAATAGGTTAAGCAAGGGAAGTTTATTTAAATAATACAGTTTATTAACAGACCTGATTCAAAATGCTTTACATACACGTCAACCTTTGGGCTTTAATAAATGTTCGAACGCAACATGAGGAGACCACTGAAAGGTTTACAACAGCTTCAAAGTGTTTTCTTCCCAGTCAGATTATACTGCACGTATGAGACTCCACAGACCCATCTGGCTGACTGTGGGGCCATCATGTGTCACTAACTTTGGAACCTGTCCGGTGAGGAACAGGAAGGTAGACTTCAGATGGCTCCCTCATGCCTCTCCCGCATTTTTAGGGAGCTAGCTGATGCTGCAGACGGGGCAGGGTGGTAACACATGTTAACTGTGGCAATAGCAAGGCAAAGGGATTACGACCGTGTACTGACATTGCCAGTGGAGCCTACAGCTATATTTGGCCCAGAAGCAGTGAAGTAATGCAACAGGCACAAGAAGTTTTAAAGTGTCACATATCAGCTTGTCGGATGCACACTCCTCAAAGAGGGTCCTAGAGAGTTTCCCCAAACATATGGAATACGTAACAGAGTGGAGAGATGGTCTCTAGAACCAAGGTTACAACGTAACCGAGCATTGTGTTTCACACAGCCTTAAAACTGTCACATAAAACAAACACTTTCTCCTGCTCTCCACAGTGGAGTGATGAGGTAGTTTGTATTTGTGAACAATCCACAATAAATCCATAACAAGTTCAAGCTCAGTCAGTCAGTTGATTAATGATATAATGTTACTCACCCATGTCCACATAACCAATGTCGACGTAGATTTTGGCACAAAGAGACCCCAGCAGGTAGCCAAACACAGGACCAATTATTGATATTGTTTGGACACAACCTGTAATATATGACAAAGATATTTATCATTAATAATTTGCTACTGTAACACATTAGATTATGTTGTAAAGTCAATATAATAATCATAATGATATTCAATTTGTCTAATGAGAACTTTTTATCTGATAAAATACAGTATGCATATTAGACATGACCATGACAGAATATTCTGGTAATTTATTAATTTTTTTTAGTATTTACCAGTTGGCTGAGATATATACGTAATTCTAAAATAATAATGTCAAAAAAATCTGCTTCCAAAATGTATGATTTAAAAAATATCTTAATTTCTATGGTATCGGTGGTAACATAAACAGAGAATAAGGTGCGGTACCGATATAGAGGGCAGCATTCTCAGACTGTGCATAATCATCAATGTAGGAGATTCCCAACGGCTGTACTGGAGTCTCTCCAATCCCACGCAGGACATTTCCCAAAAACACGTAGATCCACATGGAAACACTGGACTCACGAACACATCCTACAGTTTGAGATTTGACAGGAAAAAAAGAGATGAGTTGAGTAGACCTAGGATTAAAAGTCTCAGAAAGTGACAGAACGTTCCCTCTTTGACTTGTGCCACAAATATCATTATGATGCAGACCACAGACTGTGTATAATGACGGATGACACGTCTCCACGTCTGAATCATGTCTCATCACCCCATTAATCAAATAACTAAATAAAACCAAACTTATTGGACAAATGAGAACTTCATCATCCTACCTAACTGCTTGACTACCTCAAGTGACAGAAACCATTTGATTTTTCATGTATACTTTCACTTTTTACTATTGTCCATGAAGGTTTATGACCTATACTGCAGCCAGCCACCAGGGTACGACGAAGATTTTGGCTTCACTTTTGAAGAGACATTGTGTCGTCCATCTTTATATACAGTCTCTGACTCAGACCATCTCCTGACTGAGCACAGTAAGAACAACTGATCTTACCTTTAGAGGGCAGTATGGAGGGTCTGTCGCCTGCCCTGATGGACTCAGGTGAGCTCACTTGACATGGAGAGAGGCTACTGGTTGAATTCACTGAAGATCGAACGGACGTTTCGATCTTATAGCTGCGTAAAAAAACCAATGTGACTGTTAAACAAGGGGAGGAAGAAAGTGTCATGTATCGTTAGATACTCTGTGAACACATTCATCAGCGATTAAATGGTCTAAATAATACATACTGCATCGTGCTGACAGTGTTAAATACAGATATGACCTACCGGCCAATGATGAAATGTGGCATGGCGATCAAGAAGGTCCCGAAAGACATCAAGACGCAACCGATTGCTATGATCTTGGGTCGATGGAGTTTGGCGCCGAAATAGCTCACAAAGACAATCACCAGCAAATTCCCTAGAGGGTGGAGAAGATCAGAGGATGAGTCAAAGGCATAAAACATGAGACCCACTTGAGAGAAGATCCTAATTACAGTGTGCTATCAAAGCTGTTTACAGTTTCTACTTGCATGAAAAGGGTCTTCAGATCTGATAACATGAAATGAATCCTTTTTTATTTATTCATCTAATGACGTGTGCTGGCACATGTGAACCCCTGTAAACACTGCTTCTGATATACTGTATATGGAGGGATCTGACTGTCACATGTTGGCTATTGTGATTTTCTGATCCGTATGCCACACAGTATGATCACCACCTTCAAGTGCTGCTCCGACAGGGTGAGCTAGTCTTAACATTCAGACGACCACACACATACACCTTGTTGACAGAGGATGTGTAGGGGAACAGGACAAAGCTTTTTCATGTATTTGCTCTATTTCTTGACACTGGTGTGGATTGATGTGTCTCAGTCGATTATAGCTCTATAGGTTTTGATCAAAGCCAGTGTAAATAATTAATAAATCAGCACACATGTACTACGAACTATTTTTCATTCCATATTCCTCTCCAAGCCAACGTCAAATGAGGTTTCTCTCATTAAGAGTCAATTTGTTACGCGACCAGTGCCTATTAAAAGCTCAATGGGGGGTTGCATATATGAGGTAGTGTCAAACCGGCTGACATGCTGCGGACATATTATCAATTGACTCTCATCAGCCTCTACATGATTCAAAATGCAAAGTCCATGGATAGGCAGGTTGATAAGAGACAAACACTGAGAAACTCACCTACTTCGAAGCTCCCGTCTATGATGCCGATCAGATAACTGGAGATGTCAAATCGCCTCTCTAGTTGTGTAATTGTGCTCTTCATATAGCTGCCAGATAAAGCCTTGGCAAAGTAGGCGAAGGACAGGGCTGCCAGGAACAGCTACACACATACAGACAGAAGACAGAGCACAGTGTGAAAACCATCCTGAATAATCTCTCCTCGCCATTCACATTCAAGACACATCATATTTTTCATTACTTTTTGGGGATTTTTATAACTCGTGGTCAATTAAGTAGGCTGGCGGAAAGGAAACATGAGAAGTCTGAAAATGGGTTATTAGCCACAAAGTTCACACAAAGTGCATTAAATTAGCAAAAGGCACTATCTTGTGGTTTGGGGAATGCAAATGAGTGTCTATATGTATGAAGCAAATTTGCAGTGTAGATCCAGCTTTGTAGTGGCCATATTTAGCTTCCTCCTATTTGTGCTCAGCCACCTGTGGACACTGAATGTCACTGACAATGGGAGGATTAGAGAAGCCAATCCCATAGGACACAGACACATCCAGTGCACTGTGAGCTGACAGAGCCAACGACAGGCTGCATGATGGGATACAGGTGAGAGGTAAACACAGCCCGCACTCTCTGAGATCAGGAAGCTTCTGCATGCCACGTAAGAACGCGCCTGTTTTTCATCAACTTTTCCATCAACAGAATTTGTTCTTATCTCATATGAAAGCTACAATGAATTCAGATACACCCTATATGACAAGATACGTTTGTAAAAAAAACAATTAAAAACAAAAAAATACTGGTGCAAGTGCAATTTCAGTGTAACTACGTTTGTTTCCAATTCATATGAGGTCAATGTGACGTTTGACCTTTGAACACTGTAACTGTATCAGTTCATATTTGAGTTCAAGTGAAAACCGGTCATAATATTCCATATATAAGAACTTGACTTTAAAATCGGCATTAAAAACTTAAACAACAAAAATAAGCGCATTGCTTAAATTAACCAGTTGGTCCATTTACAGTGTATTTGGCACATTAGTACATTTGAAAGCTGTGAGCAGGCTCAGTAAACAATGAACATGATGTCTTTTTTGGTCCAGAGGGTTGATACGTGGCTACCACCGCTGTCACTCACTGCAAATAAATGAGAAAATTGCATGGAGACAAGAGGGAGCAGAGGAGCTATGGCAACCATCAAACTGCTCCACACCTCTTCAGGTAAGTGCAGGCTTTGTTTAAATGTCAAGGGTATAATTATATTTCCACGTTGCCCAGTATATTCGGATGTAAAGATGCTGCAGGAATGATGGGGCACGACGGTTTTCCCAAGACTGCATTAACTGGGCCTGTTATGGTTAATGCTTATTCTCTGTGTGACACGATTTGTATTTTTTTATTTGTAATTTTTTTTTAGAGAATTTTGACTCTGATTAGAGGGACCTTAGCAATTAACTCTTTAAAAGCCTATGTTAGTTTTATTGGTTGATATCGAAGGGATAATCAACAGCATGGTGTTGGGTGAATAGACTAATAACATGGTGAAAAGTTGGATATTTTCTGACAATCTAAAACATTTATATACATAAATTTGCGCCGTGTTTGATGTGAACGCACCAAAAAAGCATTATACTTTTAAATCTGATCTTGAGATTTAAACCAGCAAGAGTCTAACATAGCTTGCTACCTTGTGGCAACAGCAATTTGACAGCTACCTGTACCTCACAACATTTGCATGAAAGGTAAAATACATGGACTTTGGGCTTAACAGACATGCAGCAGCAGCAGCAGCAAAATAAATAGCCAGTTTCTCAAGATAAAAAAATAAATGTTTCAAGTGAGGTTCACGGTGGGATTACCACACAGAAGGAATAAAAACACACGAGGACAAAACGGCAGCGTGACTGAAATTCCTCATTATTGTTGCTTGTAGCTGAAGCATTTCACTAAGCAGCTTTTTAATTATTGTCCAATGTGCTTCTTAATCCAAGTAAGTGGTACAGACCCTCTGTTCTGCCCCTGAAGTAAAACTATGTCTAAGGAATTTTTTCACAGCCACTTAATACACAGTCCAAAGGGCAGAAGGAACTGCTGCACTCAACACCTTCGAAGATATACTTAGCTGTGATGTTGAGCTGCTGCTACACAAAAACAAAAGTTGGTAACCTGCATCCACTGACTCATGTCAAGTTTTTAAGATTTTGATATGACTAACATTTCAATGATGACACATAATGTCTCTTATCCTTCAACATACTATAGATGTATTTTTGTGATGGAGGATAAGATGGCTCCAAAAAGGTGAAGCTACAGCAACTTGATCAACACCTGGTGGCTGGCTGCAGTATAAATTAATACATTCCAACTCCTACATGTTAGTGGATCGGACATGGACCAAAAGAAAAAGTCAAAGTACCATTAAATAAAATCTTCCCATATATGGTTGTGTCATTTTAGGTAGTTCTTATCTGATTGTTGTTTGTACACTTGTTCATTTTTTTCCAGTCAGTTTGGTTCGCAATGATTGAGTAAGCTTATCAACAGGACCTTACTTAGCGCAGTTCCATCCTCCAGTCGCTGCAGACTCTGCCTCCAAATACGGAAAATGGTGGCAATCGTATCTGGGATATTTCAGCTTCACTTTTGGATAATAGAAGGAAGTGGAGATGTGTCTTTAATTTGACTTTTTTCTTGTTAGTTAATGTTAAACGCAGTTCATTTTGTCCCCTTTGAGTATAATTAGGCTGATCAACCAGTGTGTATGTGACCCCTTTTGTACTTTAAAGTGTTATTCCATAATTTCATTGCTTGTTTCTGTTAAAAGTAGTTTTTTCAAATTTGCTGGGTAAATAAAGCACTTATTTTCTAAATCTAACGACTCCTCATTCCTCTCATCAGGTGTTCAAACATTCATGGATTCACATTAAAATACACAGACGATACCTAAATGATTTTATCTAGCTCATTGTCTGTACATAATCTGCTTTCTAAATGACCGGGCAAGACAAAGCGTAGGAGGCACCTGCTGAGCAATGGCCTCAACATATTCCCACTATATGTTCTACAGGAAACACATATTGAAACCAACCCATGCAGTCTGTCTCAGTTTCTTATGCCAATGTGATTCCAGTCATATTGGTTTGTCTTCTCTTGGCCGGTCAGATGACTGTGAAAATGAAAGACATGTGGGTCTTCAGGCTGAAATACATAGTTCACATGACCATTCTCTGGTACGCACTGTCCCCATTGGCCTGTGTACCTCTATTATTGTAGTTTTTCCCTTGCAATTCCCAAACGGAAAATGTTGGTATTTTGACCAACAGACTGGGGAAATAAAGGAGTTTAGAATAAATTAAACTCCACAAATATATCAAGAAGTGCCTCTCAGTTTACTTAAGTCACATATCAGAACATGCTTCATTTTATTTTACATGGTTTGGCTAAAGGTTCAGGGGTCGTCAGTGAGGATCTAATTTCTCCTCAAAGTACAATACCTTCAGATCGGGATGGCAGGAGTTCTTCACTGCAGAGGAGATCTGGTTGTTGCCTAACTTCCAGCTGCCTGGGGCTGAGCTGTCCTTCTTCTTCATTTCAGCCTCCTGTTGTGCGCTGCCTGAGCGGCGGCTTTCTCTGCAGAGTTTACTTTGGCTGTCCTCACTCACGCCTATAGGAAGGAATTCAGATTTAGATCAGCAGAGATCTGTGGATTCATCTGGCACATGTTCTAGGAATAATATGTTCCATGGGCTGAATGGAAAGTATTTATATGTTTGTTGTTTCCTTTGTTTTCGTGTAAGCATGAACAAAGAGATTCCTTGAATTACAGTCAGTTGTAATTTCCCCTGGATAATCTGCTTCCTTTCACCCTGGTAATAAGTGGGTCAAGACCATGAATGAGTCACAAATCTCATATGATTCAAGCAGAGGAAGCACGAATGACAAAGAGGATATAAATATCATGTATGTAAGAATGAATATGTGTACAATTCAAGGCCAAAGAGAACAGAAGTACTTAACATGGTCATACAATTGCAAATTTTGATTCTGTGATGTAAAAAATGAACAGCATGTGATGACATAGGCGTTTTTTACAGACTCTTGATTGTACTCACACACATGAAGGTCAGGTATGCTCACATTAACAACACACAGTGCACACAAGAAGGTGAATAAAACCAAGACTTCTCTGCAGGTAGCTCAGTAAACACATGAGCAACCTCATACTGGAGAGGAAACTGCAACAAATCGGTTGGAATCAAAGTGACAAAGATAGACAGGAAGGAAAAAGAGAACTTTCAATACATTTTAAGAATAACCTGTTCAGTGGCAATGATTACACTTAGAGGTTTTTTAATAAAAGGCAAAGGTTAACATTGAGAGGATTCATGGCACTCAAGCACATAATGGAGAAAAATGTAAAGTAATAACACAATGAGGATTAAGGGTAATCATTGGGCTGAAAATCCTGGGCAGACATGCTGAGTCCTTTCAGCCTCAGGAGTTAAACATAATTCTTCTTCTTCGTCTTCTTTTGAGATGGCAATGGTTATAGCATAATAATGTCATATTTACAATTCACTTTTTTTGCAAACGCAATCTGACCAACGATGTGAAAGTAAACACAAAAATGTAAATACACTGTTAGGCAATGAGGGAACAAACCAGGAGGGAAAATAATGTTAACATGAGCGTGGGTATGAAAATCTGTTTCAGTAATGAAACGACAACCGATATATACCTCCACCAAGGAGGTTATGTTTTCACCCCTGTCTGTTTGTTTGTATGTAAACAAGATTACACAAAATCAACAGAACAGATTGCAGTGAAACATGGTGGAGGGATGTGGTGGGTCAGGGAAGAACCCATTTCACTCTTGTGTGGATGCAGATTCGATGATCCAACATTGTTTAAGATATATTTTAATATTTTCTTTATATTTATCCTATTTATCCTTCCTGATGAAAAATATCTGGCACATTTAGGGGACTGATATATCTGAATGTATGAAATTGGGTGCAGCTTGATTGAATCTAAAGGGAATATTTGGTCTAAGCGGAGGTATGTGCTATACAGAGCACCATGCTGGTTTGCAAATGTAATCTGACCGATAAAGTAAAAGCAAACAGGGTTCGGGAAAAATGTAAATATCTGCCAAATACTCTTTTAGCCAACTAAAGAGAAAACCAAAGAGTTTGACCAGAAATGTGTGTTGTTTCAGAAACCAGACGACAAGTGATATTTACCTTAGGTTATGTTGCAGGATCATATGCAAAAACTACTGTATGGATTACAACTAAGCTTGGTGAAAGGATTGAAACATTAAATGTTGTTGCAGATCTGGATAAAAAGGTGGATCCTGGATTTCTTTTTCAGTCTCTTTAAGATTGCGAAGCAGATATTCAGAGAATAATTCATGGATCTCAATGAAAACAAAATCTGGTTTATTTAGGGAACTGATATTTACCAGTGAGTGAAATCTGGTGCAGATCCAAATTCAAATGTGGTTTCAAAAGGGGACTGTCGGGCCTTAGCGGAGGCATGGGCTCTACTCCTGTCATTCTAGTTGGATTATGTGTCTCTGGTGTTGAGGAAAGATGACACTATTTAAAAGGCAGTAGGCTCATGAAATCTCCCTAAAGATCCTCGCTCCATGCACCAAACTGAAAAAAGGCTTTGAACTCCGCATGAAACAAAATGTAGCTGGAGCTGAAGACACACAGGCGTGCATGCTCATCTATCATTAATGGACATTCAGTAGAACTGCATGTAGGCACAGCAGGTCTATAAACTCTGATGACCTCCGTGTTTACATGAGCTGCCTTCGTTTCTTATAACCAATGCACAAAGAGTACAGGAGGAGCGCTTCATCTCATATAATCATCTCGAGAACATGACCATGACTTTATAGTAGCCAACAGTCTTAATGGCCTTTTCCCACACATGAACGCTGGGAAGAATTTTACATACAAGAGTCAAAATATTTCATATTTTAAACATATTTCACAGCTTGTCTCTATCAGTGGGTTTGCTCTGGACTTCATTCACTATACACACTTTTATTCTCTGCCCTCTCCTGAGCCACTAGAGGATTTATAAAAGACTGCTAACTCAAGTCTATACAGAGGGGAGGGGGAGTTTCCCAAAGGTGAGTTCAGCACTTTCTCCTCTCTGATAACAGGTCCCCTGTGTCCCATTTTCCTCTCTGTTATTTTCAGTGCACTCTTCAAGCTATATAAACGTAATATCTGCTGGTCTGAAATGTGGGCTACTGGGGTAGATCTAAGGGTGGGGGCCAGGGGGGGCACTGACCCCAGCTGAATCCTGATTGGCCCCCTGAAGTTTACCCCTGTCCTGTCAGCACTCATTTTTTTTTAAATAAACTAGTCGTGGTGAATATGACAATTTGATATGGCAGTTTTTCAAAGTACACAATGTGCTTGACCAAGGATCAATACTCCACAATGTGTGGCTTTGAATTAAAGCTGTAGAGCTAACAGTAAACAAGGAATTACATAAATGTAATTCCACACACACAGACCTAAATTGTGGCCCCTTTATGGCCCCTGATTTAAAGAAATCCTAGATCCACCACTGACTAGGTGCTTCTGTTGGCCTTTGATTCTTATTTGTGCTGACAAACTGCTTTAGGCTATAAAGTACCACTTTGCCCTATGTATATGTTCAATAATAATGTGTCATAATTATTATGATTTTGTGTAATGCCATTATTACTTTATCATTTGTCCTTCCTGACCAAGATCCCTGACAGTAATATTGAGAAAATGTTAAAAAGACAGATGATTGAACTTGATTTCAAAGAAATTTCTGATAGTAAAAAGCAACACTCACATTATACTGATATGAAATGCGCACATGTTAATTGTTAAATGATTTAGATTTCTCAGTGGATGCAGGACATCCCCTTCAGCTGACACCTCTGTGCACTGCACCGGTTAAGTGATGCAGACTTGATGCTTCACTGACACTGATTCCACTCTCTCCCTTACACCTGCTTTCACCTAAAAGCACAACTTGGCTTTAGGTGGTTTGACTGAATGGCAGTGAGTCTAATCGAAAAAGAACATCATGATACTTACACAACTCGCAACTTCCCACCTCTCTCTCTCCTCGGTGCCTCTGAATGCCACTGAAGAATTCAAGAAGGACAAAAGACGCATGAATGAAATATCCCGGTGCTCCAGTGTGAAACGACCCTCCGTCACCTTGTCTGAGCGCGCACACGCCCCTCGCCGTGTCTTTATAGACAGAGTGAGGTTGGAGCGCTGTCCACTGGACACCGTGTTCACACAGACGCACACGTGATGCGCTGCAGAGAGCTGCGATTTGTACCAGACCGGATCCCACCCATGGGGCGACGAGCCCACCTTCTCGCTCGGATCCCAGCACATGTCAGAGTAAACACATCTGCAGTGTGACGATAAAAGCACAACACCACGTTTGAACAGTTACAGCAGGAGCGGTTCTGCTATTCATTCACATAAGTACTGCAGACGTGTTCATTTTTTTATCATACCCCCCAAACTGCAAATTATTCCCCTACAACACCCCTGTGGACACCTTTTAAAGATGACTGTCCATTACAAATAAAATAAGATGAGAGAAATTAGTAATAATAATAGCAATAACAATAATAATAATTATAAAAATAATTATAATAATCATAATGAAACTACAAAAAAGAAATTATATTATTAATTATATTGTTATTATTATAACATTAACAAACAATACAGATTAAGATTCAAGTAGACAAATATAAATAAATAAAATAAATAAAATAAATAAAATAAATAAAATAAATAAAATAAATAAAATAAAATAAAATAAATAAAATAAATAAAATAAATAAAATAAATAAAATAAATAAAATAAAATAAATAAAATAAATAAAATAAATAAAATAAATAAAATAAATAAAATAAATAAAATAAATAAAATAAATAAATAAATATATATATAAAGTAAAGTATAATAAGTGCCGTACAAAGTCTATAAAGCACTTTTTAAATTTTTTACATAACATAAGTGCAATTTATTTAAATACATATATGTTCACATCATGCAGTAATGTGAGAATACAAGTAAACTGACTGAATATGCAGATCTCTTCATGTTTCAGTCTAATGGAGCACATACAGATCTGTAAACTCTTCACTCACCACGATATTGAATTGTTAAGCGTCTCACACTATACGCAAGTCACTTATTCCAAATATAATGCAAAGAATAATGTTTCAGATTGACACAGAGCAATACTTGCTCGTCCGTTGTTCTAAACTTGTTTTCCTCAAATATCATGATAGTATGTTTTTTTTTAAACATGTCACAACAATGAGTTTTATGGAAAACGCTGGAAGGTGAGATATATTAGCAGGCTCAATTCCAAGACAGGACCCCCCTCACCTACTACAGGCTTCATTAGAGTTTGTCGAGGCAGCAAAAGTAATCTGACAAATGTAGAGATTAGATTTGATTTCAAAATGCAAGAAAAACAAACACTTTTAAAACCCGTCTTTCACACAGAGGTGTTTGTTCAGCGCTTGCCCCCACCCCCTAATAAAATGCATCATAACATAAGGTCAAATCCCCTGTTGAGCAACTGACGCACCAGGAGATCAGCTCTATTTTCTATATTTCTCTGTAACTGGTCTAAATACAGCTGACACGTATGTCGAATATGACATATGCATACATGTACAGCTGACCCACATTAACATGCACACACCTCTATCCTTGGATATAGGTTTACATAAACTATTAATGTCTCACAGTGAGATGCAGAATTGGCAGGGGTGTTAAAATGTTCTTTTCAGCATTTGCTAGAACTTATTTGAAATTTTGGGAATAAAGTTAAGCGTAATAGAAGGAATATAGACTGTAACAACTTGTTATGTTATGCTTTTGGTTCATCGGCGTGTGTGAGCACAGGTTCGCCTTGCTGCTTAGTTTCTTAAAAAAAACGATTTTCTTTATTCTTGCAATATTATGGATTTTTAATAATAAAATTAGGATATTATTTCCCTTAATATGGCCCCATTACTACATTGTATCATCTTCTAGTCAGACCTTCAAATTGAAGTTAAGATGGGCGGATATGTTAGGGGGACAGGAATTGTGGAGTACCTCTAATCTGTTATAAAAATGTTATATGATATATTATATTTAAGCTAAATATTTGATAATTGCATTTAAATAGTATTTAATTAGGTTGTTCATCTTGGTTGTTTAACTCTCAAAAAAACTAAATGTATTTGAGTATTAACAACAGATAAGGAGCAGTTGTTGTATTTCAGCTATTTGAGATGTTTACAAGAATTAAAGATATCTAACTATTCATTAAAAACCTTTCAAATGTATACACCCATCCTGAGGAAATGGTTCAAGACTAAAATTCAAGTACATTGAACCTGATACATCATTATGTTCTACATGTCGCTATGAAGCAGAATCCAGATTTAAATACAAAAAAGAACAAAAACAACTCAGACACAGGGATACCACAGAAATTATAGTCTTATAATTCAATGTATTCACATTACAACATCCACATGGTTCAGTTTGTGACAACTTCTAATGATCTTCAAATATATTCACTGTATGATACATAATACCAATATAGGCACTTCCAGTAAGTCTGGCAACATTGCAGCTACAGTATAGTGTCTAAATTACAAAATGGTAAAAATAAATAATGTA
Organism: Pseudopleuronectes americanus; assembly: GCA_038501795.1. Taxonomy (NCBI): domain Eukaryota; kingdom Metazoa; phylum Chordata; class Actinopteri; order Pleuronectiformes; family Pleuronectidae; genus Pseudopleuronectes; species Pseudopleuronectes americanus. The sequence goes on along the minus strand of CM076720.1, from coordinate 14,978,251 downwards.
TATCTAAAAGAGTTTTTGTAGTTTTAAAATTTCTTTACTGTACAGCATATATGTGTATTGTACAAAATGGAGCATCAACCTGCAAGAAGATTAATTACTATTTTACCTTCACAAATACAATGTATTTGGATGTATTCTTCCTTGTGTAAGTATTAGTACATGTGGTAAGTGCAAGGTACTAGTGAGAAGAAAGCAATTCATTATTTAACCATGTGTCAACTATATAAAAATACTTATTTTTGTTTACATAATTGTAAAGCTTGTTTGGTTCCCATGGTTACAATTATGCTACAAGTGTGGAATAAGTATGACAATGAAATAAAACCAATTAAGACATTAAAAACACACTATCAAAACTGATATCAGTATTGACTTTAGGCTGATGTGATTGGGGCAGAATGCATGCATCGTTAAATTCAAAACAATATGATGAAGAGGGTGTTTCATGGGGAATTTGTTGGGGAAGTTCTGCAAGGTGAGAGGAAGCGCAAGGACAAATGTGCGGCCGTGTGTGAATCCAGAGAAAAGAAGATCCAAGAGAAGAACTGAGGCATCGCTTACTGCATCCCTCATTTCTCAACAGTACAGTTAGTCGAATAACGGGCCAGGTCCCTTTAGAGAGGCCAGTGGAAGAATTCAAATAGACGCAAACACACTCTCCAACTCTCTCTCACACACCCACAGACTGTTTACATTCACAAAGCAGGAGCAGAGGGGGGATCTAGACATGGAAACTGCATTATCCCAAAAAATATTACACTCAAAAAAGAATTATGCCTAAATGATGATTTATGTACTTCAATTACATTTCCTCGTAATTTTATCATATCAGCCCAATGTAAAGATCTCATTTGATGAAGTGTTTTCCATCATGTTGAGTCATTGTGAATAAATCAAATAATTTTAAGGGTGATTTGATCAAAATAACAGTTTTGTTGTTGGTCACTTCTGCAGAAAATCCCATGGAGTGATACAATCCAGTAGTTCTCAGATAAAATATCACTCATATCTTTCATGAAGCTGTAGACAACATAACCAATGTCTCATTAGGCATGAGGAGCAGGCGATGTACAGAAAACAGCAGGAATGTCGGATACAGGACACAATGGATGACGTGATCACCCTCAATAGAAGCCCAAAAAATAATTAAGCCTAGTTCGATTCAGTGGCCTTTGACAATCCTGTTCTGATATCAGGGTTTTGGCTAATGACTCTCTGTCTAATGCCTTTCTAATCAGTGGGTCAACCAATTACCTTCCACTCGTGGGGCCTAAACTGCAGGAGGCTGAGTCTCCCCCCCGCAGCAAGACACAGACTGTGGTGGGGCGAGTGCAGCAGTAAATGGGTCATAATGGATGTAGCGTGCTATTCAGCCCCAGACAGGGACATTAGCTGGTAAGAGGGAATACTAACGCAGGACACAAAGACATGATGTTCTACACTCGTGTCCTACAATGTTACTTTGATCAAAGGAAAGCTCTATCATATCATATTAAATCGTAAATCACTGTAAACCCTATGAGACAAATCTTGATGTGTGAATATGAGCTGTTCCAATACATTTTGATTGATCGATGTTTGATATTAATGGCTCCACTTCTTTGAGTTTAAAGAAATAAGGTTATGATTGAAAGCCCTGTTACAGTACGAGTTACCAACCCATAGAGAGATGTGGCTTGTGTATCATGAGTCACATGAAGATGTGCATATAGGTCATGAGAGATAAGATCGGCAGTGGATAATTCATTACATATTGCCTCTCTGCACATGTATGTGACCGTTAGCTGATTCGACAACTCAGCATTGAGCATGTTACTAATTACACACAAACTCTATTCATGGGTCCCTCCTGCACATTTTCCGTTTAAATGTGAATTATTAAAGGAGGGTTGGATATTCAGCGGAGACATCCTGCGCACATGTAACATGTTTACCTCATGGAAAGTATGGGGGGGGGGTGGGGGGCTGTTATGTGACTGAGTTTTACAGCTGAAACAGTTTGTCATGCATCAAGTCCCTGATCGTTAAGCTGTTATTATGTTCTATTATTATGTCAAGTCACATTTACTCTCATCACATGAACATGTCGGGGTTGAAAATGTTTCCATGTCCTTTGGAAAATCTTAGAAAACGGTTTCTCTTTGCATTGTATTGTTTGATTTCTACAGTTAAATGCCTGGGGTGACTAAAACTAAGATTCTCACTACCTGTCTGTAAAAATCGTAGCGATTATGAAGCAATAAGAAAACAATGTCCCAAAGATTTGCATCATACATGTATATGGATACTCTAGGCATTGTCATCATGAAAATAAATCACAAATCCATATTTCAGGGCCAATGTGGAGCTGAATGAACATGGAGGAAGCATGAGTGACAAAATATCCCAAAAGACAAGTTTGACATTTCAAAGTGCAAAAATTCAAAAACAGAAATAACTCAAACACCAGTCGTCACTGTTATCTTGGCCATTCCCTCATTACTTGTCTTACACCATAAAAAGGTAAATCATATGATAAGCTATAGCTTCAGAGGCTTGTTTTGGCTACCGTCAATATTTTGAGGACAGATTACCCGATGTTGAATACTTGCCAACATAGCCTGCTCTTTTATCCACCCTAACTAACCTAACCCCAACAGTCTGCTCTAAACTCGGAGAGAATGAATATCTCCCTGAGGTGCTGGAAGAGGAGTTCAGGCAGATTAACTACGACTCTGCAAAGAAGATATAAAAGTCAAAGCAGAAGATTTAATATTGTTATTACTATTATATTAACGTAGCCTACCGTCCCTGTGTGTTTTTAACTTACTGTCCTCGCAAGTGATACGTTCTACAGTTGAGGGTTTCCTGAGGGTAAGAGGTCAGCATCGTTTGCGGGTGTTAACATGATGAGGACCAGTAAGTTTAGAGCATAATTCAGCACACTGAGCCGGCAAACTGAGCAGGGCCAACATTGACTGAAAAGACAAAAGAACAACAGTCTACCTGTGGTGTTTTTTAAAGAATTCAAAGATTATAGACTTTTTACCTCCGCCAAGGAGCTTATATTCCTGCCTGTGTTTTTTAGTCTGTTAGTTAGCAGGATTATGGAAACACTTCAACTGAACTTGGTAAAAGGACGTAGTACAGGCCAGGGAAGGACACACTAAGGTTTGGGGTTAATCCAGATCAGGAGGCTAATTCAGAATGATTCTTTCATTTTCTTTAACATTGTGAAATTTGGCGTTTTACTACATTTCATTGATTTCTCTGAGAATAATTCACAGATCCTGATCAGAACAATCAGGCATGATCACCTGCGTTGTTGTTTACCCTTTTACTTTCCTCCTTACACTTTTATGGTAAGATCTGTGTGTCTCCCTTTTTGTGTCTTTTGTCTGCACAGATTCATTTCCAGCAACTCAGTGTTGCTTTGTCAGTGCAGCATGATCAGTGATCGTTATGTTTTCCCTGGGACTGCAGAACCAGAGACGGCACAAATAAGAGGTAATCTGCTGACTTCATCTACGTCCTCTGCAGAAGAATTTGTGCACATGAGCGCATCAGTTTAAGCGAAGACCCAGTCGCACACATGCAAACACACAGACAGTGTGAGGAGCCTGGAGATCTTCTCCCTAAACTAATATGGCTACACTGAATGATATAAAGTACCTAATTTGGCATTAACTGTAAAACACAAAATGAGTGATGAGTATTTGATGCAACAATGCGGAGGTGAGTGATTCAATTTGGCAGAAGTTGAAAGGAAGAAAGATACACCAAGGTTCCTCATTTGATTGACTCCCTTTATGATCCGTACATAAAAAAACATATTATGGCCCAGTTGAGACCTCCAAAACTCTGGCTAAAATTGAAACACAACTACAGGTAACTGTGATGTCTATATATATTTGCATTCTGAAAATAATTATTTATAAATTGGCAGCAAATTTCTGCAGTCCTGTGTTACCACAATGGGTTGAGGTCTGTGCAAGCAGTCGTCCTCTTCTCTTGACAGTAGCAAAAGAGTCTGTATCCCAAAGCACACGAAGAATCCCGTATTGCAATATGGAAAGCTCCTTTGAATGTTTTGGATATTAAGATAAAATGTGTAAAGCACAAATTTCTCCCACCCTGTTTTTCTCTGTATAGGCACACATTTCCAAAAACTTCTACAGTGTTGTGTCTAAGTGATGTGCGGGCAAGAACAGGAGTCAGTTGATAGGATAAGAAACAAAGAAATACTTTTTTCACGTCCTTGCCCTGACTGACGCCTTTTTTCCCATGGGCTTTATTCACTGCGGCTCCCCCTCCTGTATTTCCTCTGGAGGTTCAGATTCCTCCAGCAGAGACACGGGCCACTCCGCCTCCTCCACCTCCTCCTCAGGATCCTCTCCTTCTAGCAGCTCCTCTCTGCTGCCTGGCTCCTCTTCCTCCTCATGAATAGCCAGAATAGGCTCGGCTACATTGTTTAAATGAACAGACTCTGCTCCTTGGCCTTGTTTCTGGGTCTCATCTTCAATCACCTTCTTCCACATCTCATGGTTCTCCATGAGGTGCTGGGTGATGTGACAGAAGACGTTCGTCCTTTTCTTTGTAGCTTCTTTCTCTGGAAACCCCCAAAAAAGAACAAAGTTCATTCGTCTTAAAATATAGAATATAGAATGTACAATAGCAGCTAATTATCAGTGCACTCATATGATAGGTGCATCCAGCTGTTTTATGTCACAGCTGCCTCTCAACTGTTCTTGATGCTGTTGTTGATTATTAGTCATTACTTAAGAGGTCTGTGGTTATTCAGCTTTCAACTGCAAATAAAAATAGTTAACTAAACTATTATTTTTGTGTTGGTTACCATAGCGGCACATTATATTTCCTTATCCATAATAATGCATTGTTGTCTAATGTTTTTATGCAAACCCATCACTACTACTAAAAGTACTAATAATGATAATAATATAACTTTTGTAATCATCAGTTTGCAATGTCCTGCAGAATTGAATATTATTTTGCATAATCAAAAGCATAACATCTATTTGTTTTGTATTTATATGGCAATAGCAGAGAAATTAATACAGAACCAAGCATTCTAGGTTGGGATTCTTGGATCACAGAACATACGTGATGCTTCTGAGCTGGTGGATGTGTCTTCTTCCGCAGTATCCTCCTCATCCTCTTCCTCATGCTCCATCTCTGGCTCCTCTGCCTCTGGGTTGGGTTCCACCCATCGTCCGGGTATGAGGCTGGCTGAGTTGTACGAGTTGCACAGCGGTCCCACGATGTGCGTGATGAACGACTCCTGGAGTTTGGCCAACTGTGGTGCTGCTCTGTCCATGAAGGGGCTGACAGGAAGACCCAGACTGGACTCCTCATCTCCCTAAATAAAGCATTAGACACATTGGTGCAAATCAAACACCAGCTGAATGCAGCGACGGCTTGTCAACACTAATCAATGATTGCTTACACCTCGGCTGCCAAGAAGTGGTTTGATGTAATAAAGTCAATTTACTTTCATGTTTACTGCGCTTACGTACATGCATCTTTACTTAACTTTCGTAGATATATTTACAGGCACTTTTTACTTTTACTCCATGTATCAACTGACATCAGTCTACATTGCATTCACATTATTTTTATTTTCGTTTTTAAAAGTGATCAATAACAAGAGAGGAATCGATCAATTCATCCGATTAGAGCATATAATCCGATTGTGTCGATATTTTAATACTTTTACTTGAGTAAAATATTTGAGAGCTCCCTTCACCGCTGCTGATGGGATGCCGCCAGTATTCTGGGACCCAGACGAGTGTTGGCTTACAAGACCTCTTTTAACCTTCAACTATTATTTATTTTCTTGCTTTTCCTTTCTTTCTCTTTTATATATAATTTTAAAATGCTCTTATTAATTCGAATTATTTTTGACACCCTAAAGCACTTTGAATTGTAATTTTATTGTTTTTCTATGTCTTCATAAAACACTCTGAATTACTTGTGTCTGAATGGCCCTGTATAAATATCTTTGTCTTCCTCAGACTTGATGCTCAGACGGTGCTCCGAGCCCTGACCTACCCGCCCCAGTGATGATAAAAAGGAAGTGGAGAGACTTACAGTAAATGAATTAAACCAAGGTGAAGAACTGCCTGCTACGATAACCCCATTGACATTCACTATAGCATTAATCATAACGTAGAATCCACACAGCAAGGTCAGGGAACATTTATTTTACATAAAACCTTGGGAACACTTTGAGATGTCTGTAATTTCCTAATAGCTTCCCAGAAAGAGCCATTACAGAGAACCAATGGAGATGTCCAGAGTCCTTGGAAGGACTGAAGTATTATAACTAGTCATGTATTTATTCATAAGTTATCTATTATTGTAGATATTCCAATTGCACACCTGTAGACAAATGTGCTTTTGTACCTGCTGGGCCCTGAATAAATGACTCAGTACTTTGGCTTCAGCTAGACTTGGAGATAATCAGCCGAGAACACTGTTTCCATTTCCCTGTATTTAGTCTATAATTACAGACTCCTTTCAAGGAACCTGTGACAGATTTACAGTTACATAGCAATTAAAATAAACTGGGCCTTGTTATTAAGTGTTATTCTAACAAAGGAATTAATTTATTGTTCAGACACACGCTAGTGTTGGAAACGAGTCAAAAGCGTCCGTGTCCGCCCTCTGTGATGTCCTTATGGATGGAAATGAGCAACAGCTATAGCAAGGTATCCTGGTTACCTTGGTGACTGACCCTAAGTGCCAAGTCCCCTACCTTGTATAATAAAATGCCTCTGTTACTTCATTGAGCTGCTAGTGTAAAGCACAGTTAAAGTCACAAATAAATGGGATTTCCGAAAGATTTGCAATTTGATGGTATTTGCTGACAGGTGAACAGAAATAAAGGGGAATAGGTCCAGCTGGCACCATGATTACATCCTGAACAGAGTTCAGAGGTATTACAAGGTTGTGTTTTGAAAATTGATACTTTACATCAAGTGCTTGTCTGCATGTGCTTTCCATACATGCTGGCACATGTACGCTGGATTGATTTGCTGCTTTTTCCCAAGGTTATTGGTCTCTCAAGGCTGTCGGTGTAATCAGAGTCCGCTCCACCTCAATGGCAGTTGCCTGGGCAGCCTGCTTGCGTCAACACATCTCGCAGCACTTAAACTATTGTTCCCGAAGAACATTTCTCCTGTGAGGCTCTGGCTATCTGTGTCTCCTCCCATAGACCTCAGTGTCTTGGTACAAGCTGGCTGTGTAGCTGAAGTAAACAGTAAATAAGGGCCTGAGCATTCTGTGCTTCACCCAGAGGCAATTAGCGGAGATTATCAGCCATTCAGTGCCAAGAGGACGTATTGTGACAAAGGTCACTAAATGTGGAATTAGTTTGAAAGCTTTACTCAATTATGTTTGTTACAGCTGCACTGTTTATCTCAAATGAGTCCTAACATAATGTAATTACATTGAAAATAAATGCATTAGTTGAAGATATGTAAATATTTAGCCCATTATTAGTAGTATTGAGAGGGGAAGGAAGGAATAACTACAATTACACCTGATTATGTTGGAGGGATTAAAATAAAAAAGGGGGTAAATATTAATTATGGCTGTCAATGATATGACTCAATTAAAGAAAAATGTAATTTGGTTCAGGAAAGAATAAAGGGAAGCTATGTCCACTTTACTCGCACAGGAGTTGCTGATCTTTTTGATATTTCAGCAGCATCAGTACGTACGTCACTTTCCCCAAGGTAGTAAATCTGAGAGGGTAAGCCCCATGGTACAATACAACAGAATGTGGCATTTGACCAATTTAGAATTTTGTGTTAGCTGGTTCTGAGTTTAATAGCCAACAAGGGAGCACTCTATACTGCCAGAACCTCCTATTATTCATCGTTAAAATAGGAAAATAGGAACATCCCAAAATTCCTCTTCATTACTGAGTCATACCTCTAATTGTAATACACTCTCATAACTATTCCTTTAACTGTCACTCTATGAGCTTCTTTAAGAATAATATTGTGACCATCAGCAAAAAAAATCATCTCCTCCTTCCCACAACTGGAAAAAAGTTATAATCCTAAACTGTGGCCTTGGGATCGTCCAATAAATTTTGACACAGCTTCGTACTTTCGACTTGTCTCTAAACCTTACTGGTTAGATGTTTCTGCGTCATCTGACACCAATAATCACATCTTATTACTGACATTGAAACATTTGATTGGGATTAAAGGATGTGCAGCAGACAAGATATATTACAGTTTGTTAATGTTAACAAATGCTCTTGGGCACAAAGGTTAGTATGGAGTTCCACAGGGCTCAGTACTGGGAACAATACATTTAACCTTATGCGTCCTTCAGCTAAAACTATCAGTAAGATTTTCTAAATTTCAACAAATTTAATAAATTAAGAATATTAGAAGTCTACGCTGCAGCTGTCATGCCTTCATATTGTGCCCATATCTTCAGTGGTTGGAATTCTTTCTTGTTTAGTGAATCTAAAAGGTTTCACAATAAGATAAGTCAAAAGTCAGCAGTAAGGTTGAAAAGATGTTCAAGTATGCATTTTGCAAGGTAACAAAACAAGTTGAAATACAGGCAACTGTTTTGAATTTTTTGAGAGATGGAATATTATTGTTAATTTATCTATGCATCTGTTAAATTATTATTGCTATAGTTTTACTGATGTGGGTATGGGAGTAATTGGAAGAAATAATTTATGTTTTATATGAATATGTAAATCTATATCAAAACGATAATATTTTTATCTTTGGTTTTGAATTAAAAAAAACTGAAATTTACAAAAAGGAATGATTAACTATTATATAAATACTCTTTTGGATTGTAGTGTATGATCCTGGTGGCAACCATAATGTGCAGGTTTTCCTCTGCATACAAACACTGATATTCAGTTTAGCGAAAACAGACAGGGTCTTAGTTCATGGTTCACAGACCTGCTCATAGAATTCGTTGACAATGCCCTCTGTCCACTGCAGATGCAGGTCCTTGCACTTCAGAGGTCCGTTGATGTCAGCCAGTTTAATACACATCTGGCACACCAGCAACCGGTCATTCTCATTGGACCAATCGATGCCTGGAGATGAATCGTCCCCCACCTGGAGGACCAACAAATAGACATTTTGCCCTTGACCGTATTCAAACATGTGAGGTTGTAGATGTTACGTAACTGCGATACAATTGATTATGATTAAAAATGAAGTATTGGGGTAATGGGTTTTAATTTTTTAAGTGATAAGTAATAGTTGATACCAATGATGTCCCAGTTGTGCACAGAAAGTGCAGTTTAAGATAAATAGGGTCTAAGGGTTGGGTTCTTTACAAGCGGTCAAAATAACTAATGACACTGCACTTCTTGATACTCAACGTGGTCTGACATCAACTGGATGAGAAGTACCACTTCCTGTTACCCCAACAGATATAATGTTAATGAGATGAGTGGTTATCAAGAAAACTAAATGAAGGACAGTCAGACAGCAGGATATCTAGAGAGTGCTAGATGCACTGTGATGGAGTCATAATAAATGATGACTTCAGATTGTTATACGTGTAGCTTCTACTTCTGCTGGAAAGTACATCACTGGAGTTTTTTCTTTAATGAAATGTGCTTGTTTTAAAAAAAACCTCCGGATTAAATCTGTCAAGTCTTAGATTAGCACCTAATGTAAAGGGAGCAAACATTTATTATTTCTAATTATGTCTAATGAGCTTCAGAAGGATAAACACTGATTCTTAGAGTTTTTGTGATTGTAATCTAATAACCATGGAAACTGATGAGATCAAAACTTGTTGGGTCCTTCACGGAAAGCTAATTTGCTTCCAGTAAGAGCATAGCAGGACGCCGTACAGTGAGAAACATTACTTTAGCTGCCAAGCAAGGAAGCTAAATGCTAGCTGACAGTCCTTGGCCGTCGAGCACCACCACTGCATAATAATCACAATGGAAAAACCTGAGACTGTCAAATCCAAAGCCAACTTTCTGTCTGCACTTACACAAGTTATTGAAAAGCTGCAGGGGGCTTTGTGTGCTGAATATATTGCAAGTGATGCTATCTTATGCACATACAGTCCTGTTCCTCAGCTGTTTGTTTTTTTACATTAAAACAGCTGAGGAATGAATTTAACTCATCAAGCAATAAACACCAACAATGTAATGTTGACATCAAATTTAAGTAGAATTATTCATCCATGACATTTTACCTTATATCTTAGGATAGGTATTCATAACTCAGTGTTGGTAAATAAAGAATAAAGGTAAATAGAGAATCTTATCGTTTTTATGGTAATGATTTGTGCGATGTAACTTTTTTATGGGATTTAATCTTTAAACCCTCCAGATTTTATACAATCTTATATTTTCAAAATTTGTTTTTTAAAAAAAAACTACCTTGGCATTGAACTCAGCAACGAAGTCAAAGTGCTTCTTTAGATCAGTGGCCAGTATGGCCTCAATCACCAGGAAACGGAAACGTTTGAACGCCACATGGTCCAAGTTGACGAGGAAGTTGTACTCTGGCCTCGACATGAAGAGGTTCCAGGCTGAGGCAGCGTGGTGGTTTTCCAAAACGGATCGATCATTGTAGAGCACTGCCTGTGAACACACGCAAACACTTTACAATAAACCAGCTTAAAGATCTATATACTGTATATGTATCCACCAGTCCTGCGCAAACAGAGAAAATGTAATGGATGTCAGAGGTTCCCAAACATCCCACAACCCTAAAAAAAAGCTTAGGTTTGTGATCCCCTTTTATCTCAAAGGACATTGAATGGAGCAAGTTCACAAACATCAACCTACGTCCACACAATGTTTCCCTGTGTATAATGGCTACAAAATATGTTATTCAGAATCTTTTTAAACAATTATCTCTGGAAAGCATTTCCTGACCCTCCCTCTGCGCCTTCTGACCCCCAGGGGTTTGTTGACACCCTGTTCCCCCAGTATTTGGAGAAAGGCTAAGATAGTAATGAAACATGCTTAGACAGAAAATGTTCATCCAAAAAACAAGTCCAAACTCATGACATGTCAACAACTGTCCCAAGCAGTGAGGCATTCCTGTAATTGGTGATTGTTCAATTACACTGTCAAAGGCTGAAGAAATACACATAGTTGAGGAAAAATGCCAATCAAATGATCCACTTTTCGATTCCAAAGAATAAAGGCGTGTGACAGTAAGTCCAGACATGACATTTCACATTCTTGCGTCTAATTCAAGGGCTTATCCAGTGCATGAGTACCTGCGGGGCGCTGGTGGCCACAAGGAACGCGTTGGTACGCCCTGGGTGGTCGTAGTCGTGCATCGCGGCGGCCACATAAAGGGCCATGAGCTCCAGAGCAGGTATGAGGCCTGACATGCAGCCGTAACCGTCTTCTGACACAGTGTAGGTCTTTGAAACCAGGAAGCCCATGTGACTGTGCGTTATGCCGCTGTCGGAGTCTGGCCACGGGGGAGACAGACAATGTGGGTGAGGAGCAGAATTTACACAGAACTGACATACTGTATTTTACATGTACACACAGATACACACACACACTTGTGCACACGCATTCAAATCCACTCATATGTGGATCAAAGGGATGGCCCTGGTATGGCATACAAATGAGGTTATGGAAATATTGGTGAGAGGGAACTCTAATCTGCCTTCAATTTCATGCTGTTCTAGACTTCAAATAGAGTTTGGTACGTCAATGCAAGAGCCAAGAGCCCGAGTGGGATAAGACAAAGTGTGTGTAGGATAAGAGCACACACTCCTGTAGGTCTGATGCTCTATCATGACGAGATGGCTCACAGTGATGCTGCAGGCACATAGAAAGAAAAATCTACTTATACAAATTCCCTACCGTCATATATCGCTCCAAGTAAAACTTTTTAAAAAAGGGCTCAATTCTTCTTATATGACATCTTAATCAATAATAACAACATTTACACACACTTTTCTGGACCTGATGGATTCACATACACGCCAGCACTCGACACCAGGACACACACTAGTCCACACACCTGAGTCACTGGCAGAGCCGTGGTCGGTGACGAGGCTGGGCAGACCGGGCACAGCCTGCGTGGTGAGGTACCAGACTGCATGGAGCACGTCTGTGGCATGGACCCTGTTGTGATCTGGGTCAGGAGAGAAAACAAGTCTGCTCAGTGTGTGCAACCTTCTCCACCAGGTCGCACTGTTGGGCTACTTATGATCCTTGTAACGACACATAGGCTCAGCCACATGGCACATTGACACTCACTCAGTATATAATAACACATATCTTAAACCATATCATCTCCATCCCTCTCTCACTATAGCACCCCATCTCCCACATCCTCCTCACTCTTATATCTATATCCTACAACATTACATACCATACAACACCCTTTCTATTCATACTAACAATCATCTAAACCCTTCCACAATCCATACACCACCTTCCAATATACAACCCTCTCCATACATCTACCTCACCACCCATCCAACACCACTATACCCTCTACATCCCACCTCCTCATTACCACCACCTCTTCAAACCATCTCAATCTAAATCAAAACCACACAAAAACACACAATACTACACCCACTAGCTTCACAACCCCATACAAATTTCCCAACACAACCACACACACAACAACAAAAAACTCACACTAATAACATATAGTACTTATACCACACTATTTATCACACCCCTCACATATTCATAACCCCCCCCGCTATTCTACCACTAATTTATTATATCCCATACACTATTATTGATTCACATACTGCATATTAACAAAATCCATAACAACCCCTTTTAAATCCAAATTCACCATCCTTGTCATTCCCTCCTCCTTATTTCGTGTCCCCCCCCCCCCCCCCCCCCCCCCCCCGACTTTCTCATCTTGCAGCTTATTTTCCGCCTCCTGTTTTTATCTCATTAAATTGCATCTTTGTTGTCGTAACATTGCGACTTTATTCATGTGATGTTAGGATATTATTCTCAAAATAATTTTTCCCCCCCATCAATATTACTGTCAATACTCTGGTAATGGATGCAAAGAGACCTAATGTTACTGAGTATAATTATTTCTGCAGTTTGTATGGCAGGTCCTAGCCCTATAGACCGTCCCTCTGAGCTCAGTGGTTGATTCTCTCTTACCTGACTGAGGATCCGTCCACATTTCCCATTGGTCTTCTCCATCAAGTTGAAGATGGGGAAGTTCCAATTGTTTAGCTGACTCATCAGAGGCTCTAGGTCCTCCATTACTAACGGCTCTGGAGCCAACATTGGTTGGTCCTGTTCAAAATCACACACGTGGTTAAGATAGAACAAAATGATGTTTGTTACAATAAGAGTGTTTGCTCTTCTTTCAACAGTTAACAGTGACAGTTAGTCAGAGACTCACTGTACCTCTGGAGGTATGAGCGAGTGGAGGATGACATTCTGGCCAGGGTTTTTTCCTTCCTCGGTGTCCTCTTCTGTATGTGCTACATCGCTGCATTCACTGTGGTTGGCTTCGTGGGTGCTGTCGTAGTCTGATGACACAACCACTTGGTCCTCTGCTGGTAAAGGAAAAAAGAGAGATGTCACAGCGCCGGAGGGAACAAGTCCCTGTACATCTCCTTAAACTGAAGCACATCAGCAGTTTTGTTGTGGTGAATTTACTTCTCTGGTTTATCACTCTCCTCTAATCCTGATTTGCTATAGTAGGTTATTTTCTGCTATTGACAATATGAGTGTTAGAGTGGATGACGGGCACCTGTTCATTAACACTGGATCAAATTGATGATTGCTACTTCTACTTAGTGGATGTGGATGGGTTTACAGCCTGTGAGTCTGTAGCATCTAGGAAAATGGGACATTTGCACATTTTAGTGTATTTTATATATTTCAAGTTTAATGCAGCTGTTTACTATAGGAAAGAAAAGGAGATTCTGTTCCTGTACGTTTGTTTGTTTTTAAGGAAGATTACACACAAAAACAACTGAACACATTTGCCCAAACCTCTGTGGAAGGGTGTGATATGGGTCAGGGAAGAAGCCGTACATTTTTGGACCAGATGAGAATCAGGGGGGAGATCCAGGTATCCTTCTTTCACTTTTTTTAACATGATGATTTTCAGTATTTTTACCTTTTTCTCAGAGAATAATTCAAAGATCTTGTTAAAAAATATCATTCTATACTTTAAATTGGGTGTTTTGTCTGTTGTATATTTTAAGCTGTGAAATCAGTATGTAATGAATGCAGTCAGACGCAGAGAGAAACACTGTGATACTGTACGTGCTGTATGCCCACGCTCTTCCCGGGCAGCAGTTGTAATGATATAAAGAACAAAGAGTGACAGCGTACCTGACCGTGGTATCCTGTCTCCCTTGTCTATGGAGCCCTCCCCAGTGCTCAGTTTGATGTATGGTCTCCCACAGCTGCAGGAAAGAGGGGTGTGAGAAGTTAGAGATGAAGTGCAAAGGAGGACACGTTTCATTTCACTGCATAGCACATGATATCCCGCGTTGTAACTCTGGCAGATTTGCAGCGGATGTTATTTTGCATCTCCAAATACCACACATGTATGTCAGATATAATAAATTTCAATGACTAAATATATTCTAGAGGCTCCACACTGAAAGATACAGTTATTAATATCCCCCCAAAAACAACATGTTATCATCATCTCTACTCTGACATGTGTCATCAAAAGCAAGGATGTTTTGTAGATTTTGTAGGATAAGATCAATTGTTCTGAGCAAGTTTGGTGAAAATAATAATGTTGATTATTATAATTAGCAGGTAGTTAAAACTAAGTCCAGACTTAAAAATGAACAGAAAGAAGAGTGGACAAATGATGAAAAGTCCATATGTGTGTTTGCTTGGACGAAACAAAATGTGGAAGCCATTGGTGTCTGTATAGTTGCGCCAAATAATTGGGAATAACGCCATACGCTACATCTGTCTTTCATGTCTAACCAGTCGGCTGAGGTTGTCAAGAAGAAAGAATAAACCTAATGGGATTCCTTCTGTGCAGTCCCCACATGAAACAGACTTTCCTCAGATCCTCCAAGAACAAAACCCATCTCATTAATGAGCTAATGGATGCACAGATCATCACAATGCAATGGGAATACAGAACAAATGCAAAACAGTTGCTGCACTGACGACGCTATAAACGACTCATTAGAAACCAACCCGCCCTCTTTGAGAGTAACGACAGACAGCTGACAGACACGGCGTACTGCTGCAGCCACAACCTCAGAGACAGAGGAAAATATTCACATTCACTGACTGGTTTACAAATCAAACCATGAATATTGTTTATTGCAGTGTGCTGGTTAGTTCCCCGTGTGACACCGAGCTGGAGCCTCCCGAGCTGCTCTCAACAGCTCTAACATGTTTCTCCAACTGAGGCCACTGTCAAGCTGTAGGTGGTTCCAATTAAAATACCTCTCCCTAAATGTTGTAAAACCTGCCTATGCGGAGCAGGAAATGCCTGCCGTTAGAGCGTGGTGTCACAGGGAGCACAAAGGCCTGTAGTGTGTCTATCTCCTTCTGATAAATTGTTTCTTGAACACTTTCGAGCCGTACCCGCCCCGTCTAATGGTCCTGAGGCCCCAACAAAGGAAGTTCTGTTGTGTTTGCACGGCCAGGTCGAACCACTGTGTGTAATGCCTAGCAGGTGTGGAATATAAAATAGTTTGATAGTTTGGCGGGCGAACAGTTAGTACATTATTGTCAGGGGGGTCTGGGCAGGCAGCAGCGCTTGGCATAAAAGGTTTACTTAATGAAAGTTGAAGAACTGGCAGACACTCTTCCTATTCTGCTAATGCAGCAGAATAACCTCGGCTACTGACATTGAGCCTTCAGCACAGAATATAAATAAGAGGGCCGGCCATTTTCACTGGAGGAATCTGTCAGTCAGGTATCAAGTGACTCTGCTTTTATCACAGAAAAACCTCTTACGTGTAGTTTCAGCGGTTTGCTCTGCAGTTACAGTAATTTATCTGGTCCACTGAGATATACCTAGATTCCTCTGTGTGTGTATTCGTTCTAACAGTGTCTCCTACAAATGACATCTGTATGTTAATGATTTGATTTGCTTTACACTTTTAGAAAAGAAAATGGCTACTTCCTGCAAATGTGCTTTTCAGTGAGAGAAACATCCTGCAGAGGGGTTAGAGACGACAAAAGTAGTCGGGTTAGGATTAAGAAAGAACCACAACAGTACTTTTTTATATTATGAGATAAATCCTAGCCGTTACCAAGAACTGTGAGCCGATCACATATTAAAAACATATTTAACTAAGGATTATTTCATCATGGATCAATCTTTAAATATATACTTGTATTTGGTGCATTAGTATTTGTTTTAAATGAGTACTTAAACATAATCTGATGGCTAGTTGTTTGCACCTTTTAACAAGAACCAACAAAGAACACAGGTCAAACTTGCTCTCTTGGTTTATCCTTAAAAACTAAAAGTGTTGTGTTGTCCAACAGTCAACTGGAGTCTCTCCCTGGAGTGGAAAATCATTCCTGTTCTCACAAACTCTAAAACAAACACACCTTGGAATTCTAACTGTGAGTATGAACCTCCATCAAGTTAATTATCCTGCAATAGGGAACTTCTTCTGAGAACGGCCCCGCCGCCTCTCCTCCACCTCCGCTGCTTATCTTAATGTCTTGAGCCATGTAATAAGCTCGGACTGGCCTCTGCCTGCCTGCCGTCCTCTCTGCTGCAGTTTAACTCCCACATTTTATACTCAACCACTCAGCAGGTTGACAGATTACTCTTGGTTCAGAGCCTGAACGGACAGTGCCCAAGCCACGATAAACACAGCAGCCATTATTTCTGTTTCCAGTAATCTACCTGCAGTCCAGCCAGATGACGTGAACAAGATAACAGCAGAACAGGAAATGGAAGGTTCTCAATCGGACCCATTTTTTAACCGGGTCTGTCCGATTAAAAAAAGCCGATATTGCGGCTTTGAAGTCGGTGTTATTCCTTCTTAACGCCGTACGTCACAGAGAGCTGACATGATGGAAAAAAAGGAGGGAGGAAAAAAGAGAAGCCTAATGTCCCAATTAAGATTGTAGAGATTTGATGATTGAGCAGAGAGGAAGCAATTGAAGCCATGTGTTCTTTCCCCACCACTCATTACAATCAGCAGTGGTTATGGTGTTTTGTTTGATCTGTGAATAAATGTGTTTGTTACTGCCGTCTTGGCCGGAACTCAACAGGGATAACACTGGCAAACACAGATTCCAGCGTGTAAACATTCCCTGCTACTCTGGTGATGCTGTGCTATGTTCGAGAACGCTTGTGCCAGCAGGTTGCGTATTGCAGCACAAGTAGGATCCCAACAAGTTGTTTCTTTTTAAATATAATTAGGGGGAACATTTATTGGACAGGACACACCAAGCATGAAAGGGGGAGAGAGACGGGGAAGACATGAAGAGGCCACAACCTGAATCGAACCCGCAGCCGCTGCAGAAGACTAGAGCCTCAATACGACAAGTCAACATTAAGCAAGGGCTTGGTAAAGTGTCTTCTAGATTTGGTTCTAAGGACTAACCAGACATCTTATTAATTGGATAAAACTCAACCAAACTCCCAGAGTGTCTGTTCACTCCAATTGTGTCTGTATAACCTGTGTCAGGAGGAACAGCTGTGACAGTGTGTTTAAGTGTGTGTATGTGTGTTAATAGTGGGGCTCTGGTGACCAGGTGTTTGTTTATGCTCACACCACCATAAGTGGCCATGCTGCTGAGCCGGGCTGAGCCTTAAGACCAGGCGACGGGCCTTTGTGTACAGAAGCTGCTCGGTGTGCTTACATTTACAGAACTTGTTCAAGTATCACGCTGCCATGGTGGAAAAAGACCCAAACAAGCCACTGACAGATGCTGCCCACACAGGTACAGAGGACACAAGACAAACCCCTCTGTGCTGTTGAAAGTTGGTTTTAGACATTAGTTATAGCGCTTTGTATCAGCTTGGGTGTATATCACTTCCATAGTGAAATGTGGTAAAACTGTAATATGGAATCTATTACAAGTTTTAGAAGCAGGAGACATGTACAATATTCATTTATTATATCAAAGTATTATTCAACTACTTAGTGATCTGATAGCATCATGCAATTTAGGATATGATCAAAAGCCTGACTATGACTTGTTTACCACAAGCATTAACCTGCGGCTGCATGAGCCAGCATTCTCCACTTGGGACAGCTTTCCACAAGAATTGGAAACCTGGCTACTGGGATTTTCCCCCCATTCAGTCACAGGAGCATTAGTGACATTGGGCACCGTGTTCGGCAAGAAGTCGACATTCAAATTCATCCAAACATTGTTTGATGCGGTTGAGGTCAGGTTGCGGTGCAGGGAAACCCAGAACTCCACTCAGAAAAACACTCTCATTGGACCTCACTTTGTGCTCTAGAGCAGTTTCATGCTTCCCATAAATGTTTGCCACAAAGTTGGACGCAAGCTAGTGTCTAAAATATCAGAAAGCAATGTTGTAAAATTAAGATTTACCGTAATTGAAAGGCAGGAGCCAAACCATAAAAACCAGCACTGGCCTTACGGTAAACAAAAGCAAGGGGACAGACGTGTCTACGTACTTTTGGACTTATAGTGTGCGCGGGTCAGATTTCAGCAGGAGGGTCATTTCACATATTTCAGACACATTACTGTCACAAAGTCAGAGATTATAACAATGTGCAGGCTCTGAAGCTGCCTCAGCTCAGGTGTTATGTGATCCGTCCTGATGGATGCAGCAGAACAATGATCTGCCCTCTTTAATAAATTTGTAGGAATAATCCCTTCCACATGCCGATAAAGTAAAAAACAATGGAAAAATTACTGCAGTTAATCTTTGATTGGAGCAAATACTGCAGTTATGTCTATATAACCTGAGCTGCAGACAGAGTCTGTCTGTTTAGTTTGTCTGGGCAGCTTGGCTTAAGCGACTGTAGCTTGGAAGATAAAATATGCTTTTATGGGAACAGCTCAGTTTTACAGTACAGCCATAATCAATCAATATCTTCATGCAACACACAACAAATAATACCAAATGAAGTACATGCATTGCTTATTTAAACGGCTACAACAAAGTAGTCCTGATTTGGAATAAACTTTAGGAAAGCATACGTATATCAACTCAATACATTAGGACAGTGACCTTCAGTAAGTCACCAACATAACCCTTTGTGTAACTGATTAGACAGACGTACCACACGCCAAAACTTTCCGAACCTATCCACCAAAATTTGTTCTAAATTAATCTTAGGCAGGAACTTTTCCATGCAGCTGCAGCGTCACGCCTCATTTTACATCATAAATACATAGCTTTATAAACTGCAACAAGATTCCAGGAGTTTGCTAAAAAGCGTGAGTTACTTTGTCAACTGCTCCAATGTATGAGCTAACTGATTGAAATCTGAGCTAAGATGGTAATCTAATCATGAAACTGAGGTCGAGTGACCTAAATTAACAGTTTTAAATTTCTCATATAAATATACATATAATTTCACTTCATATTTCATATTTTAACCTGTTAAAATCAGGCCCCTCCTAGAAAATCAGGTAAAATGAATAATCTCTGCAACTACAGGGTCTATATGATTCATTTAACATAAAGGTAACACTATCTGAAGAGGTGTAAGCATCACTATAGATGTTGTGTATACAGATGCTAGGTCTGTTTAAATGATGATGGAACACAACATTAACCAAAGACGTCATGTCCGCCTTAAAATGTTATTTTAGATTAGATTTAGAATTTTTGTTGCCTCTATATTCATATTAACTTGCAGCTGAGCAGCGCAAAGTTTTTTCATCAGTAGAAAGTGTATTATTGTTTTCTCTTTCATTATGAGCCAGACATCATGGTTTTCTTAATTTCCTCTACCAGTTAATAATTAAGCTTCAGTTTAGCGGTCAGACTAATGTTCTCATGCAGTATTTAGAAAATAAGTTAACAATTACATGCATCCCTTTACACTAACCGACATTAACTGACATATCTGTGCTGCTGCTTTGCCTCGATCACTAGACTTCATGCCGGTGACACAGATTCATCAGGGGACAAACTGAACGAGGAAGATGAAACACAAAGAGATTCTTTCTTGCTGAGGCGTACTTAATATTTTAAAGTCGGGGAGCATGTGCTGTCGAGCACCACTTGTGCATCCACGTCATAAAAACATTGCATGCACGGTAACTCATATTCACGTACACGCAAACACATGCACAGCTTGTAGCTCTCAGGCTGAATCTCCATTTTCTACCACATTGAAATTCTGGAAAAAACCTTATTACCCTTGAGCTGTTCGGAGATTATCAAAACATAAGGTCACAGTAATCAAATAATAATTCTGCAGAATACAGTCTCCGCACAGACCACAGAAAATTATGCTGAAATTATTCACTTAGTAATCATCACTTGGTTAATAAATTAAAACTGTGTTTATTCAAGATTTAATGCATCACTGTGATTTACGGGAAAAGTAAAACAACAGCAGACACAAACACAGCTTGTATTTTAATGGGTTTACGGGAATACGTGGCTAACGTGTCTATGTTTCATCTGAGACCGAACGCAATGGTCCGATTTCATCAACCTCTGCTTCACTACCTCTGCAGCCACGCACAACTCCACCACACGTATATTGTATGACGTGCTTACATGCAGAGAGAAACCCATGAATGCATGTTAACACTCATCCCTAAACACATAAACTGTAGCCTTCTTTGTCCAACAACACTGTTACTCCCCAAAAAGGTAGAGAAACTGTTATAAGACCTGAATACCATGCAGTTTCCATTATATCACACGCACACAGGTCAATATCCATGAAACTTTTGTGTAGCCCGAGATCTGTGCTATCTTCAGCACTTATGTGCTGAGAGTTTATATGTGTGTCTTAGTTATTCAGGTTAATGTGTTCGCCTGTGGGACATATTTCCATTTTGGCTCCCTTTGCACACATATCTTTTTCCTAACTGCTGTACCATTACTGTTCACTGCTAGACCAAATCTCATAATCTTCAGAGTGACGCGTCATTCTTTTTGTCCGAGTCCTTCCTAAATCATTTGTACCACAGCCACGAACAACTAAAGTCCAAATTTGGCCATAATTAGTATAATGAAACACAAAAATCTAGGGGTTTGCTTCAAACATCGAAATTATACAGCAAGCATGGGACCTCATTTTCTTAATGCACAACTTGAGCAATAGTCAGGGTCTGAAGAAAGAGTAAGTGCCTGTTGGAATAAAAAGGAACAAAATTAGAGTGAGACCAGGCGCAGGTCCAGGGCTGGGCTCAGGGGGCACTGGCCCCTGCTTCAATCTGATTGGCCACTGAAGTATACCTGACCTGTCAATAGTCATTTTATATAAACTAGTTACTTGCTAACAGTATACTAACACAATAAGCTTGAAAAAGGAATATATTCAATGATGTGTGGCTTTGAATCAAAGCTATAGAGCTAACAGTAAAGAAGGAATGACTTAAATGTGCACCTTACTGAATCGGGTGTTGTGCTAGAAAATACATCCACCACTGAGAGAGGTGTCAGTCAGTTGTTGTTGCTACCTGCAGATGAGTGTTTCATGGAAGGGTTTGATGCTGGCGCTGCGATCCCTTCGGACGGGCCCAGGCTCTATGGTGGGCATGCCTGTGGCGGAGGTGGTGGTGGTCCACGTGGAAGAGATCCTCCTCAGAAGACCCGGGTGGAGACTTCGCCTCAGACGCTGCACAGACAAACACACACAGGAACGTTTATTCCCAGACACACATGACTGAAAAAAAAACCTTCTAATCACTGGAAATTAATTCCATCTCCCCTCATGAACTGCAGGAGTCAAACAACATGGCTGTGATTGTGTTTGCATGGACATAAAAACTATAAAAGTGCCCCCACATATAAGATTCTTATTCACTCTGTCTGTCTGCAGTGAATTGGAGCATCTAAATGAGACAGTTGTTTTTCCTGCATCGGCCCGAGATGAAACAAACGATGCAGGTGATATGACTCGGAAAAATGTTTGTTCATTTTATTCAGAGAATCCTCGTTCGCACCATCATTGACTGGGGGGGGATATTGGCCGGCAGCTGGGCCAAGATTGCTGCTCATGGTAGATTATTACATCCAATTTCACGATTGCATTGCACAGATACATTTCATCACCGGGATTCTGCAAGCGTGAGTCTCTTTTGTCTCGTTCTCTCGGACGCTTTCATAATCTGTCTTCTCTCTGGGATTCCCAGTGGTCTGTGTTCGGTGCCATGCAGCAGCAGCAGCAGCAGCAGCAGCAGCTTGGCACGGCAGCGCTAAACATGGCAGCCCCTCTCTCTCTCTCTCTCTCTCTCTCTCTCTCTGTATCTCTCTCTCTGTCTCTCTCTCCCTCTCTCGGCCCTCTGCAGGGTGACCTAGTAAGGATCTTCTCGGAATCCTGAATGAGCCCATTCACAGCGAGACGTCATACACTGCGTACACTCACTCACACAGGGTGTTGGTAAGGTCACTTTAGGGGACATTTCGCTGAGTAACACTCCTTTTGGAGCCGTCACACATACACAAAGACAACAACCATGCACAATTGCTGTATTTGATGACACACAAAATTGCATATAGACCAGGAATTGCATATAGACCAGGCTATACAATGGTGCTATTAAACCAAGTAACCTAAGTCTTTTTGTAGAGTATAATACTAAAATTGCAGGAAATTATGGACTTCCGAATATGAAAATAGAACAATCGAGCTGTGGTGTGATTTTGCAGTTCAATTGTTCCCTTCTTTAATGAAAGCCCTGCAGACACAGAGCGAAGGCAGAAACAACCATAACACAGAATGGTACACACACTGTATCACTATGAGCAATTGCTTGAAAATACCAAGTCCTCCTTACAAAGAAATACTGCTGATCCCTCCTGCTGCTGTGAATATGTGATTCCCATTTCAAATTTCTGTTTAAATAATAAAAGTGAAATCAGTCTAACCTCAAATGTGGTGCAGGTAGCTGAGTCTCATTCATGCTTTTTAGATGTCCGTACAGCACATGCTTCTGATGCAGTGGTATTTTTGCAGCACACAACACATGCGCTTTATGGAGAGATCTTGAAAGGCATCAGTATGCACCACGATGGACATCAAACTCTTAGCCAGCAGCTAGAAAAGCAAGCGCAAGGGTTTTCACTCCTCCACTAACCGCCTTTGCTGCTCCTGCTATATTCCCCCCGCAGCCAGTTAAGAGCCGAGGAAGCCGTCCCTGGGGAGTGGTAATGAGTGCAGCCTCACTGGCCTCTCTACACAGTTTGTCTTAGCTACTTTTACAAAGTTCAGACCTTGTAAAAATACACCTGTCCAACGAGCGACGGCCCAGGTGCCATCAACCACACAGCGGCCTCTGAGACAGCCAGGGTGGGTATCTTTCTCAGGTAATAGTCTGACCCCGTAATCAGGGTAAAGAGCCTCTTTATTTGAGACGTGATCTTTGTAACCATTTGAGAGATGTGTTCACCATCATGTTGCCTCGTCTCTTCTACTCAAATCACTCACACACACACACACACACACACGCACACACTGTGTCTGGCTCTGCACATCTGTCATGTTGACACAGCTGTGGCTATATGAACAGTGCTCCGAGCAGTAGACGTGCTCTATTTTTCTTCGCTCAACTCTATGAAATATGCTCCTTCATTTGATGCTAAAAGCTCTGAGAGCAGGAAACACTCATTAGCTGAAACATGGGCTAAAAGATTAACATGTGTGGGGAGCACTGTGTGGTGTATAAATCATTTAGCCTTATTAAGGTGGACCACATTTCCATCAAAGGAGGATTTCAGCCGTTTCCAAATGCAATCATTCTGGGTCTGCATGGGTCTCCGCCACTTCTGATGAACAATTCTGTCTTTGAATGTTTGAGTGAAATATCGTCACTTTCATCTGGGCTTCCAAGTGTCTTAGCAGCAAAGTCAACCTTCATTTATTTCTCTACCTTGTGGATGGATGTCTTCTCCCCTTTCTCCGGCCCCTCCTCCGAGTCGGAGCAGGTGTAGGCATCGCCGGGGCTGAGCATGGAGACAGGGCGTGGCCGGTGCAGCGGCTGGAAGGTGAGCTGGGTGGTTAGCAGGTTGCTGACAGCCCGCAGTGAGGTGCAGGTGTTGGGGGGCAGCGAGGGGTCAGCCAGCAGGTCTGAGATCAGTCCGTGGGCCTCTCCCATCACTGCTATGTCCACCATGACTGTGGTGCCGGATGACTGCGGGGTGACAGGAAGACAGAGAAACAGGAGAAATAAGAATCACAGATGCTCCAGCCATTTTGAGTAGATGCTAATTAATGGGGTGATAGCGACTGCGCACAGCTTCTGGGTGGAACGCATGAAGGGCAGGTACATAAACTGTTTCAGCAGCTCCCTCGTGAGAAACATAATGTGATTAACTGTGACATTGGCATAACTTCTGCCATTTTTCTTACAGAACAAAGTTATCTGTAGTTATACATTGGATTATGTTTTCGCATCAAGACTAACTGCATTATCTTTCCCCCGCATGGAAAGTACATTTTTAAGGTAAATGTACTTGGAGCAACGCTATGCACCTTATTGGCTTTTAAATAGCAGCTTTAAAATGTGTTGGTTGGTTCACTGAAACAGGAAGAAATAAAACAATGGAGCTTTTTCACTCCCACTCCTCAGCCTGAACATCTGTTCTTGCTTTGTGATGATATGCTGAGTGGGTACAATCTCCTGAGAGAAGTGTGTAACTTACTGATAGTCGCATCTTAGAGGGATAGTTCACCCTAAAATTTAAATTGACTCATTATCTATTCACCACTATGCTGATGGAGGTGAAGTGTTTGAGTCCAAAAAACACTTTAGGAGTCTCAGGGGTAAACAGTGTAGCAGCCAAAGTTATTAAAAACCAGTGTTTGTTTCAGATAGTCAGTGAGAAAACTTTTAAAATAAGAAGAATTCCAAACAGAGTTTGCTAAATTTGTTACAGCTGCAGCTCCTCTGGTTCAGGAAGCTGAGGATCAAGGATAATATCCACTGTTCAGTTTCACTATGTAAGACTACGCATGGTCAGAGCTGAGGTCAACACATTGATAGACTTTGTGTTACATGAAAACCACGTAATCACTCGGACATGGAGCCCAACAGCATAAATCACCATTTGTGGCTGCAGAGGGCGCTGTTGCTCAGTAAAAGTTACATACTGTTGCTTTAAATTCGAACCAACCAGTTCAAACCAAAATGACAGAATCGCATTTTCAAGTAAATGCTAATATTATTCCATGTTTGCCGTATAAACCTTATAAGGTGATAGTGTATTAGTTGTGTTAAGGAATCATTGCGCTGCATTCAAGTTTATTTGAATTTCATTTAAATATCTTATTTCTCTACTGAACTTTAAAATACAATAGAAGCCTATGAAGTTCCAGCACTTATAGGGAATTTAACAGCAGCTCAAAATATTGCTTTTACTGTTGTCCAGTGATTGAACAGGAAGCATCAGTGCACCGTGACATCATTGTCAGACTGTGAATAGAGGAACCCGTGAAACAACATGAGGTTTGTGCACTACTTTTCCTTTTATATGCTGATTTCATATTCATGTATAGGTAAAATAGTAGTAGTTATCCCACTGATGCCAGCAATTCTGTTAAAATAAAATAATATTTCTATATCTTTTATTTTATATCTTTTATATTTTTATATATTGGTGGATTTACAATAAGTTGATAATTCTAAGATTTCTGAAATCAGGATTTTTAAGTGATATTATTACTATGCTCTATCGCTACATTTACTTTGATAAAGGATCTTGAATACTGCTTTCGTCACTATTCTTTATGTACTCACAATAAATGATATCACAACAAAAGAAGCTGATGTAACAAGGACAGTGAACACTGCAACAATGTGTATCTAGATATAATGTGAGATGCCAATTGCACAGCAGTAAACATTCAAATTCATGAGGAGCTTTGTCCCATGTTGATAGAGAATGTGTTATATGAGGACACTGGCAACACACAAAGCCATGAACAGATCATCATCAGCCCCTGTCACCTGGCTCTCTCTCTGGATCTGACCCTTCCACCACTCTCAATGACCCTGAACAGTCTGTCTCCTAGAAGAGGATTAAGGTGCTCACAGCTCAACACAACAACAGGACTAGTGTCTAAATGCGAGAGGGCCTTTGCATCACAACTTGGAGATATGTTTGCAATGATATTGAGGGGGACAACAATCTGAATGAAGCAGGGACCCCCCCCCTGTCCCTCCTGTCCCTCCTGGGAAATCAGCCCCTGCTACAAACCAAACAACCAACAAACAACAAAACAGCCGACAAACTAACTAACTAACTAGCAAGCTACTGAAGCAACAAACCTACACTTACTCACTGACAAAAGAGTCAAAATATAAAATAATAGACAATTGAATTTGCACCTATATTATTACAAGATATATATATTCACTCATAGCGCGAGTCTGCCAAGCTTTTAAAGTCATTTATCCTTGAGGTTTCACAACAATTATACACACATGCTAACACACACGGACGTAGACTTAGAACCACTCACTGATGACAGGTTTTATTGTGCACCTTATATGGCTCCTTTAAGCTCAGAGAAAGTAAAAACATGAGGAGGAGCAGGGAGTGGTTCTTCACAGTAGGAGTTGTTGCACTCGCAGCTTTTAAAAAGACAACATCAGGCTGAAACGTGTTCTGCAAGGCTGCGTATTACTTGATGCTTAATGAATGGACTCATTAGCAGTGTCTCAGCGAGGATCTGACCTTTGACTTCCTCGCTCCTGACCCCTGAGACGACCAACAGCCGGCGTCTGTTCCTGGCCGTCTGCTCCGCGGTGGTGTGAGCCGGCCTTGTTTTCACAGGGTAAAGTGAAAAGTTCACAACCCTCTCCTAATTGCTGGGCCCAGAGCAGCCGGATAACCACCAGCTAAACACAGGTCAGTCTCGGCTGCCAGCTAATTTATATAATAAGCTCAAAACTTGCCCTTTTTCCCAAAAGAATGTTATCAGATTTTTCTCCTTCAATGTCCTCTTCACTTTGACACCAGCTGCCAGGCCTCCAGCATTATTCTGTTGACACTGGCTAAGTGGCTAGAGGTTGGCCTGAACAACACGTGTTCGCTCTCAACAGGTGTGTTCAGCGGTGCGAGGACATTCCCCTACACATCTCATGATAAATCGGACACGACCAGCATTGGGACCAAACTAATCTCTTTTAAAGACAAGAAGACATCCGGAGGGACGTCTGATGGATCATTTCTGGACAGATGACTATTGTACTCCTGTCATCCCTCCTCTCCTCTGCACCTTCTCTTCTACTTCTCCCCGCCCTGCTTCCTATACTCTGCCCTGGTACCTGCTGTGTGGACTGAATGTAAACACCTGTCTCTCAGCTCATTTACACGCTGATTTAGGAGTTTGTTAAATGGGGGTTAAAGGAGAACATGGCTGCTGGAGAACATCTGTCCGGGCAGGGACAGCAGTAATAGGTAGGGGCTACACAATACGGCCACAAATTCTATCACTTGATGCCAATCATTGTCGCCATAAATGTCATATTATAATTTAGTTTAACTCTAAGGATTGCTTTGTGTTTAGGTTGTGGTTTTAAACTCGTGTTTATGGACAGAAAATGACAAACATAAAAACAATTACAAATCTGATGATCAATTATGTGTTTTACCACTTCACTGTAAGCAGTCCAGTCATCACTCATGTTGTGGGGACATAAATCTGTATACACATAATAGAGACTTGTCTTCCTTTATTGGGACAAAAAGCAAGTTTCTAGGATATGAATGTAACCCCCGCTGAAGCCATGGAGTGTGTGTGTGCACACAAACATGCAAATCTTCAGCCAACTACACCTAACCCCTACTTCTCACACAGTCAACTCACGAGTCAAGTGAAAATAGCAGTGACATATTCAGAGGTTGACACAAAAATACACAGTGACACTGGCACATAAACAAACACAAAGGGCATTATCCGGAGTGTGCAACATAGAGACACACGTGTGCAAGGAGGATAAGCAGTGCTTCACTATGCTCAACTCACTCGGATTCCGAGACTATAAATGGGAAGGTAGTGATGAATGTGTTGGGTTTGATTTTACTCAGGGTGCAATCCATTGAATGGCCAAACCCTGACATGAAAAGCATAATGTGGTGGAACGTGTGTGGGGAGCCTTGGAGAGGTCAGCTTTGGGACACAGTGGAGCCCATGCTTCCACTGAATTTGTCCGATGAATGACCTGAAATGCCGTCTGTTCCACTATACAAGCCGTTACCTTAAAGAATGTGTGCGTGTGGTGAAGAGCTGGAACTTCAAAGCTGGCGGCAGTGAAAGATAAAGAATCTAAAGTCCGGACCATCCCTGGCTCAAGAATTTTTACGTAAGCTTTCATTTTGCTTCGGTCTTGGCCGGACGGTGCCGCCTGATGTTTCCAATCATCCAACAATCTGCAATCTAAAACTTGAGAATCATCTGTGCTCATCCTGTGACACATCAAACCGAGACTAAGTTACATCATATCATGAGGTTACATAAGCATTTCCTGTCAAGGTAGATGAACATTTTCATTCATCAGCCACGGCCACCTCTGTAGCCGCTGAGAGGTTGGATCCGGTACGAGCCCAGCTCAGAGTCTTTGGAGGAGCTCTGAGTACCAGAGGAAAAAAAAGGGTTTTGGACGGATGTTATGATGCCGCGTTTCAAAGAAACTTAATATTTTTCCAATGGTATGATGGTTATCTTTCCTACCTTGCACCCCTTTGTAATGTCCATCAAACACAGTGATTCAATTCAAAGTTTTTTAAACCTTCCACTGAGGCTGAACATGCAGGTTTAATCACTTATTTTAAAAGTTTCCACAAGTATACAAGCTCTTTTTACTGCTTCCACATTCATATAAACTATATAAAAACAATAATTCACATCTACGAGCTGTCAACGAGTGGCTGCCACTGGCTCACACTCCTCTCAGCAGGGATGTGTGTGAGATATACACCCTTCGGAGTTGGTGTAGGATGCAGCTCCTCTGAGGGATGGGGAGCAATGTACTTTATAGCAAAGAGAAGTCGTTCTCTCTTTGATCATCAAAACAGCTTCCTCGGACTGAAAATGATTAATCGCTCCTCTGTTTCCAAGTGAGATGGATCAGTCTTTATAGGCAACTTACACTCAGTCGATGGTCCCGACAACAGCTGGCAGCAGCAGGATGCCATGATGGGAAAGTGAAAAACTGACAAGCTCTCCTTCAGCCATATGAATACACTGGATGAGCTGCTCACTTGGCTATTGCATTTACAATTTTATGTTTAATTTTGGATACGTGTGATTCAAATGATCTCAGATAAGGGTTCTTTGTTTTTTGCCTGTTGAATGGGTCAAGGAAGATCCATTAAACTGTTGGTAAGAGCCAGGATCAAATGGTGGATCCAGGTATTTGTTTTAAACTTTCTTTAACATTGTGAGTTGCTTTTTCTGCATTTTCAATAATAATTAATGGATATTGATGAAAGAATTTGGCATATTGAGGGGACCAATATATTTATTACCGGTATGTGAAAATTTCAGATACAATTCTGGATCTAGTGAATTCAATGTCTCCATGGTAAATGTGAAGCTACTAACAGTTATCAGTTATTTTAGCCCAAAGAATGGAAACAGGGAAACAGCTAGTCTCACTCCATCCAAAAGTAACAAAATCCACCTCCCAGCATCTATAAATTTCACTAATGAACACATTTACATTGTTTGTGGAAATTGGTAGCTTAACTTTTGCCAACTAGAAGAAATGGATCTACTTTCTTTTTTGTAAAAACCTCATCTAACTTTCCACAAGAGAGCAAACAAGTGTATGTCTAGCTATGATACTCCTAATCCAGCCACTGTTCACAACCTCGGGTCACAAATTCACCACAAATCTTTAAGATATTTGATCACAAGGCTCCACTTTTGTTTCGTTTATTAGACTGACTCTAAGCATCAATATGACTCCAGTTGACTACACAGCAAAGCAGTTCATATACCAAACCCTGCATGATCATTCTGTTATGACATTTTACGATGAATAACAACAGTGTACATGATCAATGATCGTACTGTTTGAACAGTACATCAATAGACTTGCCATAGATTAACACCAGAGCAGCAGTTCATGTAAACCCAAGCAAGGGCCAGTCAAAACAAACCAGCCATCACTCCTGAGGAGTGAAAAGCTGTTGGTCCACACAGGCTCTCTGTGCTCGAGGCCCTGCTCAGCTGTGTCTGTAGATTCAGTTACAGTAAGCAGAACCAAAAATGGACCAGATCATGTTTGTGCTGTGTTCATCTGGATACTGAACCAGATCAATGGAGATTTGACTTTATTTGAAATATATATTTATTTTTAAAGTTTTTTTTATCAATAACTAAATTAAACTACACCCATTTTGAATGTGGTACTAAAAAATGCATAAAACTAATCATGCTGAAAATTCTTTGCCATATATAATATAAATATTTGCATTAAAAGTATTTAAATGTGGATACTGGTGCTGCCATCTTGTGATTGATGTCATTTGGAATCTCGATATTGACTGTGGGATGGTGACATTAGTGTGACAAAGACTAACTATAATAAAACGTATAATAAAATATATACTTTGACTTTTAAGTTTGTCCCATCCACTAACATGGATAAGGTGGGGTGTATGCCCTACACGGCAGCCAACCACCATGGGGTGATAGAAAATTGCTTTGTAAACCAAAAGCAATTTACACGCACAAAAACAATGTTTTCCTTTTACCTTCTGGTGACTAATTTTGCTTTGAACATTATGCACATTTTCATTAATGTACTTAATATGAAATTGCATTGTACATTTCATAGCAACCACAGAATTTACTATTCTAATGAAAAGCATTTGCTTTCAAATATGATTGTTGGTGTTTCGGCTGTGGCCACATATTTCTTATCCAATAACTCTGCAGAGGACAGATAAAGTGCATTTGGTGCAACAAACAAAACTCTGATCCTTCTGTCTAATGACGATTATTGATGGCATTCACAGACAGAGAGGTCATATATTTGTGAATTCTGAGACGGTCCCTTACATGAACTTTTAACCCCCTCGACTTCCCTATGTAAACATACAGTCCCTGAAGCCTCCAGTGGAATGACAATGATATGTGGGTTTCCTGAAATTGTGAAATAGTGAGAATATAATGTATCCCAGAGGAGGGCCGGAGACCGGACAAATGCCTCAGGGGCCTACTAGAAAAGCAACTGTATTTGATTCTCTTAGTAAACACATTGTAATAAAGTAAGCAGCTCTGGCTCTTCACAAACAGCTACACACACTGTGGTGCTTACTTTGCAATTAACACCACACACAAAACCCCCACACTCTGAGAAATGTAGGAGTTTGTTGAGCAAGAAATTGGAGAACATAATAAGAAAAAAATTACCTACGTGCGTCCATTATCTTTTTCTCAGGTTGATTCCATTTGCACAGAACTCTCAGCATCTTTGGCCACGCAGTATTTTGTATTTCAGTGGCAGCATGGTTAGTGAAATGGCCCTGATTACATCTGTTCAGATGGATTAGATGAAGAGGAGCCCCGGAGATTGCGATGCTGACGACTTGGAATAACAGAGCAGTGATACAATGTGAATCACAGCAGAACGGTAACACAAAACTCCACTTAGACCTTCCTCTCCCTGAGCCTCGGCTACCGCAGACAAAACTATGCCCAGCAGCACAACACCTCCTGCTTCTATACGAACCCTCACCGCCATCGTGCCGCAACTTACAACCTACACACAGCTCCTCCATCGGTGAAGACTGAGGCTGTGCGGCAGCCCGGTCCTCAGATGCAGCCATGTGACTATTACCAGCTATTACATATCTTAATCAAATAGAGGTGGGGGGATGTTTGGGGTGGGCGGTAAGGGGAAAACAAAACCAAAAAAGAATTAGAGTCTCAAAACTATTTACTGGGAAAGGTCAGGGCGATTGACCCCTGTCCAACATGCAGCCATCGTGGAGAGACTTGATTTTCCTTCCACATGATGATTCCAGTAAAGGAGCCAACAAAGATTAAATTGTAACTTCACCCCTGAGTTTTGACTGAAGCACACAAACAACACACAATTGAGCAGGAGCTAAGTTATCTAGGTTGTCTGGGACTCAAGAAGCAGCACAAACACTTTCACGCCTCTCGCCAATCGCCACGATCACGATTTTCCAGAGCTGCTTGAGCCGTCAGCACAGGTCACTGTCTCTAGACTACATCGTGGAAGAAAAGAGCCAATCGGCAAGCGGATATGAGAAACTATGTCATGGTTTCCCCAAATCTCCGATTCTACCCGTCCAGACTAAAATGATGAACTACAGTTTTCTAACTGAAACGGGGCAAGCATTCAAAACTCTAAAACTCCGGAATGTGGACGCCATGCTTATTTAAATTGAAATGTAGTACAAAGGATGTCGCCTCAGCCAACAGTTCAGATAGTGTGTGTGTGAGTCAGCTGAGGGACAGGAGAGGAATGGGGGGTAGACGATGTGGTGGTTTGGTGGTTTAGTTTCAATGTTTGACCAATAAAAGTAAAAGTTGTTTTAATATTACATTTTCATTTTAAAAACAGTGAATTTCATCAAAAAATTTGAATTACAGCAAAAAAAAACCATTTAAGTGTATATTATATCTATAAATAGAACACAAAAAAACACTGGTAGAGACAGGAACAACACTTGAAGGACAGAACAAACAAAAGAGATGCATGAGGTAAAACAGATGGTGCAACGAGTGAGCGATGATTTATTACACGATACAAGTGGTTAAACATAAATCCATCATCGGCACTGCAGCGGTCGCAGTCATAAGTCTTTCAAAACATCTTGCAAACTGAATAGCTCCACTATAAATGAAACCCAGTTTCTCTCTCCCAGAGTAATGGCATCAGCTCAGACTTGTTTTACTGTTCCATGTCATAAAAAGCAGGAGATTGAAAATTGCAAAAATTGCAAAATGCTTCTGTATCATTTGTGGCAGATCCAATTATTTTCCCCGGCAGAGGACAGGCAAAAAGTGCAGGTAGTTCAATGTTTTCATGCGCTTTCAGCCCTAAATTTAGTTTTGCCACAGGCCCCACTTTAATGAGAAAATCCTCTCCCTCCACTGTCATGATGGGACCAGCCAGAGAAAGGGCAGTGACCTCTTTCAACTCCCAAACCCGCAGTCGAGGAAACGCTGATCTGGAGTGTTTAAAGTGCTCATGGGGATTTCATGAGAAATCTTTAACATGACTGCAATGTCACAGCTTGTCTGTCTGATAGACCACTCTTCCAGGCCTTCTGTAATTTAGAATAACACTCAAAAGAGAACATCTTCGATAGTCTTCACGGGTAATGTTCCAAAAACAATGTATCTTCAAGTCGAATACAAATATTTAAACAGCTCTTTCCATACATAACTTCACTGTCAATCCGTAAACTTAAACATCCACCGCAAGCTTTTGACAGGGACATGAACAAAATAAAAGACGTGGTCGGGAAATTGAGCCTGCCTATGTGCGCATGTTGTACGCAATACAGTGGAGATCCATCAAGCGCTCTGGTGACTGGCTAAAGAGCAAAGTGTGAGATCTGCACATGTTACGAGGTGCCGCAGCAGAGGGGGGAGCGCGACCAGCTTCTCTGACTGTCGACCTGGTGGAGGGAAAACAGCCAGACGATGCAGAGAGATGCCAACATAAGCCTCGACTTCTTACACCTTGTGTCAGTGTCCGGACTATTACAAGTTTCCATGATGAACGCGTAGCACCGGGCCCAATAAAAAAGACTGAATGACCACTGAGTTTAAATATCAGCTGGGAGATTGCATCAATCAAAAGACTATGTGCTTTCCACTAACGCCACATGACAAATAGATTTGTAGCCCATGGACAATATTTGTCAGATGTAATTTTGAATTTTTGCCTTTATTTGACAGTCACTAGAGAGAGACGGGAGAGAGGAGGAGAGAGAGAGAGAGAGATGAGAGAGAGAGAGAGAGAGAGAGAGAGAGAGAGAGAGAGAGAGAGAGAGAGAGAGAGAGAGAGAGAGAGATGAAATGCAGAAAAAGGCCCAGGAGACAAACTCAGGCTACTGCAGCATGAGCCTTGGTCTATGGTACAGTCTAACTACGTCCATACTACCCAACTAAGATATTTTTCTAAAGCAGGGTTTTCAAAATAAACCAAACACTTTCTACCCAAGCGTTTTGGGTCAGGCATATCACATGATATTTCAGGTAAACTGAAAGGCATGGGGCTGTGCTGTACACAGGAATCCCTCAGATAATAGCTGGTGTCCCTCATTGTAAAATTAGGAATTTAACTGTCCATCAGCTGTTAGTAAAGACAACAGGGTCAGCAACGCTTGTATTTGATTATCCATGTTGTGTTCTACATTGGTAACACGCTATGAGTTTTACTGTGTCCAAGAAATGACACAGTTTAGGATTTGATTTCAAACTCAACCCTGCACTGCACACTGAAGATTACTTTTCATGAAAAAACCTTTAATTTTTGCCTCCAAACAAAACTTGGTGGCATTCATTGATGACCAAACATGCTGTACATTCGGGAATTCATGTCAACTGCATTTTTGTAGTTTCAAGTTTAATTTCAATAGTCAGATAATCACAGCAGACATATTTTCTCTGACCCTCGTCATTGTGTGAGAGAGGGATTGGACGTTCGGTGATATAACCTTTAGAGAATCATCCGATCGTCTTCTGCCTAACTGTTCAACTCTGTTGGAGCTTCTCCTAGCTAACTTTGCAGCTAGCATTAGCCCGATGTGGGTGTAGCGTTGGATGGTTATGTACCCAAAAGTTTTCTCTGCTCTGGTGAAGAATTTCCACACTGTTGATTTTAGGGGAGCATCTGAATCTGGTTGAACGGCCATGTTCCTTTCAGGCTCTTTCCATGCACACTGCAGGGTTCATGTCACGCCGGACAAATATGTCTCGTAAAATGCTTGTCAATAACGGCAGCCCCCCCTGCTGCATAGATTGGTGTACTCAGCTTTACTACTGCACCGTGCTAAACCCAAAGATACACAGCGTCAACTACGGTTGTGAAAGTCGATTCTGAAACCCCTAATGTACATTGTCAGCGTAGACACACAGTCTATTCACTTCTAAAGGATATCCTCCTGATAGGACAACATGCAGCACAGAACGCACACAGTGTGTATATGGCCATGACAATGCCAAGGGTATTATTTGTTCTCCACGATCTCCAGAGTCCTGCTCTGTGGCTCTGTAACTCTTCAATACATCAATTTCAAAACTGTGCACAATGTGGCCCCCAAAAGATAGGAAAGGCGATATCAAGGATGTGGCTGCTTGTGTCTGTCCTCAACGAGCCGTGTGTCCTGTGCCAAGGCTTCCAGTTTCTCTACCCTGGCCTTTAATGGCTTCTGCAGCGCCTCACGGCCAACTCACCGGCCTGAGTCCTTTTCGCTAACAGAGAACAATAAGGACTCTGGTTGGAAGTGACACCTCTGGACATGCTGTTTAACCACGGCTAAAATGAGTGGGTGAAAAGGCCCCATTAGTGGCAGGACTTTTGCTGTTTGCGTCATTTATAAGGTGTGTGTAGGCGAGTGACAGAGATTAGGGAGCTGGTTCCTGGGTGTGTTTGTGTATGTGTGTGTGTGTGTGTGTGTGTGTGTTTTCCTGTCAGCTGTTTATCATTATTGTTATTACTAGCGGGGTCTGTTTTTTTTCTCTGGACAGTGCTAACCTGTGATCCTCGGGAGCCTCTCTTGTGGTCCCAATCCGAGCGGGAAAGCATCTGTGAGAAAAACAGAGACACAAACATGTTCAAACCGCAGTCCTGCACATCCTGTTTCTGTTAGTGTCCACACAACAGAGGCAACACCATCATGGAGCTATACACTGAGAAAAAAAAAGGTTACGTCTGTTATTTCCCCCACCAAGCACAGACATCTAATGCGATTTCATGTTCAGGTTTGGTTTACTTTAGCTGCTATTCTCTGCCCGAGGGCCTGGTAGAGGCTGGAGATTTTTACGCTGCCTAATTATGAGCTACTGTGTCCTCCCACAGGCCTTTTAAACCCGTTTTCCACTTTCTTGGGGAGCCACTTAATGCAACGGCTCTGTCGCTGATCGTCGGCGAACATGATGTGGGAGAGCCAAGTCAACACTACACCCTCCTCCTCTGCTGCCTCTGTTGGGGCTCTCTGCCCCAGAACTGGCACGTCGCTATGACAAATTCCTGCTGCACACACTCTGCAATCGTCTCAGGATAAAAGCCATATTGATAATTCAGGTGTAATTTACTGAGCTGGTGGAGGTCACTGAGTTGTGTCACACTGTGACCGAAAACGTTAGGAAACCAGTGGGTTTCAGTCGTCTATGTTATGGGCCTGTGTGGATGTCAGTGTTGTTTGTGGAGGGTTTTCCCACAGTGCTGCTTCAGTCTAAATAAACTCAATGTTGGAGTCACTGCTCCTGTTGCCTTATTATAATAAAAAAAATCAACTCTCGATTTATCCACTCAAAGTCCATTAGTCTCTTTTTCTTTCCCAGTTTTATATTACATATTTTTATTGCTCCCCTCATTCCCTGGAATTTTTGGTGAGCAGCAGTTATTATTTATTATAAGTTTATTCCATAAGTGACCAGAACACTGGTAGTTATATGTGCACAGTGGTTTGAAGACCGACATGTGCAACCTATTGTTTACCCTCTAGCTATATGTCTAACAACACAGATAGTTTAAATTTCATTTGCACAACTCTACAAAAATCTACTGCACTGTATAAAATGGAAGCATAATGTTTTCAATAACTTATTATAGTGGAAACTGAAGGCCTATTTTACAGTCATGTGTATAAGATCATGTTTTTAATTAACTAGACATTAAGTTAAACTAAAGCTAACATTGAGTGAAAGGCCTTATGCGACCTATATGACCTTTACTGTGAATCCAGTTTGGATTCACAGTAAAGGTCATTACATTTTTGGTGAGGTCTCTTTAGGTTTTTACATTTGGCATATTTAGCTGAACAGGATACATATTCTGCTCTGTTGGCCACTTTGTGTGATAGTTATTGTGCACCTCATCCCTTGGTCAAGGTTCTGGTAACAATGGGTTCTGCTCCACAAGAATGGTAACCTTGATAATAAGCCAACAAGTTCAATAATGGAGCAATCCCACACAATGCAGTGCACGCCCGTTCATAAAGTACAACCGCCTTCCCATACTTTGACATTTAGGAGGTTGTAAAAAAAATGTAATATGAGGGGTTTGCCCTTTCATGACAAATCACTTCATTCTCCCATCCTCCATTTTCTATCCTGAGCACCACAGCTATGAAGAGCCTGCAGTCTGCGTTCATCAGCACGATAATATCTGTGAGTCACATTAAAGCTCGGTCAGGCGTGCACGTACCTTCTCATGCATTAAAACCACCATGCAAGACAGAAAAGGAAGTCATCAAGCAATCATCTGTGTGAAATGCTCATGTATAAGATGGAAATTATTGCAAATGATAGTATTAGATAGGGAGTGAGACATTTCATCTTCTCCTGCATGTCTCTGATGGTGTGGCTTTGCTCTTACAGTATAGGATCTGGCAGTGGGCTCCTCCATGGTCGCAGAGGAGTCCGGTTCTATTACAAGGTCCTAGTATCAGTGAGGCTCTCCAGGCGCACACGCACATAAACAGCCTTTTGGTCTAACGGTCTTATGTAACCCAACCTTTCATCTGCTTGCTCTGAGAGACAGACCCAGACTACATAGATGTCTACAAGGACCTTTTGATGTACAAAACAAAAAACCCTCACAAAATCCAAGCCGAGTAAAATCTGAGCGGCGCAGATAGACCCTGGTACCGAGTGACTTTACAGGCCGCAATGGACTTAATCTCCTCTGAGAAGTTGACAAAAAGCTACAAATACATGTAGATGATGTACTACTCACTTACTGAATCAAACAGCGGTTGCAGCCTGGTGCCACTGTGCCCAAATGTGTTTTTATTTTGTAAATCCATGTGGGAAAATCAGTCAACAAAATTTGAACGTTGGGTTTCAGTGATTTCCAACTTCAAACCACCAGCGTTAGTTATAAACAAGAAATGTCTGTCACGCAAACATCATCGTTTTTTCCAAAGTGAAAATCAACATCAGTCAAGAGGGTCGAAAAGATGTGGAAAGAGACAAGGACGACAACGCTAAACTCTGCTAAGACAAACCAATCGGCCCAAAATGGTTTTCCATTCATTCTATTCATTATTTCCTGAGAAATTGACAAAAATATGGGAAAATTCCATAACTATAAGTTTCCCAGTAGGGTTCATTTAACCAGATCCCCACTCAAATTTCATAGGTTTTCTCTCGCCAATGCTCTATACCATCAATCTGTCCATCTAGGGGTCACTTTAAGTTACAAAGGTCTTTGTACTGGTCTTTGTTTTTTTATACATTTCAAAATAAATAAGACCTTCAATAAATCAATCTCATATGCAAACCGAAACTTTGTTAAGGCGTTCCTGAGATTTGTTTGACTTGTTCAGGATCAATTGGATCACAGCAGTTTGTTTTCCTCTTTTCAATGTGTGGTCCTTATGTTAGTAGCAGGTGTTAGTGCTAGTAGCATAACCGGACCACTGACCCCCTGAAATTGACATGGAAGCAAGTTAATTTCGAAGCACCTTCAACGGAGATGAAATTCTTCTTGTTCCTAACCGATCATCAACCTCAATGCTCAACAACATTTGATCTCCTATAGCAAATAGTCAGAATGAATAGAATAAAAATATTGATAAGACTCAGTTTGTGTGGTTTCTGTGACTGACAATTAAAAACGGATTTTAAAAAGTGCATTCGAAAAACAGGGACTTGGTGTGGAAAGAGTCTCCCATTAACCTAACTCTGTTCTGCATGTCTTTAGACTGGGTGAGGGTTAGGGTGGGAGGAAGCCGCAGTACCCTGAAAAAAGGCCATGCAGAGACAGGGAGACCAAATTCAACTCCACACAGAAAAATTCCCACAGACAAATAAAAAAAAGAAACAAACAGACAGACATGGGTAATGACATAACCTCCTTGGTTGAGGTAACAACAATCTCACAGAGGCTAAAAATGTATATATCAATGTCACAGAAATATGACAATAGAGAGGAGGCTTTACATGTTCTGTCCAAGTCAGTTAAGCCTTTACATGCGCTAATGATGAAGAACAAGAAAAACAAAAACAGAAGGTCTTGTTCAATTTTTATCACCATGTTTTGCTCCAGGCGGACAGAGAGAAGCCGTCTACGATTCTCCTTAAAATATTTGACGGCTCACTGCCAATATTATGTCTGAAGAGGTAAAACCACACACGACTGATTTCTTATATATCTCTGGGTTTTTCATGGACAGCCTCCAGGCCGTAACGCAGTGGAAGCAGTGAAGTTTCCAAATGGATTTGTTTTTGTCCTAAAGCTCCCAGTAGGTACACTGGGATAAAAATAACAACTTTGTAGAAGTTCTGCCCTTTGTTTCACCCTCTCCTAGATTCATGATGCCCCCCACCCCCCCTTAACTCAGAACAAGCCAGATGTAGCAGTGGCTCTCGATCACGTATAGCAGCACATGTGATTTACATGAGACTGAAACCAGTCTTCAGAAGGGAAAAAAATGCTTTGTGTCTTGAAAATGGAAGTACGTCTTTCAATCACAGCGCTACAGACACCAAAGGAACACGATACACTCTGTGAGGTCTGAGGCCTTTTTAGAGACCTTGGCTCCATTGTGAATCTACTGCACATAAACCAGAGTGATGCCCTCAAGAGACAAACAGCAGAAGGGAGGGATTGTGCTGGTTAGTAGTATTAGTCAGTGTGGCAGCTGTAGGTTAACAGAAAGAAAATATCTTTCAACAAAATACATAGGAAACTACGCAGCAGAGTGCATCTCACCACCAAGTCCAAACATTCCCTTAAATATATCGAGCTGCACCAAATTGCACACACTCATAGATATCAGCTGCCTGCATATGCCAATTATATTTCCTTCAAGATTCATTGAGTTATTCCATTGTCAATGTTAAAACTTGTATACATAAATCCTTTCTTTTTTTAAGTGAAGGTTAAGTTTGTATTTGTTTTTCAAGCACTCGACTAATCCAGTCCAGTTTCTCATATTCACAATATGTAAGGTAGTACAATGTAAAGTGACCATGACGGTAACTGCTGAGCTACACCCTGGATCTAATTGGTCCGGGTTTTAAAGTATCTGTTTGCTCTCTGCTTCAATTTGTGGTGCTCTCAGCACTAAAGAATCGTATTTGAAATGTTCAACCGCAACTTGCCTTTCCAGGAACACTGTCCTGGTTGCTGTGGATAACCCCAGACCTCACACTTAACAGTTTTCTTTGGAGGTATTTCTCGCTATGACGCCTTTACGCAGTGAGGTCAAAGCGAACTCTGGAATATCAGGAGCAACGGAGACATTGTTCCTGGAAAGAGATGTTGCTTTTTTAATGCTGTAAGTATCAAAAACAAAATTCCATTCACCGTCATTGTGCTGGCGCGGAGTCAATATGAAGACAAATTAAAACAAGTGAAGAAATAAGTGACAGTTTGGATCAACTTAACCTTCGAGGCAGTCTGCGCTAGCCAAAGAGAGAGAGAGCAAGAGTCAAATATTGTTTTTAGTACAAAAGTTTCTGGTTGTGTTACATTTTTTTTTCATTAGTAGGCTTCAGCGTAATAATATACGGAATATGAAGTAAATTTACTTCTTAGTAAGTGTATTTACTGGAGATTTGTTGCAAAATCAAAACACTGGTAAGTTAACTTTACACAAAAATGATTACACTGATTCGTTGCAGCAATAAACTAATAATACAATAATAAGTCTTGATTTTACGAGAATAAAGAAAAAATTATGTTATTACGAGAATAAGGTCATAATTTAATGTGAAAAAAGCCACATTATTATGAGACTACGGAAATTAGTAACCAGCTTTTTGCACGATCATTTTAACGTCTTGATGTTTAAGATAATGAGGTGCTGATGAGTATGAGTATAAAACATATTATTTGTGAAACCTAAAGTAAAGCCTAACTTAACAAGATGATCCACATTCCTCATTCACCTTTAACCGTCTCTAACTCTACACCATACAACTTTAAACAAAGTTTTGCTTCAAAACCAGGAAATGTGTGTTTTGTTTGTTTGGTATTTTTTACAGTGTAGAGGGTATCTCTTCTCGGTCAAAATGGAGAGCAGGAATAATCATAAAGCTGAATAACGTGAAGAAAACTCAAACACATATGTAGGCTGGATAAAATGATAATGTCAGACACACAAAGAAAGCAGCAAGACCAAATATGCCCGCCTCCCTCTGTCAATGTTCTAAATGACTCTAAATCGAGGTGGCCAAGTAAACCCCCGGCCTTGTGGATGCCAGTGCGCAGCCATGCCCTGTCCACCACCATGGCTCCGGGCCACAGCCCACTGCAGGCTGCCATGCCTCTGAGGTGCTGGGTAAACACCACGGTGTCAAAGCACAAACAAACTACTGGAATATGCTTGTTGTTTAACTTGCTGCAGCCAATAACCAGTTGAGAACCACTTCCCTGCCCGTGTGAAGTGGTGGGAGCTACGACAGCAGTGGCAGTGCCCATCGGTGAAGCTCCCCCTCCACACGGAGGAACCATGAAGCCTTGCACTGGGATTGACCCACTGTCATCGACTTAATTCAGAGTTCTCTCCTAAGTCTGCTGCAGTGGGAGCCGGAAACAGCCTCGCCCTACTAGAGCTCCATATCTGCGAGCAGTGTTTCTTAATCATTCATTCACAATCCTACGTGTTTGATATGAGAGGAGTTGATGTGTGTCTACTTGGATCTTCGGGAGCTGTATTCACTCGTTAGCGTGTTGCATTTGCTGGGACCTGAATTTGGTGTTCATTGAGGACACGGGTTATGAGAAGTGTGGAAGAGAGAGAGAGAAAGAGAGAGAGCGAGAGAGAGAGAGAGAGACAGAGAGAGAGACAGAGAGAGAGACAGAGAGCGTGGCTGGGTTAATTAAGGAACCAGGAGATCAGTCCGCAGAATTTCAAATCAGCTTGACCCCAGGGTTTTATGCACCATCTCTTCTCTCCAATTAAACCCACTATGCTCTTTCTCACTTACACTCAGGTCTGCAAAGTCATGAATTCCTACACATGCCGACTTGACTGCGCACACACACTCGACTCAGAGTCACACAGGGTCTCTGAAAATGTTCGCACTTATTCTACCTTTGTTCATATATTACCCTCTGTCAAAGACGTTCTGACATCGGCGGAGCTCAACGTCCCTCAGACACCCCTGCACTCACTTTCACTCCCAAAGAAAGTAGGTCAGATTCTACTTAGTCTCACTTATGTGCAGGGCTTCAGAAATGACAGCAGCTTAGTGAGGACACCAATCGAATACCCTTGTACTCACTTTCATGGGCGTTGGAGCCGCAGTAAACTCTATATTGCTCTTCCTCACGAGTTGTAATCTTGATTTGCACCTGCAGATGGAGGTATTCTCATAATCAGTGTCATAGAGCTTCTTGTCATCATGGGACCCTCTTTGGGAAACTGTCTTTTTTTATTTTTGTAAAATAATTATGTTTATTTGCAGAGTTCACCTCCTGGATGATGCCAGAACTTTGTCGCACCAGTTTTAATAATATAAATATTCATCGAGTGTCATTATTAGAATGAATGTCCTTTACATGAACCCCCTGATCTACCTGCTGTGGTTGATCCATCTCTCACTTTGAACTGTAGATGGATACAGGCCATCAATGTAACAGATTGTCTTCTGTTATTTTCTGTTAAATATTTAGAAATTCAGCTTTTGCTCTACAGAAACAGCCTTTACACAAACTTTGAAAATGAACAACATACCTTAAAATAAAAAAAATGGTGGCTAGATTTTAACATGATAAAAAAGATATAACAGATGAACACTGTTATATAGTAAATACAATTTCTATGCTTAATGTATTCGCCTTCTTTCAACTTTCATTAAGTAAACATCCTTCTCCTTGTAAAATCTCTTCATAAACTGAATTTAATTTGACACAATTTAATAGTAATAGAAGCAGGCAAAGGTAAACAGATATCAAGGTGTTAATACCTAATAGGGCTGTGTACAGTACAGAGTATAACTGCGGGGATAGTGCGGAAAGTCTTGGGT
The DNA here is from genome assembly GCA_038501795.1 of Pseudopleuronectes americanus. Classification (NCBI taxonomy): domain Eukaryota; kingdom Metazoa; phylum Chordata; class Actinopteri; order Pleuronectiformes; family Pleuronectidae; genus Pseudopleuronectes; species Pseudopleuronectes americanus. Next base: position 14,935,006 of record CM076720.1, on the reverse strand, counting down.
CCAGGCAGAAAAACAATTCTGACTCAAACTGTCTGGCTCTTTATCCAGGTGACTCCAAAAACCTCACCCCACCTTCTCCTCCGCCACATCCACCCCCGAGCGGGCGGGCGAGTGAGCACGACAGCCATCCGCTGGAAGGACGCCTGTAAATCCTTCCCTGGCTGCCCGCTGCGGGGAGAGTATATGGAGAGTCATTCCTTTTCACGCTGGCTAATGTTTTACAGGTTTTACCGTGGGGGTCAGTCATCGAGGGTCATTTGCGTCATCGCCGGAGGGAAGGGAACTATTGAAGTGGGCTGCCAAAGTGGAGGAGGCCGTGTTGCGGGGAATGAGGAACACATTTGTGTGTACGCGGAGATTAGCACACACACACACACACCTAAAAGCTGCTCGGCATCCGCACCCTCTCATGTTCTCGCCCCTTCTGCACCGGCTTGTCAAAGCACACACACATAAACACATACAGACTTAATGAACTAAACCGCACGTGCATGTGCATTAACACATGCACATATACAAATTCGACCCCTTTAATATGTTTCTCACACCAGCGTTGTGTCTGCACTGGGCTTTCTGATTACCCCTCCCCTTACTCTTCACACTTTCTTACTCAGACTCTTCTGATTTCTAAAGTGTGACTAATGGGATTTATCGTCTTTACATTTCCTGGGAGAGACTTAGCCTGATCCCAGAAGAAACCCAGAGAGTGGGTCTCTACCAGAGATAGAGCTGTCGAGCTCCCGGCCTGAAAGCCGGGGCCACAAGGATGCCGTGGCCTAGAGAAAACCTCATTGGGAGTACCCCATATTCTGACTTCATAAGTGAACATGGCGGTATGAAATGAGTCACAGACAAAGCAGAATAAAAAACATCTCTTTGTGAAAGTCTGTATGGTATGAATATATTTTTATAACCACATCCATGCGGAATCACGGTTTGATTTTTTTTTGGTGTGATATAATTTGTGTAAACATTGTTTTTCTTCACTTATGTGTCCTGGCTGGCTCCCTCTCTCAAGCAGTTTGGTTCCCAGCTCCATACTTTCAGCTGGGTGAAAAAGAGGGGATCTGGCTGGGTATATAGACCTGGCAAACCACCTCAAAACAGCATGCCAAAGCCATTAGTGTATAATGGTCCAGTCAGGATTACTGCTGGGGCCTGGAGAGCGAGAAGGGAACACAGCCTTCACTTGTTTGTTTGTTTTACGGCCCTCTGCCCTGTTCAGTCTGCAAGGTGCCAGTAGGCTTTTGTGCGGTTTAATTCACAGTCGATTCAGCCGGCGACCAGTGTGTCAACAGACACGGACCCTCGCTGGCCGCAGAACACTTTGTTTCAAAGATTTACGTGCGAGCAAATCAGTTGTCACACTGCCACTCATACCTACTTCCTCAAACGTCTGTGTGTCTGTCCATCTGTCCGTCTGTCCGTCTGTCCGTCTGTAGTAAGCATGTATTGCAAACCTCTTATTTTAGAATGTGTATTGTAAATTGCCTGAGGAAGTGAATTGACAAATTTGGTGCGATTTGGACGTGTAATACGTTTAATATTAAGTTATTAAAATGGACAAACATGGTTTTAACAAGTCTTCTTCTACGTCCTCTGATAAACTACATAGGTCGGAAACTGCTGGTCATTATGATAATTTGATAATATACATAAGGTTCGTTTTGATGCTGCAATGCTTCATACGAAGCTGAATTACAGAGCTTTTATTTTGAAAAGTTGTAAACTTGTGCCTGAAGATTAGGTGGATTGCTCAACAGTCCTCTGATAACACCCGACAAGCAGTGTATGAAAAAGCAATTCAGTCAATCATTCAAACGTACTTATAAGCCACACCGATGAACAGTAACAGAGCGATTACATTTAATTTTACAAAAAAAATCTTCATAGCAGGTAAACCAGTTAGGATGTATGCAAAGTTTTCTAACTCCACTCATACACTGAATATTTAATGGTCAAGCAAACAGACCATTCATAAAAGGTATGTTGAGAACAAATACTGCAGTTTTATGAATATAATTTCCCTTTTTGTCTTCTGAAATTCACAGGATGTAAACTTGTGCTGTGACTCACTCAGCAGTCAAAATATTCCCCAGAGGTCACTGTACCGCTAATTTCCCTTATATGTGCTTTTCATATGTTATTGTCCTGGTCTCATGTTCATCAAAGAAAGGAAGATGGACAGCATTGAGATAAACAGCGCAACTTCCCGTCATCCATCAGCATGGCGATTCAGCCCTCGAGCCCGCTTCAGCCACTTGGGATCACTTAGAGCACAGCTTTCATTGCAAAAATCGAAATTGTAATATTGATTTGTGTGTCTTCTTAAAGACTCTCTGTTACGTTTATGAATTATATTACTAAAGGCCAGAGGATTATAAGTGCAGCGTAATAAAAAGGGCTAAGCTATATTTTTCCTTTATTTTGTTGCTCACAGGTCTTATTTAAGCTATGAAAAATGGATGGATGTGTGCTAGTTTCATACTCAGTGCAGGTCTCAGACAACAGGACAGGGTGTTACAGTTCCACAATAAAATGTTTTTATGAAGCCATAAGTCTGACCGGGTAGGCAGGCAATAATTCTTTCGGAGGAGGTGATCTACGTCAAACAGGGGTTTTTAAAGTTAATGAACAGTTGAACAACAAAACAAGTTGGAGTTGACCTAGACATGAGAACTGAGGCATATACTCTGAACTCTTGAAAATTGCTATTATTGGCTACAGTGAATTTTTTTATATGATGCTGATCTTGCTCGAGTGTCCAACTTAAGCTTCGCTATGAGATAATTTGATAGATAGGAGATGAGAGTCTGAGGACACAGAGTTCAGTCAAAGGCAAGGCAGTATGGGAATTTGTCCACGCATGCTGCCTCCACTTCATACGTTATTTCATCTTTTAGGTAAGCGTTCTGTGCTTTGTCTGTGCTCATCAAAGAGAGGGCCACACACACACACACAAACACACACACACACACACACACTCACACACACACATACACACACACGCACACAGCTTCTCATAGAACATTTGCAATCCCTATTCCCACAGCACTCCTGTAAACAGACAGCGAGTGATGTACTCAAAGTGAAACACTGAAAGTGTGTGAATGCCAGCCTCTAATAAAATGCATGTGTACCTATGTAGGGGCATAAATCTCTTCTTCCTCTTTTTTGCAGGTGAAGCGATTTGTGTTGCTGAGCCAGTCCTCCTAAGAAGAAGATCCAGTCAGCCCCATGGGCAGCTTTTCCACCATTAGCTTGTAAAGTGCTTGCTTTGTCAGTGAAATTCCCAGGGGGCACTAGTTTCCCCATGTAGAATGAGGGAATGCAGTTTGTCTGCGGGGACCATAAAGGTACAGGGGAAAAAGAGATGGCTGCTCACTATGTGGAAATGGGCAGAAGAATTAAGAGTTCAGGCAACACGCTGATAGCCATCTTGGAAACCTTGCTAAAAAGTCACTCATTATCTACTCAACAATATGCTGATGGAGGGGTGGGTGAAGTGCTTGAGTCCACAAAACACTTCTGGCAGTTTGTAAACATAACATGCTTACAAACTGCTTGTGTGGTGTCTTCCAAGTTTCTGGACGACCCGAAATTCATATTAGACTCAAAATTGCATTATTTACACCATGTTTTTAGCCTAAATATCCTCTGATTCGTACCCATTGGCCACTCAGATCACCACACACCCTCTTGCCCAAGTACATGAGCGGGGTGTGTCTACCTACGCTAGCATCGCCACTGCCCGTAGGGGACTTTTAGGCTTGAAACATGGTGTAAAATACGCAGTTTTGAGTCGTATATGAATGCTGGGGCTTGCTGACACTTGGATGACACCACATGAGCAGTATAGAGGTATGTCGTTTTCTTTTTCTGCTGTTTTATTACATCTGAAGAAGAGGTCACCTCAGCTGAAACAATGTTTACACCTGAAACTACTAAAGTGTTTCGTTGAATCAAACACTTCACCCACCCCTCTATAGTGATGAGTATATAATGGGTGGATTTCAAAATTTTCAGCGAACTATCACTTTAAAGCAAAATTAAACCAGGGATAAGATACAGGAGAAGATGGTGGTGTCCTGCAGGGGAAATAGGCTGCAGGGTCCATGAGTGACAGACATAGATCTCCGTCTAAATCGCGCTCGAAGTGTCTCGATTTGGTTGAGCAAGCTATAAAGAATATATACTAACTCAAAGCTGTCTGTCCCACTTGATAGCAGTGATAATGTGTTGTCAATGTGTCACGCACTAGTCATGCATTTGACACAGACTACTGAAAAGTGACAAGAAACATGAGAGCAGTGACAGCATATGTGCAACTGCATGGGCCTCCACTAAAGTAACGCATGGGACGTCCAGCAAAGGCTCGACTTTTTTCTGCAGTGCAATGGCACATGCATGCAATGCCCATGGTTGATTACGTTGTAACACACACATATCTGTACGAACAGACCAGTTTAAATGTTTGTGTGTTTGCACCACATGTCTGAGTTTATCCATGATGGATGTCCAGTATATCCAGATACAGTACACACTGTATGTTTGTGCGTGGCTCTGTTTCCATGTCTGTGTGCACGAAGTTGTACAACAGTGTGCATGTATGTGTGTTTAGGATCTGAAACAGCATTAAGGGTGACCACAAGCTAGGAAAACTATTTTTAACCTACATTTGTTTTTGTTTGATGTTTCAGCATAGAAAGAATCCCTGTAAAGATACACTTGTACCCTTAAAGTTAACAACCTTTATCCTGAATCCTTCTGATCAGAGCCACTGGTGCCGCCCACACGCAGCAGGCCAAACGGCTACTTGTGTTTACCTAGCCATGTGACTGCAGTAACAGAGCGTCCAGTGACGTCAGCTCGCATTCCGCACATTCATCCGTCTTAGTTCTCACTGATACTGTCTCAGATGATGAGGAACAGTGGGATCAGAGATCACACATTATAAAAGCAGCAATCATTCACTGGAACTGTGCTCGCTGCATTTTTCTTTTCCTGATCAAATAAATAAGCGCTGCTTTGTATTCGCCATCTGTTTTCATAAACAGTTGTGTGCTCCTGAGCAGCTCCTGCCTGAAATAGTCTTCCTGTTCCACTTAAAACATGGAATCCATAAATAATTGCAAAACTGCTGTCAAGAGATGGGTAGAGGGAACAAACAACTCTCTCCACATAAATATGCATGAACACTTCCGTTTTAAACTACAGAATAGAGTTTTTGTGGTTTTGCTTGTCATGTTGGCAGCCAATTTCTGAGTTAGTATTTTTCTTTATAATATTAGAGAGCACAATGGTGGTAACATGGATCCTACAGTATGTGCGCATGTAGTAGCTGGAGCAATCATTTCAATCTGTTGCAGCAGTATAGCACACAGGAGGGGGGAAGCTATGATGTGAAGATTGTCAGCAGATGGGACGTGGGTCAAACTTAAGAGTCTAAGTACACGTCAAATAGATCTTTCTCAAAGATGGTTTCTGTCAATTTAGGTAGTTCTTATCATACTGATGTCTGTCTTAATGTCTGTTTTTTAGGTGGGGTTGGTTTTGATAGGCTATTGATGCTATGAAGACAGGAAGAAGCATAATGTCTGACAGCTGAGCCTGATTCTGTGTTAGTCAAACGTATGTTTCGACAGGACTTTGATTCCTCAGCTTTGCAAAATCTGGAAACTGATCAAATGGGCAAAATGCTCCCTAACTGTGTATTTCATCTGTTCTTTTACAGTGTTTGCTCTTTCTACACAATCCTGGCTTGTGGCCCCTGCACCACAGTTAAACTGCTCAAGCATTCATTGCACTTGTTTAAGGGATAACAGGAAGATTGTGGTCTTTGTTTAAAACGGACTCAGTCAATGGTAAGTTAAAGCACAGTTAAAAACAACCATAAACGCTATTTATTGACCACACCTATTAACCAAAGGGCTTTCTTTGCCTAAACTTAAGTACACATGTAGTTTTCACTGCTGACCACCTCTCTATTGGTTTCAAGCAGGACAAAAGTGTAGCACCTCCTTCACTGGAAAAAACATCAACTTAACTTAATCCAGGCAGCAATTACATTACATAACGTTAACAGGAAAACAAATTAGTAACAAATAAAACATTATTTGATTGTTGAAATGTATTTGTACAATACATTTGACGGGAAACAGCTTTTTTTGTTTCAGTAAAAAACATGTCCACGTCCTTAACTTTAACTGGCTCGTTTTTCTACTTGACAAAATGGTAGCTTTATGCTTCGCATTCTCTTGCTGCAAAAAAACTCACACAACAGGGAACATGTACAACAACAAAACTCTCAGAGACCTTCTACATTCTTAGCCTATCCTAAACAGTCCTCTCCGCGGCACAGCTGAGGAAATAATTTGCCGAGACCTTTGCCTTTAACACTCTGCTCCCCACGCTATGCTCCAAAGACACCACAGAACAGCAGGCTCATCTAGCTACCATGGGAGAGGAGGAAACATAACAGTGAGTGTGATGGAGGCCGTGTTCAATCGAGCTCAGTCATTGCACGGACCAAATCCTCATTTGTTATTCTCTTAATTGGCGAATCAGTAACGCTGGCAGGATAATTAATCAAACAATAAAAAGAGAGATTTGCTCTGGTTTTTAAATTGTGTTCAGCAGGGGTTCACATCCCATATATGTCCAACAAAGTTGCTTAGTAGCCCGAAGGTAGTGTGACTTCTCATCTGTAATTGCAGTAATTGCACTTCCCGTAGACCAAGAATAAGCAGAAACAAATAACCTCTGCCGCAGCTCTGAATAAATGACGACCATCAGCCAGGGTTGTTTTCACAATCATGAATAGAAAAATGCCCAATTGGATAGGATAATTCAGTATTATGGGAAGTAGTTCAATTAATTAGGAAGGTAAACCAGAACAGAGGTATCATAAAACTCAGCAATAAACAGCCTCTACTGCGCCGTTGATGAGGCCGTACTGTGTAAGACTTGTAAATACAAAATGGCCACCATGGAGTTACAAATTGTGGAAATGTGTGCACATAGTTCTTTATTTCCATCCCCCAAAAATTGGCACATGTATTATCTGCATGTGCGCATCAGTCCAATGGCAAACAGACCACAAAAAGAATGAGTTCTCCCCCATCTAAGCTGATTAGCACAGCAGTACCAGCATGGCCCACATGGATCAACAGACAACTAGCAGGGATAAGGAACAGGGGTGGGGGTGTGAATGAGGAGCTTACAGATCTGGTCGTCACTGTAAAACTGTAAAACCGTAAAAACCCTGGAGACAATAATGGAGGAGGAGGAGACCTCACCCAACCTGCATCCACTTCGAAACCATTCCCTGTGAGTGATTACGACATCACAGACTGATCAGACATACAATAATGAGCAGGCATTGGAAGCCGATGGCCACATGATGTATTAGTCAAGTCAAAAGGGAGATTGTTTAGCGTAGTAGTGCATTTTCTTTCATAAAGAGACAAAATAGCTCCCTAGTCTTTTCATAAGCCACTTTCAGACATGAACTCCTGAGAATGTCCGCACAACGGGGTCCGGACTTTCTCTGGAGTTTGTCTTTCTGTCTCCACAGGGGTGGCCCAGCAGGCAGCAGGCTGGATGTAACGTACACATTACGCTGTGGAGATCACTTCTTTTTGTTAACAGCACTTGGACAGCAGTTTTGGCTCTAAACACAAAAAGCTCTTGAATCTTGTTGTCAGTGTCTTCTCATGTATGACGGCTCTTTTCAGACTGAGATATTTGTACACATTCTCATATACATTACAAAAGCCATCAAATACACATGCAGGCCCTCACGATCACTTCAGATTATATGGAGACCAGTGAATGTCTGAAAACAGATTCATGGATGAGAATATGTATTAATAATAAACCTTAAGAAAAGCTGTAAGGCAGACAGAGGGCGGTTCCCCTTCCGTCAAACATTAAAAATGATTATTTGACTGCTCGAACAAGTCGTTGCACCGTGTAAATCCACCTGACCTGGACACTTCATTCACTTTGTGCTTGTCCTTGACCAGGTTTGATCTCTGTGCTGAGCCGGCAGTGCCACACTAAAATGTGAGCAGCCAGGGACCTGTGCTGGCAGGATGGGCCAGGCCTCAGGCAATTACACCCTCAACTGTGACTAGCTGGGTTACGGTTCGATAGTGGTCCCAGGGTCCCAGGTCAAAACTCCAGTCACAATGCACTAATGGGCACGCCTCTGCCTGACCCCGCAGGCCTCTGAAAGTCAAGGCCAAGTCAGCCAGAAACCCAGCCGTGACTCCAGGCTGGGCTGTAAGGCGGCACGTTTTTTATGGCCGTCATCTGGTATGGCTGCCTTGCTGGGAAAACCGCACAGAGTCACACACACTCATGAACTATTCCTCGTGCTTCCTCCGTCTGCCTTTTTCCCCTCTCTCTCTCACACACACACACGTCTAAAAAGAAACTTCACACACACACATGCACCTGTGACAGGCGGCCTGTTTTCCACTAAGGGTCTAATTGATTGGAAAATGGAGATGGACACCTGTGCGAGCGGAGCCCTGTTGATTTACCAGAGACGCAGAGTCTATTACAGCGGCCCTGCTCCCGACCCAAACACGTCACCCAGACAACCAGTCAGTCTTCACTATTAGCTGCCTATTGCACACACTGGCTGAGTAACGGAGCCACACATCTACATCCACATAGAAGGGACAGTGGCTAACTGCAGGGTTTGGGAAACAGGGATACCCATCTCCTATGGAGAGACAGACAGACCGGCTGCTATTGACAGTTTGATGGTTTAACGATTAGAAAAAGTTAGACTTGCAATTATAGTCGGTGGCTAATTTTAAGTTCAGTAAAAATTAATTAAAAATGTATTTGTACTCTCCAGCAACTATAAAATTAAACAAGAGGGTAATTCTTAATGATACTCCTCTTTACGATGAAGTGATAAACTAAAACTGAACTTGCTTTATTGTCCTTTTGCCCCCCCGAGGATGGCTGGAGCCGTATTAATCTCATTTGGTACAGATGCAGGAGAGGGTATGTTTCCCTTTCATCCGAGCTCGTCCTCACACCGGAGCAAGGAAGGAAAAAGAAAAAGGAGAAACCGTAAAGAGAGGAGAACCTGCAAAAAGAGAGGGGTCGGCCCTTCAGTGGAATTCAACAGTGCATGAAAGGCAGGGAGAAAAAACGAATACATCTGCCATGGAAATAGGAGAGGTAGTTTGTCGGGCATCGCAAACTTCGCAGACGAGAAGAAAGGAGAGGGGAAGAGAGAGGACGGAGAATAAAATGGGGGTGAATCATGAAAGAGATGGAGCTGGGAGGCAAGGAGAGACAGAGGATTACTAAATTAGGGACAGTGAAGTGAGAGAGAGAGGGGGGGGGGAAAGGTTCAGAGTGAATTGTAGAGAGATGGGTGGATGATGAAATGAAGAAGGAAGTGGAAAGTAAAAGACACCAAAGACCGGGGCTTTAATCATACCGGCGAATAGTGAAGCTATAGATTAGGGGGAGGAGATCTTAGCGGCAGGTCTCCATCCGGGGCCGGAGCTTTGAGGCGCACACAGGACAAGATGTGGGGGAAAGAAAAAAACAAAAAACGAACGCACCTCCCCAGAGTGGGGAGCACTGCGTTACCACGGAAACAGCTCTGACGTCAGAGCAGGCATTATGTGATTACTCATAGAGTCTGTTGAGGAGCAGGCCAATAAAACAGGGACCATTTCTCACACACACACAGCGAGACGGCCAGAGCTCCGGTTACTTGCATGTTTGCATATGCACGTGCACCCACACCGCACACAAACAAAGGCTTGTGATTACACACATGTACACACACAGTGCCAACTCATTCTAGTAGCTCCAGTATAAATGAAAAGCAGACGATGATGATACTCTGGATTTTTACAATCCAGACTCAGTTAAATTGGCGAAATTTTACAAGGGCTTCGGATTTGGAACGGAAAAGGTGCAAAGTCAGCGTTTGCCAGTTAACCTTGGTGCTGAGGAATGAGGCAAAAAAAAACTCCCACACTCATCGCTCTGCAATGAAGCCTCAGCGTGAGCGTCGCCTCTGTGACTGCAGACCACAAGTCCGGCTCTCTGCCGTGACAACAGAGGAGCGCTCACTCCACCTCATCAGCACAACCACGAGCATATCGCTGGCAGAATCTGCATGTTCTGCATTCCACACATTCTGACCCGTGTTTGACAAAGTACATCAAACACGCATGCTGACATGTGCGCCATTGTGCGTCACAACACACACGCATTGCACACTTCCTCTCCCCATCTCCCACACATTCTCCACTGGGAGTTAAAACACTGTTAGGGCTGATAAGGATCCAGGCAAACAGTGTGGATAAACAGTCACACTGGTAATTAAGAACAGCAGGCCTATCAGAGAAGAGCATGCTGAGACAAACATGTGATCCAGACTCCATTACTGAGGGCCGGACACATTTCCACCACCAAGACCATTAGGTGAGTCCAGACAGCGTCAACAGACCCAAAGACCACAGACTGACTCCAGCAGATTCCGCTGTGATTAGATTAACTGAGTTTTCCATCTAAAGTGTTATTCAAACCGCTTTTTGCCATTGTTACATGGGAATCCTTTATGTTTATGTTTATCTTCATTCAGATGTGACAAGTGTGCTCATGTGGTATTTGGTGGCAGCAGCAGAGCAGTGTAGTATACCGGTAGTTGAAAAGAAGAGATAAACGGCTGCATCCCTGATTTTGCTTTTCTGTTGAAGCCTTATTAAATAACCATAATACGTGGGATGTTTTCACTTATTATATTAAATATTGATATTCAAATTGATTCATTCACAAAGCTTTTTGGCTAATTCAACAGAATTTTAGACATAGGAAGTTAATATGTTATTGTATGACATGCTCTTAATAAGGCCTGGATCAAGATGTCTATTCAACCTTTCACTGCTTTGTCATGCTCATGTTAAAGTGATGGCCTCAAGTTTGTTTAACTCAACCCAATGAGACCACTGTCACAACAATAGCATCTAATATAAATAACAAGCTTCAAGTTGTAAAGGGCTCATGGTTCATTGTTTGCAGTTTTATAAAAAAAAATAATCAAAATTACATTTTCAAAGAAATTGAATATGTCAATGCCATGCAGACAAATAAACAAAGAGTTCTTTCAATGAGCATGACTGGACGTTTCGTTGCTCACGGCATTTTGACGTCAAATTTGCACACCACTTTAAACAATTCTCTAAAAAACAGTATTCATAATAAACACAGATTAATTTACATTTTATTGAGAATTTTAAAAAGCTATAACTATGAGCCAACATGTTTTGCCAGGAATATTCAAACTATTTAAAGTTTGATTTTGAATTGAAATATATTGGACAACAAAGTTTGTTCTGACCCTGGAGTCACCTGTCCCTCTGTGTGTCTGTACACCATGTTACATGTGTGAGCTCCATCCAGCTTCAGTCCATCTTCGTCTGCAGCATCTGTCCTTAATGTGCGTTACGCAAGTTCTGTTATTGCATTTGGGACAAGTGTTCCATGTCACTTCTCTGCCACAAATGTGACTGAGCTCTGGCCAAAACCTGATATACTACACTCTGCATCATCACTAATTTGGTTACAGTGATACCATATCTGAGTAGATCTAATTAGAGGCTTACCAACAGCCCAACAGCTCTCCCTCCTGCTGTCTGTCCCCGCAAAGGGTGTGAAAGTGTCTTATTTGTGCACCTATTAGCAAGCACACATGCATACATTCATGCAACACACTGTACGCCGTGCGTGTGTGTGTGCGTGTGTGTGTGGTGTGTGTGTGTGTGTGTGTGTGTGTGTGTGTGTGTGTGTGTGTGTGTGTGTGTGTGCACACTAAAGAAAGCTGCAGTCCACCTGGCAGGCCAGTGAACTTAATGAGACTCGTATTCATGCAGCATGTGCAGTCACATCCGCTGCCTGAGGCTCCGACCAGGTGCTCTGACACAGCCCATATTCAAACAACACGAGCAGGATCTCCCAGAGGCTGACCAACATTATGTACCACCCAGAAGCAACGTTTACAAAGAAGCAACAAACATTCTCCCTCATTAATATTATCTGACTATGACTAACCTTAACCCTAACCCTACTTTAACCCTAACCCCCCAGTGACTTTGACCTTTGACATCTAAAGTCTAACCAATTCATCCATAAGTCTAAGTACACATTTGCACCAAATTCGAAGGAACTTCCTCAGGCAGTCATAGAGATATTGTGTACACAAGGCAAAATAATAGCTTTTTGAGGTCACAGCGACTTTGAAGTTCAACGTTTTACCATCAGACTAACGAGTTCATTCTTGAGTTCAACCGAACCTTTATCCTGAATTTGAAAGAATTCCCTCAAAGCGCTCTTGAGATAATGTGTTCACAAGAATCGACGTATGTACGAATGCATGGACAACCTCCACACATTATGTTTAATCACTTAAACATGGAATTGGAATCTCTCTTTGCACCACGGTCTAAAAGCAGTGAGAAACTTTTTAAATACGTGTGTCGTTGGCTCAGTGGGAAATTTCCTGGCCTGGTCTGGCCTGGGTCCACACTCGGTCCAGTCAACTCAGACCTAACAACACAAATATACTAATGAATCACAGCTGCAGGGTCTGAAAGGAAGGCCTCCTCCACACTCCACTTCCCAAAACCCTCTGCAAAACATTCCCTCACTCTCTCACTCCCTCTGCTTTCTTCATCACTCGTTCAAGGGGATCTAGACCTGCACTCAACAGTACCGTTTCTTTGCTTACAATAATATCTGTCTGTTTTAGCTACTGATGAGAGACTTCCACAGACCTTTATTCCTGATCCTCAGACTCCCTTGGAACAAATGTCCAACTTTTTAGGGCTCGTGATTCAAGGAGTGACCCATGGAGGAGATGAGTGTTCAAATCTGTTGGGCCTCCAGACGTGTGAGAAAGACTCAGGGTTTACTTTGTAGCCCACAGGGTCGTTGTCTGCTGTGATCTGACGCTACCAGGGTGGCGGTGAAGGGCACGATAGGACTTTGAAGTTGAGGCATGTGTGTGTGTCCAACATGCATCATCTCCCCTAATGTTTTCTCTCAAATGTGACCCCTGGTTCCAGTTCCTTTCCAGCAGCTGACCACCATATGTAAAAGGGCCGCACAGGTCCACTGAATCCCTGTCTAATGGCCTGCACAGATGCCACTTTCCTGGAACAATTCCTCCTCTGTGCGTGTGTGTGTGTGTGTGTGTGTGTCTTTCTCCATGCAAACAGATTTTATCGTTCCACACATTTCCCCTTCGTATGTTTCACCACTGTCTGGAAACAATGAAAGGTGCGAGGGTTTGGGGGGAGCCGAGAAAAAGTGGAAGAATTCTGGAAAATGGCACGGTGGGAGAAAGGGAAACACATGAGGGGGAAAGTTATGCTGCTGTTTGGACAAGCGTTGTTGAGGGTAAGTAAAAAGGGAAGTAAGTTAACCAACGGCAGGTCAGTTTTGAGGGGAGGAGAGAGGAGGAAAGAGGAGGAGAGAGGGCAGACTATTGGCTTTCTAGCAGAATTCAGGCTGTCAAGGGCTTCAGAGACACTGTTTGTGTAGTTTGGACCAGGCCTGGTAGCACGTGCGGCACGATGATGGAAATCCTACACTGACTCAAAACAAGCCAACTGACCTTTTCATCTAACGGCCCTTGAATCGGTCTTAATATTCTGCCAACGTGGAAATGAATGAGTGCTTATTACATATGTGGCAATATCACAGACACTGGCCCCTTCAATACAGGTGTGTGTGTGTGTGTGTGTGTGTGTGTGTGTGTTGTGCGTGCACATGCCAGTGTCGTCTGTTTGTATTTCTTTCGACATCCAAGTGCATTCCTGCTGTCAAGCAACAATAAGGGCGCATGTGAAACGAAGCAGAAATAAACTTTATAAGCATGTAATGATGTCAGGTCTGTTCTCAGCTCACCGTCCCGCAGCAGCAGCGGAGAACACAACCACAAGGAACTGGGCTCGACGATAGACGTTAAGACCTCAGTCACAGTAAATGAAGTTGCTTCATGAAGGTGACCAATCTCTCATCTCATTTTCGTCCGCTTATCCGGGGTCGGGTCGCGGGGGGAGCAGCTCAAGCAGACCGTGACCAATCTTCTTTACCAAAATAATGAGATCACAGACAGTGTGATAAGAGTTCCCACTGCAGGAGTCACCATTTTGTTGTCTGGACTTTGTCTGAATTCCAAACACAGAAAAAAATAACCGTCTGACCCGACATCTGCCTGAAACGATATAGCCTCTAACTTTTCCCTGAGGAAAAAATAACAAAAGACGGAGCAGCGGCTGCAAAAGTGGAGCCAGAGTAAAATCCTAAACAATATCAACATATCAATAGCACACAGCCAAGCTTATGATTAAGATCAATGGGAATTGATATTTTCCTTTTCCATAGATCTTAGACAGTTGGCAGTTTTTCGTCAGAAATAGGAAACTGACAGCCAGCTGCGGCTTGGCAGGTAGTGAAGCAATACAACTTTTTGAAATGGAGAAATGCTCCGACGCCATTATGAACAGAGACACTTATATGCAACATAAAATAAATCTTCATATTGTGGATAAGTCAAACCTGTGATGTCGACACAAAGATCCCAAAGATCCCAAAGACGCTCAGATTGCAGATCAGCAGGCTCTGCTCACTAACTTCTCCAAAAGAGGACTGCTTCAGGCATCCCAAATGAACATACTGTGTCCAGGGTCTGATTTCATCTATATGAAATTTGTGCATTGCCTGAGTTCTTTTCCTCCTCATTACCACAAATTATGTACACGATCAGTTACACCACAAATCGTGATGTGTGTATCGAGTTTAGAGGCTGAAATCAGATTAGGCAAAACATTATCGACTCCCAGAGGAGACTGAGTTAGGACTCACATGGTGGCAGATGACAAAACAATAATCTGACAAAAAAATATTTTATAAGAAAGAGAGAAAAGAAGAACAACACCTTGAAACCACCAATGTAGCAGAGTTTTCGGGCACCTCGGGAAAAACTAAATAAGCTGTAAAAACAAGAAGGACATCAACGTTATGTTGGCGAAATTTTTAGCAAATGTAATTTAGACGTTAAGCAAATAAAGGGTAAAATCCATCCATCCATTATCTATACCGCTTATCAATTGAGGGTTGTGGAGGGCTGGAGCTAGTCCCAGCTGACATTGGGTGAGAGGCGGTTTCACCCTGGACAAGTCGCCAGTCTGTCTCAGGGTCAACACACAGACAAACAACCGTTAACATTCACACCTGTATTAGCCATCTAGTCTCCAGGTAACATCATGTGCATGTGTTTGGGCAAACGAGTAAAATTTAAAAAAAATTGCCGCCTCACTTGCCATACCTCTGCATCTTTGACTTCCCATGGACAAATCTGATTACACAACGATTCTGAATACACATTTACCCATTCTTTCACACATTCACAACTCTCTGTTTCAGACAGTTTTACACATTTACAATCTGATTACATGCACATGGATTGATATTAATTTAAACAACTCTACACGCACACGTACAGACAATTGATATTTCTAGAATACTGGCCCCGTCTCTGTCTGCTACAAATCTGTGTGCTGCTGAGCATGGCAGCAGTGGGTTTATTAAATTTCATGTACTGCGACTATAAGCAACCCCTTTCACATACATCTATCTGACCTATGTGGTTTAATCGTGATTGTCTATACGAGCTAAAAAAATGTCATGAGATAAAAATGCCAAAGGAGACAGAGGGCCGAAAGTATTGGGTTTCATTTTATGATGCTGCACTGGAAATGTCTGTCAGCCTGGAGCAGTCTGATGGCCCCAATCTCTTAGAACAAGCACTATGACAGACAGCCTTTACATTTTCATTCAAAGGTGCAAAAAGCAGAGAGATAAAGAGACCCGGTACTGCACCATAGCATGTCTAATGAGCTGACAGAGCAGGAAGAAAAGCTTTATGTCTGAAAGTGCCAGAGTGATGGCAGTGATGGGAGGAGATTGCCTCTGGCTGATGGAGCCAGTGGAGAACTGAACAGGTGATTCTCTAAGGCCTAACGTCACCTTGTCAAGCACTTTTGTAGGAACACAATTAATAGTCAAATAGTATTGACTGATTGGTAACAAGGGACTTTAAGTGTGCCAGAAAACTTTTTCCAAACCATTACACCACCAGCAGTAGCCATGTACCTTTGACATAGGGCAGGTAGGGTCCATGGATTCGAGCTATTGGGAACCAATTCTGACCTAACCATCTATGTGCCTGAGCGGAAATAGAGATTGATCAAACCAGGAACATTTTTCCAGTCTTCAATTGTCCAGTTTTGTTGAGCCTGGGGCCTCAGTTTTCAATCGTTGGCTGAGAGGAGTGGAACCCGACGTGGACTCCTATTGTTGTAGACCTCGGCCTCAAGCTTGGATACGTTTCTGCTCACCACAGTTGTAAAGAGTGGTCATCTGAGATACTGTTGCCTTTGTGTAAGCTCCAACCAGTCTGACCATTCTCTTCGGAGCTCTCCCATTCTGCAAGTTGTTTCCATGTGTAGAACTCCTGCTGGATGTCTTTTTTTACACCATTTTGAGTCAATTCTAGACTGAGCCTCAGCAGTTCCACAATTCTCAAACTAGCTCTTAAGGCACCAACAACCATGCAACAGCAAAGTCACTGTTTCATGGGACAATCGACTTAAGCTCCTGACCTGTATCAGAGTGACTTTATACTACATGACTGGCTGATTGGTTAATTGCAAGATTAAGCAGGTGTATATGTGTTCCTAACAAAAAGCTTAGTATGTGTAAAACCTGAATGACCCTGTAACAACTTCCCTTTTGTCATGCTCCTAGTCTCCTGCCTGTGCACGAGCTGATAACCACATCAGTTCCCGCCCATGCACAACCATAAACCAAACTTGAGACCGGCTTAAGTTTCTGTGCCGCCGTTTCTTTTTCTATGGGTACTTTAACGGAAAATAAAGCAAAGAAGAAAGTGTGCTTACAGGGTAGATATGCGTGTGTGTGTGTGTGTGCGTGTGCATGTGCACAGGATCATCTGTGCAACATCTGCTCAACCAGCCCAAGGCTCCTCGCCTCTTGAGAAATGGGTCACGTTTCCCGATGACGTCAAAAGTCCTTCTGCCGCTCCAGTTTGTGGAGCTTTGCCAAAACCACCACATGCCATTCCTTGTCCTTACAATGGAAACACTCTCTCCAAAACCTTGATGAATCACCTGCCAAACCTTCCCCCCAATTCTTCAATCTAAACACTGAAGTGGGTCTGGCCATGACAGCACGACACAGGGTAACGGGTTGATTATCCACAGAGGAAAAAACACACCAAAAAATATTTGTCAACATTTTACATAAGCTCAAAAAGAAGGCCAGGATAACTAAGAGGTGAAAGAGAGGTACAGGTTATAGACAATGTTGGACGCACCGCTTTAGAATAGAGCAGATGTGTAATGTGGTCTCAGAGATGATCCAGGATGTGAGGTTGCTAAACTATCTCAAGTCTGAGGAGAAGACATGAAAGGTCCTCAGAGGAAAACTAAAAATCTTTCCACTGACAGAAGATGAGAAAAGTAGGGCTTTGTATTTGCAAGGATACTCCTAGTACCTCCCGGTATTGTCAAGTCCATTATCTCACAATATATTGTGTTACAATAAATATTGCGATGTGTAGCAACACTCTACATATTTTTGGGCTGTACACTGAACAGTTGGCTTTGTCAATAAAGATGTATGCAGCTCTGCACTGATATCCTCATGTTTAAACAATATATTAGAAAATAATATGGATATTCAGAGCGGTTCTATCGAGGAAGACATTACTGTGAAAGTCAGCTGTGTCATTACTTTTACACAGCCCTGAAGAGAAGATTTCATTGAAACCCTCCAGCCCTGAAGGACACAACACAGGGTGCAGCAACAGCATGAATGGAACAGCAGCTAATAGAAAATATCATGGAGAGAATGCTTAGAGTCAGAAACCTGAGGTAGTCAAAAAAAAAGAATCCCCCCTTAAAATAAATTCCCTGTGTACCCATTCTACCCATTCAAACCCTTTGTTGAATCCCATCACCTTCACTTTACAGAGACTTCACAGAAACACACAGAGCATGTTGTATCTGTGTGGACGAAGGGCAGAGGATGGAGATTCTTTGGAAGATTTCTGAAACAAGGCTAAGAGTCTTATCAATGTGGCTCATATGTTGTCATTGCACGTGTCTTTCTCACTTCTGGTTTCCCAGCCCCAAGCGTGACCAGCACCAGCGACCGTGGATCCGGGGTGGCTTGAGGTCCGTAAAGAAATTAGCCAGTTAGCTGAGCTATCTTGGGAAGGAAGGGGTGTCTGGAACCAACAGTCCACTATCTCCACGACACAGGACCACACACACACACACACACACACACACACACACGCAGCCTGCTGTTCATAGCCATTGATTAAGGCCGAGTATAAACGGATGTCACCTGCACACGAACACATCAGCCTTGACATCATTTAGCGTCTCCAGGCAATGCAGAGCATGGCAGTAACAAATCAATGAGACCTTGAAGAGCCAGTCTGCTAAGCGTTCATGCAGGTCTATGTTTGTGTGTGTTACAGTGTAGTGACGTTTATTGAAAATAAAATATAAGGTCCTGTCTCTTGCAGGTTTCTGGTGTTTTATTAAAGTGTTTGATAGATCTAAGAAGATATTTACACTTTTGTGTATAAAAGACTATCAATGGGTGATGCAATAATACTGTAGCTTGCCACAATTTATGAAAATGCAAATAAACGTCGGTCAGCACTGAAGTGAGCCAGACCATCAAATTCAGATTAAAGTGCTCAGGTGTGATTTGGTGGTTTGCACCTGGCTGCCTCCACCAGTGAGCATCAAGGCCAGACAGAGGAACAGGCATGACTGCAGACGACCACTGGGGATTTCATGGATGTAATTTGGCAGCTGGTAGAACAAGGCTGGAACACGACATATAAGAAATATGCTGAAGTGGGCAGCACTAAGAGACATGATGGCGATGAGTATCATCTCTTAAATGTGAGTCATTAAGCCACTCGAGCTAATTTCAGGCATTCCGTATAATCTCCTGAAATCAATCGGAAGGGAAGTATGTGATAAGGCAAATGCACATATCAGTTGACTGCGGACAATCTCCGGAAATTCTCCTGCCAGCCCTGCAGTGAAAATTGTGAATAATGTCAGAGTGAGTCCATGTGAAATGGAGCAGCGGATTATACAGAGGATTCAGTGCGAGTGAGTGAGCAACAGACGCACAGCTAAAAGAAAGATATCTCAGGAGGAAAGAGGAGCCTTACAGTAGAAGACGATGAAATCTAAAGAGCATTTGGTGATAAGAGCCGATGATTAAAAATAGCTTTAGAGAAACTAACTGTGAAAAGTTGTGTCCAGGTGGGTCATGCTGGTATCATAGCTCAGAGAGGTGGAGGACATCACAAAGTTACAGAATTCCAGTTTTCTGCACATTTTCATATCGATGGACTGACTGCTTTGATACTTTCAAGGTATTTGTATTGCACTTATATGCCTAAAATCTCACTTTCTACAATATCTGACATGTAAATATTGACTGCACTTGGCAAATTGAAGGGAAAAAGGCTCCTTCAAGTTTTTTATACATTAAAAAGTAATCATCATATTGCTATTTTTTAATTGATGAAAATAACTCATTTCCTTGAACTGACCATCAGCGGTCTGTGTTTACAAAGTGGATTCATAAAAGGGACCAAAGTGCCAGAAAAGGATCCACACTGTTTAACTGAGTATTATAACCAACATACCAACATTGGTATTTGTCCATTAAAAAATGTAACTCATATAGACACTGTGTACCATCATGCAAATAAGGCACAGCGCTATAGCCATACATTGCATTTTTAATATCGGACTAATTGAAAGTGACTGTGCGAAAACAGCCCTTAACCCAAACCCTAAGACTCTCGGCCCTGCGAGGGTTGAAATAACCTGACTGACAGACAGATGTACAGACAGATTTTTTTTTCTCCAACATATTTAGAGAGTAAAACATAGCACTGAGCGGGGAACAGCAGAAGCCTTGTTGGCTGCAGGGACAGACGGGCTCATGGTGAGCCAGTGAGGCAGCGGGGCTGGACGGACGGGGAGGACTCACCAGGCAGAGGTTACAATAACACATTTCCTCGCACCGCGCCATCAGGCTAGACACACATGCAGCTTAGTGACTGAACCTCATAACATTCAAGTCCAAAGGATACTAGTTCAAAGTTTGAGCCCTACCTGTGATAGACACATGTTTCTTACAGGAATTCAGTTGGTAAAGCAAAGTTTTTGTGGGAAAAGATCTGGTATCAAATCTGGTGGAATATAAATAAATACAATAAATTATAATTAATTAATAAGTTGACTCTACAATACATATTCTGCTTATAATAATAACTCCATTACATATATGAAAGCCATTGCTATTAGTTACTTTGTTTTGCATATAAAATATAATGCAGTCTGACAGGTTAAACTGCCTTAGAGTTTTGAAATGAACTCGGCTATGACAATATATTAAAGTAAAATACTTTTTATATACTATATAAAGAATTGAAAATTTGAATCCAAAATGCTCCTTAACTAAAGAATAATAACACATCTTGTATTTTGGAAACTGTGATGAAATTACGAGGTTGTAATGTTTTGTGGAAATTGTGTACTTCATGAACAATTTGGATCAAATTAAAAATAAATGCAATAGCTCGTCCAGTTGTAGACATGTGCAGCCAGCCAGGCAGGGTATTTCTAAATACAATCATCCCTCGGTGAAATCTGCGTCACTCGTCATGTTCCTGAAATAAATAATCAATTAATAGCTGACTATATTTGGATGTATTGGACAGCCTCAGTCAGAGGGGTTCAAAATGTTCCTGCCTGTTAAATGAAACGTAGCAGCAGCAGCAGCAACTGTGGCCTGTTCTGTTCCTAACAGAACCACGACGGTCAGGCTGAACCTGAACGAGGGATTGGCTAGGATTACGGACGCCAATCAAAGATCATGAGATCAATTTCTGAGAGACCATATTCCCAGATGTGCCCATGCACACTCAGGAAAGGGAAATTAGCAGTTGTTTCTTCCATTTGTTTTTCACACATCCTCCTGATGGCAGCTATTTACGTCTAGGACTGCACTCCCCCCTCCAACTCTCCACTTCTACCTCCCTTTCACAAACATGCACATATGTACACTCTTGCACACACTTCCCGGGGCAATGTGAGAGTGTCTATTCATTCGGCAGAGGCCAGCTGCACACCTGGTGACAGCCCAGGATGGTGATGTTGGCTCAGGTCAGAGTGTGCGGGGAGAGGAGAGCCAGGGAGGGGAGGGCTGGCTGAATGGGCCCACAGGCCCGTCCTTCAGGCTGTGCTCAACCTGCACATTCCAGTTCATTCAGCAGCAGTGCAGGCGCAGGAATGTCCCCTCATGTAAGGGATCACTGTCTTAAATGTGGGCTCCTCGTGTGATTGAAAAGGCCCTTTAAGAAGATAAATACAGATGAAAGACAAATGTGTTGCGTACAGTTCCCCAAAGTGATGTTCTGCCGTACCGGATATGTACTGGGAACTATTAACCTGCCCATCCTTTACAGGAGGAAAACATTGCTCCAGCGTTACTCACAATTTCTTGTTTTCGCACATAGAGCTTGGAATTTAACTTGACCTAAATGTGTTGTTACTACTGAGAATCAAAATTTGTCATTTGTACAAAAAAGTACTATAACTAGTAATTATTTATTTCCTTTTTTAGTGTACTTCATGAACAATTTGGATCAAATTAAAAATAAATGCATATTTATTTCCTTATTTACACAATGTTCACAACGGATAACATTATCTTGTTCATGGCAATTGTAAAAACAGCTATCATGAATATGTCTAAACATCCTAATTGTGCTCATATCCAGGTGTGTAAAATGTGTTTCTCTTGTCAGGCTCTGCTCTCACTTTACCTGGATTTTTTTGCGGGTGGACCAGACTGGCGCTAGGTGTGAATTATGAAATGTGGGCCATCATGATGTCACATTATATCATGATGGCCACATGCAGAAGTATCGGCCGGACAGCTGACGAGACATTTCAGGAGCTTCAGGGGCAGTGTTTTAATGAGGACGAGAGAAGCTTCATTTACCGCTCACTTTGGGCTTTTTAACTTTGTAGAACTTTTACAATAACAAAAAAACTCAAACTCAAAATGTTTAGTTTGTCAGGTTTGAGCGACTGTAGAAAACATGGCGGCCTCCATAGAGAGGACCTGCTCCCTATTTTATGATAAAGTGTTTTAAATATAAAGGGCCAATTCTAGGGTTAAGAAAAAACTATTCGTACAATTTAGATGACACACATTAGTGAAAACATCACTAGAATTATTTTCTATTCAATTTTTGCCAAAAGATCTCTTTCACTTAAATCTTACACACTGATCCTTTAAAATTGACTTTCCAATGACAAATCCAGACCCCCAACCAGCCCCTACACAACAATCTCAGACACTGCCAATGTAGACGCTTGGGTTTTTACAACATCAAACATTTGAGAAGTTGGGCTTCTGTTAAACCAAGATTTTATGTTAATAATCCTCATGGTTAATTATCAGAAAGCTTATTTTTATGGTAATGCAACTCAAATCCAGGTATCACATTATATGCAAATATGCAAGTGAATTCAGTCATTCACCAAAACACACACTCTCTCCTCTCTTTCTCCATCTTTGCCTCACACACAAACACACTCATGCAGAAGCACACGCATCCACATACTGTACGCATACACACATTTGTGCCAGGAACATTCTGTTCACCTCCATCAGAGAAATAGTCGGTCTCTTATGGTAACACAGAAAACCTGAGTGTCATAATTACCTTGGTCTAGAACGGACAGCAAAAGAAAGTACAGAGTGTAATCTATCCTTCAACACGCACAGAAAAATGCTATAATTCGCTTAAATCTCCGCCATTCTATTCAAATAGGAGGCAGTTATTAGAATCCTGAGGTGTTAATATGTGTGCTGTGTGTCAGGACTGGAGGCCTCTGCCTGTCTAACAGTTCCAGCTGCGTTGGGTTGTGTCTGTGGTTGGAGGCCCTCCGTGTTTCTCCGAGCGGATTCAACCTCTCAGCCTGCAGCATCTGGCAGCCATCAAGCTGCTGGCAACACACACACACACACACTTACGTCCACACACATGCTCACACAGACGTGCTTCCATAATTTCCATGGTAATCCGTAGGGAGCCAGATCGTGGCTGTGCCAGGGGTAGGGAAGAGATGGAAGAGGGGCACTGCACTTACTGCTGGACCTCTGGTTTGGTTGGCTTAGGTGATCACAGACACGGGGCAAGAATCAGGATATGAGCTACTCATGTTGCCATAAATGAAGGTAATGAAAGAATTGGACACATATGGTGAGCCATGTAATGGAGAGTTTAAAGAATAATTCCACTTTATTACAACTTGGGTCTCATTTGCGTAGTTTGACTATTATTGCTGTTGGTAATAACAACATTGTTCTCATGCAGGTAATTTCTGAGAGCATGGCAACATCATTAAAAAGTGTTTAAGTGGAGTAATAAGAAGGACGTTAGACGATTATTTACCTTTTAAAGGAACAGTTATACACTACATGCCACAGGCATGACTGGGGTGGTGACTGTTGATGTTGTGACATCACTAAGTTATGGAAGTCCTGACCTGGTCCTGGTTATCTTAAAGACACAGTTTCTGTATACAGGCTCTGGGAATTTGTCTGTGTATTGAATGCAAGGATACGTTTACAGTATTTTTATAGTGCCACCACTTGCTTTAGGATCAAAAATATGTTTTTTCCACTAGAATGGCTACTTAGTAGAGTTCATACCCCACAAAGGCCCAACAGTCCCCTTTTGAAACTACATTTAAATTGACCAGATCCAGATTTTAATTTGTTTTTCTTACAAAATTCCTGACACTCACCTTAATGAGCCTGATTATTTTTTTGTCAAGATCAACTAAAAACGCTATACCTCGCAAAGTAAAAAGAAAGTGAAATCATGGATCCGCCCCATCTCCAGATCTGTACCGAATTTGAATTGGTTCTTTCCTGACCCACACTGCATCCTCCCAGTAGGTTTCATGTTAATCTGCCCAGTAGGTCTAATATAATTGTTTTTACAAACAAACATACGAAAACAGTACAGGACCTTTAACTTTATAAGCAGGTAGGAGCTACTGGTTATTTTAGAACTGTGCAGAAGGTTGGTTTGGTGAAAAATGTGTGTAAAATATTTACACCGCCACACACATCAAACCTCACTTTAATGTGGCACACACTGGGAAGCCAACATGGCAGACACAACACATTCGAATTGGGTGCACATCATGCGAAAGGTTGCTACTCAGTTTCAGTTGAATGCGAGACCCTTCCACCATTCCGGGGCTGAGAGTAAGCCTGCTGTTTTGCCTGGCTACTAAACAAAACCTTGAATGACCTACTTTCATTTCTACCCCAATTCCTCCACCCTTTGCCTCCTTGCACACACGCACACCGCAGCTAGTACACTGGGACTGGATGAGGATTCAAAGTGCAAAGTGAATCCCCCAATCTCAATATGCATGACCCCGTCCTTATATCAGCTTCCTTTCCAAATGCAGAGGGAGGCTTTCAGCGAGACCATTCCTAACCCAGAGGCCAGTCAAGTGAAAAGAAGAAAAAAAAGTGAAAAGAAAAATGCGATGAGGCTATGTGTTTAGAATACAAACAAGCTGTTTGGGATGAGAGTGCGCACTGGCCCAGTAGTAAATCACTGCCCTACAGGCTATCAACAGCCTCCTCCATCCAAAACACAATTCAATTATGGATGGTGGAGCAAAAATAGAGTAACAGGAAACATTTACAACAGCAACAGTAATTGTGTTTGGATCCCATTCCACAGGAAGTCATTATCATAGATTTCAAGAATATCTTTATCATCCAAGTTAAGAAAGAATTTCCTCCGCTGGTTGGGATAATATTTGTGTTGGTGTCAGTGAAAGGACAGAGCGCCGAGGAGCGGGAGGAGTCACCGACCGAAACGAGAGGTGTTTCCAACACCTCGCTGAGAGAGACGCAGAGGCAACTCACTAAAGTCAACTCCCCTCCCTGCTTTATCAGTTTCTGCTCAAACTCTGCAGCTCAGGTAGGCTTGGTTAGAAAAAAAGCATTTGACGTGTGCTGGCAACATGGCAGCCTTCTTTCCTCTGCTCGCGAGGAGTGAAAGTTCCATGACAGAGCTGATGTCTGCAGCAGGAGAGACCTGGACTCGAATTTCCTTACACGCTGTGAAAAGCGATCCACACCACAAGTCCACACCTTTTCCTCCAGTTCAACATCCCGAGCTGAAACACAGAGGACTGGCCTGTCATTTTGTATTAACCCACGAAGACGGACTATACCGTGGAGGCCCCCAGCTAACCGCTAAGAGATCAACTGATAAGGACTTTCTTTTATTATGCCAGTGATTGGGAGGATGACCAGAGCATTGTGAGATCCACCCACTTAGCTGAGCTGATAGAGGCTGCTAGCCAATTTGTAATCAACAGGAGGGCGAATGGCTGTTTATTAAATCTACAGTTGAGCAGATTGAAGCGTAGCCTCGGAGCCTGGCTTTGGCCGAGCGGCAAATGGCAACAGGGTACCTTTAAGGCCTGATGGCAGATGGATTTATTTATAATCTGTTTATTTTTTGGATTAACTGTTCTTAAATAATGACCATCAATCTGAAGGGGCCATTAAATAAGACTTTGTGAGGGAAGCTTCCTGTAGAGGTCACTTCCTGTGAGCTGCGATCCTCCGTACAACATGACACTATCCTTCAAACACTTCACAGACGCGGAGCTAATGCAAACACCATCGGGTCAACAAAGTGCAGATCTAACCCTCTATCATGCCTCAGTCTCTCCTGCTTCTTTACAACATCACAACTCTATTTGACACAGCGAAAGCGCAGGACTGTTAAAACATCACACAGCCCCCTCAGGTCATCGAACTGAGAAGCACTACCTGGAAAAATATGGCCGCCGCGCTTCTGTGCAACACTCAATTTTCTTCTGGAGGCAGTGTGGGTTGGTCACTTCATGCCGTCTAACGTCGCCCTCTGTTCCCATCAGCATGTGGTGTCTGCATTGTGGCCCCTAACGTGTGTCTGACCCCCCTCAGGGAGGCCAGTGGGAGCGAGGTGATGACTTGTGTGGGTCAGCATGGGCTTGTTTACACATTACAGACCACACAGACAAGACACGGTTAAGCCAGCATATGTATGCCATGTGTGTCTCAATTACAGGCAGGCCATGACTGGCCAACTGCTCTGCACAATCGCCACACATGAGCGGGGAATGCAAGATTCAGGCTTTTCTACAGAAACTCTATTGGCTTTTTGTAGCTCTTATTTTGTAAACTATGAAGACAGGCTAAGCACGGCTGTTTTAACGTGCCACAACAAAGGAAAACAAAAAACAAAACATCATCATAATAAAGATGATCCCGGCCTGGTGGAGGTGTTGAAGCAGAAGAAACAGAGATGTGATGAATGATGTTAGACAGATGTTGTTTTCTTGGTATGTTTCCTCCGTTCTGCTCAGGTTTTACAGGGGCAACAAAAATCTAAAACAGACCAAAACATGTTAATTGCCACAGTGGCATCAATGAGAGCAGTTAACTGCTAATGTCTTAATTTTAGGGCTATTTTTATTGTTCTCTAGGTTACTGCATTTTGAATCCCTTAGGCTAATGGGGTCTGAATCTTAATGTGATGGTATCAATTATTTCTTTACTGTTTTTGTATTAGGTGAAATAGTGCATATAGCTTTAGCAATAACAACAAATAATGCAGCCGGGTTGTGCAATGTTCACTCTTTGGATGATCAAAATATCTGAATTTGTTGGTTTAGAATTAGTTCTTTTTTACTTTTGACAATATATGTAAAAATGTTGCATGATCACAGTGTGAGATCACACGTAGTAAAACTGTATTATTTTAGGCAAAAAGAGATAAAAACGTAAATTAACATATTTCTTTTTAAATGCAAAAAATATGTTTTCTGAAAAAAGAAGTAGTTCTTTCCATTATTTCCAACATTACTTTTTTAATACACAGCAGTGTGAAAAAATTTGACATCTGTACACATGCTAGTTTACTAAGCAAACTTTATAGCCAGCAATTGTGTTGCTCATCACTCATTCAAAATAAAAAATACATTCTCACTCCGTCACTGCAGCATAGCAACAAACGCATATCAGATTAATAAAGACTGACACGTGAATAATTTGAATCAAACCCTAATAAGAATAAAGTGTAAACTGTTTCCAATTTGTGTGTGTGTTTGTTTGTGTGTGTGTGTGTGTGTGTGTGTGTGTTTGTGTGCGTGTGTGTGTTTGTGTGTGTGTGGATGTGTGTGTGTGTGTATTTGTGTGCGTCCGTGAGTTCGTGCGTGCGTGTGTGTGTGAGACCACAAAGAAAAACAAACAAGCACACTACAACGTTAACTAGCCCCGAGAGCTGAGGGCATCTTTCAAGTGGCCGGGAGCCGACAGTGCAGCCTCTCATCTCCCAACCTAACTGCACCCACAGGTCACAAGGCGAGCTTTGATCACTGTGAAAATCTGTTTCCCATTCACATGCCCAGCATGCTCATTGATTTTCCATAAGGTGGACTGAGGAGATGATATGTTTGGTTGAGTGAAGCCCCCCCATCGCCTCTTTAACGCAGGTATGCATGTGTATTAGTATCAGAGGAGGTTTAAAAGCCAAGGCTGCTACATTCCTGGGGTTTTGAGGACAGCGAGCCTTGATGAGTGATGTGGAGCAAGTGGCAATAATTAAAATCAAGGACAGAAAGATCAAAAATGCATTTGTCATTTTTGATGGCAGTGGCTCATCTGGGGGAAATGTTTGACATAAATAACCAAGGATGAGATGAATCACTGACATCATATCCTCAGCTTTCCTTTCTCATCAACACTTAAAAGCAGCATTTCCAAAATAGCTTCCCGCTGGCAACAAAATACCAAATTTGGTTCTTTGGTCTTAAATGACAGAAGAAAGCTGCAGTTGCATCTATGCTGTACATATATCCACATGAAATAAAAGCCCTTTGGCGTGCTGTGATGGGTGCAGCCTCCTGATCATACTGTTAGAAGATAAGGGAAGGCTATCATACTTTCACATTTAAGAGCAAAGACGTTCTTGAGCTCTTATATAAACAATGGCACAAAGAATATTGTGAATTGTTATATCGGATGACTGCAAACTGTTTTAGCTGTTATCCCAAAGTGATCAAAGCAATAACAACTAACAAAAGCAAACTGTAATATTCTCAGCGCAATGTGAAACAGGATACATAAAATAAGATTAATACTAATAATAATAATAATACAAATAATAGTAATAAAGCTGTGTAGATGAGACGTCACCATATGAGACTTCTTTAAAAGCTCTGAAACCTCCAAAAATAAAACCACTGCTTAATAAAAATAATAATAATGATACAATAATGGTGAATATTCTAATTAGAGTCCAACAGTCCTCATGTTATTGGCCTTGCACTGCGCCCTCCTCTCATCTCTAACATCAAACTCGTCATTGGAAAATAAAAACAAGCCCAGAAATAGGAAAGTTGAACGGGACAGAAACTTCTTACCTGGTCCCTCTGGATGCATGGCAGAGAGGTCCGGCGATGTGACTTACTGTTGGACTGACTGTGTGCCATGTCTGACGCTATCACAGAACTGGACCTCCTGCGCCTTTTAAATACAGGGATCTCTTCCCTGGCTCCAGTCACGGGGGTGCAGCCCTCCTTGTGTCTCCCTTGGTTAGGCAGGAGCTTGTCAGCATACCTCGCCAGCAGGATGCCCAGCACTCCAACCAGGTACGCCACGTACGGTCTCCAAGTGGCCCTGACTTTGTGCAGCGAGAAGAGCGAGATAGTCCTGACCAGGCTGAGGAGAACGATCACGGATATGCCCTGGTTCAGCCGCGCTACCATGAGTGCGCCGGTGGCCACGCAGACGAGCGCGACAACGGCCGCGGTGGAGAACGAGAACAGCCGCTCCTCCTCATCTGTCCCGTCCAGGAGAGACCACGCCGCCGCTTCGCCCAGGTGGCACACGGTCAGGAGGGAGAGGGCGCTCTGGATCAGCACCCCGCAGCGGATTAGGTACACACCGACCCAAAAGAAGGCACATAGGAGGGTGAACAATGGCGAGACCACACTCCAGCAAGTTTGCAACAGCTCCGCAGCGCAGCCTGTAACGAAGTGAAGGGAGGACGATGAATGCGAGAGTGTGTTGTCAGCGCTGCTGCTGCTGCTGCTGCTGCTGGCTCCAGCGCTCCAATCTGCACATTTGACCAACAGAGCGAGAAAAACCGAGAGCGACCCCACACACACCGCACTCCGGAGGCTCTGGGAACTCCATAATTTGGTGAACATTAGCCTCACCCACGACTCGCAGCCTCGGTCACGGCACAGTGGGATGACACATGCTTTCACATAACCATTGCGATCCGGTGCGCTTGAGCTTTTTTCGTGAGAGCTGCCCTGCGCACCGGCACTGTCAGATTGTGCAGGCATGGCCATCACTCATGGCAGATATGCAAGTATGAGGAAGTCTTTAATGCATCTATACCACTGCGGTCACGGGGCAGGACGTGGGTTAATGAGAAGAACGAACACGCGTGTAATGTCCGCATGTTGAAAAAGGTACCGCGAATACGCACAGATGCGTCTCCATTTACGCACGGGGATGAGCCGCCACTGGACGCATTCGCTTTGTTTTCCCAGGTGCTGGTTGAGACACTTCTGTCCTGAACAGCATGAATGGAGGCTGGATGTCCGAGTAACTCAGATGTTGCTCAGATCTAGGGCACCGCTCCTCCGCACACACGCGTCCTGCTTTGCCCTCCTTTGTGGCGCGCCGTCTCTTTCACTTCTTCTGTCATTCTCCTCGCTTTGTGGCTCCACGCTCGAGTCCGGGCAGCAGCAGCAGCAGCGGTCTCTTTTGTGAAACATCAGTCCCGGTCCGTGAACACACTCAATCGTACACGGTGAGCTCCGTGGCCATTCTTATTATTTGGCCACTTCCCTCCTGAAATAGCAGAGGCTCCACTTACTTTCGAGGATAAACGCTGCCGAGGAATTCGAGCCGTTTTGGAGCCAGGGTCCGTCGGGTTACTGTTCGTTTTTTTGGGGGATAAATCCAAAGTGTTTTGTCACCCGCTCTCCAACCAGGCGCCTCAGCTTACACCCCCAAGTTCCGGCTCCCCACACAGGGAGCAAGATATTGCAGCAGCAGTGAAGCCCCCAAATCCTCACTCAGCCAGCCCAGCAGGCGCTATCATCATCAGATCTGAGTTTATGTACACATCATTTTATGAATATTATATTTCTTAACCTAATTAACTACACCAATTATGAGGGTTGACCTATATAAGTACATTAGTAAATGAATATGGTGCATCCACGCTTATCTCTATTGGCGGTTTCACTGCAATGTTTTCAAGCTTTAACAAACTGCCTCAACAATTAAATTATTTTTGATTAGAGCAGAAGTGTCTGGATGCTGGTGAGAAAAAAACTGGGGCTTTGCAGGAAAACTGTTTAGCTGTGAAATTCCCAGAATGCTCCTGTGGGTGCCCTGCAGCTTGACTCTTTATTCCCCCCCCTCCACACACAAACACACACACACTCTCCACAAGGCCATTGAAATATTCATCCCACTTTAAGTGTAACTGATGAGCCGTTGCGTCACAGTGGAAGGTTGCCATCAATGTTTCAGCACAAAGACCTGTCCGTGTGCACATACAGGCCTACATGTGTTCACAGTTCAAGAGGCACATGTGTGTCGCCTCAGATGTGCATGTGTGACGCCCTCCTGGGATCACGCCTTCTCACATAAGGTGGATATATATGCAAATATATAGACATCGCAGCAGGCACATTTAACCTCGCTCAGGATTGCTGATGCATGGAGAAAGAAGCTGACGTACGAACTGCAAGTCAGTCTCTGTCTCATCTCTGCAACTTGGATACTTGTCTCTCTCTCTCTCTCTCTCTAAAACATACTTCAATCTTAGAGGACACTCATTGGTATCGTGCATAGCCTCGAAAAAAAACCTAACCTCAACCTTTACCCTAATATAGTCCTAATTCTAACCTCAACCCCCCTAAAAATAAAGTCTCAAACAGGCCTTTGAAAAATTCAGGACCAGACAAACTGTCTTCAATCTGTAAAGTCTATGATCAAAATGTTCCTAACATAGACACAAAGTACAAGTACACATAAATATTTGTGCAGCAAATCCTTAATATCAGTATTGACTTCAGTTCATCATGGACAGTCTAACCAAAACCTTATCCCCAACCTTAACCACAGTTACTTCTTGCCTAACCATAACCTAACCTTAATCAAAATCAAACATAAACCTAAACCTAAACCTAACATTAAGCAAACATAAACATAAACCTGAACGTAAAACTAAGCTTAAACTTCAACTTCAACTTAACCTTAACCTTAACCTTAACCTTAACCTTAACCTTAACCTTAACCTTAACCTTAACCAAAACAAAAACAAACCTAACCATAAACTAACAGATAAACAGGTTTAGGTCCCCACAACATGAGTAACACTTTGACCACACGCACAGCACACACACACACACATACACACACACACTGTACTTTTAACCCTGGGCTTTTTCAACATCTGGTCTTCTCACAGCATCTCAATGAAGATGGAACATTGTCTTCTTAAGCGCTTTCTCATGCCACGCACTTGTTTCTGCAACTCCATAATGTCCTTCATTTATTTATGGTTCTTGAAATCTTTCCTTTCTCTCCCTGACAAAGACGGGTCAACACAATTCTCTCTTCCCACTAGTGTAGACAGAGTTCTCTGTATCCCCCTTCAGTTGTGATTAGCAGGAAGGAAGGAGAGGAGAAGAAGCGCTAACAGAGAGCGATAGGAGCTGGGGGAGGCCAGGTCCTGCCCGTCATCTCTCAGCACATGCTCACCCCGTGCCAGACAGTCCTTTCAATGCAACGTATCACACAGGATCACAAGTGCGTGCAGATTTCATCAAAAATATCAACTCTTTTTCATCTTATCAGGGGCCATTGGTTATTTTTCTTTGGGAGAGTTGAAACAATGTGGTTTATTTCATTCGTGACAGGAACAGAAACATTCCCTTTTCACAGATAAGAAGAGGAGAAGGAAAGAAGAGAGGAGTAGAAGCTGGCCAGAAAACAGGGACCCATCCACATTACCTGGAGGATATAGTGGTGCTCTCATGTAGTCACATCGATGGTCGTCTTTTTTTTACATTTCAGAGGCAAATCTATCACGTCAGGAGTAGAAGGTTGTGTAATTTGTGTGTATTGTAATAAAAAGAGGACTGGAAAATAAGAAGAGAAACTACAGGTTTTCCAGATGTGGAACAGCTGGAACAACACCCATGCTATCAAAATTGAAAGTCACCAGCTGACCTCGTTTCCCCACAAACCGTCAGTGGACAGGAGGAATGACACTGGTCACAACCTGCATCTTTAGAGAGACCTTTTCCTAATTTGTGAAAGATGAAGATGAATCACTCTGGTCTTCAGCAGCCAGTAA
This sequence comes from Pseudopleuronectes americanus, assembly GCA_038501795.1. Classification (NCBI taxonomy): domain Eukaryota; kingdom Metazoa; phylum Chordata; class Actinopteri; order Pleuronectiformes; family Pleuronectidae; genus Pseudopleuronectes; species Pseudopleuronectes americanus. The sequence goes on along the minus strand of CM076720.1, from coordinate 14,902,335 downwards.
ACCCCTGGACAAGATCACAGCAAAAATGTCTCAGTTGTCTCTACAAGCATGTCCAGGGGCCATTTTGGATTATCCGTGAGTATTTTAACGACTTGGGAACGCACACGTAATGGACTTACTCTATTTGGCAATGCTACGGTCCATTGTAAAAAGGGAATCTTTTATGAGGAGCAATTCATCAGACATCTGGTTTGGATGTTGCGTGGGGAGGGGGGGGGGCAGTCATTTGCTGTGACCTCGCTCAGACCTGTGCTGGCCTCTGGGGCCGACAGATGACAGATCTGATGTTTCCTCAGGAAGTGCGAATGTCCAACGGCCGGTTTCCTGCAGAAATGCTTAACATTTAACCACTTCACCCCGTAGTCCCCCATACTCATATCCATATAAAAAACAAAGTGATGAAATACCTCTGATGTGATTTACACTTAAAATCTGGAAGTATTAGAAGTAGCTTTCAATGTTCTTATATATAATTGTGCTAGTGCAGTGCCTGTTCCAAACCAACCTGTTTAGAATGAGCTGTTGGTTTGGCTTGTGGTCATTTTGGTTGCAATGTTCTTTCTGAAATTGTAAAGTTGACCTGCAGTAACTGGGCCTTGCAAATAAAGAGCCGCTGCTGGACTCCAGAACCCTGAAGCCTCGCTACCAATGCTGCACAAAGAGCTGGTCAGCTGTTAATTCGGAGAAACACGAGACTCAGTATGAAGAACCCCGAGATGGAGAATCAGTTGTTGTTGCATTTGTCGGAATCGACATCGTCATTTAAACTGATGAGTCCCAGCCCCCGCTGCTACAGAGCGCTGGTAGCCTGTCTCTCCAACGACACTTCACACAAGCAGATTGAGATCTCAAATGTTAGACTTCCAAATGAATGTGCATGATATATCAAATTCAGTGCGACTCAGATGGGAAGGCTAAGGAACAGAAGGAAAATAAGGGGAGTGAGAAGCTGAATGAAGTGATGGAAACAAGTTTACATTGCGTTTGGCACTTGTGTTCACAGAGTGAGATCCACTGCAGCGTGTTTACCGGCCCTCATGGGCAACGGCTGGCTCGTGGCCAAGTTTCCACTGAGGTGCTGTGAACAGGCATCTCAACACAAACACACACACACACACACACACACGCACACACACACTGACCCACACACACACACACACACACAATTGTCACTACAGTTATATACACAGACATGCATGCAGTGAGTGCCCACAGAACAGGGATGCCATAGGCCGGGTACCCGAGGAATCGACAAGCTTCGTTTTTCTTAGGAAACATCTTGACCTGCTGTTGCTTTCCAAAACTGTAATTTGTCTCTTATTACACAATCAGCCGATCCACATGTTTCAGTCTGGGTGAATGATTTCAACATCTGCCAAACTGTTTATATCAATGATCAAATTTAAGTTGATGTATCTGTTTCTTGTACTACTTTTCTCCTCCAACTAATTCAGGCTGGAAATTGTTGTGTTTTTATATTGTGAAAATATGGAAAACAAATGAGGCCTAAAAAGTCTTAAAAATAATCAAATTGAAATCACGTACAGGCATATGATATAGCTATAAGATTTAAATTTCTGGAATAAATAGACCAAACATGAAGAGAGAAAGTCCATACAATAAATGCATACTATTAATTCCCCCTTCTCAATTAATGAGAAATACAAAAAGCTGTGATCTAGAGCCGCAACAGATGAATAATAAACTGACAGAAATCTACACTTTTGATTTAAGTCACTTTTCAAACAAACCTGTCCAACACTATAGGTGAGGCATCAGCAGTAAAACTATTTTTCAAACTGTTTATCCATTAAACAACAATTCGATAAATAGTGGAAATAAAATGCACGTTGAATTAATCAGCTGCTCCCAGTTCTCGACGGTTTAGTGTAGAGGAGGACTGGAACTGACTGGCACCTTTCCTGCTATGCTTGTTGGTAAATAACACTGCTGATTCCCCGGACGTGTCAGACTGTAACATACTGTATCTAGCAAAGGGTTAGAAAATGTCACACCACAACACGTGTCCACACATATGTCATGCGCATATGACCTTAAAAGAGAATAACTTGAGGTTTAGCAGATGCATTTTTTTTTAAAGCTGATGCCAATAAAAATAAGTTTGTATTCAGACTGCCAATAGCTGTTTTGGTTTTGATATTCATGACCTTTTCAAGGCAGAAAAAGTGTCACCACCTGAAGACTCTGGAAAGAAATGTATCCAGTGGGACAGTTCACCTCTATACTAACAATTATACTAACGAACAGACCAGAAAAGCAAACTGTTTACTGGATTTGAATTCAAGACATGCATATCAAATATTGAATTTTACTTCTGGATGCCACTAAGCCTTGTGCACTTCCTTTTGAGCATTTGAAATGATAATCCAACAACTAACTCTCAGTGGTGCAGAATTTTAACTTGCCCCTGAATAGTTTTATAGTTTGGTGATTCTACTTCAAGTAAAGTTAAAGATGAGAAAAAATTCTCCAACTCTGTAACATATGAATATAATACAAAGTTACGCATTTGTTTTTGTGTCTCCAACATGCAGGTAATGTGCACATTCAGAGGGCTCAGGTTTTGGAGAACGACACGGTAGAATATTGGGATTGAATTAGAAGACGGGTGCTTAATTCACTGGTGTGGGTGGGAGCGCTGCGGGCAGAGAGAGCGAGCGAAAGTTGAAACACTGTCTCAGATGAATAATGCAATTCCAAGGTTTGAGTGGGAAAGGAGCCACACATTTTATTGCATATATATTCAGGCGAGTTAGGGAAAGTTGTGTGTGAGTTTTGAATATTTCACATGAAAGTTTTCAAAGCTTCTCTGCCATCACAGCGCGCTCCGACCATGTGGTTGGCGTGTGACGTGTCTAAGACACCAGATATCTGCCTGAGCCTGAGTTTTCTGCCAGCCCAGCGAAACTGCAGGAACTTGTATTATGCTGTATATCTCTGTCATTCCTGTTCCACAGAGCTCAGATTTACTTACTAAGCCTTCTCAAATAATGCAAAATAAAACCGTAGATCATGGTTTGACACACCAGGCAGCCCCGCGTAATTGGTCTATATTTGTTCAAGACGTGCCAGGAAAAACACCGGCCGTCCACCTATGAGTTGTCCAGCACACAAAAGTCAGCTTTCATATGGGCATCTGGGCCACGCGAGAAAGGCCAAGGGCGCTGACTGCTCACTTTTATTTTTTTGACGTCAGTTTACATGTTTTCCTAAACATGAGGAATGCCGTTGGAAGCTCGGGCCCAGAAACAGATCTTTAGGCCCCATTCACTTGTCAGGGAAACAGGGGGTCATGGCTAAAGTGCTTTACGGCATCTTTCCAGTCAGGGAAAAAAGTTGAGGGTAATGGGCATCATTTTCCAAAAGCATAATCACCTACAACAATCAAAGAAATGCTTATTGAATGCAACATACATCTGTTTAGTTCTGAAACAACTAATTACCTGGAACAGACCTCAAAAGGAGTCAACACGAAGGTGAAAACCTCTATTTTTTTTAATTTTCTCCAGGTGAAGGATCAAAAGGACCTCTATGGGGTGACAAAATCCAATAACACTCATGAAACTCTTTCCAAGTCAACTTCACTCACAAACACACAACTGTCAAGTTAAAAACACGCCTGATTTGTGAAGTGTTGGGGGACTGACATTTTGGAGACCAACAAAATTTGTAAAGTGAATGTTTACGCATGACCCAAGTTACGGATTATGACCGTTTTGATGTTTCACAGAAGCGTCTTTATTCCTAACAATCTTGTTAATCCACTGGGGATTGACATATAGTAAAGCAAGTGGGAACCAATTCCTAATGAAGCAGACACAAACCTTGCCCTAACTGTACATGAACATCACAATCCACCTTTTAAAAATCAGTCACAAAGAGTAAAGATGCTCCTGATCATCACTTTTAGTTTACAATAAATACAGTATATAAGGGAAATTATGTCTATAAACCACAAGTATTGACAATGACATATACAGTTAGCTAGAATTACTAAAAACTAGCCCAATGCACTTTTTGTCTAGATGTCAGTATGAAACAATGCTGGGATACATTTTTCTTTATCGTATGTTTAACAAGCTTGATGCAGAAGACTGGAACTGAATAAAACAGGGAAGGACTGACATATATCAGGTCAAAAGCCTACTCAGGACTTGGTGGAGACCAAACACAAAGCTAAAAGGAGAAGGACTATTGGATTTACATTCATCAAGTGGACACAAACAAGCTTCAATAGAATGTCGGATGTGTAAATAAAGAATATTTGCAAACACGTTTGTCATAAGGTTATGTTATGTAAAGCCCCTTTTCCACTTCAAAGGACCCTCTAACACCCACTAACATCTGGCTTTCATCTGCAATATGAATGGATACAATCAGCATTCACTCCCATGTCAAAACAACTCTACAGTAGAAGCAGGTTATTATCGGCTCCGGTTCAGATCGGTAGTGATGGAAACTTGACACCAAGGTGAAACAAACAGAGAGGCAAACTTCTCTAGCAACAAAGGTGGTGGAGAAGTTGTTTACCAATGTTGAACCAAAACTGTGTATACATGTTGTAAAAGTGTATTATTCACAGTGTAATTCTGCTGCCCTCCAAAAAAATGTAAAATAAAAACAGGTCAGAAAAAACATTTGTGGCAGGTTACATTTTTTACAAGGCTAAAAGGACAATTTATGGTGCACGCACTTCTAGTTGAGAAGTGATTCATTTTGACATTACAGCCTCATGTTACCTTCACAGAAATTATCCCCCCAAATTCCAGGCAGCAAGTTTTACAGATGTTACATTTGGGAAAAGAGAACAGTGATACTTATACTCTTTATTCAAAGATACCCTGAGTTCATGAATTAGAATCAGTTTCAGTGAAGAAATGAACAGATTCCAAGCAGTAACTTATAATTTAGTGACATTGCCTGGAACCACCGGCCACTTTATCCTCCTGGGGTGTAAATATGCTACTGGAGAATGTGTCCGGCTGCTTAGGGAGGACTTCATACTAAGAGGAATCTGAAGTACATGCTATTTGTCTCTCAAATACCAGACACAAACAATCATCGTGGATAAAAACAAACCTATGGACCAATTTAGGGTTCCACTCAGCCAACAGCTGTGGGCTCTCAGTGAAACATGCAGGTCAGCTTTCCTCTCCTCAGGCCAAACTCTCCAAGGTTTAGTTCCCGTACAAAAGAGTCTGGTTTTTCTCAGGGACTGAATCAAGTGATTTACTGTAAAACATGATTTTGTTTGATTTTGGTTGACCTATGATGCCTTGGCACAGAAAAATGCAGACTGACAAATAGCCAACAGGCAAAAGCTGGCACCTAAACAGAATGAGAAGCAGAGAGAAGACAGGACACCAGAGCAGACTTCCTGTCCCCAAGAAAGAAGCAGCAGCAGAGGACTCAGCCTCGTCCCAGCTTCGTCCAATGAGATTCCATCTCACGTGGCTGGCCTTCATCTTTAGATTGTGACAGCCCCTCTCCCTTTCTGCTTCTTTGGAACTTTTATTTGGGACAGAGGCTTTTAAGCTGCCATGTATCCCACGCCATTTGTACCGTTTATCCTGGTTGCCATCACAGAGCATGGCGCCGGGACACGTCAGGCGGTTCTCGGACCAGCGGCGAGGAGGAAGTTATCCATAAAGTGTGTGGTCCACTCAAGAGGAAGCTGGCTGATTCAGGCCTCCATTTACACAACTCTCCGCTCTCCTTCCCTCCTCTATCAATAACATTTTATGGGGAAACACATGGTTGATACCATAAACAGAGACTTTTAAGGCAACGTTTTTAGCTCTTAATTTGAGAGTATAAAGCATCTCCACCCCTTCACTTTTCTCCCTTTATCAGCTGAGGAGGAGGGGGGTCTTAAAAACTCCCATTAAGAACAGAGTAGGGGCAGTTGTGTAGAAGGCAGCAGACTTAAAAAAAAATCCCTATTTAGCCTTCCCAGTGGCTGTTTGACGTCATTTAATGGAGGAAAGGCTGTCTTGAGTAAACTGACAAAAATGAGAACCCTCTCTAACAGCTTACACTTGTCATTCGGTTAAGCCTGAGCATTGTAAACATCAGGGGGAAATTGTAGATGATCCTTTGCCGCGCACGAGCCGCAGCCAAGTGCAATGTGGGCGATATTTTCAGATTTAGAGCAAAATCTAAATGTAAGGAATTATTTACCAAACCAGACTCGATCTAACCTGACATAAAACATAATTCTATTGATCAACTATGAAAACTGATAAACAGCCTCATAAGGGAAAGAGTTGGGGCCTATATATTTTTCAAGTTTGACTTTGTATTGTCTCCAAGAAAAACTGAGCAATCTCGCTTTTTTCAATAATGTATTTATCCCATATTGATATTTTCTGCAATCTAAGCAATACCAGGCTCAAACCCCCACACACTGCTGCACAGGAAACAAGGAGGGACATCGAAGGTGTTTCACCCTCAACGGCAAACTGATGGTGGCCACAATGCAAACACTCCCTGTGTCTGTTGGAGCACACTATCCTCTCCACGTTTGAAGTAATTTTTCCGGCAATTGGTCAAGAACTCGCTACTTTAATATGTTTACTAGATCGCTAGGGAAATTGAGACAAATATAGTGCTGTCAGTTAGCATCAGCTCTGCACCAGCAATTGACTGGATCCATCTATAAATACAGAGCTTTGTTGGTAATAGGGATTTGACTGGCTGACATTGTTTAAACAGGGATTCCAGTGTTGGCAGAGGCAGAACATTTGTTTAATTTACCATGAAAACCTAAAATGTATTCTTGTAGTACTTTTACACATAAAATTACCAAAATACAAATGTATTTTTTTCAAAGCTGTAACATTTTGCCGTCCTTTCTCACCGGAGGATAAGCTTTGTCCTCTTTTTGTTCACAGCAGAGTAGATTTGGTTCAATTCACAGGAGGCGTGCGTGTGTGCCCCAGGATACACTGAACATTACCCCGTGTCAGGAGTGTTTATAAGAGCCTGGTGCATGCAAAGACACTCTGTACCAACAGATCCCTGTTAGCCTTTAAAGGCAAAGCCAGTGGAAATGCGTGTTATTGTTGAAATGATGATTGAGAATAAGGGGTGCAGATGTTGTAAGCTGTGGTCTGAGTTTTCCCAACCAGTGCAATCATAATAAAGTCCACAGTCTTTTAGAGGTAACATGCTAGGAGCAAGAAGATCATTTTTTTAATTGCAGGATTCTTTACATTTACAAAGGTGCCCATCACTACAGCTTCCCCAAAGAATAAATCAATCAGTCCAGGTCATGTACTCTAAACATTTGTCTTTATGCTGATGATACATTTTGCATTTCGCTCTTGATTCCCGAACAGAAGACCCTTCTTTTCTCCGTTCGGAAAAAAAAACGTATTGAGTTGTAAGCCGAGCACACGCCTGAGCCAAATTTCTCAGAATATACAGAGCAGAAACATTTCTTCGGCTCTGCATTATGCACAAGTTCACGGCTCACTGGGAGCATTCAATAATTAAAGTGCTAAAATGGCATATGTTGAAAAATTTAAACAACCCCCACTTTTGCCACTTTTGATACCTATGACACTGATTTCATTCAGAACAACACAAGCAAAGGAAGTAAATAAAGATCAAGAAAAGGAAAGCATCACATAAACAAATACATTTTTTGTTATTTACATTATGTTTCCAAATTTGATATTTTATCAATATTTGATTGGTCCAAAATATTATGACTCCTTTGCTGGAAGTATGTTTGTTACAAGATTGTGTTTATTTGGCTTTTCCATGATATGTTGGACTTAAAATATTCAAGCCAGAATGCTTTAATGGACTGAATAATTTACGTGAGCTAGCATCAGAAATCAAATCAAAAGAGACATGGTCTCCAGCAGAAAAAAAACATTGAAAACAAACTAAAAAATTTACTTGAGAAAGTGAATAACATTTCCACAGTCGGGGCGATGGGAGCAGCTGAAGTTTGTCCTATCCCTGTGGTATTAGATTAAAGGTTTAATGACTTCCAAAGGCCCAGGTCATTTCCTCTCTCTACTTCCTGGTGCTCAGACTGATGTGTGTTGGACTTGGACTCTCCCTGCAGCACTCTACTCTGCCTGGCCTCAGCTGGACTGTTCTCTGGGGAGCGGGCCTCCACGTAGTCCAAGTGGTAAAAGCCAAAGAGTTGGAGCTCTCAGGCGGACCAAACCATCAGGCTCTGGCTCCGATCTAATCTATGCTCGGCAAGAAAAACCCAGCAGGGCTTGTTATTCCTCCAGTGCACGAGGAAAGTGCTCCTTCATCCACACATGCACTCTGATTTTGGCCTCAAAGGCCAGATAAGTCTTCCACTCAGGAATCCAAAGATAAAGTCTGTTAAGGGAACATATGTCTTTGAATGGATGTATAAGCATGTGACCACGGCTGTGTGTGCGTATTTGTTTGTATGTGCAGCTGAGGGCACATGCACATCATGTTTGACTGGTGCAGCAGGCACATCTGGGAAGGACGTACTCTGTGTTTTCAACTTTCCTTGGCTGGATATTTTTGCTGATCCATGACGACTAGCAGAGAAGTGATATGGAGTTTCCATTGCACAGAGGAGAACACTTGCTGTTCCCACAGCTCCACTGGAGACACTGACATCATGTGATTTCGCTCATCGACCTCAGGACGACCAATGGTAAGTATTTAAAAAATAATACACATGTCTACCTTTAAGGGGATTTATTATATCACCGTAAAATAGCTGGAGATCAATATCTGTGTCCATTAATCAAATACAAGTTTGACTACAGCTCATGACACCATAATGTTTTCAGCTCTTTACTGTGCATGCTTGATTTTGCAACCCACTGGCGAATGATAGCCATTTGATTTAACGCTATATTCACCAGTATACTATCTCGATGGTTGGTAGTTCGATCCCCGGCTCCTCCTGTTTGCATGCCAGTGTCCATGGTCAAAACACTGAACCCCTTATCTGGCTGTGTGTGATAGAAAAGTGCTGCATCAAGGCATTTGCAATAAGTTGTATCCTGTAATGCATCAGTTGTGAACTTTTCTCTCAATGCACAGTTAATCTAATTTTGATAATAAAATAATTCTTCCAAGACTGTAATTTTGAGGTTTATTATATTATATTAATTTGGCTACAGGAGGGGTTTATTGATGGCTGTGGCTGTGCCTCAGGGGTTAGAGCTGTCGCCCTCTAACCAAAAGGTCAGCGGTTCGATCCCAGTCGTCCCCATTGCGAATGCCGAAATGTTGAGTGCTGCCCATAGATGCACTGTCCTCTTATCTGTTTTTACACTGGGACAGTCTTAGAAAATACCCTGTGTTGATGAAAACTGCAAAGTTACATATCATACAACCTTATGGATAAACCTGATAAAGAAAAGTTAGAATTTTCCTGAAAGAAAAACTGAAGCAGCTTGAGCTGTAGGAGGAAGATCACTCAGGTTTGAAGTTATAGACATGATGCTGCCTTCACATTCAGGCCTTGAGACAATAACAACATTCACCACTGCATTTTATATGGTGAGGTCGGTTGGTCTTCCCTGAATTGGAGATGTAATAAAAACTGCTATTTATTTATCTAAAAAACTGCTTGGAACACTGGTCCATACTAAAGTCGCTACAGGTCCCAGAGGTGATTTGGGAAATATTTCTTTGAGTGTGAGAAATATGATCTCATTGAATATTCTGCAAAACAACCAAGAAATCCAAACCTATTATATGCTATAACTTTATGACTGTGTCTCCCTGTGCTTATCCGCATATCAGAGCCTGCACTCTGTTCTGCATTATTAATTATGTATTTTTTCAACTGGCTCCATGTCCCCTTCAGACCACTGCTGTAAAAGAGAATGTATGCACAGTTTAAACAGCCTGTAAAAGAATGACGACAATTTAAACTAAAGACAATCTTACAGGTAATAGTAAAATCTACAGGTACAAATATGAGATGGTACATCTACTTCTACTTGCACAGTATCTGTAGCAGTGAAACCAAGAGCTGGATTCTAAGGATCTATATCTTGAGGAGCTAATACCACAACAAAAAGTACAAACAATACACAGTGATGACAACCACTTTTATACAGTAAACATTTAAGTGTGGCACTGCACTACAGTAATGTTGGTTGCTACATCCTGTTTGATTTCCCCCATTATCTCTGAGAGATAATCTTGTAAATCAGGGGCGGGGAGCCTCACCCGAGCCAACGTGGCTCACAAAACAGATTAAATGCAAAAAAGCAACTCACAAGTACAAAAACCTCGATGACCACAATGTTTGTAGCTGACAAGCATCATGGCGAAAAAACAAGAAAAGTAGATGCAGAGTGTTGCACTTTCAAATTAAGACAAATGAACAAATATTATTTTTGATGAATTAAGGCTGCATGCATAAACTGTTCAAATGGTTGATGTTAAATCCCACCTCACACTAGTAAATGATCTGAAATGTGAAGCTGAAGCTCAGTATTTAGGTGCACACACTGTATGGTCAGATTGTCTGACACAAACTGACTGCTCACACTGTGTGTTGTCTGCTATTGCCAAGCTCCACTCCGGTGTCTTTGTCCATGAAGTAGAGATTGGTTTGCTAACAATGCTAACAAGGGAGATATGTGCTGTCTTGATCATATGTGTCATTCAGTAAAAAAAAATCCCCAAAAAAAGGACATGTCAGCGTATGGACATGTGTGTCAATGAAGACGTGAGTATTTAGGTTTGGCGATTTTGCAGAGAAAGAAAGCAAACTATGCTTGAGGCTACTGGTTTGCAAATTAATCCCTACATACACTCTGATTACTGAACTGTAAGAACCCCTTTATCTCTCATTTTTTCTTTCTTTCTGTGAAATTGCTTCCAGACAGTTTTGCCATTTTGCGCAGACGCAGTGAGGGAAAATGTGCCAAGATTTGGGAATTGACTCATGACAATGATTCAACTGTACAAGACCCTGAAGATGTCAGAAACTCATCCAACAGCTCCCCACATCCCCCTGTACGCTGCACGACAAACAACACATGACAAAGCTGAAATTTGAAATCCTCCCATCTTCAAAGACAAGACTGCGTAACTTGTTTGCAGAATGATAAGACGGTCGATCTCTAGCCTCATTACAGATGGAAACCTGCAGCTCAACTGGATGAGTTGCGAGGACAAAAGTTCTTGGAGGAAATTAATGCTCCACGGTGGAGTTTATGTGCCCAGGAAGCAGCTTTAACAAGATTGAATTCTGACTGGCAAGTTTGTGGTGAGAGCTAATAGCTAAGGAGATGAAATCCTAGTCAGAAGGTGAATTTGTGAAGGATCCTTGTCGTTGTGGAGCTTCTACAACCAGAGAAAGTAACATTTCACCAAAGATTCAGTCTGTCCCGAAGAACTGACACCGAGCGGATTACAAGCAAGAATCTTCCAGTTTGTCTTAAATGCCTGTGAGTTTAACACGATGAAGGAATTGCTGTGTTTACAAGCCATGCATGACAGAATACAGCCATGTACACAACAGGAAATTAGATTATGACAGAATGCCACATATGAATCCACAATTGTAAACGTAAAATCTGAATTGTGGCAGTATTTTTTACAATGTCACACCAGTCACAGCTCATAAAGTTCTGTCAGGATTACCGAGGCTTAATTAAGATTAATTGGAGCATTTATTCCCCTCTACTTAGTGTATAAATCAAGTGTGACAGCACAGTATTGAGTCTAGCTTCAGGGGCTGGTGGGTATTACTATAGCTAGTTGACGTCCACGCACAAGGCCTCAAGAGGCAGGTGTTTTAGGCTACAGGGATTTTGACAGGCTCCATTAGCCAACACTTGACTCTGACACTGAGCAGCGAATGCAGACTGGAGCTCGCAGACCCCCTGGGTCCTGTTTACCTTTTAGACCACACTAGACGACAGTGCATCTGACAAGGAAGAATGTTGGAGATACAGCCACACTCACACTGCAGGACACCCACAGTGGGACACAGATTGAACACAATGTTACAGGAAAGGAGAGCCAGTGTTAGAATAGTATGTGAGATATAAGACATAAATGTGTTCACCTGACCAATGTGAGACTTTTGTTCTATCACTAGTATTTTTGAAAATATTTTATTTAGATGGTCGGATATTAAACCACCTGGATCCAGGGGCGGGGCCAGGGCGTCACTTACCCCCGTGGAAATTCGATTTTATATATAATTATGTTGAAGATTCAAATTTCACAACAAATACAATACACTTCTATATAGATGTGCGGTGAATGTAATTTTAAACTAGACCTACAAGTAAGTACGATGCGGTCCTTACCCTCGCAACCGCAGGGAAACGACGCGGCCGTACCAAAGAGGCGTTCGCTCGGGACTCGGCGGGAAGGATGTCAGAGCGCGCCATCTGTCCACCGGGCGGGGTCGGAGAATACTCGCTGATCATGTCTCACGATTAGGCTGAGCTCTTGAGTCGGCTCTAAAATATTGAGGTTATTCCAATGAAGTTTGAACCATAGAGACTACTTGTAGTTTGGGTAGGTGGCGCTGTTGAGCCATTCTGCCTCAGCTAACAAATATTGTCCTCGTGTTCACAGAGTCACTCTCATTGTACATGTCCATTTTGAGGCAGATTGGAGCATGTGCGGTGATGTCACAACCACTTCCTGTTTGCTATAGTTTCATAAAGGCTTAAGTGTCACAGCATGGCATCACCAGCGTCTCAAGGTTTCCTGAACAATTTTGAGGTGGATCAAAGTATAAAACATGGTACTCCCTTCACAGCTAGAGGGCGCTGTGACTATCATAGTATATTGGCATATAGAACTCTTCGGGGTGGGTTACTCATCACAAAAATGAAGTTTGACAGAGATTGGAGCCAAAACATGTCTGTTACAGCTAATTAGGGCCCGAGCACCGAATGGTGAGAGGCCCTATTGAAATTGTAAGGATTTTTTTGCATTATAATCCATAACGGCGGCTTTCCTGTTTGTTGTGGCCAAGGGGGGGTAGAGGATTTTCTGTGCTTCTGGGCAAATGAAAAATTTATAGGGGGCGATATATATCAAAATTTTCAACAGACCTGACCCATCTGCAATTAAATTTTGTGAGTATGTTAAGGCCCACAACAAGGAATTTATTTTGTCATAAGAAAGAGAAAAATAAAAACGTAGGTCTTCGCACCCATGTTTATGTAATGTCAGAAAGATCACCACCTGGTGGCTGGCTGGAGTAAAGGTCATAAACACTACTTTTACATCACATGTCATTTAGTAGATGCTTTTATCCACATTTTATGAGGGGCCATTTCGGGGGTTCAGTATCATGCCAAGGACACTTCGGCATGCAGATGGGGAAGAGTGGGGTTTGAACCGGCCGCCTCCTCCATGATAGTGGATGGGACACGGACGAAACTAAAAAAGGGAAATCAGACGTTAAATACAGTTTATTCAAAAGATAACTGTTACCACACTGATGTTTGTTTGAGTGCTACAATCTAAGTTGTGGCTGTGCCTTATATACAGTCTATGACCGATGTGGTATATAATTAATTATTATTTTACCCTTATTGTAAATTGGCAATTAAACAAAATCAGCCTGGTTTACCGATCTGCCAAGTTCAGTGAGGATCTCTCCAGACTGTGTGTTGAGGACATACTTGTTTGGTTTATTTTCATGACAAGAGAGACAGATGTGTTTTGGTCAACCTCCACTGTTGTTCAAGAGGCTACTTAATCAACGTGTCTCTTCCTGGTCCAGATAACAGTGCACAGACATATGAAACAAACAGGGAGTCCAAGCTCTATCCAGTGAAAGACTTGTATGGAGCTGCCACAGTCTTGGCGCCCAGTGTTGCCACCGTCCTCAGCGGAGAGGCAGGGCGAACGTGACAGGAAACAGTCCCACAGTGCGATTACGGCTGCGGTGACACTAACACAAGTGACAAACAGAAGGTGACAGATGGAGATAAATATTGGCTTTCAACAGTGAAATCCCTAATGAAGTATAGTTCTTTATAAAGTTATCTACATATTTATATCTGTGTGAAAAGAAACCACTTTACATAAAAAATAATAATGTCAGCACACTCTTCTTGCTGCAAGTCAGTGATGTCAGGAAACACCAGAGTGGCTTTGTTTGAAAATCTGTTAAATAACGAAGTGCAATTCATTGGAAGTGTGTCTCACTGCCATGTGAACAGATGCTGTATAACAGACATGAGTTGAACTGAACTTAAACAAAATAGATCCTGTTCAGCTGATCATGAAACTAGTAATAATTTGTATCATTGATAGATCTGCTCAATATTACCTTAGGTAGTGTCGAACGATCTGTCCAAAGCCCAAAGCTATTCAGTTTGATAAATCAACACACACATCACAAGTCTAAATGAAATTGATTACAATTTGTAGTCAACGCAAAAGTAATCATCCACAATTTTGATCATTGTTTAAATGCTTCAACCAAAAAAGAAAAACTCAAAAGATTTTTACTGGTTACTTATCTTCATCTTCTTTAACAAGTATAATACATCCAGAGTTATAGTTGTATTAGATTTGTGGCTCGCTGGTCATATGTGATGAAACATGATTTTTGATGAAATATAATAGACCAAATTATCCATTGATGAAACCACATTTAAAGTCACTAGCTCTTTTTATTTAGATATTCACCAAATTGCACTCAGGAATATCATAATACAAATAGTAAATAGATAAATGCAGATGAAAACATAACCTCCTTTGCAGAGGTAAATATAAAACACATATATTGAACCTTAAAGGTGTCTCCTACAGTGTAAACAATAATGTATAGTAAAAAGTAATAGGAGGGTAACAGACCGATCAGATCATCATTCACAACATACCAACATCGACACCACAACCAGCATCACCTCACTCCTCTCCAACTCATTTCAATGCGACTGTGTTTATCTCAGTGCTCGCGTGTTCACTGGAGCCGTACTCTCAGAGCTGCTGACTTGGCCTTACTGGACAAACTTTCACTGAGCTGGCAGAGATGATAGATTCTGTTGGTTGCATTGTTTTTCCAACATTCCTATTCGGCCGTCCTGACCATGTCATTTATAATGGCCCTGCTCCATGTTTAATTCATACAAGCCCTACCGAGCCAGAGCCTCCACACAGGAAGCTGCCTTTACAGGCGACAGCTACTCCACTTTCCTGCTTCAGATATTTTATCAAGATGGAACTCAGGGCCGAGATTTATGTTCAGCAAGCTGCACATGAAACATGAGGGATAGGCCGGGCCTGGTTCCTTCACCCATGCTAACCTCAAGCTTCAGGCCCGGCGTCATCTGGCTGTTCAACAAAGGCACTGGGTAATAACAAACTGAATGTCAACCCACACTGCAGATGTAAGTGACACGGTGTAAACACTTAGCAGTTATTTGGGAGGCTTTATCTCCGTAGCGTTGTTGTGCACTGGCATTAGCTGGATTCCTTCCAAGTTGCATCAGAGAAGCCTTTCACAGTCTAATTAGTCACTCCTGGAGCTGCTGTCAGCACCAGCATCGCTAGTGTCAAAGCACAGGCTCAAGCTGGTGATCTGTCTAAATATTTCTTTCATGAAAGCCTCATCATATCAGGGCTGCTGCTATCTAAAAAAAAAGGTCAGCGACAGAGAGGAGGAGGAGGAGGAGGAGGAGGTTGACAGGCTGTTATCAGGTGGTGTGACCCCAATGAAAAACAAGCCTGACCCCCTCAAAGTATATTAAGCATGTCGTCAGCTGATCCACAGGGAGTTCTGTGATGCGTGAAAAATCCTTTTTCATGCGTCCTCCCTTACTCACCCTCATGCTGCACGACATCGCTCAAATGGTCCAAACTGTCATCGTGCTACACAGAGTGGATGATAGGATCCCAGAGAGAAATCGACTGGTGACAAAAGCAATCCAGTCAAAATGTCCTCAAACTTAAGGATCATCTTGGATCTTGTCTATACAAACATTTCATACCACTTTCATGCGCTACAAAAATAAACGGCTTACCTAAAGCGCAAGCACTGCGGTTTAACAAACATACGCTACAAGCAATCCCCCATTACAATCCACATTCTGCAGGGGGAGAATTAGCCTGCATCGCTCGAGCTGAGGGTGGAAAGATGGTCGAGAGCGAGCGCTACAGACATTCTTGGAGTGTTAATGTCATCGTGACGGCCCGACCATGGGCCCGCAAACTGACAGACCGTCATCTGCATCTGGCCTCCAGGCACGCTTGTGGTCCGGCGTCTCCTCATGAAAGCAGCAACGGGGAGAAAATCTGCAGTTGTTTAAAGGTTACATAACACAATATTTGGAGGTGATCTATTTCTTAGAAGGACTGTGGCAGCGGTGGTGACGGCAGCAGCGGTTGTGGTCGGGCTGGAAGATTCCAATCATATGTCGGCTCGCTGGTCTGCTGCAGCCCGACACATGTACAGTGTGTTAAGTTTCCTCAATGAGCAGAGAAATAAGACTAAAGTGAAGATGCGTGCACGAATCGTGTTCCCCTCGACATAAAGGGGCACAAACAATAGTCTCACCCACTGAGGTTTCTTCATGATCTCATGTACGAGATGAAATAACACAACATGATGCAATGTAGAATGCCAGAGGCTGTGGGGGGAATCTCTCGAGACGGAGACATGCACGCATGCACAAACAGTCATATGCACGCACACATTAGTGCATGCATTACATATGTGCCTGCCACATTTAAGTATTACAATGCCTTTTATTGTTTTTCCGTCTTTTCTGATTTCCTTTCCCTCTGTGAATACTGCTTTGTGTAACCTACTGTACGGCCATATTTTTTTTTCGCCAGGATTTCTATTTACAAAGAGAAACCTGGATAATTAACAGTCTAATAAAATGCAATTAAAAAACACCCGTTCTCTCTCACACACGCAAATACACAGAACAAAAAGACACATTAACACAGAGGGGACATTCCAGACTGGAGATTGAGCCAACAGGCTCCACTGAGCCGTGACAGAGGAACACACGCTCAACCACACAGTGAGATGTTTTCACAAAACTGATGTCCAAGTAATGCATTTCTATGCTTTCACTCAGCATTCAAACACAGAGCTGGAGCCACTCATTAACTGAGGCCTCGGCATTAAATATGCGGCTCCAGCCAAGGACAGCATGTACCTCGGCATCTATAAAAGATCACTGATCACAATAGATAATGTAATGATTCATAGGGTAGAAATGTATCAAATCAGATAAGTGAACAGTAAAGATGCAGTGCTGGTTGGTCATCATAGTTTAACATAGTGCCATAAAACTCTCAGCGAGTCCAAAGATCACTTGAGTCAGATACCATATCAACAGCCTGGTAAAGTTACCTCCAGTCAGACGTCACACTTCCTCTTACACCCCCATAAATAAAGTGTTGGGTCAATTCTCAGAGATTAAAAGACAGTTTTTGGGAGAATATCTGTTTCACCTCAGAAATATAAGAAATATTGATAATGTATGAATGGCACTAGAGTGTATACGTCTGCCAAGGCTCAACAGTCTCCTAACATTACATCTATCAAACTGCACCAAATTTCACTCTCTCATAGATATCAGTTCCCTATATGTGCCTGGTTTTATTTAGTCAGATCCATTACATATTCAATGGGAAAATGTAAATCTCACAAAAATAATTTCCGTGGAAATTCGTTTAATTGTACTTTTGTAATTAACTCACAAACAAACAAACAAACAAACAGACAGACAGACCAACAAATGGACATAACCTCCTAACCGATAAACGATGTGGAGCAAGTGTATTCTTTAAGTCCTGTGCTCTAATCTATGATAATGCAGGGAGAGTTTATTGAATTATTTTGTGCTTCTAGCATTATTTTGTTTCCTATTTTACACTTGTAATATATGACTCAGGTCTGGAAAAGAAAAAAAGGAATTATATTTGTTCAAGTTAAAAATATAAAATCAAAACCTCCATCTGATATTATCAAAAGAAAAATGTTCCTTCTTCTTGTGCAGCGAGTCACATTAGAGGCAGACATACACTGAGGCGCTGCTCCCAAAGCAAACAACACAGACTGTTTCTCCTTCCCAGTGTCTTCATCAGAGGAATGTGGTGCAGGGGCTGGATTCAGATGAGCAAGGCTGCTGTCACCATAATCAGCCCAGACAGAGACGGGAGCGTTGTGTCATCAGAAGAGAACCTAAGGTTATCATAGTTCAGGATGATCTGCTCTCCCATTCTCCCTCTATCACGCTGTCTATCTTGCCCCCGTCTCCCCATCACAGTGAGCAAACAGGCCCTTTTCCATCAGCCCTTCCTATCTCTGAATGTCAATCAAACAGAGAGAAGAACTGCAGACAGCACATTTTAAACAATCGCCGTGGTGTCAGCTTCACATTAGCCACGGGCAGGACACGGAGGAGGAGGGGGTGCATCCCAGATTCCTGCTCCTTGTGTCACCAGCGGGACATCAGCCAGACACCACAAAGAACACCACGTTCCAAGTAGCTCCATGTTTCACCAACATGAGCCTTTACGGAGGTGACGATTATTACCGGGAGGCGCAATGGATAGAGCCGTCAGTGGCTGCTACACAACACGGGACACATGACATGTTGCGGGGCAGTCGTCACTGCACTGTGGCCCTGAGAATCACAGATCTTTGGTGGAGGACAAGCTCATAAATCAGCTGAGTGGTGGTTTTTTATGTGGGGCCCTGCACTATATGCTTTTATCTTCCGTATTTAACTACAGTGAGCCTGATAGATGCAGGCAGTAAAAAGGATGAAGTCTGATAAACAGTGCAGAGGCCACCATAGTAATATATCACAGCCGCCTCTGGGTTTGGCCTTCTACTGTCCTGCTGACAACACCGAGAGATAATCGACCTGATCGGTGGGGTAGCCTGCAGGGTGGCAAACACACCAAAGTGCAGGAAATCAGGTAAATGTTAAGGAAAGCAGAATTACAAACTGTTCATGAAGCTTCGTCTCATATTTCAACATAGTGATCACATCCTGATTTGGTAAAGTTTCTCACACAACGTCCATAAGTCAACTCCTTAAAGGGATAGTTCACCAAAAAATGTAAATTTACTCATCTACACACCACTATGTCGATGGAGGTGTGGGTGAAGAGTTTGAGTCCACAAAATACTTTTTGAGTTTCACGGGTAAACAGCGTTGCAGCCAAATCCAATTAAATTTTAGTAATTAGGCAGTATTGAGGCATGTTGTGTGTTTATTCTGTTGTATTTGTACTTTTGAAGACGTGGTCACCAGTTACTTCAATTGTATTGGATTTGGCTGCAACGCTGTTTACCCCTGAGACTCCAAAAGTGTTTTGTGGACCATAGCTCCAACGCCATAGTGCTCAGTAGATAAAAGGTGCATTTTCCTTTTTCTGTGAACTATCCCTTTAATTCACAGTCTGTTTTAAAGTTTCTATATTTACCACTGCGAGTTAAGATTTAAATAAAAGCACATTTTCAAAAACTACGCCCCAGACACAGGACAGCAGGTGTGTAAGCACGGTCACATTCCCATACCAGATACAATCATCTTTCTTCCATGAGTCCAGTAAATCCCCTCCAGCTACACAACCATAATATACTGACTTGTTGTCAGAACATGGAATCTGGATTCGCTTTGTATTTTTGTCATCATGAAGTGAACTGGGCAGCAGCTCTTATTGAGTCGTAATGGTGTCAAATTACAGTGGGAACAATGTGAATCCTCAGAAGTGGAGTCAGGTAGGAGCTGTGCCAACAGTCAGGGGGTGACTGATGAAGCTGGCTGAGGTTGTGGGTGCTATCTGTCTCTGCTGGTCATTGACCTGTTTGATGTCTCTGGCTCAGTGAGGAGAGGATCCTGCCAAAGCAAACTGGAGACACGATTATCCGTCTCCCATTTGAAGCTCTGCGCTAATCTCTGTCCTGTCCTTTTTTAGAGCTGTTACACTCACAGTCAATGGATTCTTATGATGTCGAGACACAACAAGCTTGTTTCCCGGCTCCGTCTGCGACTCCTGTGACACGTCTGTTTTCTGTGAGCGACATAAAGGTTCTCTACTCGTCTCCATCTGTCAGGTCAACAGCTCGGAGCTCGAGAGACAAAGCCCTTGTCAGACGGCTCATTTCCCATTTCTCACTTTTCCCCGTGAATAGTGAGCTCAAGCCTCTGCGGCACATCCGAGGCCACTGAGGGATTGTGGTCACTGTCCCTCTCCTTGCTCTCACCTTCCTTTGACTTACAATCAGACGAGCTATTAATCACACTGGTCACGCCTGCAGGAGTGAGATGAGACCCCCAAAAAGAGGAATGACATCACCGCTCGTTGCCTGTACTGTATGAGTCTGTGCCAAGAGACGACTGTGCCGCCTGGTGCTGTGTCACGTGTGCTGAGCATTCAGGAAGGAGCAGCCCAGAAACATGAAGGAAACAAGTGCGTCTTTCAAACTGCCCCATTTCAACATCCGTTCATACTTTACCTAAACATTACTCCTTATTTCCACCCATATCAAAGATATTTAATAAATGGATTCAAGACGAATCATTAGCTTTGGAAGATTTTTCTATAATGGAGACGATGCCATGTAATCAGTTCACTTATAACTTTCTTCTTTTGTCACACCCCTACATTATTTATAGTGCATTTTTTATACCTCTGTAATACTTACATTAAATCAGGCTTTTCTTAATGACGTAGATGAAGTGTGCAGAGATTGTTTGATGTCTATATTTGCAGTAGGAAAGCTCAGAACAACCCTACTACCCGAAAAATTGGGTTGATGTTTCACAATGTGTGAAAGAACACGAGGCAAAAACAGATATTTTGACGTGCAGATTAACCGTAGGAAAGAAAGACCCCCCCCCCACACACACACACACACACACACAGCTTAAAGATATGTCAGCAAAATTATATGTAATGAAAATTACATAAAATCTGACAGTGCTTATGTTAGATCTATCTCTAATAGCTTATCACTGATAATCAGAGCCAATGAGTAACAATAAATTGCAGTGTTGAAATACTGATGATATGTTTATGGTTCTTATAACAGAGTCACTTTTAGTTATCAAACAAAGAGCACTGATAAATTCTAGATTATAGCCTTTCATATACATTCTACATATTCCAAAGTCACGGTGTAATCTTTTGGTTATTTATCAGCTAATCACCTCGGTGTAAGTATCAACATAGACATGCAAATATAAAAGAAGATGAGCGTTGGTGATAACAGTGTTACAGGATAACTGCCCTTCTACGCTCCACATGCATCATAAACCTGTTCTATTAACCAACACCGGACAGAACTGATCCGACATCAGGAGCAAAGTTTTTCTTTCATGTAAATGAGTGACAAATCTCTTTACTGACAACATTTGATCTCCTCTACATTTCTATAATGTCCCTCCTCCTCGTCCTCCTCCACAGAGCTCAGATTGAACTTGAAGTGAGTGATCAAATGTCCACAGCATTATGAGCCCTCTCTCTGAGCTCACAACTCTGATTCCACTGATCCTGACAAGCAGCAAATGTCACTTCCTGCTCTCACACAAACTTCATGTTCAAAGAGCCGCTCAATGTTTTATTGTCAGCCTCTCTTCCTTTACCATGTTGCATCATGGCTGCGGGCTGATGTAAGCTGGTGAGTACAAAGGAAAAGAGCTGGAGCTTCATCCATCCCAGCCCTCGGCTGCTCTGCCATTATAGCCATTACTTCAATGAAACCTGTCCTGCTGTTTCTGTTGTCCTCAGATAGAGTCCCTGACCGCACCCAGACACCATTCCAAACATCTGCCTGCATCTGGCTGTCCCTAATCTATTAGGACCACCATTTCCTCTCAGCCAAACACTGGACAGATGATGATGACAAGATATCCCAGAAACCATTGTATGCAATATGAGAACGGTGATGTGAAATTTTGGAACATTCATTATTCTTCTTATTGTGATGAAAAGAGGAGGATCCATAACTCAACAAAGAGGATGATGAAAAAGTAGAAACGTTGTCACGTCTTTAATCCTAATGAAGCTGCCAAACTCTGCAACACATCTAAGAGTTGGCTCCACGTCCTAATCAGAATGCAATGACATGGAAAAAAGCAGGCTGTCTAATTATATTCATGTGAATCCCACCCAAACCCAGTGAGCTTCACCATTGCTGTATTTTCCCCTTCAGAGGGATATTGAATGTGGCCCTATCTTCTGCTTTGTGAATAAAGATAAAATTCAGGTAAGAGTGCAAAAGTGTAATCAGATATTTTAAAAATAATCCTTCACCAAATTTCATTGTAATCTGTCCATCATTTTTTTTTACGTAATCCTCCAAACTAACAGACAAGCAAACAAGAGCAGATGGAAATACCTACCTCCTGCTTTTATATTAGAAGCAAGACATATTAGGAAAGATTCAACACGTGCAGGATATAAGGAACTGCATCTTAAATTACACTGTTAAATTAGTAGAATAAATTTGTTTAGTTGTATTTCCCCATTTAATATTTTGAGAAAATTGCCTTTTGATGTGAGAATCTGAAACAAACCGAATTAAAAAACACACAAAACAACAAAGAGCAATTTAAACTTGCATGCTCGTTACTCTGCGGCGCACAGAGAAGCTAATCTTGATAAAACTGCTTTCCAGGTACGTCTCTATCCATTCATCACCTGTGAAAACCCCTCCTCTCATTACTGGAGGAGAAGGTGCAGCACTGGAGATCACTGGCTCCACATTGACCTCAATAATGGTTGGACAGCTGGGATACTTTTCCATTATCTGTCTTTGGAGCAGGGCTTCATTTGGCAGCGTGACATGCGTTCTCTGCTGGGACCAAAATGATTTTCGTTACCTCTGCCAAGGTTATGTTTACATCTGTATTGGTCTGTCTGTCAGCTTGTTGGCAGGATTACATAGATTACTGATTACCATGAAATTTGCTGGAAGGATGTGGTATGGGTTAAAAAAATAATGATGATGATGTCTAGGGGAAAATGTGGTTTGATAAGGGGACTGTTGGGCCTTGGTGGAGGTATACACACTCTGAGTGCTATTCTAGTTTGTAAATGTAATAATATGAGAATCAGAGTGGAAGACTAGAAGATATTTGATTTCTTATCCTTTAACTTCACAGATTAAATTGACAGTGAAAAGCATTTGGAGAGAAACGATATGAGACTGCATGTGACAAAGTGAGGGACACTTAATTAAAACAACATCACTGAATGTGACAGATAATTATCTTGATACACACACATACACAAGCCTGCACGTGCAAAAGACATATTTACTCATTTTGTCATTCTTTTGTTCTTCGGATGGATTTATTTATTTCATATCACATTGTATTTTCATGTAAATAATTACTTAGGAATGTGACTGTCGTGGATGCATTTTGGATCCGTGAAACATGAATGCATGTGCATCTCATACACTGTACAAGCAGAAGCTCCACAATCCTGACGCTTGTGCTCGTATGCTGCCAAATAAGTACTGTGCGGGTCTGTGTGTGTGTGTGTTTGAGAGTCTGTGTGTGTGTGTGTGTGTGTGTGTGTGTGTGTGTGTGTGTGTGTGTGTGTGTGTGTGTGTGTGTGTGTGTGTGTGTGTGTGTGTGTGTGTGCGTGCATGTGCGTGTGGTCCTGAGCTCTGCAGAAGTACGGCTTGGAGATAACCTGATGACGTCATAGCCGGAGTCAGGTCTGCTATCTCTCCCTGACAGCAGAGCCGTGCGTCACTACTCACAGGCCGAGCCAGCGAGAGAGAGAGAGAGAGAGAGAGAGAGAGAGAGAGAGAGAGAGAGAGAGAGAGAGAGAGAGAGAGAGAGAGAGAGAGAGAGAGAGAGAGAGAGAGAGAGAGAGAGAGAGAGAAGGCTGGAGGGAGGGCTGGCATAGGAGGTAGGGAGGGAAGGTGGAGAGAGGACTCACAGCGTCTGGAGGATACCTTGGATCATTTAGTAGAGGCAAGTGGGACCTGGGCCAGGACGGCACTAAAGTGGAAGAGTTTTTTAATAAGAATAAGAAGGGACAGAGGGGAGGAGAGGGAATGGAGGGAATGGAGGCAGCAGATTATGAAAAGGACTCTTCAGTAAGTGGTAATCAGCGAGAGAGAGTGAGCGGGGGGGAAAAACAGCAGGGTAAACATCTTTCTGAAGAAGAGAAAGGCATAATGAAGGATGGAAGGAGGAGAACACAAAGGGAGTCATCTGCAGTGAAAGAGAAATGAGCCGATTGAGATGGGTTCAAGAATAGGCAGGTCAACAGTTCATCACATGATAATGAACATTTTTACAAGAAGAAAAGACAAAACAATATGATTCAAAGAATCTGGGACAAGGTTCGTCATTGTACTTAAGAGCAGCAGCTAGTGCTCTGCTAATTATAGCCATTGTTGTGTGATAATTACATTCATGCCTCTTTTGAAGATGAGTTTCTCCCTCCGGATTACATCCATCACAGCTCCAGTTTACACATGACCACACACACGTATCTCCTTTGCATTAACAGTATTCAGGTTGAGATAAAGGATAAAAAGAGAACTATGAGAAACACTGAAGGAGAGAAAATAGAAAAAGTATTTTCTGCTCAAGGCATCCGTGTATTTCTGCGTGTTTGCATTTTTCTCTGAATACAGACACATAATTGTGCCGACACATAGCTCACATGAAACAAACTACGTGAACTCTGAGTACAAATAGAGTTTATACAGTTGGTTAGTTTAGACTGTTACTGTTCACTAGCATCCACCAACTTAGATTTAGAACAACTGCAAACATCTCACCTCCACCATGAGGTTTGGTTTTTTATCTGCATTAGTTAGTAAGGAGGATTATGCAAAAACTGCTGGACAGATTTCCATGACACTTGGTGGAAGGATGCTGTGTGGTTGAGGAGAGAGCCCATTACATTTTGGCGTGGATTAGGATCAGGGAGCAAATCCAGGAGTTTTCTTCAAAACATTCAACATTGCATTGAAAATGTTCCTTATTTTTCTCAGAAAATGTTCCACAGACTTTGATGAACAATAATCAGGCATGTTTATGGGATTAATATATAAGCGTGAGCAATTTTGTGCGGAGCTAGTGACTTTAATAGTGGTTTCATAAAAGGGGTGGTGAGCATTGGTGAGCATTGGTGGAGGGTTGTGCTCTACTGTTTGCCATTGAAGTTCACTAGTACTGATGAGAACTGATGAGAACACTACACACGTCCACTTTAATAGCTACACTTGTAGTATCAAACACAATCCGGATAAACTGGTCCGCCATAAAGTCACTTTTGATGCCTGTAGACTTAGAAATACCCCGAACTATAATGTACAGCAGCACCTTCAGCTAATACTTTGATACTTAAGAGTAGAACTTTAGAACAGCGCCACTGTTAAAGAATTGTGCAGAGATTGTACATGAGAAAGTGACCACTGGGTGAAACAACGTGATCTCAAATATCCAGTTCATTTGCAGGAGTAAACTAACAGATAATTGCTAATATCCACTCAAAAAACTCTCCAAAGGGAAGCTTGGAGAGAACATACCTCTACTAAGTTCAACCTTACGTTGAACCACTGTTAAAGAAAGTGAAAATATAGTTATAATTAATGCAATTTGCAAAATTCAACTTGATTTTAGTCATTTAAGGAGTTTCATGTGAGTTCTGCTTTGAGTTTTAGTTGATTGGTATCTCCATTGATGTCATTGCCCAACGAGAGAAGGCAGGATTCAGCCGTGTCGAATCCTTTGAGTGTTCACATGCAGCCGCCATCAGTACGACAAAGCCCGTTACTCCAGAAGCATACATCTACTTTATAGGTAAAAAGAGGAGCTCAACTTTTGAGAATAAACTGCCAACAGAGGTCAAATGATCTCCCTTGAAGATGATCTGTGAGAAGAAAGGTCCCCACTTAGGAAAAGATCCCATGATCCCTTGCTGAAGATCAACTCCTACTGAATAGTGCCGTGTGTTGGAGCAAAAAAGGCCCAGCCAGCAAAGCTGTAGAGTTGTGACAAATGAAAAAGCTTTGCTGATGTGTTGAATGACAAGACTGTTGATGGCCGTTAGCAGGAAATCTTGTTTAACAAGTACTGTAAGAGGAGAGGAAAGAAGTGGGCAGAAAGCTGCTTCCTGACTGACCCGCCTCACTGCTAACGGTGCGTTGACTGTATATTGTGGTCGCAGCAGTGACACAAAGTCAAAGCAAAGTCACTAACTCGCTGTCTCTTCGACTTTGCTTCATTACTGCTCATCTATACACGCATACACTTGAATACCATGTGGCGCAGTCAGGAGTTCATTCAGTCGACATCACAGGAATGTGTTTGCTGATGAGGAAGCCCCTGCCCTCAGTTCCCGCTCCATATCAATGAGCTTGCAGTGGGTTGTGCGTCATCACAACATATCACTCTGTTTACAGTCAACTTCATGGTCTGTCGGTGAACACGAAACCTGTGTCTAGAGAGAGAAAGGAAAAACTGGAGTCGCACAGACCGAGGGAGCCGTGCTGGTGTAATCAGGGGAGCTGAATATGACCAAATAGAGCAATCTGACCATTAAGTCCCTTCAATTTTGGCCAGGTCTAATCAGCAGTCTCTGACATGTTGTGTGTGATGTCAACGGTTTGAAGAAAAACAATGTAACTCCCACTGGAGCTATCAGTAATACCAGAGTGTATGACGCATCATTAACTTTGCAGCTCATACGCTGGAGCCGAGCGGTCGATTATCTCCCTGCACTACTAACCACAGTACGGTGGCCCTCATGGATAATCTTGCTTTTAGGGCATATGCAGCAACAGTTCGGGAAATGTGCTAAATAATGCACTATGTGACTTGAAGCTTCATTTTCTAAAGGTTGAAATTGGGACTAGTTTTATTCCTGAGTAGGATGTTAAAATGGATGTTATTTGGATTTTAAGCAGGTTTTTGAAATTGTGAATCGCATGAGTATCTCAGTTGGTAAAATGTTATATTTATCTGGGTTCAAGACCAAGACAGTTCGGTTTAAGCATCTAGGTCAAGTGGCCAGAGTTAGGTTGTTCACTGAATTAAGATTCAAGATTCAGGATTCAAGATTTTTATTATCAAATCCCCAACAATAACATTAAGCAGTCGCTGGCAGTGAAATGCTTGAGTCACAGGGATTAAGATCTTGATGAGATATTTAGTGGGTAGATCAAAAAAAGGATTTCAACCTTAGACCTTGTAGTTGGTTTCCGACCAAAGGGGTTAGGGTTATGAGTCATAGTGGAGTGGTTGTGGTTAAGGCCAGGGTTAGGCTGATTGGGTTACTCCTGGTATACCCTGACTTGTTCCTTCAAGAGACATTTTCATGGTGAAGACAGATATGAGTCAAGTTCCTGTGTTTTCAGGGAGAGCTGAGGAAGAGAGGGGAGGATTACACAGACTTCCTCACCCACTTTACTACCAGCCTCCCTACATCTCTGTCTCCACATTCTCTCTCTCTCACACCCACACACACACACACAGATGTGTGCTTGAGAAAAGGGGCAAGCACAACTGCTCTATTTCTGCACTTGAACCAAATTCATTTCAGCACTGAATGAATGAGCAGAGGGAACCGCTCTGGTGCTCGAGTGCGTTAGAATCAAATAAATTCTGCATGTGTAATGCATTTGATATTGAATTTGGCTCTGTGGTTAAACACTGCAAAACATAACACGGTCCGGTATATTATAGGAGAAATGGCTGTTTCTCTCGACCAGACCAGATGAATGATGAGTGGTGAGGGAGAGAGTGAGAGAAGAAAAGAGGAGGAAATACAGAGGAGGGAAAATAAGAGAGGCAAAAGAGAAATAAAGTGAACAAGTGTGGAGGACGACTGTTTATTTGACGAGGGGTGATTACGATCAGACAAGGTGAAGCGAGCACTTTTGTGAAGGGTGTGATCCCTAAACAGAGGGGAAATTAGAAGGACAGACCCAGAGGGAGGGGGCTGAGACACAGAGGAGAGGAGAGGGGGTTGCAGAAGGAGAGCAAATACAGAGAAAGCAACTGCTTCAGAAACATCTGGGAGCCATCAGGGAGCAGAGAGAAAAACGCTGGACTCAGCTGAATCTCTCGGCTCCCCTCGCTACACCGCTTTCCTACTCGCCTGCTTCATATCCAACAAACACCTTCCCCCAAAAGACACAAAGTAGAGAGAGGAGGGTTCAGTCCATGGAGGAGCAGAGAAAGTCCTTGAGCCCAGGAAGCTCCAACTCCCCTCCCAAAGTGTGCCGTGATAGTGGACCATGTATTGTTATCCGTCTGAGGTCAGCACTCATGACATTCAGACACCTAACTCCCCATGTCTGAAATCCATTTGAAGCTGAGAAATGCAAACATATAAAAGCTTTTCCATGTGATATATGGTGTGGCCATGCCATGTCCTGGTATATAAATATACTGTAACATTCATGATATGACGTCTGAGGAGGAGGAGGCCGTGCACGTCTACAGACGGCTGGAAGAGTTTACCTCCACAGGGTCTCACTTGAAAACACTGAGAGACATGGAGTTTCCTGTGTGGTCACAGTGGTGTGAGCACGGGGTGGCATCGGTCCACGTCTTTGCTGAAATGGCACGGTTCATGTGATGGCATTAGCAGAAATGTCAGTCACCCAGTCCCAGCGGTTGTGTAAAGGGCAGACTTTCTTTCTCCATGGCTCCACCTCAGATATCCCCTCAACCAGCGGGTTCCCATAGCATGTCTCTATTCCACTGTCGTAAGATGCAGCAGACAGACAGCTGTAGATGACATTTGCATTTACACTGTGGTCTTCAGCAAAAGGAAATAGTGAGAAGTCTGTGTTTAAGACCAGATCTCTAGGATTTTCATTAGAGCGATTTAAGAGAGAAAGATTAAGATGACAACTTTTCAGGAGGTTGCCCCTGTTGAGAAAAGAGCAAGGAGTTATAAAAAATCTAAAGATGATGGGACAATAAATCTGTTGTGCCTTTCAGGTGCTCAGTGAATTTCATAGAAATTATTATTTCCGGTTTACAACTGTGTGTATTGCTCTATACAGCATGTGCATTGAGTCAAGTCTAAATACACTGGATTATCTGTTATTTAATTATTGGTACGACCCATCAACTGCATATAAAGATGGATCACATATCTCCATTTCCTCCCCTTGTGCAAAAATGAAGCCAAATATATCAGGGTGTCGCCATCTTGATCTTTTGACGTAATTTGGAGTCTACGCAGTAGTGATTGTGATGTGGAGTCACTGTATAGAGGTCCACATTCAAACAACTGATTAAAACCAAACTTTCCAGAAAATATGTCCATCCATCAAAGCTGGTCTGTAAAAAGGCACTAGCTATAATGGCAGAAACAATTTTTGAGAATCATATATTTGGGGAGTGCTTTGATTTTCTTTTAGTTTGGCCCATGTCTCATCCACCAACACGGAGGAGATCGGGTTTGGCTTTGGGAAGCTGTCATAACTTCCTTCATTATACGCAGTCTATGGGATTTCAATCTTCACAAGTGTAGTTCAGAGTTGATGCTTATTAGAAGAGACGTTCTTGAAAAACACAGCTTTCATCACCAGCCCTACCAACAGGCCCAGTTTGACAGGCAGTGCAAGTAATTTAATCCGTAAACATTCTCTGCAGACAATGGATAGCTATCCAGAACTTTACAGCCATCCATCATCACCACTCTTAGTGCTGCTGGTGCAGGAAATTTTTAAGGACAGAAATAATGAAATGATGATATAATACTTTGTCAGACCCTGGAAGGCAACTGTCTTCACTTGGTCAGAGGGCGGGCTCCTTACAGACCAACATCCTTGAAAGACTTTTGCTCAAAGACATTTGGGCAGTTTGAAAGTTTGCCAGATCTGGACTCCAGCTGAAGGACATTGTCCAATAACATACGGTTAATAACAGTAGGACAGTGCCCATTCAGACGGAACTTGTTGGTCAGCGCTAATTGCTTGGCCTGGGTTAATTCAGCTTGCAGCGTTCTTAAGAGCAGAATCCCAAAAACTTTCTGACGTATCACACACACTGATGTCCACTTTCCACAAGTTAAGTTGAAAGTGCTGGTTATGATATACTTCATATTGTTTACAGGTTAAGTCAAATATTTGTCATGATTTATTATCACAATCCCTGATGTCAAGCTCCTGCAACACAATCATTAACATGACTGGTATGTTGGATGTTTGTTTAGCGTTTCAGATGAGTAGATCATTTGATGTCTGTATCTTTGATTTTCTAATCTGCGCCTCATCCAAAAAGCAACACTTCCTTTGATCCCCAGCTATACATACATTTTATAGCTGATTGAATAAGAAGTCAAGAAAATCAAAATAAAGATATACAATAAGATCTTTTTTATTTTTGGCAAATAAAAGTTCATGATTTTAATTTATAAAGGATAATTTTCCTTTGGTAATTGATAATCACAGAGTATTGGGGAATTTATTAAGTAAATTTGTGGTTCTGATTAAATTTAAATTTGTCATTGTTTATTATGTTATTATA
This sequence comes from Pseudopleuronectes americanus, assembly GCA_038501795.1. Lineage (NCBI taxonomy): Eukaryota > Metazoa > Chordata > Actinopteri > Pleuronectiformes > Pleuronectidae > Pseudopleuronectes > Pseudopleuronectes americanus. The sequence continues at coordinate 14,871,862 of CM076720.1, read as the reverse complement.
CACAATGTGGATCAGAGCAGACATTGTGTGACACCCCCTGCTCCCTTACAGGATGGTTTTGCTTCATGATGGCACATTTGGCACTGATATATTGAATCCTGACCTTGAAATTACAAAATTCTGTGGAGTCAAAAATTTGCTTTGCATATTTAACAAGCTTCTATAAGTGATTGCTGTTTATTTACATTTCAAAATCTAAAATAAGACACACATTACAATTGTCCCCTTAACTGCATGCAGTAATTATCATTCACCTCTCAAATCCAGGACAATCTTCAGTGTTGTCCTGAAACTGAATCGTGGAGACAGTGTGCATCGCAGGGTTTATCTCTGGACACGACAATGACAACTGAGCATTAGCATTCATGTCAGCGAGGGGGGGAATGCATTCCTTTATGAGCCATTTGTAAAACGCTTCTTTCCATCAAATCTGTAACGAGTCCATTTTCAGTTGGTAATCCCTCTGTGAAGGAACACATTGATATGTAAATTGTTGTCTCAGAAAGGCAGAATGCTTATTAAAAAGGGGACACAGATTGAAAATGATTCGGAGACGACCTCAGTAATGTATTCGTGCCATGGTGGAACACTGCTGTTCCAACATTTCAAATGTAACACACACTGCCACAGGCATTTCACCTCACAATCATTACTTCATAATTCTGCTTGACACGTTTGAGACCGAGTTTAAGGAATAAAATGGTTTAAAAGTCCTTTATAAATGCTCAGTTATACCCAAATAATTCCATCACCTCCTCCACAGCAGGGTAAAAATAGACATTCTAAATATAAAAACAAGTCCCATCAAGACTTCCTCTGGGGCATTTTAAATTGATGTGCTCCAAATATTCCAAAATAAAAATTGAACGTGAAAAATGATCTCAGCCCAACAGCTTTTTGTCCTTCTTCCCGCTTTGTGGAACATTGAATAAAAAGGCAGCTCTGCCATCTCATATCTGTTTGGCCGCTTCTATATGTGACAGGGGCGAACTCTGACATTTTCACTCTGCCTGCTCCTAACCTGTGTGCATTCACATCAATCCCAGTCTCCAGGAGAGATCAGCCAAGCACAGGGGCACTGTGAAAGGTCCGAACACCCCTCCGCTGTACTGGAACCATACAAGCAGGGACAGCTCATCTCCCAGTGTAATAACTATCCAATCACACCCTGGGTTTTAAAGGCTTATGGCGAACCGAGTCCTGGTGACTCCAGCTGACCTCGCCATGATAGTATTCCTAATATTCATGAGAGGAGACCCAACCTTCAAACATACCAGTCCAACACATATTCTAAACAAACTGCCTCTGTTTACTCAGCGAGAAATACAAGACAGAATATTTTATAATCATACAGAAAGAAAGATACTGAAGGTGAGAGAAGCTCATAGGCAGTGTTGCCACAGTTACTTTGAAAAAGTAACTTAGTTAGATTACAAGTTACTTGATTATAAAAGTAACTTAGTTAGATTACAAGTTACTTTTTTAGTTACAATCAGCAGCTGCCGACAACACCTCCGCCCCTCCGTGAACGGAGGGTTCCCCGCCGTAACTGAGGTGATCCTCCAGAAGGGACAGACACGCGTCCAGAGTCGCTGCCGCCGCCGCCGTACCCGGTCCCCTCCAACCCGTTCCCGCCTTCTGCACCGCGACGGACACCGACCCGCGGCCCAAGAGAAGGAAAGCCCCCCCACCAGCGACGCCGTGAGACGCCGCGGACGAGGACCCCCCCCCAAAAAAAAACCGTCGAGGCGTGCCGCACACCAAGCGTCCGGCGGCGTGGAGAGGAGGGCGACTGCTCCCCCAGCCGCGGCACGTGCCCAGCGGTTTAACCACAAATACCCAAATAGTAACGCACAGTGACTTGGACAAGTAACTTTAATCTGATTACTGGTTTGGAAATAGTAACGCGTTAGATTACTCGTTACTGAAAAAAGTGGTCAAATTAGAGTAGCGCGTTACTAAGTAGCGCGTTACCGGCATCACTGCTCATAGGACACTTCAGCATTTACCAAATATTTATTGCAGCAGGCAGATGCTACAATGATGCTACTAACAACGTTGCCAAATCATTTCCAGCTGCTCAAATACATGACTGGAAACTTTTTCACTGTAATGACGTATTTGTTCTCCGACTGACTCCGTCTTTCTGTGTCAGCTAAAAAGTAAAAGAGTAAAATGGGAAATGTCTGGAAAATTGGGGCTGGACATTTGTTGCAGTTTGCCTTTCCCATATGAAAAACGCAACAGGGGAGTATGCGGGTCAGACCCGTTCACAACAACAAAGAACATTTCCAGAACACGCAGGAGGAAGGACATGACATAACACTGTGTTTTTCTTTATGGCACATTGAAGCTGAGTCTCAATTCAAAGGACGCATCCTTAGGAGGCTGCATTTAAAGACCAATCATTTCATAGAGGCAAAACTAAGCAGAATCTTTGTGAAGACTCCTCTTAATGCATCCCGGGCAACGAAAGACTCAAACGGATCGATTTGGGCCCATGAAACAAATGTTTTGAAAGGGGATAATCGAATATAGTATTTAATTTTAAGTATCAGGCCTTAATTCAACCCAAGAGCTAAAAGGTCCCATCTACACATTGAACGTTCTTGTCGTGAGTCATGTAGACCGCATCCTCTGAGGAAGGCAGCCCCTGAACTGGGACACAGTCTGAGACTGACATCTTTGTCTGGCGCCTCTTTTTCATCTCAATATATTTGTATCCTTCCAGTTTTGCAGCCTTCACATGTTATAAATGTCATCAACACGCCCTCTTGCTCATTGTGAATTTTCTGGAAATGTTCCTGTTTTCTCACATGGTTTCACTTGGACATTTAGATATTTTCTAGGTGGCTGGCAGGTTAAACTCTGTTAAACGTCCGGAGCGACTGACCACGGACAGTTCTTACATAAAGTGATTTCCCCCACTCGCTGGCAGTTGCAGCGTTCCCCTCCCCCACTCCCATCCTCTGCCCTCCTTTTACACATCATCCATTCTTGCTCTCTTCATCTCCCCAACACAGCAGCCCCGCCGTAGACTCGCTCTACCCTCTCCCTGGCTCCCTTCTCTTTTTTTTTCCTGGCACATCCCTTTGTCTCTGTGTTGCCATCCAGAAGAGGCAGCGGTGATTTAGTGGTGATGCACGAGCCGGGCCGAGTCCAGGACACTGCCGTGGAAGCAGCACGGGCATCATCATCATCATCACCATCATTGTCATCATCAGCCAGATGAGGAGAGCCAAACTTGAGCTCTGTCCATCCCCATCAGGCTGGTTGACAGTCACAAACTCATCTCTTATTCACTCCGCTCATCAATTATACACAGGCCAAAGGATCCCTGAGAGGCAGGAGGCTGCAAAGGCCCCGCTCCACGTGTCCCCCCCGACCGGAGCACAAAGACACATTGCAGCGCTCTGTGTTCAGCCCTTATCATTACTGTCCTCCTTGAGTCTCTCTGAGAGCGGGAGGCAGCTTGTCATCATGCCTTTGGCCACGGCTGCTCTGTGCGGATGTCATGTATCTCATTGTGGGGTTAGGGTTAGAACATCTGGACAGCGAATAACAACTCTGAGATAGTGTTAATCTGCGGTGTTCTGAATCACATCCATTCAAACGAGCCGGTTTGATGTCGTTGATTGTATTTTGAACTGGAATCTGCATCTGATTAACGTGTGACGAAGCACTGAGCAAAACAAATCTGACATTTCGCCAACATAAATCCCACTCACGTATTTATACAAGCCAAAAAATGTTTGTATTTTCCGCACACTAAACTATAGTTTCCCCAACTGTGATTTACAACACACGTGGGACCGATAACAACCAGCAAACATGACATATGGTCCCGGAAAAACTGATTTAGAGAGAAGAGTAAGAACAACATCGAAGAGTCGGTTTGACAGGGCATTAAGACGCTCCACGTTGGACTCCCATCAGCAGAGTGTCAGCTGAAAGAGAAAGAGTGCTCAGAATTTACAGCTTTGTCATCAGAGATTAGATATCGTCTGATGTTGCGTTCAAGGAAACTTCTTAAACATGAGACCAGCTGAGCTTCGTGATTGTTATCTGGAGGCTGCAGCTGTCAAGTGGAGAGTTCAAAAGCTAATGGTTGGGTAAGATATTACCTGAGTGCAAACACTGCTAATACTGACAAATACCAAAACCCTCCCCCTGGTTCTTAGAAAGATTTAGACGACTCGGCAACAGAGCCTCGCTCGCTCTGTCTCAGGCTTCATGATCCCACCTATAAAAGTGCTCCACAGACAAGACCTTTTATTTTTGGGACACGAGGCTCGTTTAATAGTTTAAGACACAAGCGTCCACTCACGCACACACTAACACTTTTACAGTCACAAGTTATTTCCATATCAGGCAATGCAGCTGGTGTCAGGGAGCCCATTCAGAGAGGTGGGCTGGCCCTGAGATGAAAGCATCCATGCCAGAGTTAGCGTGACATGCCCCTTCACTGTGTGTGTGTGTGCCTGTGTGTGCGTGTGTGTGCGTGTGTGTGTGTGTGTGTGTGTGTGTGTGTGTGCGTGTGTGTGTGTGTGTGTGAGGAGAGAGAACGGTCACCACTGCATTAAGTAATCTGACCTGAGCAGACAGCTAAACACTAACCTTAGGAGTCAGCCACATCTAATAGGCTCTGCTCCACACTTGAACTTGCACGAAGCACAAAAGCTGAGTGTAGTTGGTTTTTCTCCAACTGATTTTACATTCTGATCGAGTCTCCCGACAGAGAGCATCTTCCGAAATATCATTTTTTTTACGTTTTTAAAATCCATGCTATAAAGTAGGAAGTAATTTTGGTCCACTGCTCATTATGCCTGTTTTCCAAGGACGCCTGGAGGGGATTTCTGAAAATTTGGCATATCAGTTAATTTGAACTAAAGGATGAACTGATTAAAATTTGGTGGTAAAATATGATTTGTTACAAGACCACAGCAAACAGCTTTAGCTACTTCACATGTTATCAATTTGAAATTAAAATCGTCTCCATCCACACTAACATAATATCGCATGCCCATTCAGATACACTGCACCATTTACATTGTCTTTTGTGTGTGTGACAGCAATATATCAATACTGCGGTGCATTCATTGCATGCAGGTGGGTAACAGGACAAACATGCTGGTTTGCAGCAACTGAGCAACGCATGCCACTCCTGCCTCATACATATTCATGATCCATTTCCTGTTGGCAGGCCTGCCATATCCAAATGGAACTGATGGACTTTCATCAATGTAGAAGTAGAGTCGTATCTGTCAGAGCCTAATGCAAAATATCATGAGGGGATAATGAAGGGGGCGAGAGATGAAGATCGTGAGAAGCTGTAAAGAAAGACAGAGGGCAATGCTGATAAATCTCTGAAGGGCTTAGAGATGGGAGGATAAGAGGAGAGGTAGCAGACCAATCATATTTCAAGGACAAATGTGTTTAATCATGAGAATAAAAAGGGGTCTAATAAACTCAACACAACCAGCGAGCCTAGATTACACTGCTCTGACAACCAATCATAGCGATGACGGAGATACCGACAATGTGGGAGCCATGCTGCTCCTTCAACGTGGTTGACCTGACGTCTTGTGAGTAATTTCTTTTGACGTTATCTTGCACTCCACTGCTCTCTCTCTCTCTCATATGTCCACAGAAAGGAGTTCTGATGTTATCTGACGCTGAGGATGATCTCAAGCCTTCCGACAGAAGGGATTGGTTAAAAGGCAGAAAAGAGGCATGACATTATTCCCATATGGTGACCTCGGTCACGCACAACATCCATCCTCCTGAGACAGATGCATAGGGAATATGTTATGGCATTGCACCTAAAGGATTGAGACGGACTTATTCTGTCTCGCATGAGCTCGAAGAGAAGCTGATGCTGGGCATGGCTAATGTGCCTTCACTAATTGGTTCTCCCCAGGGCCTGAGTTCAGAACACAGAAAACAGCCCTGACCATTTATTTCTGCATCTGTCATCACGACATATCCCATCCATTGGCCTTGACCCTCGTAAAGCAGCCTGTAAACCTGCCACGATTAAAACACAATGTCCCAATAAAGAAAGTGCTGGTTTCTCGTGCGCACACAACCACAACACTCATTGACATAATGCATTCCCTAGCCCCAAAACCAAGTCTTACCCCTCAAGCAGCCAATTGAAAAAGTAAGGACTGGTCAGAGTGGTTTTAGTACAGGAACACAAACATACAGGGACTGCATCCTTCCCATTTCAAATATTCCTTCAAATGAGTCCTGTAATGCATCCTGTGTAAGATGCAGCCCCTGAATTGGGACAAAGCTTCTGCCTTGCTTATTAATCCTATAGTAAGGATGTGGAGCATCATTGGTTAACTGTTTATACCAGTAATTATTTGCTGTATGATATTCACCAGCTGGAGGTTATATACAGCTTTATCTGTGCAGAATCTAATCCAACCAGATCTACACTTCTTCCAACCAGATTCAAAAAACAAGCATGAAAAACAAACAACAGGAAGATGTGATATATGATGTAATTTAACAACACATTCAAACAAAGAAATAACTTTGAGGTGAAATGCCCCAATTATATTCTCTCTTTCTCTCCCTGCTGTTGCCGTTTCTCCTCAAGTGCTGATGACACACTGCGGATCTGATAAAAGACCAACATCTATAAATAAAAGCTGCTACTCTCGTCTGATGGGAGCGTGGAGAGGATGCGTGAGGCTGGGTAAATGGCCAAAGGGCCATGCGACATTGTGTCAGAGGCCGAATGTTCAAACAGCAGTGAATGACTCGTGGGCCGAGCACAATGACAGAGCCCGATGTTAACTCATTAATGGAGGCCGCTCCGTTGCATGCAGGTCAACTGTGATGACAACTTATGTAACATCTACACTCTGACTCCCCCCCCTCAGAGGCTCCTCTTGTGGTATTTGTGTGATGTCAACTGGGAGTCTGTTTGATTGTTCGCACCGAGGGAGAAACCATCTGGTTCTTTGGGACTAGACACTGGAAATGTCACAACAAACACACGCTTTATCAATAAAGAAATTAAGCGAAATATGCCTCTACCACATATTGCTAGATTTGTATCTCTTAGTAGAGCTTAAACATCCTAAATAGATCAGTTACATTATTAACACCAATGAGACTGTTGATGAGCTCTGTTCCATTCATTGAATGAGGGTACAAGTAGTGGTCTGTGTATCTGACCCCACAGTCCATTCCAGCAGGTGGAACGGTCTCACCTGAACATGACCAGTCGATGTGTCCGTGCATTCCTGAGCGCACATGGGACGAAAACTGCACTAACGTGACAAAGACCAGTGGACCCAGCAAACTAGAAGAGGAGAAAACTGAACCCAGGTGAAACACATTAGGACCAGAGCAGACCATCCTACGAGCGGGAACATCGGACAAAAACAGGAAAGTAAGAGAGACACAAGGAAAGTGGCTTCAAAATAAAACAAAGAACTCAAAGAACAAAGAAAGACGAGTCCAATTATACAAAAAAAGAAGGTGTTTCTGACTCAATAAATCAAAGTCCCAAAAGTATAAAGTACACAAAAAGTATCTCAGAAGTTTTGACGGCACAAGGATGGTTGAATTCCTCTGCTTTGGCCTTTTCATCTTTTGAACTTAACAACTCTTATTATTCTCAATCAACACTAGAATCATCTGATAAACTGAGATTACACATGGTGCTGTTCTCTAATAACTTGTTTAAACCAAACAAAACTATGATAACAACATCCACACATCAACTAAATGAACTTGATAGGTGCTGGATTAACAGAATATAGCAGCTTTTCAAGTAGAACATCAACACACATAGAGGCTCCTAAAAGATAACCCTTCATTATTCATTAATATCCTTTATTAATCCTTTCACAGAAGCTTTTAGATGAGAAGGCTTTTCTCCTTTTTTAAAACATTCTGTAGTAAGTTGAGACCAGACACTGCAGCCCTGGTTCCTTCAAACTGTTTTTGATCAAACTGTTCCATGCTGAGGACAAAGAAAATCCTTGAGACCAATAAAATCTGAGACAGACTGAAGAGAGGGATCATCTGCTCTCTAACCTGAGCCCACCGCTGAGCAGTGACTGGTGTCCCCAGCTGGAAGGTGTTTAGACGGGATCCTGTCCTTGTGTTGACAGGAGGGGTCAACAGCCAGCGCCACTTAAGGACAGATTATTGACCGGTTCTCCACAAGGCACATCTGCGATAAAGGAAGTTTCCAAAGCTGTCAAAATATGTTTGTGCAAAAAGGCTTTGAATAGACGAATAAAGAGTCAGAAGGAAACATACACTGCGATAAAGCTCAGGATGGACAGTTGTGTCACAACACAGACCTGTGGTATTTCAAATAGACTTCAAAGAGAAACATGGAGACGGCGAGGCCACTCAATAAAAAGACCATTAGAGCTTCGTGCTGAAGCGGAGGAATCGGAAACAAGACGGAAACCCAATGAAAGTGACATCTCCTCAAAATGAGTTTACAAATCATCTCACAGCTGATCTGCCTCTGTCCCTATTTTTGCAGGCACGCACCGGGTGCTGATTGGTTCAGCTCCCTGCATGAATCCCTTATAAGGACTGTTGTCACACTGAACTGCCATGTTCGTGTAACGCAATTTCTGTGATTTTGCAAAGAGAGATGATGTTAATGAAAAATAATGAAGTTGCCAAGAGGCTTGGATGACTGAGCCAGAGTCATAAAAATTAAATAAAAAATTCAACTAAAGATTCAGATTTCATTAAATGACAAAAAAACTGAACTGTTGCCAGGACATTACTTTTCTGATGACCACTGCTCATAAACATTGTTCATTCATCAGCATATACAACAATACCCCACACTGAACCATTCAGGTTCTACTCACTCCAAAGTGTTTCTGTCTCTGTCTCTGTGAGACATGTGAGACGGTAAAGACAAACAAGCCCAGATTTAATGCAGAGTAGGAAAACTCAGATGAATGATTCAGCACCGAGTGAGAGCAGGCAGAGACGATGGAAGGTTCAGGTTTGAGTGGTTGGACTACAAGAACCAGTGGACACAGCTGCGGTGTCACACATGACTCATGGACCAGCTTTTTGAGGCTCACATGACACAGTTTACAGGATGAGGGTTCATATTCTGGAATATCTTCATCTATATTCAAACATGCTGTGATAAATCCAAAACAAAAAGCTGCATCTGGGATTTTCTAGTAGAGATAGGGGGTTGGCATCAGAATGGGTGTAGGGAGGAGGAGGAGATGAAAGGGAGAAGCTCATCCATCTCACTGGGTTTGAGCAAACAGACATCACTTCAGGGGAGGTCAGTAATTATTCCTGCTATTGTTTAGCTCAAAACATCCTGCAAATCATCACTTGTGGGAGACACTCGAAATATGATCCTCCAAAGACAGATGAAGACGTTGAAGAAATGTCGAAACCTGATCCAGCTGTGTGGTCATAGGAAAGTCCAACTGACGGTATTCACATTGAGGTGGTCACATGTTAAAACTATAAACTTTAGAAATAATGAATCCCGTGTAGTTTTTAATGGCTATTGCTGGGGCACCATCAAGTCATTCATATTGCTTAGAAAAAATTAGTGCACATCAAAACCATGTTCTTCATATTCAAAGTACACATATAATGTTTTGGGGTCTTTGCTTTGGTGTCATATTGCTTTTTTAATTCATGTAAAAGGTCTGAAGTTGACAGAGTCCATGGCAAAGGGAGTTCTTATCTCCTATAGGAAACCCTGTGCTTGAAATGCCTTGTGTGTATGTGTGTGGCTTGTTTTTACTTGTGTTTACATCTCTGATTTACATGGTTAACCCCGGACATATAGAGATGACACAATTATATTGTTACATATGAAATAGAGCTTGACACATAATTCAAATATTTCCCCGTGAGACATTCGGCTCCTCAGATAGAAACAGATGTGGGCAGGGATACGTCACTTGTGGTCCTCTAGTGTAGAGGCTAATGTGGTCGATGTTGAATTCTGACCCAAATAGAACAAGACAAAGTTTGGTCACTTTTGGTACCTTTGGTTGAGAATGAGGTGGTATTTCTATGGCTGACTTGTGGCCCAGATCTGGCGAAGTGAAGCGCCCAAGTGTCATCATTCCACCTGGTATGTGGGCCAGATGACAATGTGGCAGCTTGGGCCAAATCTGGGCCAAAACAATTTTACAGTTTTGTTTGTAAAGCTGTTGTGTTTACAACTGATCATGAATTGACCTGGTGTTACATTCCCAACATGCACATCAAGCAGCTGACCAATCACGACAGACTGAGTTTTTTCAAAGGTGGGCCAGTAGCTAAAACAGAGCGTGAAAAGAAGCGTTGCACCGATGTACGGTATGAGAGAAATAATGCATATTTTGAACAGCAAGGATGTGAAGCATGGAAAGCTCTTCTTATGCTAGAGCCACGAATGGAAATCAGAACCTCAAAGATTGAAACTTAGTACACTGCAAACATGTGCCCATCTCCTAACTGCACGATGATTATTGAAGCAAGCTGATTTGTCCGACTTCCTGTTTGTACCATGGGCTCCAAACCCTGTCACAGCAACATGGTCTGAAATGAATGACCTGAGTTTTGTCGACAGAGCTGTGGGAACTTGTGAGTCCATTCAACTGTCTGGCACTATGACTCACAGGCAACTGAATTATTGTACATAATGTGTGCGCTCTCGGCTCACAGGACGTGCTTATCATGGAGAACTTCCTGCTCAACCATTCGTTTAAATATGGGAGCCTGTGTTTATTCTCGTACTGTGAAAAAAGCCAAAAGCAAAGTAAGTGATGGTGAACACAATTTCAAGCAGATGAATGGGACACACATGAAATTCAATTGTGAACAGTTTCTGTTGTGATGAACAGTATCTGGACAAAACTTCACTGTCCTTTCTCAAAACTGACTTTTACCAAATAGCTTTCTACTTTACTTTACTTTATCCCTATCTTTTAACTATTGCTTTCAAATTATGTTTTATCTGCCGTCTTTGAATTTAGATGTTGTCTTACATCATTTTATAATATAATAACAGTAAATCTGACCAAACAATAGAATCAACTTCATGAGGTCACCATGGGAAATGGATTGGTGAATGGAAGTCCTAGATAACACAATAAAATCCAAATACTTCTGTTTTGAAGAATGACACTTTCCGAGCACTTAATTGGGAAAACTAGGCTAATGCTGTGTCCGGCATCCCCTCAACACAACCTACATTCTTTATTTCCCAGATTCCACTTTCCTTTGAGATTCTGCTGCGTGTTGACATGAATTCATCACTTCATTTCTGCAGATTTGTCAGCTGCACATTCACATTCTGTCAATCTCACGTTCTACTACATCACAAAGGTTATGCTGGATTCCCATCTGATAACTGAAGAGGTCACTGAAGTAACGGTCACTTTCATGACATCTTTCCTTGTGACATTGTGTCCACTCAAGATGGTAAACTGTGGCACATGGTCAGCAACCACTCTCAGACTGAGGCATTAAGACCAGGGTATGTTTTTCAGATCTTGTCCAGTGGTGATGATTTCTGTTCTTGGCTGATGGAAGTGGAATCTGACATGAACGTCTGCCTCAAGCTGCTTTCAGATTCTTCTCTGCACACCGCAGTTGTAAAAAGTGATTATCTGAGTCTCTGTAGCTTTTCTGTCAGCTCCAACCCATCTGGTCATTCTCCTCTGAACTGTTTTATCTGTGAGGCAGCTCCGTCTGCAGAGCTGCTTCTCCCTGGATGGATTTAAAAAAAAACTATTCTCAGTAAATCGTGTTGCAGAGCGTACAAATCTCAGGAGGTCAGCAGTTGCAGAAATACCTAAACCTGCCAATCTGGCACCAGCAATCTCACCACAGTCGAAGTCACACAGATCAGATTTTTCCATTGACGTTATATTCACTGTGAACATGAACTGGAGCTCTCGACCAGTTACTGAATGATTGTATTCATTTCTTGCTGCCACGTGACTGGTGGCTTGATTTATAGCATGAATGAATAGGTTTAATGGGGTTAATAATGCATAATCCATGAGGGTTTATGAAAGAGTTCAAAAGGGGACTCCAGTCTAAAAGGTGCCAGTGTTGGACTGTTGAAGCTGAATCAACTTGACTACATTTGGTGTAGAAAACAAAACATTTGTGAGAACAGCACGCACTTTTTAAATCTTGTCCTGATTCAAGATCCCAGGAAAAAAAGCCATTCGCTGATAAGGTCTTGGAAGGACGTGACATGACCAAAGAATGAGCTGCCTTCAGGTCTTGGCTAATCTCTTATCTATTTTACCACCACACTTTTCCATGAACTGCCAGAGCCCATTGCATTTATAAGAAAGACATAAAACAAAGCACACAAACACAACAGGGTGCCAACAAACTTTCAGTGCTTTCCTTCGCAAAACAATGGAGCAACTCCTGAACTTCATTATATCACAAGCTGGAGTCACAAACTCCCATGAATTTTGCATGTGTCAGCGTGTGAGTGAAGAGCCGGACAGCCGTATTGTAGCAGACCTCTCCCTGAACCCAGTCGTCTCTGCAGGCATGTTCACTGACAGCTGAGGCTGGCAGGGGTTCTGCCCTGCCGGCCCATTCATTAGCTCCTCCGCAGCATGCTCCCAAAGCTGTTCCGCTTACAGACGCCAAATAATCTAACCAATCCCTCCAACGCACGCACAGGGAACTCGTACTCATGGAGGCATTGCTCCTTTCGGTCATTCCAACAACGTTCACAACGCCATGACATTGGAATGGTTGATGCGTCTATTCTTTCTCTTGTTGAACAAAAAATGAAAAACATGTATATGGATGCCGCCATTGTACGTCGTCGACGTCACTTGCTTTAAGAATCTTCGTAGTAATGATCATGGTGTGAAGCCGTATCAAGGTCCAGCTGATACACGGGTTCAACCAAATGAGAGTCTGTGTCAACTGTAACATTGTACCCCATTTTATAACATCGAATAACTGTTTAAAACGAGAAGAATGAGCACATTAACATTGAGTTCATTGGTGTGATGAGAACTACAGAAACCATATTTGAGAAAACTGCAATCATGTACTTTGACTTTCTTAGTTCGGTCCATGACCCATATAGCAACATGGAGAAGGTGAGGGAGTGGTTTAAACCAGTCATGTTGTCATCTCAAACGGTCTATTATAAAAAACAAACAACTTGCATCTTTGTCAACATCTGTCGATCCCGCCATTTTATTAAAAACACATGTTCAATTTCCAAACAAAGTAGAAAACACAACTTCATATCAATAATTGTAAATGGCAGTGATGTAAATGTATCATACGGACTATGATATGCAAAGTTCCTCTTTAAGTTTATAAACTGGTGTGATTTACACTTGAGTGTGTGCTAACATGTCAGAGTCATATTATGCAGTACTCTACATACTGGCTTAAGAGATTCTACAGAGTTATTGCTTCTGTAACATTTTGAAATGTGTTGAATACAAAGTCTGACATGAGTGACACAGTGTCACACCTCGCTGTCCTACACACAGCTAACAGTACTGCATTCAGGAAGTATAAATAGGATCATCTGTTAAGACTTTTGTTATGTACAACATAATTACAACTAGAAATGTTCAAATATCCCAATAAGTGATAGTTAACATATATTATCACAGTTAATACGGTTCTATTCAAAACCTTCACAAAAAGCCACAGTACATGGTATAAAAATAAGTTACAAATCTGCATAAATATTTTACAAAAAACAGTTATAAAAGATGCTGCATCTTCTGACAAACGTACACAAAACTGCTTTTTAACACCATTGGGTATGAAGAATATGTTCAGCTTGGTGCTTTTTAAAAACATTCATTTAAGTTTTTGATGAACACAAATGTTTCTTTAAAAAATTGTTAGTCTCATTTTACCACCACACTTGGCTACAACCATTGTTTCATGTACACAAAATATTAAAAAAAAGGAGAACTCCCTTTTTATCGCCTCTTCACTTCGCCCGTTCAGCAGAGACAGAAGAAGAGTGTCCCGTCCCTTCCAGACAAATGTCCAATGCACAAGGATTTCCCCTTAAGTATCGAGTCCACTCCTCACAGGCTGAGCACAAAGACAGGAGAGAAAGAAAGAGAGGGTGAGAATGAGTTGTTCTAAGTGTGTCAGCAGAGAGATTACAGTATGAGAAATGGGTTTTATCCACATTGAGCTGATTTCCTTTGCAGACACATTACACTGTGTATTTTACAGCTTTTACGCGCTTGAACTACTGAGGTCAATCAAGGAAATAATGAACAGTGGCAAAAAAAATGGGCCTCGTGTTGGAGTGAGACTCTGAAATGCCAAGGGTCGTGGCTTCGGATCAGCTCGTTTCTCACTTTACTGGCTTTACAGTAAACAGCAGCGGTGAAACTGTGGGCGACAAGTAATCTGCTGTGATAATGTTTCACCACAGGAGAGCCGGGGCCACGGGTAATTCTGCAGACGTGCAAACATTACCATATCATCAATGCATCAGCAGAGTTTGATATAGGTTACAGCAAAGGAATATTGAAAATGTAAATGTGTGTTACTACAGTAGAGACGTGTGGCTTTCACAGTCGGGTTAACAAACAAGAAGGAGGCGGCAGCTGTGTTGTGTGGATACACATTAAAACACCACTGTCATCTACAAACGATGTGCATGGATGCACTGATGTTGTCACATTAATGCTTCTTTGTTTATGCACCAGCCTCGTCTTCCTGTACATCTGACTTCACTGCTGCAAACTCCTGTCAGTACGGCCCTTGTTCAAGTAATAAGGTATTTGAAGGAGCAGATGTCAACTTCCTTAGGTCATATACAATAGTCGCTATGATTAGACTTATTTTATATTTCAATACACATAATTCATGCACTTATTTTTTTCTCAAATGTATACTTATTTAACATTTATTTTATTTCTATATACCACCACATATACATATATAATATGTATAAGTAGTTGTAATACAATACAGTTTGACTTGTCTGCACAATACAGTTGCTATCTGGGTTCTGTGTCTTGTTCAGCATCTACTTTAAATTCTGTTTTGTGCTTTTGTTGTTGAATGTGTTTGCATCAATAACCAGGTCAAATAACTTTGACCTTTACTAATTGTCTTTGATTAATATGACAATGTTGTTCACTATATTAAGGTAAAATTATACTATGGTACTGTGTGTTGAAAATATAGATGTTAATAAATCTTAAGAGTGAATCAATACTGTTAAAGATTGAAGAGTATTTGTATTTGCTTCAGCTTACCTGCACTTCAGCCGCTTTTGAGGAAGTGCTCTGAAAATAGAGAAAAAGTGTGAGAGAGAGCATCTCTAAAATACCTTTAAGACATGATGAGTCCGGAGAATTGGGTCCAGAGTTTAATCAGACTTTGCTTTTCACACATAAACAACAGCAGGAGATTCTCTGCACAGACACAAACAGCATCAAATCCTTCACATTGTTCAGGTCAGGGAATGAGCAGAGAGGCAGGAAGTGACGTATTTACTCTACTGCGGAGATCACATGATTTTATTTACAACACACAGCTCGTATGCACCTCTCGGCATTTTTGGGGGTGTCTTCAATGTATGTGTCACCGCTTTTTCATTGGGAGATATTTGTTTGTTTTAGCGTCTGTCGCGCGTTACAAACTCCATCAACCCCCTACTCACTTGCGGTGAATTCAGCGGGGATCCCCTGCTGTGCTCTCACATCAACTTCTCCTGAGTTTCTACGGACTTTACACTGGGAGGCCAGGCCAGGCGGAGAAAGTCAATTGGTAATCCGGAGCCTCTATTTCAGACACCTGGGTTCAAACCTGCAGAGTTCTGTGTATGTCTGAAAACAGCTTATGTATGATATCTGTTATCCAATATGATCCTGTGAAGGAGCTGATTGGCTGTATTCGCTGTCACAGGCACCAGTCTCTTCATTTGTTTGGGGATTTCATGCACTAGGACAACCTTTACGTAAATCCGCTGAGTGCTGATGGTTATATTCAACTATGAAACCAGAGTCCAGCAGCAGCCCTCGAAGCTACTGAGCCTTCAGGTCTAATTAGACAAAATCAGTCAGCCTGTGTGCTGATGAGCACACTCTTGGGTCATATATCTCTGGTAAGATGACCGCTCTGTTATTTTAGGCACATTGTTCTTCTTTCAGGATTCATTTTCACCCTTTTATGGTCTACCATAAAGCTAACCTTGATTTGTCTTCTTCGTGGTAAGTGTATTAATTCTTGCAGAGTCTGAGATATTTTTAAATAATATCTTAGCTGATGTTGGGCAGAATTTGATGCTTCTGTTCTCATATCATTTATCAGTTAATCAAATTTACACTGGTGAACTGCAATTTCAATCTTTCTCAAGTGAAACAGTCCTGGTCCTCTTTATTGTGATTGTTTTTTATTTCTGACAAATCAAAACAGCCACAAGATGTGGCTACTGGCAAAAACATTAACATTCTTTAACAGATTGTACAGTTGGGATGTTTGCCTCCTCACACACAGACAAAAAAACACTTAACAACACTAAATCAATACTTGTATTTCACCAGATTGCTCTGGTGCCACCTGGTGGAGGGAGGCATTGCTACTCACACAAAAACAGGCTCACACACTTACAGACATCCACATTCTCTCTCACACAAAGAAGGAAAAGCTTCTTTCTTTCGTGGCAGTCAAATTTCTTATAATGATAATTTTTACACTAGGGAAACATGTGTTCGACTGAGACTAAATTAATTTACAGCAGTGTGGGGTTGTGTGTCTTGTGCGTGGGTCTGCACACTACACACTCACCTATAGATGTTTGGGTCCAGCAGCATGGCTGTGTCCTGCGGTAACTGGGATAAGTGCACCACTTTGGTCTTCAGCTGACATCGCTCCGTTTCATTCACCCACACGTCAGGTAGTCTGCAGGAGATCACACACAGAGAGAACGTCAGGGTGGAAGCTGGAACAAGAGCGATGGACAAAGAGTCTCACTGAGTCCAGGGAACATGTTCACACCTTCCTCTGAACACTCAGTACATTTCCATAGGTAACATGGCCTTGACCAAAGCTATGGAACTTAAACAGACCTTCACAGACCTCCCATGATGTTGGTTATTCAGTAGCTGCCACACTACACCTCCATGGTTAATTACTGTGTACTTACAGTAGATATCAAAAGTGGGACATGTGAACGACTGTGTGTAAGTAGGTGTGAACATGTATGTGAGACTATTTTGGACTTAATTTAATGTGATCTAATATGAATACAGGGTCAAATATAGATACGGGGCACATTCAAATCAGAACAACCTGATTGTTTTCCCCCCTCTTTAAGGACAGCGAGGTGATGGCTTTAGAGGGACACCTTATAACAGCCACACGTGCTTGTCATGTACTGTACCGCTCAGCTGCATTTTACTGTACCCCACAGCAGTGTGATCCCCTGTGAAAGAGGGAGCGTGCGAGCTCTGGCGTGGTAAGTCAAGGTGCAGTAGAAAGAAACAAAGAGCTTTGCAAGCTGAGTGCACCTCCCCTCCCTCCTCCAGCCTCCCCTGTCTCCACCCCCAGCATTCCCCCCGTCACCATGTGCGTCATCACAGGAGCCCCAAGAGATGCAGACACATACGCACACTTACACTTACACACACTGGAAGCAGCAGTTGGGCAAGCAGGCAGACACTGAGCCAAAATCCCTCATTCACATGCCTAGTCAGCCCATTAAGTGGAGCATCTGCAGGTAGTGCCTCATGTGCAGCATATTCAGCACAACTGGGTTACTGGGTGCAGGTAGCGATGGCGTACAAAAGAGGGGAAGTAATAGAAAGCGGACAAGTGAAGGACAGGAAAGGAGATATGGGGGGAGAAGAGTGGGAGGGGAAACACTCAACACAGTGGATTAAAATCCTTTTATGGCATGTTTAAGTGCTGGGAGGGTGGGGTTAGCCACACGGGACAATTTGGTCAATAGTAAAAAGTTATGAAAACAATTGCGGCATTCTTATCATCTACCAAAATGTTGCATTTAACATAACCCTTCAGGTTTCCACACCGGACTGCTGGGCCCAGGTTTGATTAGATGTTCATTAGAAGGTGGACTTCTGTCTGTGCATTTTGAATAAACACATTCACAAAAACTAGGACCAAATCATAACCATCACATTTGTTGTATATAAGCTATAAACACTACATTTGTCACGCCAGAGTTTCAAAATAAAATTGATAATGAAATTTAAAATAAAAGGCCCCTCAGAGATTCCCCCAGATGATTAACCAGGTCGCAGTCGGTCCTGCATAATTTTGCGTCTTTAAATTCCAGAGGGCTGGAATTAACTCTCTTGTTGTATAATTTGTTTCCTAATTAAATCAAATTTTTTATAAGAAAAGGGTTCATGGAACTTGCCCATATGGAAGTAATCATACTCAGTATGAGGCCTATTGATTCATATACCCAGATTATTGGTGTATCTTTAATTATAATAATTGTAATTAGGTAATAATTAGTTTTGATGAATCGGTTATTAATTGGATAAACAGACGAAAGCTAAATTTGTTTCATTAAAAACAACATACTTGTCTTTGTACATGAGTTACAGACATATGCAACTTCATTATGACCATGATTACAGTTTCAAATATCTACAGTTTAGGTCCAACTAGTTATAATAAGTCCCCTTCACCCATGGCTCCAACATGTTTTTTAAAGTCAGGTGCATACGCAATGAAGTTGTGCAGCTGTGCCACACAAAAACAGCTTTGCACTTTTTCCTAATTAACTGTCTTCTTTGAAGGCTTTCATGTCAAATGTTCCTACACTTTTGAAAACTAGGTCTGTACACTTGTCTCTGCTGTATCATTTGTAGTGTTTCCCTCTGCAATTTTTCAAACGATTACCCCAGAGGAGCAGCCACATGAGGTACACAAGGCCCAGCATTGGTTGGCTTAATGCCCCCACCTCAGGAGACATCTCCACAGTGTGTGCTATGCAAAAAAAACATAGACCCATCTATTCAATGATGAATCTATTGTTATTATCTAGTTATAATTTAATCGTTTTAACCAATTCCTTGTTGTAGCCTTCTACATAAAAATATCTCCTAAATTTGGTAAAGCATAGAAAAGTTCCTGTTTTACTCAGCAGTGCATAGCTAAAGTGTTTGCATCCCCTTTAATGGTGGTGAGAGCTGAAAGAGGAAGCTGACGAGAGGCAGGGACAAGACAAGAAACAGTCCCCTACAAAGTGGCCTTAAAGTTTGGGTTAGTCTTGAGTTAGTGCCCTTGTGAAAAGCAAACCTCAAATAACAGAGGAGGACCTGCAGAGTGTTAAATATGCAGTAAACACCCATGTGTGTTTGTGTGTGTGCACGGTTATGTGCACATTCCACTCCAGAGTCACCATAAACATGTCAGAGCGAGTGTGCTGTGGTGCTGATGAGTTATTATATTCTGATATATGGGAGGCACACAGGACTGCTGCACGGGGGGGGGGTCAGCATGTCACCATGTGACACGCATACAAACACATACACCACATCACTACCAAACACATGTCAACTCAAAGTCACACTGAGCCAAATAAAGAAAAATGGATTTATTTGATTTTACCAATGACACTGTTTGCTTTTCTTCTGTATGAGCTACACATGTATGTATGAGCAGCAGTGTGGGAGAGCTACTGGGAGTTCTTCAGACCTGTAAGCTCACAGTGGTGACAGGAGCAATACGTTCATTAAGAGTAACAATAGTGCATATTAAAACACTAATATGTTAAATGGATTTATATGGAACTGAGGCAAAGTGACTGCAGGAGCTCAATTCCCTAATAAAGTGCATCATTATGCAAGGTACAGGACAGCAGGCTCAGAGAGCTGCTTCAGGGACTGCAAAGGTCACTGCAGCCTGAAAAAACCCTCGTCATAAACAGAGGGACTGCGCAACTTTACTACAATCAGTTACTGCTATTACACTCACTAATGGCTTTCTGTCAGCATACTAAAAATGTTGTTTAAAGCTCAGAAAGCAAGGGAACTGTGTAGGGGGCATTTTAAAAGTTGGATAACATGAAGTTATATAAAAACTGACATATTGTATATGGCACATATTTTTTTTACCCTCAACTCTTTCCTGCATTTGAACTAATTTTGACTGTCTGCATGTGAAAAAGAGAACCGCGAAATACAAAATTAAACGGGAGTCAGAGTGCCATTTGATTCTGCACATGAAAGATATTAAGCAATGGAGGGAGGTGTTGCAGATATTGATTGGCTTTAACAGTATAGCCAACAGCGCTGAGTGTGAGCTCAACATGTAAAATCATGACAGCAGTCTGCTCTCTGTTGTTGTGGCCACCTTTGCATAAGCCTGCAGGATTTAACTGATGAAAGGTACACTGGTCGTGACTGGCATACCGAGGTCATAATATGATGCATAATGATTGGACCTAACAGTAGTATACCCTCAAGTGCAGCTGAGTCATCAAATAGTTGATAATATCTACACAGAATAAGTTTTTTGAAAGTATGATACATTTTTTAACAATTCACAAGATATTAATGAACAATTAACAAAGGGACATGTTTAAACTGGGAAAAAATCGGTTAACTTGTATGGCTGCTTCATGGTTTTATGCCTCTACCAACTAAACGTGTTTCAGGAAATGTGGGATCTATTTTTATATGACTGATTTTCCCATGTATGATCATTTGATGCTTATGAGGTTTTATTACTATTAGATCAAAGTAGCAGTTCTTCCGTCTTTCTTTTATCCTTCTGTCTTTAGACCGGAAAAAAATTTGAGACTGCTTTCCAAATATCACAGCCATAATGCAATTAAACAGGCAGAAATTAGGCCAGCTACCAAGTCACCCATATTCACTGGTCGCTCAAAGCACGATCAGCCAGTGATGTACGGCTGTTGCTCAATGATCAGAGATACGCATACAGAAAGGGAAGCATTCCTTTCACATCTCGAATGGAAGGTAATTTATGGATCATTAGTGATTTTAGACATCCTTGATCTCTACTCTTATTCTGAAAACTGAATCAGTGTTTCCAACTTGATGTGACAAACTTCCAAAGATTATTTTCCTTAGTGGGAGTCAGGGAGCTAACACAATTTATACATATATGAGTGAGAAACAAAACAAAGCAAATTTGGCAATGTGCAATGCTTTTTTCATATCATTCACAGCTTTCTGGTCTTCATGTTGATTCAATTTTAAAGGGTTACAAATGGTGCCATGAACTAAAGGCTGAAATTCTCAAATAAAATCTCACTCCAACCCAGATGTCTTCAGTGTACAAAAAAATGGCCATGACAAAGGTCAAGTTCACTGTGACCTCACCTCTGTCCGATTCTTGTGGTTGTGATAAATCAGGAACGACGAGAGGGAATTTCATTACTTCTGACACAAACGTTCACTTGGAATCAAGGATGAACTGGTAACAATCTGGTTACAGTGACCTCACAAACCTTTTTGATCCTAATCAAGAGTTCATATGCCAATTATTGAACAATTTATCACCAATGTCTAAGACTAAAATAATGGCATTTTATATCAAAAAGATCAAATGTCAACTTCTCTTCTCAGGAGAAGCAAGTAATCAACCATATTTCGTTGAAATTCACTTGTTGGCAAAGGCATAAAACCAAAAGGCCATTTTTTTAAGTAAATATTTTTGTTTTTAGCAAAATACACATTTTAATATTATACCGGGAATTGTGTAATAAATCTCGAGAAATAACTTTTAGGGGAGCCCTACTAGCTTGTGATAATTGTACCCTTTGGCAACTGCCTGAAGATAAACTACACAATTAAAACAAATTACAAACAAATTAACAAAGGTTTAAGAGACAAACCTATCTTGTGCATTATAAGCACCATAGTTTGTCCACATTGATGTGCCAGGATGCCAGTGGCCCATGGCGTTCCCCGTCACAGTCTGTGTAGTCTAATTATTCCGAAGCATTCAGCAGCATACAGGGGAATCCATTCACACATCCATCAAAGATTAGGCGGCAATTATATTGCTCTCACTCTCTTTCTCAGCCCACACACCCTTCTCTTTGTCCTCAGTGAGCTGGGTGCTTCATGTTCAGAAGGGTTCATGTTAATCAGTTACGTATTAATCCAAATGAAGTTAATGAGTGTCAGTCATAAAGTGAATGGTTTGCTCCTGCATTAATAAACATGACTTCCCACATTTACGAGGCTAATCATTGACTCAGTGACTGGGAAACATACACATAGTTCAGAACTTGATGTACTTTGATGATGAGGGTCACAAAACATGATGGCTAATAAATGCCCAGCAGATTTCTGTCTAATACTAGGACATGAGTGAGTCAAAGAATAAATTTGAACGATGTGAAATCAAACACAAACCAACACTCACTCTAAAATGGCAAATTTTAAATCTATTTCACAATTATTTGCTAAACCCTAAATCGTAGCTTAGGTAGTAAAGCACAACATGGAAAGCCAATCAAGATTTCTACTTATCTACTTGCCAAAACATTACGTAAAGTTGCTTTCAAACGTGTACTGAACTGTATGAGGGGATGTATGTAAGAACTAGAGGTAGGGACATTTCTTGATTCTTAGATGTATAATCGATTCAAGTTTTGTTGTTATTATGAAGACTGCACCACCACTATGCGTCAGGCATGCATTTTCTTCACCACCCATGTATGGCTTGTTTGTGCGTGTTAACGAACACACTCATTAATAAAGCACTCGCTAACTGTGTGCAAATGTATGACTCAGTAGCATCACTGATTTCTCCTGCATGGCCCAAGCCAAATGTCATCTCACTCTCATTTTCTATCTTTCTGTTTAAATCTCTCCCCATCATTTGTTCTCTCTGGTTTCATTCTGCCTCTCCGTCACATTACTCTCTCCCACAACCATTTTGTTCCCACTCCCATTTCTCACTTTCCTCCATTCTCTGTCTCTGCAGTGCGTTCCCTCATCCATCCTGCCTTTGAGTCTCAGTATCAATCTCCATCTATGTCTCTCTGTTTGGAATTAATCTGACGAGTCTTTCCTGATCACCAAACTTCATCTTTCTCTTCCGCTCCCTTCCCCTCATTATTTCTCAATGCACAAGATTAAACTCCCACTGCGGGGTGAGGAGGAGATTGCAGAGGTGGATCAGAGCGGGGGAAAGGAAAGAAGGGAAAATGGGAGGCTGAGGCAGAGGGATGAGAGTACAAGGGTTTAGCTACAGTGTGTTCATCCGAGGCTGTCAGCTGCAATGTACTTCATGATGCATCATCCACGTTCTTTGCCCAGTGCCAACTTTGCACTCACAAAATCTTTTTGTTTTTCAGCCTCTTCGTTGTCTCCTTTGAACCCCGCCCTGCACTGATCCTACTTTTTATCTCCTACCTGTCCCTTGACCCTAGTCTTCTTCTATTTCATCCTTCCTCTTTCCTCTCTCTGATCATCTTCAGAGGGCCATGCAGTCAACTCTTTAATGGGAGTGTTGGCAGTTCTGTAGGAGATTCCTTTAACAAGAGCCCTTCTGAAAATCCCAGCATCCTGTGAACTATACTCTGTGAGAAAGACCCATTTCATTTTGAACACAGTGTCCAAACGTCCAGTCCTTCTGCAAAATTGCTTAAATGAGGTGGGGCAGGAGTGGTGCAGAGATTGACCAATAGTAGGCTGAACCTGGTGAGGCTAGTGAGGACTGTGAGCTAATGCCCAACAGGGCTGAGCTGAGCATGATTATTGTTGTTATGAAAGTGCATTCAGAGGTTACACAAAATGGTTACTATGATGGACATTTATTACCAAAAACCATGAAAAAAAGGAAGACAGTAAATCAGCCTATGAGTAATTTTGGATGTTGAACCACTTCAGGGGAACTATTCAAGGTTTATCATAGGACGTTTTTACACCTGCACTTTTTAGTCCTGTTTTATCCGACCCGTGTGTGCAGTTTGTTTGGGCAAAAGGAAAGGGTCAAACTCAGCTGCAGACCAAAACAACCCCATTAAGCACCTTTAGAAGAGGTGGTCTTGTTAGGGTCCCAAACAAACTCCGAAGCAGTCGATGGTGGAGGGAACATGGTCCAGCCTCAATCTTACCTGACTACAAGGTAGAGCAGACAAACTTTGGCAGCTTGCATAGCTAACTACATAATGAATGGAGATCTTACTTGGACTAGCAATGAGGACCCTTTTTCATGTATTCACCTTTTTGTTCCTGTCCTGGACATATGTGACTAATCCGTAGACTGAACATTCTCATGCGGTTCTCATAGATGGATTTTGGTTTGTTTTTGATTTATCTCTGTGCAACAAAAAAAACTGAACCAAAGGGAAAACGTCTGTAGACCTAGATAAAGCCAAGTAGATGGTACAGAACCAGCGCCAGACCAAGACAGCATCACCCAGAGACATATTTTTTAATGGCTAATAGCCAGTCCTCACATAATCAGTGCTTCAGAAATGAATACATTGTAACATTAAACTCAGTGAGAATATCAACATGGCTAATTCCTCTTAGCTCCATTTAAGGAAGAGCTCCAGGGCTTTAAGCTCCCACATCGAGAGTTCTCCATGACAAGTAGGCTACTGGCTCAGCGAGGAGAGGAAGATGGGAAGATTCATCGCAAACCCTGACATGAACGAAGACCACCAAGTTGACTGCACTACTGAATGGAAAGGAGAATCATAAAACTATCTGACAGATAAACATACATTGTTGATGTGCACTTGTACATGCAGCCACCCCTACAGCTCGAAAAGGAAATGTTTGTAAGATAGGGACAGGCTATACCGCCGACCTCCATGGCAGGCCCCGCCCTTCTCCTACCACCAACAGATAACATTCCTGTGCCGCTGGACAACGCTACCACCTTGCTAAACCCTCCTTCCCCTTCACACCCCTCATCTCTCTTCCATTCCTCTCCTTCTTTTTTATAACAGCATGTTCTAGGCTGCCCATCAACGCCTCACTGTTCTGCATAAAAGACATGAAAATGGATTGGGGAAGTTTTGTTCCAGAAATATACTGATGGTGGAGACATATAGATCATAGGCATATAGATCAATAAATCTGAATCTGTGTAACATCTGTGTAAAAAGACTCAACAAGCTAAGCTGGCTAATGAGGGGTGTTTTCTACAGCAATATACCACAGTCTTTGATCTCTTGTCCCGACTCCCTCCCTCCTACACCCAAATGAACAATGGCATGACTGCCCAAAGTTGGAGATAGTCCTAACCTCATCTCCTCCCTTACCAGCCTCATTATCACAAGCAGCCAGGTGAGACGTGAGCTTACCAGGAACAAGATCAACTAGACCAGAAGATCTTTCATCATCCACCCAATGATGCTCAAGGTGTGTGAGAAACCAAGTCAAACTCAGTGTGCCGGGCCCGGTCCAACCCCCTTGTGGAGTGACTTTGTAAAGTAGCAGCAAAAAGCCTCCCAATTCTTATCTAAGCATATATTAGTTGAGGTAAAGGTTCAAGCAGATGATGTATAGAATAGGATTAGATTTACTCACATGTCCTCAGGTGTCCAGTGCAGGAGAACCTTCACCTTGCCAGACCCCTCTTTCCTTCTGGCCAACACCTGCGCACAGACAATCAAGCACAAACATGAGCTGAGTTATGAAAGACACAAAAACGAGGACACCAAGAAAACGACTACTCCTGCCTCCTCACTGTTATTTCACTCAGTCAGTCAATTTGGCTCTGCTGCACTACTGTGATTTGACATATGAACACCCCAATAGCCAGACAATAACCAGCATTACCAATGAAAGGTAACAACCAAATATATACAAAAAACATATAATTCAAACTATATATTCGATTTCTTATTTCAAGCCAATATGTAATTTTACAAGCACCCGATTTGAATGAAAGTGTTTGGTTCGGCTCATATTGCAGTCTCATTTTTCTGTAGAGAATCAGCTTCAAAGACATGCCCCCACCCTGGCCCCAGTTCTGACTAATAATTAGGCTACATGCTTCAGACATCTCACCAAGTGATATAGTGGCTGATCATTACACTAATAAGCAATGGGAACGATCTTAATAATGCATGCAAGAGCTCAGTGAGATTTCTATTTTCAACGGGAGCTATTCCATACTCCCATGCAACATACTGTAAGACCAAGGAATTCAAGTTCAGACAAATGTTTGATATGCCCAAAGTATTTGGACCAAAGTAAGGACTGCTCAACCCAGCTGGGATTGTAGAGAGCCAAGATGATAAAAAATGTGATATAAACAAGTCCCATCTCTTGGTGTTAGCACCAGATGCTTTAACGCTGTTAACAGGAGTAAATCTGACTGAATGTAGCACCAACTTTCTAATGTTTATGGTACAAATATTTAATATGTTCACTATTTGTCTTGTGTTGGGTCACCTACTTTTACTCGCATGTCTTAATCTGCCAACGCAACCACAAACGTCATGGCATTTCTTCTTGTGAAAATACACTAAGGACAATGGCAGATTTCCCAAATATTTGGTGCTTTTTATGTATAACATTCTATCTATCATGCTGCGTTGGTTTATAGTAAAACTGGCCTGGAATCCACACAAACATTGTCAGTAGGGAAAAGAAAAGCTAGAAAAATAACCAGCGGTGTCAAAAATAGCCACAGATATAACCTCTTGCGTCAATTGGCTCTTTTTTGTCAGGAATGTCTATTTTTAGGATAGTGAATGAGTTCACATGTGAAGAACGTCTCTTACGCACAGGAATATCTGAAATTATTTTTATGACTCCAGGGACTGGCTGCGGCAATGATGGAAACTGGTTTGAGGACAGAAGGGAGGAGGCTCCGCTGAGACACCAGACACAGACGAAGACAAAGACCTAGAATCACTTCTCTCCTCACCGCTTCTCCCATCCTTCCACATTTTAACCAAAATATGAACAAATTATCATATTAAAAAGGATCTTAAATTGGTTTTATTTATCACACCAATATGACAAATTGTGCACGATTGTCTCTTCTGTCCAGCACAACGTAAAAATCTGATTATTAATTTTAGCTTTCCATACTTTCTCCAAGCTAATGAATAAGGAAATGGCTCACCCGCTTTTGCTCTCAACGCTGGAGGGGGTTTATGACATTGATATTAATATTTTGAAAAGCTTCCAGCTAAAGAGTTGCCGGAAAGACGTAGTTAGTAAAACAAATGGCACAACAAACACATAACTTTACAGACTGATGACGTTTTTGGAAGAAATATTTAGCCTCGGTTAGCAGATGTGAATTTTGTTTTTGCAGGCTCGGTGTCATAACATTTTTCTGTGAAAGCCTTCTAAATTGCAGCCAAGTTGGCAAATCCACTATGTTGTTGTCTCTTGTTTGTTATATATTGTTCACATATTAAACTCCTTTGAATTGAATGGGGAAGAAGTGGGGAGGGCGAAGCAGCACGAGTGATGAACCTGAGGAAAACAACCACGCTTGAACAGATATACTTTTGATATGATATTGAAAAGCCTTTCAATGACAAATTAAAATAAATGTGTGCTACAGTC
This sequence comes from Pseudopleuronectes americanus, assembly GCA_038501795.1. Lineage (NCBI taxonomy): Eukaryota > Metazoa > Chordata > Actinopteri > Pleuronectiformes > Pleuronectidae > Pseudopleuronectes > Pseudopleuronectes americanus. The sequence continues at coordinate 14,844,356 of CM076720.1, read as the reverse complement.
TGACTGTCAATGGAAACAATAGCGGAGGTTTCAGTGACTCAAAGTAAGGAAGGTGTAGAGTGAAACATGTGAATTGACGTCATAGGGGCTTCCTGCTGTCTGCCTGAATTCTCTAAATGACGAATGCAAATGTTTAGAGTAGGTAAAATGTCTAAGGGTGGGATTATTCTTTATTTTTAACCATGCTTATGTAGATTATGCATGTGCTAGATACCTCTAGAGGTCGTACCAAAGCACTTAGACTGTGAAGTGCGATCAGATATGCATGAAGAAAGAAATAAATATGCCTACTTCTAGAATCCTACCGATCTGTCGCCCGCCGTTTTGAAAAGCATGCTGTCAGTGTGCAGCAGCATTGATGCATTCATACAGATGCAGGTAATTCTGAATTAGGTTTATTAGCTTGTCTTCAAAAGTTTCTGCCATTGTAAACCCTCACCTAATCTCTACTCAATTTTCTATTTGGTGAATCCCAAACATTCTATATACAAATCATCACCCCAAACCATTTTTAACAACAGAATAGTTTTTATACATGCTCTTCTCTTGGGCCCGTTTTATTTAAAATTGTTTTCAGAGCATTAATCTCATTCATCTGTCCCGTAAATCCACCTGATGGAGATGAAACAAATAGCCATGTGGTCAAGCTAAAACATGAATCCAGTAGTTGCTGCAATAGGCTGAACAGGAAGTGTCCCTTAGACTTACTACACCATCAGATGCTTTACTGCCCTTTTAATTAAAAATGCATTGCTGTAAACGTGGGCCCTCAGGCTCCTCGCCGCACCAGGTTAATAATCAGAAACCCAGAGTACACTTGAATGGGCCATGTAAAGGTCGGAGATCATAAGTGGGCTTGTGTTAAAGCAGCATGAAGTGATTAGTGGTTTGATGATGGAAGTCGGTGCTTTAAGGGACAGATCTTAATCCACTCTAGACCCAAGAGTGAGGGAGGTAAGAGACGGAGAGGGAGGGAGAGAGGGAGAGCAGGAGGAAATAAGGAGTTAACAGTGGATATTAGCCGGGGGAAGGAAGAACTGCTAAAATTGGGTGCCTGACTAGTGTCAGGGGGTCAAGCAGTGGATGACGCAGATTGACGCAACAAAAACATCCCATCATAAACATTGTTGAGTTGCTCTGGCGTGTCAGCAGGACTGTTGGCTGAACTCCACAGAACCCCCCACAGCTCTGCTCCATCTCCCCAGGCCTGGGAGGGCCCGCTGGGGCCTGAGGTCTGACGCAGCCCCACAGTCCTTCTCCACCACAATCCTCCAGGGATTAGAGAGAGGGAGAATGTACGCTCAACTGGCCAGATCTCCTTCCGATTCCATGACTCTGACCTTTACTTCGCCACTTTTCCTCGTCCGTTCTCTCATTTTCTCTACATTTGTCTCTCCCCCTTTCTCCGCTGGCTGGCTATTCCTCCTCCTCAGTCTATGTCCAAATATGCGGTTTACCTCTCTTAACCTTTTCCCAAGCTTTATCTTCATCTTTATCTTCTTTCTTTTTCTTCACTGAGCTTTTCTTTTAAAACTCTTGGCTTCTGGAGAGTGTTGAGGTTTGTAGGGGCAACAGGAAAGAGTTGAAAGGGACTGTGTTAAGAGCAAAGCAATACTGTAGTGACGATAGCACTATTCAACACTTCAATTAAATTTAACATGAACAGAAGCCTTAATCGTGTGTTTGGGTAAAACTCCGTCCAACACTCTACTGTTCCCACAATGCTTCAATTATTTCCAGTGGAAAAGAATTTGAAAGGGAAAAAGATGAACAACATGACATCTGTTCATGTGAAAAAAAAATGTCATGCTTGCATTAAAGCAGCTGTTTAACAAAGCGGCTGTGAGTAAGGTTAATTGACTGGGGATTTAATATCAATATAATTTTAGCTTTACTGACTTTCATACAATTAAAATATGATCTTCCCCTTGTATGGTTTTTTTTTCTGAAAAAGCTTATTGTAATTAAAACCAAGAAGTTTTGTTTAAGAACTTCAGAGATTGACCCAATGTAATCAGAACAATGGAGCCTGATTCTTTGCCCCAATTCATTTTTGGGAGATTTTGCATAACTTCACCATATTGTGACATACAAAATTTGACCTACATCCTTGTTAATATCATGATGATATTTCCAACTTTTCTGATTCTACAAAATAAAAATGCAAAACAATACAATAAGTGCTCCAGGAGACACTGTTCTCTTAGGACAAGAATATGTGCAGTTAATGTAGATTCTTCTGCTCATGAGTGCACCAATTATTTCTGCTAGGTTAGCGAGAGATGGCGTGCCACATTACCATGCAAAAAAGCAAAGTTAATGTATTATTTATATAGGACTTAGCTGTGGGTGGGGTGGGTAACACATAAAATGGCTAATTCGCTGTGTAAAGTGCTACATAAAGGAAAAAAAAGACCTTTTTCAAACATCACAACAGGAAACGCATACAGTAGGTATAAATAATGAAGTCAATTAGTGGTACAGAGCCATTGTTATTGTTTTACTACTGCGACAAGAGAGAATAGCTGCTGGGGCAAAGGTCAATACAAATCAAATGGCATAAAAATTATAATTAATTATTTCAGGGCACCTTTCTAGACACCTATGGACACTTACAATATGTTATAAATAAATCCATGAATAATTAGTTTATTGGATTAGGAGATGCCAACACCAATCAATATAACAAATGTGACAAGAGTAGTTAAAAAGTACAAGCAAGATTAAGACTACATATATGGACATAAGATTGAGTGGAACTGTAACCACTGTTTAGTATTTTCTATGTTTAACTAATTTCACTGTGCAATACTTATTTCTGTTTGTGCAATTCAATAGTTAATGTGCAATCTGTTTCACTGTATATAAGCTGCTCTCACTGTACACACACTGCATATTATTCCTATTTTATTGATTTTTATTTTTCCTTGCGTTTATATTTCAGTTTATTATTACGTTTACTAACGTCTGTCTTATGACAGTCCTCTTTGCTGCTGTAATGCCGCAAGTTTCTGAATTGTTGAAATAATAAAGGATTATCTTATGTTGTCTTATGTACGTACTGCACGTGAAGGAAGTTAGAATTAGGTTGTACATGACTATTATTTCCGTTTAAAGCTAATATGTAAAATTACACTTTAATGCAGTTTGAGAGCTATGAACAAGAGACGGGGTAATCCCTATTGAAACGGCAGTCATTTAAACATCCAGGATATCTTATAGTTAACGTTAATATAGAATCCACTCATTAGAATCATCGTCAGTGAGAAGTGCTTATGAATGCCCTCAATAGAAAGGTGCAAAGGTACCTTACAACTCATTAATAATGTATAATGCACAGGACTCAGAACGGACGGAGATACACAAAAACAATCCAATTGTGTTTCCTGTGAAGCTCGATTCAGAGAAAAACAGCGTCAAAGCCCCGGGGCGATTCACAAGGTTCACTTCAAGTGCAAGGAGGAGAAATAAATGAATTTACAGTGAGTCTTTCACACCCCCTGCTGTCCAAAAGGAAAATAACATAGATATTTCAATAGGACACAAATGATGCAAATAACACTACACAATGTCTATATTAATTAATAGAAAAAGTACAATTGAGACACAATTCAGAATACACACTGACTATAATCTGTGAACATCGTTCTCATCAGTGATGCTTTTATTTGCCTTTTGTGTACATGGAAACACAAGACTACAGCTTCTGCAGCCACTAAGTGTTTGTTAATATGCAGATGCAAAGAATTGCATTAAAACATTAAATTTCTTAACAGGTTCTTCATAATGTCAAGGTATATTTAATAATGCAATGTGTATTGAAAGCCATTTTTAAGTATTTTTTACTAAATCTTAAATAAGCCTATTTGTCTGAATTTTGATTGATTATAATAAATTACACTGAAGAATATTAAGCAATATAAATTATGATTTTGCCAGTATAAAGCAAAACGCATATTTAATGTTACTTTACTTACATACAAATATAATAATAATTATTTATGTATCTATCAGGCATCTTGACTAAAGTAGACGTATTTTCAGGTTCTTTTCACTTTAACTTCCATATATATATATATGTATATAGAAAAAAATACACAAAGACCGTTTTTTATATTTCCAAAAGTATTCAATAACAAGAGGGGAATTGGTCCACTGATCCAATCAGAGCAGGCAGGTAATATTAGGCCCCGCCTCCCACAGCAGGAGCAAAGCACATCTGCAGAAGCAGTACTTGCTGATAAGAAAACACTTTTACTTGAATCCATTTTTGTGTATGTATTTGTACTTTGGGTTAAGTAAAAGGTTTGAATACTTCCTCATTAATTTGGTTAATCTGAAAAAAAGTAGCAATTGGTAAACCCCAAAAGACATAGAATAGAAAGGGAGCGCTCACCGTGCTGTGGAAGACCACACTGTGGCCATTGCCCACGCCCTCGATGTGGGTGGCGAGGTTGAGACAGATGGCCCTGTGGCGAATAGCATCCATGGTCTGAGCATCGAAGAAGTCGTGGTGCCTCGCTGGAAGGGAAGGAGGGCAGCCTGATGAACCAGAGTCAATCAAACATAACACCAGGACTCCAACTGTCCCAATGCTTTGCGTTTCTAAAACTTAGCCATGACAACATCCGAATCATCTCATGACTGAATAATTTGATCCTTCTGTGGGTTTTAAATGTTGATTTGCAGCAATAACAAAGTTTAAATTTAAGAAAAAAAGAGGTGAAACTCCATTGACAGAAGCAGCAGTGAGATTCATATGGTGTAGTTGCCCAACTGTAAATATTCAGTTGTAACAAAACTTAGGCCTCTTGACATTTGCTGTTATTATAAAATACATTAACTCAGACCTATGCAGGGCACTTTGTAAAATGTACAGAGGAAGCACATGTGTTTTTTTTTGGTCTATGTATCTGAGACCAAACCATGAGCCATCTCCTGATCAGAAGTTGGGATTCTACATCATGTGAATTATATCCATGATGTTAGTTTGGTCTTTAGCAAGTGAAGTTTACTTTGGAGTGTCATCAAAAATCTCGGCCATGTTACGAAAATATTCAAAGATGAAGGTCTGCATTTCAATTGAGATATAATAAAGCAATAATATAATAAACACATTGTCGCTTATGCTGTAATTTTGTTTTTTTGTTCTAGTTTTCTGGCAAATTGTTTGTCTATTATCAACTATTACAAGTCAAGTGTATCCATGAATGCATTACTGTGAGGACTTTTCAAAACAGCTGCTGTTGACTGAATTGACGTGCATCAGCAGAAGATAGACAGTTGCTTGGATGGATCATTACCTCTCCCTGTTTTCTGTTCTGTCTCTGCAAAGTGTATTTTTGTAAATGAATCTAGGGAACAATCAAAATGTTTTGGTTAGGAAAACAGCGGATGATAACCTTGGGTATGTACAATTTGTAGCTAATCGACTTAATAGGCCAAACTAAAGAGTCTGGTAATAAGTGTCGACACCTTACAAAAAAAATAACAAATATATATATATATATAAACATGTTTTAAAGAATCAACTTTCAAAACGTCTCTTTTGATTTTGATTCGGCACTTTACACTAAGTAAAATTTTATTTAGTTGCTTTTTTCATATGAATTCAAAGGAAAAAATGTCATGTAGAGGTGTTTGAGAGAAAAAAATGGCGAGTCTGTACAATCCAGAGACAGATACAGGTCTTCTGAGGCAAACACTGCCACCATGAGATAACATCAGTATCCACCTGTGTAAAGGCTCCAGCAGAAACACATATAATAATAATGTAGAACTTTACCATGGGGGTAGAATCTGAGTAGCTGACATAAGCTTTCTGTATGTTCCTGTGTGTGCCTGCAGGTGCATATGTGTGGTCCTTTTTCGTCTCTATAAAGACATGTGGGTCATTAGAGGCTGAAAACAGCTTTCTCAGCACGACATAATATATATCTAATAATATAATACATCAAAATGTGTTCAGCTTGTATTCCTGTCCAACAGGGATGTTCATGATAAACAGAACTTCCCACTCAACATTTCCCGCGCAACATTTTGATAGAGGGTTAATGTGTGCATGTGCATATGTGTGTGTGTGTGTGTGTTTGTGTGTGTGTGTTAGGTACGTACGTAGGGAGCACCTGCGTTTGTTCTTGAGCTTCTTCCTCTTGTTAAGGCCAGCCTTTGACGGGGACTCCTCTTTGAGTTTGGCCTGGCTGGACATTTTAGAGGAGCTCTGCTGGCTGAAGTGACTCGGCACATGGCGAGCCAGACCTCCCTGAGAGGCGAAGCTGGCGTTACAGCCACCGACTACACACTGCAGAGGAACACAACCAACAATGTTTGACTTAGACAAGATGATAACTTAACAAACAAGTAACTTACTAAATGTTTTATTTCACTAAGTTTGTTTAAACGTATACAAAGCTGCTGTCCTGTGTTAGATTACTAGAGGGTGCAAGAGAGGAAACTCAGATGATGGCTCAACCTCGACGCTAAACACTCAGGCTCTTGAACATATTCCAGCAGTTGAATACAATTTGAATATTTAAACAAATATTAATCAAATGCTGGAATTTTGCATTTTATTTATTTAGTAAATGTATCGATTCTGAGGCGGACAATAACATTCATCATCATCATCACCATGAGGTGTTCATCCTATCTGAGGCATTGGTTTTTACCTTGAAGGGCTTATCTCCGCTGTGGGTCAACATGTGTCTCTGGAGCCAGCTCTGACTGGTGGATGGTGTGTTATACACCTTACAGCCCTTCCATAGACACAAAAATACCTGAGGAAAACAGAAAGAGAAGAAGATGGGACAGGAGGTTAGTATAGTGAGAGTGATGGGACGTTTAAAAACACAGTACAGAAGAAAAGTTAAAGGGAACAGTAGGGAAACAGTAAAATAACAGTGAATAAAAAGGGATAATTGTCAAGACAGCTTGGGGAAGGATTGTTAGACAGAAAGAAATACAGAAAGATACTTTTGTCCCAAGCACATGTGCTACAAAGTGTTTTTTTAATTAAGGGATATGAGAAGACATTTACCACTGATGGTGTCGGATCATGAATCCCTATCATAACGTTCACTAAAATCCTGATGTCCTGGCTGTTACGTCTCGTGTTATGTGTAGCAGGTGGACGGCATTTTTAAATACATGTCTCATAAACTGAAAAGCAAATCAAACAATCATAAAATATTCTTCAGCAGTGTTCAGGTCTTAATAACTTGTGATTACTGTTGATGTTTATTGTTAAAGTGTAAAGCGAGCGCAGGACATAGGTGGAGTGATTCTTAGTTTTAAAGGCGTACCTGGCTCTGATACTCATAATTGAGTTCATGCTTTGCGTTTGTTGCTAGCTCACTAACTAGCAAGTCCAGCTCCATCCAGCTCACATGTCACAGGGCTCTTTGCAATGACAAGTGGATCTAGTGATTTTTTCCCCCAGCAGATTAGCACTGCTGCCATGCCGACATCATTAATGTTGCACTTTTAAACGTAATAATTTTTTGGGGTAATGGAGGCAGCTTGGATTGAGTTTTTATAACACCATGCTACTGATTACATTTAACAGTTGATACGTTTGGAGGAGCCAATCCAAGTAAAAGGGTAATATTGTCCTCTGACATCCATTCACTGGAGTCTGGAGAAATTCTTGGATTTGGCCTACAAGCGTCAGGGGTGGGCATCCTCAACAGGAAACTTGTACAAAATCGTAAAGTCTACTAACCCCTCCTCTCTGTCCATCCACATGAATGCCCCTGATGTGCTCAGCCAGATCAGGACTTGAGTTGAAGCACTGTGGACAGAGGTCCCAGCAGCAGGAGTAGGCCACGGTCTTAGCCACGGAGGAGCTGGTGCTGATCTGTCCGTTCATCATAGCAGGAGTTGAGCGTCCACTGGACACCGTGCTCTCCATCTCCATCAGGGTGCTGCTGATACTGAGGGAGAGGAGAGGAGATGGGTGAATGGGTGGGTGGGTCATCGAGAAGATCCTCATAGCTCATACCAGGCTTTACACAGCCGTGAAGAACAGGTGCAAATACCACTTGCCGCATTACATGCTCGCTATGCGTGAAAGGCTTCTGGCGGCAACTGTTTTTCCATGCATGCCACGTTCATCACTGACACCAAATCGATTATATATCATTTTGTTCAGAGCTCTACGCACGATATTATTCACTTGTGAAGCTGTTAAAATCCCCAAGGGACTTATATGAAACGGTCTCATCGCTTGTTTAATAATTTATTCCCTATTTTCCAGAGTCCGACCAGTTTTATCAGCAGAAATTAACTTTCAATAGATGCAATTCTCCCATTACAAGTCTAGACCTCCCTCACTTGACCTTAGTGTGCTGACTGATTTGTATTTTTACACATTCACCTACTGAAGGTGGGAAGTTTCTGTCTTTAAGGCCTTAACCCATTTAGACCTGATGCAACATGCCTGTGAAGATGTACGTATATATATAATATATATATATATATATATATATATACAAGATCAACCTCACCACTGGACCTCCTCTAATAATTATCACTATTTACTTTACCATATATTGTTTTTGTAGTCTTCTTAGTTTTTATTGATTCTGTCGATCATGACTATTTGTTACTGTGCTCAAGTCATTTGAGCATACAGCACCTTAAAACTGCAGCTACCCCTGTACACCTTATAGCTTAGTTATGTTTTTGTGTTGCATTTCATTTTTGTTATTTTGCACTGTTTTTGTATATTATGTTTTGGAGACATGAGTTTAAGCTTGTGCAGATGATTTAGTGATGCATCTAGATATCAACATCCAACTTGCAAGTGTGATGGTGCGAATATGAAAACCTCCAGTACATAGTGTGGATCTCAAAATGGGCTTTACAGTGAAACAGGATATTGTATCCTAGAGTGAAACTTTTGAAATAAAAATATTGTGTCTATTAATAGTACAGACATATTCTGTATGTTTCTTTAATCTTTTCAGGCAAGAGAAATGTCCATATGCATGCAGCTTGTACACGTGTGTGTGTGTGTGTGTGTGTGTTTGTGTGTGTGTGTGTGGGGGGGGAGCTTCACAGATGATGTGCAATAGGACAGTTAAATATAATCTAGTTGAGGGGTTTAGGTTTTAGTTTGCAGGATCATAGTATGGAATCAATTTATATGTTTACTTATTCAAATTGTACATTCTAATGAATAGTCCTCCTGTGCTCGTACGGACGTGACTCACTGCTGATGCTCACACCCACCCCCGGTCAACGGGACCTGTCACAGCCCACACACCCCTCTGGTCAACGGGACCTCACACCCACCTGTCCTCCGAGTCCATGCGGCTCAGCGGTTCACCGTCAGAGGATGATATCTCCACACTGGGCCGCCTCTTGTCGTCCACCTCCCCGCCTCCGCTGCTCGGTTTCTCCCCGTCCGCACACACCGCTTTGCTCTTCTCACAGTCCGCCTCCGAGCACCGACTGTCCTCCCCCGGTTCCTCCTTCGCCTCCTTCATTGCGCTTTCGTTGGCGGGCTCGCTGTTGCCCTCCCCGGGGCTGTGCTCGGGCTCGGGCTTCGCCTCCGGTTCTTCGGGAGCGGCTGTCTCCTCCTGGCTGACCGTTACGGTGCCGCCGTCTGCCTCCGCCTCGCTCGGGGCCTTGTCCGCAGCTTCAACGGGCTTCTCCTCACTGGCCTCCCCGCCCGCCTCCTCCATCTTCAGCTCCACGTGAGCGCTTGGTTCCGCTTCGTTGAGGCCCTTCTCTTTGCCCTCTCCATTGCTCTCGCTTGTCCCCGTGGAGGGTGAGTGGTTCTCGGCAGCCAGAGCGGGTGTTTCTCCGGTGGATTCAGCAGCCATTTCTGCACCGTGGGACAGTTTCCGTATCTCTGAGCCTCCGTCACTACAGAGAGGGCGGGGTCCAATACGCAGATGCTCTCTGATTGGTCAGCGGCAGCACGAGGAGGCAAAACTGATACGTTGGGATTTAAACTCCCCATGTGTTTCTTCTTCTGTGTTTTAAAAAGAGGAGTCATTGTTTACTACAGGAGTCATCCTCAGGGATCCTTCTTCCTCTTCATGCTCTGTCATAAGCCACTGATCAACTATCAAGCAAATTGATGGTTAGAACATATTTCTTCTTCAAAGGTCCAGTGTGGAAGCTTCAGGTGAAAGGGATCTATTGGCAGAAATTTACCTTAACATGTGTTTCATGACATGACAGCTCTTTATATTTAAATACTTTATATTTACATCAGGAGAAGGTCCTTTCTGCTAAGGCCGCCATGTTTTTTTACAGTAGCCTAAACTGGACAAACTAAACACCTTTTGAGTTGTTATGAAAACTGAAGGTTCTCCTTCATGTTTTGAAGGGGATTGTGAGGTGATGGGAATTCAGCTGCCACATACAACCTCACCACTAGATGACACTAAATTCTACACATTGAACGTGTAAATGTCTCATCAAGACAAGATAGTGTTTCACTGATTCCGGTTATATCTGATACAAGGTTTGATATAGTGGCCTCCTGTTTTTGTTTTTCTCTTGCTTTTTTCTAAAATACCAGATGATGTGACTACGACACATCATCAGTGTTAGATCTGGGGTCAAAGGGTTGTTTGGGTGTTGAACACTTGAATGATGTTCTCTCTTTTCTCGCAATCCTCGAATGACCTGGAAACTGAGATATTGATATATCTCTGCATCACTGAGTTCCACCTGCACTTGGTTTCAACAGTCTGATCAAACATGTCCTGAGAGTCAGCCTTGCAATGAGCTCCAGTACTACAGCTGCTTCCGTCTGTCAACCTAGTTGCCCATTTGAGGCCCTTAGCTCCATCTGGGGGTGTCTGGGTATAAGCTTGACCCCAGCAATTCAGGTTCAATTAGCTTGGAAAGACAGAAACATGTACTCGCTGGTTCTGACTTCCAAGGTGCTGCTCAGGTGATCTTATGGGCAGTGAGAGTCTGCCCAGCTTGTACCCATGTGCCAGCTCCTTCCTCTCTCTAGTTCTATAAAGTTCTACCTCTTTGACTCCAGTGACTTTAAATCCTCTGTCAGGCCGGGGAAAGAGAGATTCAGCTCTGTCCATAAAAGGTCATGCTGTTTAGGCTCATTAGTAGACCCAGCCTCCCGAGAAGGAACCGACCCCCCACGATGGTCCATCAAATATCAGCAGAAGCCACATCAGCAAGATGTCATGCTGATAAATCCATTCCTTGATCATCCATGGAAGTCCTGATGCATCGACCACTGACAGCCAAACGGTCAGCTCCGTACAAGTCGATGGACAGGCTGCAGCATCTGTCAGGGGGGGTGTGGTAGATCCTCTACAGGAGATTCACGACAAGCCGCTTCGAGACTTCTTCTTCTGCACTTGAATGTCAAAGCATCAAAAAGGCTTAATTCAGGTTTGCCAGGCTGTTAAGTGGTGTTGATGTTCATCCACTGAGAGACTTTATTTTTCGTTTTAGATGGTCACCTCGTTTGTTAGGTAGAAACTATGAAATACCATTTATATTCTAGGAAAGCCTGTATGGGGTGTGTGGACCAAAATTTAGATGAATATCTTATTAACATGTGTTTCTCTGAGGCTTACTACAAAGTGGTCAACACACTCTATCTGCTATCAACATTTATTACTGTCTTAGGTATTTTTCATTACCTGACCACAAAATGTGCTTTCTTTATATTTCTTCTCACTTAACTAATAACACAATTGGTTACAACCATAAACCCTTGAATAAAGGGAGCGTTATTGGCAAGTGCTTCCCAGTTACTTTTCCTCGCTCCCTTACTTGAGCTTGTTGGCCCATGGTGCTGCAGCAAAATGACCACAAGAGGGAGCCACAGTTAAATATTTACAGTAGCCATCTTCACTCACACTCCTACAGAACCTTCACATTAAATCATGTTTACCTCCTTCTATAAATGAGACGTTTCAGATATGATCATTTCTGAGGAAGCTGATCATTTAAACATTCAAGCATAAACATTTAAATATTAAAATCAAAATTCTAAAAGGGCCTGGATGTAGAGATTAAGGAAACTGTTATCTCAGGTGGACTAGGCTCTCCTTGTCCAACTTTTAAAGTCCTGACTGAGTAAATATCAACAACATAACTTTGAACATTGAATGCTGCATTAGAGCTTGTGAACAGCAGCAAGTGTAAACGGCTTAAACATTACACCTGACTACACAGGTGGTAAAGAACACGGATGCACCCCCATGTTAAAAATGGCAACATTTATTTCACATGTTATAAAACAGATGGGATATGAACATTTTCAAATCAAATATAGTATGTAACCTCATGTTGGATACATTCTCCCATCCTGCTGTACCATGTACATTATATACACAGTAAACCTCTGATAATTACACTTTTTACACACAACAAAATCATCCTCGATCCACAAAACATATTTTATTGCTTTTTACATGTGCTAATATTTTCTTCTTTCTTCTTTTTCAAACCAAAATATCACAAAATAGAACCAAAATCAGATTTTTTTCTCCTCTCAGTTTAAATATCTCTCTGTCAAAAAACAACACAAAAAATAAAAACAGTATAGAATGACTTAAGCCAGAACATTCACATAAGTGTCGGCAAAAACGCGAAAGGGATTGCAGAGGATCCCGTTATTAAATAATTACAACCTAGAAATAAGAAAGAATGTCAAATAATCTTAGTCTGCAGCCATAACGTGGCTCCTCCTTTCATTACAATGGAAGGATCCACAGTTTGTCTCTTTATGTCTCGCATCCACATATGTTCTTGATAGTTAATGGATAAATATGAACGGTTGGCTGACGACCAATGTCTGAAAAACAAATTGAGTGGATTATAAAAGACTTAAGTGAGCTAAAATGATCCGAATACATGGAAATTAGGCATTGCCAAAAACAGAACTCGGTCTATTAGCCTCATATACACACAGACATCGGCCCATACTCAAACAAGGACCTAATAAAACCATATAAATAATAAAATTAAACTTAAAAGCCTTGTAAAACAACTGAAAAGGAAGCTGCAATGTTAATGTTCTGAAGATGATTGCAGAGAATTGTCACAGAGAAAGATGTGGTTCGTGGCACAGGAGCTTGAGACGTCACAGTGAGCGTACAGAAGTCACAGGTGAAGACCGAGTGGAAAGTGTCCCTCTCTGTGGGCCGTGGGCCTTGTGCTGATGTCCTTGGGTTTACAGGTTCATCTTCTTTATACTTCCACTGCTGTTTCCTTCATGTGTAGGTTTTTACTGAAGCCAGAGCCTGTGCTGCAGTAGGGGAAGGTGAGAAAACAGTCAATCATTCCATTCACGGTCCTTTTAAAGTTATCAGCAGGCAACAACAAATACTGTGAGTAACTACACAGACTCAATGAAATGTACAGGATGAGTACGGGTGGTGGCTACCGCTAAAGCTACAACACAAATTACATTGGCTGTTTTCAGACACAAACTCCGGTTAACCTCCAGAGAATGGGGCCTAGACTTTCTCTGGACTTTGTCTGTCACATATGAAGAACGCAGCAGGACATTATCTGGGGCAGACACTTTCACAACAAGAGGAAAATCTCTGGAACTTTCAGCGGAGGTGTGATGCAGAATGGAGGAGGCAAGCCAGAAACTATAAATTCACGTGGCTTTGTTTACACGACATAAACACCATCGTCTTCCTTTACCACCAAATCTTGTTCTTCATCAACATGCCCACTCGCTCGTGGTGAATCCTCTGGATATTATCCTGCTGTATTCTCACATGTCTCCCTTGGAAATGTTCCTGATTTTTCGGTGCCTCTGACTTTGACATTTGCATTCTAAGATAAAGCAGCTCCAGATAATTTGAGGACATTAACCGGAGTTCAGTGCTGATCTGAAAGCAGCTTTACAAACACATGACTATTTTCCTTTCCTTGAATATAAATGTTCATGCATCCCTTCATGCTGATCCCACCCTCCATACACAACAAACAAAATAAATCCACTTTAGCATCGTGAGTATGGACAAAAACAGGTTGATGAAGGCCCTTACTGGTGCTACTACACACACATGAAGTGAGACCCATCAGCGAGCTGAGGGGGTGTGTTAGGAGATTGTGGAGGGGGTGGGGAAGAGGATGACAGGCTTTTCACTGCAAACAAAAACAGAGCAATATGATGAACACACAATGACACGCGCAAAAAATAAATAACAAAAGCAAAGTGTATGTGTAGCTTACAGCCAAAAACAACAAAGAATCACTGAAGTCAATGGAATTAATGGAGACAGCAATGATAAATGACCAAACACGTGCACAATGGAAGTAGATACATGTTGATTAAGCACAAGATGAAGTAAGAACAAGCCCCCTACATTCTCTGCAGAGACTTACCTGCTACCAGCTTGCTGCGTTTGGAGGCTTCAGCTGCCAGCTCGTACGAGATATTAATCATCTTCTCCTTCTCCTGAAGGGTCACCTCCTCCTCATTCTCCTCCTCTGGGCTCAGACCCGTGCTCGGCATCACGTTATGCATACTACGAGCACGCGCACACACACACAAACAAACATAACAAAAAGACTTCAGTATACAGAAAAATATACAACTTTAATTCCAAACTTACTTCCAGACTAAACGTGTTTACCACTGGATAAACAAGCTATCTTTTTCAAATCAACTCAAGAGGGATGACATTTTGATTTAAATGCCACAGCGGCTGCAAGATGAGAGCGTGAACTACTCTGCACATCTGAGGCACTGATCTGCATGGAGAGAGCAGGCAGCACGTACACTGGTGAAACAGCTATGATCATGATCGGCTGTGATCCCAGACTTCACAGAGCCCGATCAATAAAGATCAGGGGGAGGTTGATGCTGATAACGATATTACGGCGTAAAAAAATGTCCAAGCCCAAAAAATCTGCTGATACATATATTCGCAAAAAATTGAAATGATTCCTAAAATGTTAGTTTATCCATTTAACTTTATTATAAAAAAAAACATATACAACCAAATACAGAGGATTAAGAAAATAAACATTATTTTAATACAATATATAAACATAAGTGCAAATCATTCATGCATTGATTATTTTGGAAAAATTATTTTAAAGTTGTATATCCATTTTAATATTTCTTGTATTGATTTTTGATCTATATATCCTAGTATATCATTCAGTCTATAATCAGATCAGGAAAGATTGTGCTGACATCTGCAGCGAAGTATCACTGCTCACATGCAGACAGCCCCCTTCACCAAAGCATCCTTATTGGATTTTTAGAAATGTCAGCAGATCCGTCTTTGCTATCAAACTGTTACCAGTGATGATGGATCACAATGATGTCTGTTTACCTGTTTTTTACCATAAGCGCTTTGATGCGGTCGACTTTCCTCTGCTTGTCAGCCTCCTGCTCGGGGCTCAGAGCCTCCTCAGGGTCCGACTCAATGTAACGTTCAGGAATCAGCACTTTGTCAGGCACAGAAAGCTGATAACACACAACCGGAGAGCAAACACTTTATATAGCACACTTCATACGATGAATGGAAAACACATTACTCTTGACAAAGGAAAAATGATTGTTCCACATTCTCCCACACATTTCAACATGGGAACATAAACCATAAGGAGTTCATTGACTTTTTAGACTTTTAAAGATACCATGAAAACCCTGTATTAAGGAAACACATGGTGTTATGGTAAGTGCCATAACATCTACTTACAGAATGAGCAGATCAAAAGCATAATCGTTACACCATTTAATTATGCCAATTCTTTGAATTATTCCAGACTGATTATTCCATACATCCCTTATACTCAATGTTGTGCTGGTGAACACTTCCTAAATAATGTGCCTCTGCTAATATTAGCCTTCTCCGCTGGATGAGTAAGACGGCCAACTGCTGCGTCTTACCTCTCGGTCCAAATTAAAGTGGTCAGCGTGCGAGGTTTCTCTAAGACGTGCAATCTCCTCAGCGGGCGTCTCCTGCTCCCTCACCACCTCCTGCTCCCTGAGAGAGGCCTCCAGCGCCTGAATGTCAAAGCTCATCACCTCATCTCTGCGTCTCATCTGGGTCTGGAAAAGACACGTAGGAAAAGCAAGACACAGATGCAGTGAGATTCAATCACGTGACAGGGTTCCAGGGTTGAATTTAAACCTTCACTCAACTTCAGTGCTGAGTAAATGTCTAAATCATGGCTGCGATAAGTCATCCAATACCTGCATGCCGCGGGTGCCTTTAGTAAACGAGTGACTGCGGGAGGGTGTGTTGTCATGGCCGCCGCCCCGGATGTTGAGGCCTTTCTTCTTCTCCCTGAGGGCTCCCTGCTGATGGCGGCGGATCCTCTCCAGCTGCTCCTCCACACTCATCCTGGGCCGACCACTCTCCCCAGCACACAGCTGCTCCACTGCGCTGTGTGGACGCTCCTGTTCGCAAGGGTGGACAACAACAGCCACGCAGGCATCAAAATAATGAAGCATCACGATAAGTCAAGCAAAGCAAGGATGCACATTCCAACTGGCAAACAAGACAGAACTACAGTTGGTGTGTTCAACTGCAGCCCTTTTCCACTGGTGACAAAACCCACTAACATCTGGCTTTTGTCTGCAATTGGAATGGATACAATTGGCATTCAATACTCTCCTGGTAATGGGAAAAGAGTTAATCACCTTTTTAGCGGGTTTACCCACATTTAAGAAAAACCAATACACCCAGTAATTTTCAATAATCAAGCATCACTATCAGATACGCATCACTAGGACACAAATTCCAGCATCATAAGTTTTTACTATGCAGAGCTGCAGTTGATGTGTGGAACTAAATGGAATCATCATCCGGTTGGGTCACTCCTCATAATTGCAGCCCTTGCACTGAATACTAAGTATTCTTGAACAAAATGTCTTAACTTGACCAAGCAGAATAATCCCATTGTCTCCACCAACTGGAAAAACCTTTTGCCCCTTTAAACAGTCATGATGGACATAATGACCACAATAATGATGGCGAAATGGCTCTTTAATGTTCACTCTCTTAGAACCAAAGTGAGCGAACGCATATGGAAACCACCTGACTACTTTGCACTCGCACGCTCCTGCTGGCACACATGGGTGCACTCAGAGACGCTGGGGGCCTGTTAATGCCTGAGTGGGAGTGGGAGTGGGAGTGGAGAGAGAGAGAGAGAGAGAGAGAGAGAGAGAGAGAGAGAGAGAGAGAGAGAGAGAGAGAGAGAGAGAGAGAGAGAGAGAGAGAGAGAGAGAGAGAGAGAGAGAGAGAGAGAGAGAGAGAGAGAGAGAGAGAGAGAGAGAGAGAGAGAGAGAGAGAGAGAGAGAGAGAGAGAGAGAGAGAGAGAGAGAGGTGATCATGGCTGATGTTGTGAAGTGAACTAAGAAGAAGTTGTTCACTCTCAGGTTTGTGCGACAGCCGAGGGGCCGGCTGATCTGGAATCAGTCCAGAGCCCGAGGACGCAGACTTTCCCTCTCCAGATTGTTCAAGAGGCTCAGACACAAAGGCCCATGCTGAACTCTTTGGCCTATGACACACTCTTATAACCACAGACTGCACTCTAAGTCCTCAAGGCAGAACTGCTTGCGCATGTGTGTGCGGCTGACGCTTCACATATGTTCATTTATGCTCCATGTCCATCTTTTTTCTAAGTCAGACACACTTAAAACAGGACACACCCAGCTGTGTGGTGCACTAATGACATGTTTCTATATTTAAGCTGATAGCCGTTTGAGGCTGGAAACTGTCTAAACCCAGCTCGGCATCTGTTTTACGACAGCGTGGGTTTGAGAGCACGAGTCACACCCAGGCCACGTTACGAGCAGCCTTTTCTGCAAATGTTTGCTTCAAGAAGAAACAAAAAAACAAGGACAAACAAATAAGGAGGTTTAAGAAACTTAATTTGTGATCAGTTCAAGATAAGAAAAGGAAATAACATTTGTTAAACATTAATATTGGTAATGTTACTGCATAGAGACAAAAATGTCTGGTTCGCCACAAGATGCAGCCCTTTTTAAATTTAAGAGCTTATTCCAGACAATATCTGACACCATATGTTAACCCAAAAGGTTAAAAAGGGCTAAAACTATTTACAGTTATTGTTAGAAATCACATCACATCCAGAGGAAAAAAACGGTCACTGGACTCACCATCCTGGGGTCAGGCTTCCTGCTCTTCCTTAGAGTAACATATGAGGCGATGGAGGACGACTCAGGCACCGGGGATTTGGTTCTGGGTGGGACGATGCCAACTGGGTAGGACATTCCTAGTAACACATTCAATGGCAGAGCACTTGCTTTAATTTTAAACTGTTGCGTTACATGCATCAGTTTGCATAATACAGAAATACAGGATGTACATGTTGGAACAGAAAACTCTTCATAGATACTTATACACGCTAGCACATAATTATTATCATTATCCTCTACTGACAGCTGGCTTAGAAAAGCATTACACAGGTTCAACAGTAAAAGCAATTTACAGATTAACACATAGATGAATACAGTTTAAACTCATATAAAGCACTCGTCTCAAGAGATTTTACCAGAGCGTTAAAGTAAGGTGAATTATTCAAAGCAATAATTGTCAAAGAGGTTTCTTTCTTGATGTAGTCTTTCAGACTTTGGTAACAACAATCGCAAAATGCCAATCGAACGAAGATTACGACTTCTATAAATCCAGTTTAAAAGAGAAGCTAAATAAAAGGGGTAATTTAGCCCAGAATGGTTGTTCAAATTACAAGTGTTTTAATAAGCTTGTTTTCACATACTGTAGTTTTTGCATCATTTGGATTATTAATATTTTCCCATCGGAAACATATGTATCTGTGAGACCCTCAAGTTTAACCCTGAACCATGTCATCATTGTCACTCCACTGATAATTACAGAATTCCCAGCAGAATTTGCAGGCAGCATCAGCGACTTGTTACCATTGATTGCTCAGGCTACAGTGTAATGATTCAACCTCACAACACCTGAATTATGCCTTGCTAGCCATTTTCACCTAATGTCGACCAATTTGCTCTGCAAGTAAATCGAATCCATCCTGTCACATAGAAAGTATCGTGCCGTTAAATCTAAATAAAGTAATAACTCAGTGATCCTGGCTCCTACACACATTTCAACCCAATAAAATCGAGCAGTTCGGTGATTTATGTAGTGTTACCATGTACCAATAGTAACAGCTGGACACTAGTTAATGGCTGACATGTAAGTTCAAATGTGAAACACTGATCTAAGGTCAGTCTGACCATGTATTTGTTTTTCAGGTCAAAGTGATAACAGTATTAGAAACGTGTTTAACAGGTTTTACTGCATGTCAGTTTTCTCTGCCACCGAATATGGTTTCTTGCTTCCAGCATAAGTGGTGCTGGTAGGTATTTTGAGACGGGATGTGATGGAGCTAGCTAGTTAACATGTCAACTTTGGGAGAAGGGAAAAAAGGGATGGAATCTGCTTCTTACATAAATTTTTTTTCCTTGTCAAGCCGGTCCTCACATAATTATTGCTTTGGTGCAGCCCTGCTAAGTCGAGCTAGCTATCGTTAGCATACACCAGCAAAGGACAAACTTTGTTTTTATCTATTCCACAATTACAGCAAGAGACTAAGCATCTTGAAAAATGTCCGCACTTGGACAGATATCACACAAAAAACGAATAGAAACAGTATAATTTCACCAGGTGACAGATTTTTTTTTAAGTATATGATTTATAATTTACTTGGAATCACAGGAAAACACAAGGCATAATGTTACCTGATCTTATTTTATTCTTACGTACCTTTGTTTCCGGGATGTTCTCTGTCAGACGGATGTTCCGATCTGTCTTCTCCATTACTCTCATCCACTTCAGCTACTGTGGTGAGCTCTGGTTCACTCTTATAAAGCCTGTAGTCAGGACCCTGCAGAGGAACATCAGAACAAATTAAACAGTGCTGATGTGGTGATGGAGAGTTTGTCTCCAAACTGGAAAACTAGGTCTCACAAAGTGACAGTGTTAAAGACAGGGCAATGTTAAAAACAGAAATAAACACATCTTGAAGGAAAAAAAGGCTTATGTAGTGAGAGTTTGAACCACTGTTGACAAACAAATAAATAAAATAAGCAGCAAACATTCAAACTCAGACGTGGCTTAATTCGCACACATGGACACGTTTGTTCACAGAAACAGAAAATGAAGCAGCACAAATCAATAAAAACAAAGAGATAAAAAGAAACAAGGCTTCATTCACCTAACTGAAAAAATAAACATGAGGGAAAGAAAAAAAACAGATGATCCAACCAAAACAATTCAGACGACAAAGGGGTGTCCATCAAAATGAAGGTGAAAACCATCACAGCGAGCAATGGGGTGCGATGACAAAGATGAAGGCGGGGTCAATGCAAGCGAGCTTACACTGTGCGTGCCATTCCTGTGAGTGGCCTTCCTCTCCTCCGCCCTGTGGAGTGTTGAAGGGCGAACACCAGCGGGAGAGGGCACGGGGGGCACTGGGGGGGGGTTGGGCTCGTAGGACTGGGGTAGAGGAGGCCGTGGGGGTGCCGAGTCCTCCTCCTGGGGATTATACATGGCATGACTGGACAAGAAGGAAAGTGACACATGGCGCCGCCACGCACGCTCAGGGCGACCACCATCTGGTACCGGGTTACTCTGGCCCACAGGACGGGTAAAGCAGCTGATTAGCCAGAGAGAGGGCTCCAGATGCTGCTCGAGCATGACGGACACATCCACTCTAATAATACCAGCGACTCACAGTGCTCATGAGCAGAGCTGGCATTTTGAGCCCCCGGCTTATGATCATCATCAAATACACAACTGAAAGAGATGTGGGTGAATTATATCAGACATCAATGTCCGCACGATGCGGTCCAGACTTTCTCTGGAGATTTCCTTTCACAAATGAACAATGCAGCAGGAGGTTCTCCAGGTCAGATACTTTTTAACAACAGGAAAATGTCTAGAGTGTTCAGGTAAGGGGTGGCCCAGTATGCAGAACGTAGTCTATACATTCCACTGAGGAAATCACATCGTTTTGCTTGGAATCTAATTGTTTTTCCAAGTTGACATCTTCTTTCGAGTCTTCTACATGTATGACACATTTCATCACGAGATATTTGTGTTCTTTTCTTTTTTCTTTTCTCCCAGTTTTGTGCTAGAAACGCCATTAACAATCCCATTTCCTTGTGGAGAATCATCCAGAGAATCTCCTGCTGGGTTCTCACATGGGCTCCTTCTGACATACTCTAGAGTTCTCACTTTGGGCCCGACTCAGAAGAACGTCCGCAACAACTGACTCAGATATTCTCGTTCTCACATAAAGTCCCTTGGCCTGAAATTATCTGGAGGGGCTGAAAGCAGCTTTCATGTGTTGTTTAAAATGTAATTGCTCGGAAGATTCAAAAAAATCCTCACATTTTATGAGTTGATGAACATTTTGTTTGATAAATGACTTTCTCAGTCAGTTGTGCCTCACCTCGTTTAAGTGCTTATTGAAGTTGTTCTTGGGCCCATAGAAACCCATCCCATCAGCAGCATCTCTCTGAGCTCTGTGTTTATTGAGGGCCTCCGTCACATCTTGAATTCTCCACAGCTCTTTCTGGATGTAGACGTGCAGCTGGCTGGGAGGCTCCGTCTGAAAAATACACAAACATTCGCAAATCACCAAACATTACCTGGAGATTCACCTCAGGTTTATAATCAAGTAAGATTAAAATGCAGGCGATCGAGTGTGGAATGTTGAATAGTGAGAAGGGAGATCATGTTTCTGCTAAGGTGCGCAGACACTGATCTGTTCTAGCTCCTGCAAGAGCTTTGTGAGAAATATTATCCTCAGAACAGGATCAGCAAAGTGGAGTGAGGAGAGGAGGGTTAAAGATAGACTGGAGAAAGAAGGGAGAACAGAGGAGTAAGAGAATCTGACACTTAATTATCTCCTCCTTACTGATGATAGGGTTTCTCAGAGTGTGAAAGGCACTTAAGAAGACCACTGACAGCTTCCCTGCTGGCCCTCTGACCGCTCTAATCTGAGCAAGCCTCTGCTCCGGCTCGACCAGGAATAAGTATTAGCTGGGTTTTCTCTGTGTTTACAAGATGACGATTTAAAATAAAGATTTAATTAAGAACTGCTCTTGATTCTCCTTATTCCCCTCATCCACGCCCAGCTAAGGACACAGGTGCACACACTTTTTCTATAAAGTCAAGAAAAGTGTAGACCCAAAAAAGGTGTTCAAGGGAATCTGCCACACTTCCAGCTTTCTTTATAGCACTGAAGAGATTAAGTTCTTCTACCAAAGCCTGATTATATGCAATGCCATTGTTAGACTGCCCAAGTAGTGTAATAACGAAGTAGTGCAGCCTCTGTCTCGAGAGTGATCGTACCTGAGGGCTTCCCAGTGCTTCCAACTGCTCCAGCAGGTTGTTCTTAGCCAGAGTCACATCTCCCTCCAGCTGGTCGTACTCCCTCCACGAGCGCTCCAACTCCTGGTTTGGGAGAGATACGATGACAATGTTAGAAAAACCCTCATAATAATAGCACTCCTGAAGAAAGAGGATTTCCGTGTCCAGCCTGTGTGTGCTTGTGTGTGGGAATGGGTTATGTGACTCACAGCAGTGACTCTGGACAGCTCTCTGCAGGTGCTGAGCAGGCCGTTCTGCAGTAAGTCTCGCTGCTGGATGATGCTCTGCATGGTAACAGAGTTATCACAGCCCATCTCTATCTCCTGGCTGGCGGACAGCAGCGCCGTCTCAAGGGTGTGCTGAAGTAACACGCAACATACCGAATACACACATAACATTTCAGATCAGTTCACTTTATCAAACATTATCGGATGATTATTATTATTTCAGCAAGTGGCAGGGATTCCAACACTCTTATGTTTACCTTGTCTTCTGCTCAAATATCTCTTACAGAATTTCTAAGATGTTATTAAAGCCTTGACAAAGGAGTGTTATTGAGGCTTGATGTTTACAGTTTTACTATAAATAACTATTTATATAAGAAAAACGTAACCAAATAAATAAAATTGACCCAAAAATAAACCATCTGTATATTTGGCAGATTTCAGTTGGCAAACCAATGAATGAGTCGGGCACTATTCAGTCCAACAAATACAACACAACCCTGTAAATCAGACAAAAACTCAGGATGGAGACAGTGAAGGTTTTCTCTCTTTCTCACATGAATTGAACTCAGGCTATTCTTAGAACTCAACCACTGTAAACTGTGTATTCAGTTTATTCTTTGTCCATTTGGCACCACACCACACCACACCCCTGTAAACAGTGCGAGATTGTGAAGAAGACAGATGTGTTGTGTTTAGTCACCTTCTCTCTGTACAGCTGCTGAAGTTTTTCCTCGTGTGTCCCCAGCACTTTGTCCTGCTCACACAGCAGGCTCAGTTTGCTCTAAAAGAGAAAACGGCAAAGAGTTGGGACTGATTGTGATCAGCTGAACGGAGCATCGTGCCGTGTTTCGCATCACGTCACACTGAACTTACATCAATGTCCATTTCTCCTGGCCTGACCGTGTAGGCGTGTCCTCTGTAGTCGTCTTGACCCAGCTGTGGAGAAACACAGGACGTCAGAAAGAGATGACAAATGAGCACTTGCGAAAAATGTGGAGATCTAATGCAGTGTCACGACGAGACTCTCTCTCTCTCACTGAGCCACAGAATGAGTCCCTGAGTGAAGAATTCGATTTCAGACCATCTGAGTTAGCAAACCAACAACGGGGAGAGCAGCCAGTCTACACAGTCTCTCCCCTGATGATGGTGGTGCATCATGTTACATCAGCCTCACTGGTTTGTCTCCATCAGCACAAAGTGTGTTTTGGAAAAGCGATTGGATGGCGGCATGTAAAACGATATTACCTACTAAAGTCTGGAGTCAGTGCATAAACTGTATCCAACAACTGTGTTTTATCCAGCACATGCTCTGCAGCTAATTAATCCAAGAACTCGGTCGGGCTGCATTGAGTCTAAGTGCAATATTAATTCAAGAATAACCATCTAACCACAGAGCGTGTTGGGATATTTAAACACTTATAATGCTTACAACTATTAAGAACCGGCATTTAGTATTAATCCAAGGGGGATTTTACTCATTGAAATACAGGCAGTCTCACTATGTTACCAGCTTAAGACTGCACTTCAGTTAATACTGGATCTTTATATTCTTAATATGACAAAGCGAAAGTGGTATAAAGTCGCAACAAACAAAACCCAATCTTTGCTAGTTCTTGTTTTAATGTAAATAGTCTTATTTTGAAAATACCAACAAAAAAGTCTGAGTAAATGTTTTTAACTGCATTGGATCCCATATTTGCAAGTAATGTATTCATCACATAATACTTCATCATTCTCACTCTTCTGAAAGGACACAAGTGCAGTCAACAGTATCAGGACAGTGACATGTTTCTGTGTTGTTTTGGGTTTGTACTCTCACTGGATATGACATTAAATAATGACTTTACTGCTACAGCAGCGATGTTTAGCTTTAATTTAGACTTTTGACCAATTAAAAGGATCAGTGTGCATTTGACTCAAACAAGATATACAGACATCAGCAGAAATCTTCCTCTGTGATGCTCTGCCAGAACTGAACTGGAGCATCTTTCCTTCTTGCTCATTTTGGCCTTTAGTTTGTTCTTCAGCACATTATGGGATCATATCATAAATCAGATCACATTTCTGTTTCCCTCAAGATTTGCTTGTCGAGTATGTATAGGTGCATTACTCTTCCATTTAAATGGATTTATTCAATTTAAATGCTGGCCAACAGAGTCAAAACAACAACAAACATCTCACTGTCAAAAATACTTTCAGACTCCACCCTCACACCTGCACTATGTCACACACACACACACACCTTCTTTTAACACTTCGTTCCTCAGTTAAACCACATAACACAGTAAAAGCAGGTGGGACCCCAGAACCACATTGCATTCCACAGAGAACATGCAGATACTTCCACAGCTCCGAGGACTTTGCTGTGACATTGTGTGGACTACGTGTGACATGAGGAGGAGGAAGAGGGAGACAGTTTTCCAGCAGCTGAACAGGTGGGAATGCAGCAGTTGCTTGGCTGGAATGCCGGACAACGGGGTGAAGGTGTGTGGGAGCGGTTTTCAGCTGCACTTTTAAACTTCAAAAGTGGCAAATTGATGTCACAGCCATCGTCACAAACAACAAGCCGGCTCTCTTTATTCTTTCCATCAGCAGAATGAAAGAGGGGGTGAAGAGGACGGAATGAAGAAGACAGGTAAAAAAGAAGGAGAAAGTTTATTTTGAAAACATTTGTCTTCATCTTCAGAAGTGGCCCCATGACTTAATTAGGTCTTATTCTGTACAAAATGTCTATTCACTGGATCAAGTATGTCCAGTCAGGCATCTACTAACAACAGGGCTTGCGGAAAAGAGCAGACCGCAAGAGAACATCCAGCAGGATATGGAGTTACATATCTGTTTCAGAAACAAGAATATCAATTAACTAAATGTACTACTTAAATTAAACCAGGGGCAAGGGCCCCCCTTTATGGCCCCTATTTTAGAAAAATCCTGCAGACAAACCATAGCTGGCAAGCTTTAAGTTGGGTTTATATTTCCTCACAAATAGATACAGTATTTGGTAATGAACTGAAGAGACAAGTTTGGCATGCAGAATAACCTTCAGCTAATTAGAAGCCTCCTGCCAAGACCAGGTGGCTGATGAGAGAGAACACATTCTGCAAATGCTTTTGAAAAATCACTCTCTGACCTTCACTGTTTGGGGCGCTAGACAAAATAAGATGAATAACAACTACAGGAATTTGAAACCTAAATGCTAAGTGTGTGATCACCGCTTTAACTCCTGATTCTGGATAGTCCGACAGCAGGCTGTATACTTTCTAAACATATCACAACATCTAAACAGTATTTGGCCAAACCTGAGAGTGAGGAGGGGATTCAACTGAACAGTGAAGCAAACAAGTCATGCCCATACTTGGCATGTATTTTCATTATCAGAGAGGAACAGTCAAAAAGCAATGGATGAGGAGGTGCTGGCAAAACACACAATACAGGGGAGACCGTTCTCAAGATGCCACGGGGAATCGGACGTCGAAGGAGGAGCATTGCACAGACCAAAAAGGGACAACAGCGACTGGTGAGGATGAGGCGGCGCAGAGTCTATGAGCTGGCCTTACTTGCTGGTAAAGTTGAGGCCTCGGGGCAGAGTTCTCAATCAAAGAGTGAGTCATGACGATTAAAGGGTCATTTTCCTTCATCTTGTCCAGTGTGGAGAGGAGCGATAGAGCAAGTGTCAGTTTATAGCAGTGCTTCACTTCAGAGACAACACACCCACAATGTTGAGACACCCTCACTCGCTCAAGCTCTCTCTCATTAAGCAGACTCAAACACCAACGTGTGCATCCACCATGAACAGAGATGGACACGGCAAGAGAGGCAATAAGAAATCCTCAAATCGGCATCAACACATTGTTGAGCAAACCTCCAAGAGGCTTACTTATTAATGGAGGCAGTTTCCTTTTCTATGTTTTTTTTCTTTCTTATCCTTATTTAAGAGCATGGTCTTTTAGTTTGAGAGCAGGACTTATTGATTTTGTGTTGTCACACCTAAAAAGCCCATGCTTGCGCTCAAACCATGCGCTTGCACTCATATTTTGTTGCTTGGACCGATTTCCTGCGCTCCAGCTTCGGCGCTTCTCAGAGCGCATAAAAACAAAATCCAAGAGCAGACATTCCATGTGTGCACAGAAGCAACTTGACTAAGAGGAGGTGCAGGAAATATGTCTACCCCCCAAAAAAACATAGTCCCAGCACAAGCAGAGCAAATCCAAGCCCAAACAGATTAGAGTGCAAGCATAGGGAGTGAAAGCAGTACAAAATCCTGCTCTAAAACTGAAAGACCAGGCTTTAGAATAAAATTAGGAATAAAAACATACAGTTCATGTATTATATAGACAAAAATATTGAATGTCCTACATGTAGCAAAATTACATAAATCTTAATCAGTGCACAAATCTTGGGTAAGCTCCATTCATTAGGTGTATTGTGTTTTTGTGCCTCTGTTCAAAAAGTGTACTTTCGTGCAGGGTGGGTATTCAGATGAACTTATGAATCAAATGGAACATCTAGAGAACGGAGCTACAAACTAGCATAGGCCAAAATGCTTTGGTAAAGAAACACTGTTCCATCATTATCTCTATATAAAATTTTTTTAATTATAGTTCATATTCCTTATTTTAACTATAGCAAAGCATTGTATGAGTTCAGTTCATGTCAAGAGGAGACAGGGCCATGCATTCATGCATTACCCCACCTGATTGTCCAAAAACATGAGGTTCCTTTGGAGGTGGTGAGAGAGCATGTCATTCTAGGATCAGCAGCAAAGAAGAGAGAAGAAAAAAGGCAACAGGAGAATAAGTCAAAAGAAGAGAAATTCAGTTTTTCTTTCTAACACATTCTCTCTCACACACACACATGCACAAAGGTTAAAACATGCAGGCCTGTCCTGTACAGTGTACCGAAAGATAACCAGGAAGAAAGGAGGGTAGGACCAGTCATGGTGGAAAAATTAGGTTAGGTACCAGATGCACTATATAAAGAAACAGAGTGAGTGCAGTAATAGAACTCTATAATGAACAAATGGCCATGTACTGTCTTGGACTAGTGCCGGCAAATTGCTCCCACATTAGCTAAGGCATTCATATTTTTTGTGAAACTGGTACATGAATATCTTAGATTAATAGTAGAACATTAGTTAGCAAAAGCCAAAGACATTACTGACACAGAATCTCAACCATTCTTCACCTCGCGCCTGCTTGACCTAAATCAGTGACCGACAAATCTGTCGTCTCACAGGAGACTTAAAATGCAAAAATCCTGAATTAACATTAACGTTTGCCAGTGGTCTTAACCTCCTTAGCCTCTGGCTCTTTTAAGCTCGCCAGTGGCTTTAAGCTTCATTTCCGGGTAACATCTGTCTGGACTCTTCATGGCAGAAAAAATGGCTCGATCAGCTGCTTGCCTTAATGTGACTATGTCATCAATTTGTAACAAGTTGGATCTTAAGTTTTTAAAACTAAGTATTTTTTGTCTCAAGACATTTCAGACATTTTGGAAAAAGCTGATTTCTAAAGTAGCTGATCCCCAAATATGCTGAGAGGGCAATTCAAGCCAAAGCCTATGATTTACAGAGAAAATGCCCACTTTACTGCTTTTCCCCTTAAGTCAGTCATGTGTTAAGACTAAAAAATATACTCCGGATCAAGATGGATAATGTTCGTGGGTAAGGATGGCATACACAACACACGATTACACACACGCCTGCGGAGGCATCTCTTGGGGCCTGACCTTTGGGTTGTCACCATCCATGTTTAGTTGCATAAGCTGTGCTACAGTGTGCTCCCGGATATTGTTTAGCTCTGCCTGCTGCCGCCGCAGCTTTATCAGCAGCAGAGTCAGTTCCTCAGGCTGCAAGGGAGGGAGGGAGGGACATACAGCCACAGTGGAACAGGGATACGCCGCAGGGTAGGGGGGCGGGAGAGGAAAGGAGAGAACACACCAGGACAGGAGATTTTAGAGGCGTCAGGCACCCGACAGGTAAATAGTTTATATCCAGGTAGTTAGTGTTCATGCAGCTCAGGACCACAAGATTGTCCAGGGTGCTATCACTGTCAGCAGCAGGCAGATTCTACAGGTCCACTCAAGACAGGAAAGTTTAGCATTTATTACACAATCACAGTTCACACAGTTTCCCAGCTCTGTGAGGACACAGCACCGTGTACGGCTTTGAAATAAATTCCTGATCTGACTTAGAGGGTTGTGAGTGACTGGCTTTTTAAGTCTCCACTGATGTGAAGATCTAAGGAGCTCCGGAACGGAACGTACGCTAAATCCTTCCACTTGGAACATGCATTAAATTTCTGCCTAAATCTACGTCCAAAGATTCTGTCTCTGTCTTCTTGGAGGCAAATGAGACAGAAAGAGGAGCAGGCAGGTAATGTTATGAAAATAGCCTTGTTTCCCTACCTGTGTGTGTGTGTGTGTGTCTGTGTGTTTGTGTGCGCGCTTGTGTGTATATAGAGCAACTGAGGCGTGAAATTACTGGGTGGTGCATGTTACAGAAATTCATGCACGTTTCTTCACTGACTCAGCCTTTGAAGACAGTGAAGGACACAGGAGGGGACAACTCAGACGAGGACTTACTGTTTTGCCTTGCAGAGTCTGGGCATTGATAGTTTGAACTGGGATCCCTGCGGGCATGGACCTCCTGTCAGGTGGGTAAGCATACTGCAGGACACAGTCACAAAGAAACAAGAATGACTGTCAGAAACACCATGGACCAGATTCACCCAAATACAAATATTTTGTACATAGTGGCATTTTAGCAATTTCGTTGTGTCCGAAAGTAATATTTAAAAACATAAAGCTCTTTACGCACATGATCTGGTGCCTGGACAACCAAAGGTACATGTTTTATTACTTAAAGCGATTTCTTCAGAAGTAGCTCTAACGTAAACAGTTAAATTCATATTCTAGCAACCATTGTGAAATGAGATCTTGCTTCTGATTTTTAGGACATTTTGTAAGATATGTTCTTTTGTTTTGTTGCTTAATCAACTCTTGGTGTTTGTTTGCCTGAACTGACCTTGTTGTGCTGCGGCCTTTGACGTCTGTCGAGGCTCGCGTCTCTTCTGTAAACGGGGGAGGAGACCTCAGAATGGCCGCTGTTCATGTTGTAGGATCGCATCGGGGAGTAGCCACCGTACATGGACAGCGAGCCGTGGGAGGGTGAGGGGGGGATGGAGTGGCTCGGTGCGGCGTGGTCCGACAGGTTGATCATGGTCCTGGGACTGGCCATGTTGCCGTAGAGCCCCGGCGGCCTGGTGTACGCCTGCCTCTGCTGCCACTCGTGCAACTGCCACAAGGTATCGTCGCGCATGGAGCGGCGCTTGTCGGCCGGCATGGAACCCAAGACCTGCTCGTACATCGACGGCGACATGCTGCAGATGCTGTCCCGCTGTGCCATGCTATTCCTGGGCATGCTGCGGTAGCCATCTGCATACTGAGGCATGTAGGGCACCCGGTGGCTTGGCATGTTTCTAGGCAGTGTCTGGTACGACGAGACGCTGGGGAGAAAGAACCAATCACCATCATCAATAGGCAGTTGAACTGATTTCATTGACCTGTACCTGATTTGTCCGCCCCTGTGTTATCACCAGTAAACCCCCCCTATATTCTCTGTCTGAGTATCATTGTTGTTCTTAGTGTTCTCATGCTGTCTTGTGCTCTTCCTTGTGCTGTCTCCTCGTCTTTGACCCTAAAAAGTATTATTGGATCATGGATCTTTGTCTGTTCCTTACATGTAATGATTTACCTGATTCAGACTTTGTGTATGACCCGAACACCTCTGAGTAAGGACCTCACTTCTTAAACTACACCGTCATCCTCTATGTTCAGTGCACACAAATAAGAGACTTCCCTTCCCTTAAATCTGACATTATAATATACCATTTATAATATATTTATCCACATCTCTGGCAATTTCATCTAATATCAGCAATAATTCACACGTCTGTTCAAATCTTATTTATCTATTTATTCAATGGGAAATTTCATTCAGTTTTGTGCCCTATCATAATGTCTGTATTAGGTTTATCTATTTATTATTTTATTTATCAAGTTTTTACTTAAGATAGTTTTTGTATCCTCAACTTTTTATATAACAGTCCCTGATCTTGATCTCAAATGGCTGCCAGTGTCACATGTAGTTGCGAATCATCACCAGTCTAGATTCAAATTGGATTCACATCCTCTGCTCTGGATGTGTCTGAATAGCACAACATGCCATCAATCAAGTTGACCACAGTATAATTTAACACTTGGTTACAGAGTGGATATTTTTAGTTTCTATGTTTTTTCAGTAGATAGAGAGAACCAAGGAAAAACTCCACTTCCAAAGAATGTTCAAAGTCAGAGCTCTGCTTTTAAAAACCCAGTCGCATTTAAGAAAAAAGGGCTTGTGGCTGACGAACAGAGTCTGTTGAACTGAGGGAGGATGGGATGCGTCAAGGTCTTGTCATTCTCAAGGTCTTACTCAAAGCAGGTGTGTGCCCATTTTTTCCAAATTAATGTACTCAGGGTGTGATTGAGCAAAAAAAGAGCCAAGGCTTTGTCAAACATGAGCACAAGCAGGGCGAGCAGATGGCGAGACAGGCAGACGGACAGGCAGACGGACAGGCAGACGGACACGGTGAGAGTTTAATCAGGACCAATTAAAACTGGGTCTCTCACTGCATGGTCAGAGGAAGACAGTTTCTCTGGTTCTGCTTGGCCATTCTTCACCCCCTATTTCTACTTAAGCCGTTTTCAGACATGATCTACGGAGAACGTGATCTACAGCAGTAGCAGGATTCAGGTGTGGGGTGGTGCAGCAGGTAGAGGCTGGATGTACATTACTGATTGTGTTCCAGAGACCTTGTGTTTTTGTTTATAGCACATTAACACCACAAACTCTGGTTTATCATTTATATCAGATCTCCTCTCAGATCTCCTGCTCTGTTTTCTAAGGTCTCTGGACCTTATACGAGGGGGCCAGACAGAGAAACTCAACAGAAACTCTTGAGTGTTAAAGTGGTTCAATTGTGGTGAAGAGAGTGTGAATGCCCATGTTTTTAAACAACACAGCCTTAAAAAGCAATGGGACTGTGGAGCTTTGGAAAATCAGTGTCAGTCGAAAGAACTGTATGTGTGAGCTTGAGGAGAATCCCTCTTGGCTGAATCAGCAGTTAAGCCAAGATCCCCTTCTTATTGAAGTAGGACAGCATCAGTCTCATGTGCAATAACCTAAAAACACTGTGTGCTGCTCATTTCCTGACACACATATTAATGAGGTCACACAATGAAATAACTGAAACAGTAATATTACATTTTGCCACATAATCAAACCAACCTCCTGGTGTCGTCGTCCTGGCTGCGCACCCTTTGAGTGCGAACCCACTGCTCCAGCTGCTGCATAGAGCTGGTACGACTCAGGTTGCGTTCCGGCTCATAGTTGGGACTCTGCTGAGGAGGGACTCTGGCTCCATCAGCTGGAAACTGCTCACCAGATCCATTAACCTGCGGGCTTCGATGGGGCCCATCCATCTCCGTTGGGGTCTGTGGCGAGGCGATGTTGGCTTTGACAGCCGCTGCCTGGGCGGGCTGCAGTTTGATGCTGTTGATCTTGGTGAGGGGACGCTCCTGCACCGCCCCCTCCTTATGGAAGCCGTAGCGCTCCGCATCTCGCTTCTTCCTCTCTTCTTCTGCGGCGTCGGGGGTGACTGACAAAGTGCACTCGAGGTCGACCTCTCGGTTGCGTTCGTTGTTCTGGATTTCGGGCTGTGTGAGCGGTGGCCTGTTGTTGGCCACGTGGTTGATCTCTTGAGGGCCGCACTGCTCCACTTTTAGTCTGTCCAACCTGGAAAAGACAAAAGAGAAAGTCTGAGTACGGTGAGAGGATTAATCTCAAACGCAGAGAGATCCAAAAGCAAGATAAGATTGCCTTGGTAGTGATGGGAGGATGATAACTACATTAGATAAATTTGGCAGCTGGGATATTCTGGTACCATATCCCCAGTTAGAGACATAATATCGAGTGTGGTTAAAACATACTGTGCAGACCTAAGGCCCTACCTTTTTAAACCCGTACAATGCTCTGAAATTAAAATAAATGTGCCACGGAAAAAGGTTGATGGTGCACAATGTCTCTCCCAGCTGCCAGGGGAGGTCGAGCGTGTAAAAGGAAATCGGATATCCCCCAATAAAACACTGCCTCTGTGGGCACGCCTGAGAGGTGGCGCTCTGGCTCCAGTGATCCATTTGCAGCTCTCCTCTACCTCCTGTCAAGAAGACCCACCTACAACTCTGTGGTCATTAGGGAGGTCTCAAGTGGTAACAGACACCATGACTCCTTGGCATCAGAAGAACTCAAGGTCACAACTTCAAAGTTCTCTAAATTCCCCCTCAGCAGCACGGCTCACTGGGTTAGCAATAAGAGGGCAGCGGCAAAGGCATTCCTTCACAGTTTCCACTTGTATCCTTTTTTTAAATAGCCTCACTATTCACATAATGACTTCTGCAGCCTTCTGTGGCTCCACCAGCCCAGTAGAGAAACACTTTTAACCCTATGAAAGTCTCAAACTCATACTTTTGATTTTTAGAAAGACTTAACCCTTTAAGTCCGAGAAGAATTCTGTTTTAGGTGAATGTAACTGTCTTTTTTCCCTCTCTTCAAGAAGGTGGTGTTTCAGTTTGAAAGGAGGGCTTATTGAGTTCAACTTCAGATTTTGCACATAAACATGCACACATACCATTTTGTACTTTCACTCAAAACCTTGCGCTCACACTCAGAAATGAACAAAAGAAACCAATCACAGAAGAAATGTTAGAGCAACTTTTTGTAAACTGAAGCAGCATGGTCACGAAGAGAAGAGCTGAAGCTGGAGCGAAGGAAATCCAAAGAGAAGCAGTATATATGAGTGCAAGGGCAGGGTTTGAGTCAGAGCATTAAATTAAATCTATGAGTCCTGCTCTCAAATTGAAAGAGCACTCTTTTTGAGTAAAGAAAAGGTAAAAACTCGTAACTACTCTAAAGCTTAAAATATAGCAGAGACTACAAGATGCAAAACAAATATAAGAAATCCTTAACTAGATATATATATTACAATGCTGTTACCATAAATAGTCTTGAAACAGCATCACATTAAACAATGCTATTTAGTGGATTTCAGGCACTGCCGCTCTGTGTAATTACAGAGCACTTCAAAATTACGCCTCTGCTCGGCCATGTAAAAAGAGGGCATTAGACCGGCATGCTGCCAAATGACAGACACTTAACACTGTTACAAAAAAGGAAAGGAAATAACCCAATCCTGAGGAGGCAATGCTCCTGATCCGTCGGTGCAGCTGTGCACAACAAAACACATGCACCATGTGTCACACGCATGTCTACCATACTCATGGCATTCTGCTGTATGTTACGCTAACGCAGTAAAAATAGTTACATGATATGAAAGAAAAGCCACAGCTTCTTCAGCAAAGCCACAGACCAGAAAGGCCAAAACTGGGTGTTGAGTTGAAGCCAGAGAACTTAAAAGGCTTAACAGGGGGATTTAAAAGCACTTGTTTTGCAGAACAAATGCTAAAAAAGAAAATCAGGATGAAGAAATATACCAAGGAAGTCTTTAGTGCTTGTTTCGAGAACTCAAATACCCTTTTTCTCAGCAAAACATCCCATTGTAATCTCCCAATCTGCCTGTCTCTACAAATGCCTATACTGTACGAGTGAAACAGTTACTAACCTTATGACCGGCTCTGAATGCACAAGGGCAGCATCCGTCATTGCTTGCATCCAAGACTCCATTTCCTTGTCTGTGTCTGTGCAAAAATAGTATGTCCTCATGTTGGGATGTGTTGCCTGTTGTGACAAATAGACGGGACCGGGGAGAGGAACAGTCACACAGAGAAAATGTAACCTGAAAGAGAGAAGACAAAAAAAATCAAGTCAACTTTAACTTTGACTGGGAAATGTAGGTCAAAATGCAGCGGCTAAAGACTTTTTAATTTATCTACATTCATGTGCTGTTTATAAAAAATTTGCCAAAATTTTGTGTGGAGCTAGAACACCTGTGTTTTGTTAAGAGAAAATTGGAAATCTGCTGTCTACACAGAAAGCCCCAGAACTGTTGTCAAACAACAGCTGATGCGAGATTGAGAAAATAATGACGTCGATTGCGGGTCATATTTCCTCCCAAATAACGGTGGAAAAAATCTGGTTAGTGAAACGCTCCCGGCTTTGGTCATCTGCATTACACTCATAGATCAAACAGTGTGTCACCTGAGTTTCATGCATACCATTAGATTAGGGCAGTAAATCTGCCATAGTACTGTAGGACTTACCATGCAATCGGTTGTATGGCAGACACATTGTTCCATTGTTGCTCTTCCCTCACAGCGTACAAGCAATTTATTGTTTAACACAAAGACAGAAAGAGAAAAACAGAATGTTTAGTGCAGCAACCTCAATATCCTGTTTACAAATGTCTGAAAACAATAACAGTAATGTCATCGCTCCAGTTATGACAGAATAATGAGAACTTCTAATGACATGGGGCCTTTTGAGGACAGGAACAAGAGACAGGGAAAGTTAAGAATGAAAAACACAGTTAAATCTCTGTGAACTTGGAGAGTTTGGGCCCTGTTCTACCTCGACTCTCCTTCGGCCTGAGTCAAAGCTGGAAAGAGTGGGTTGTGTGGTTTGACAGACCATGAGCAGACTTCTGGGCGTCTGGTTTTTGGCTGCACTTGGCAGGACGACTCTGTTGTCTCTCAGGGTTTACGAGGGATCCACAGTCAAATACTCTACACACCACTGAGATCCCAGAAAATATGCTTGTCGGCCTGGACCTTGTGTTTTCTGAGGCCACGGAGTATTGTAGTGCAATAGTAGTCGAATATGACGTATTTGCTTTCTAAGCCTCACAGCATCAGAAAAAAAAAGCGTTCATGCTGTCTAGCAATACTTTAAGTTGCTGCCATCAGGTCAATGCTATAGTCCCACTGGCTCAGAAAACATCTACAAAAATAGTTCATTACCTCCCCCTAGCAGGTCATGTTTTCAATTTCGTTTGTCTGTCTGTCTGTCTGTCGTCTGTCTGTCTGTGAGCAGGATTACACAAAAACTGCGCTACTGATTTCCATGAGATATGTGGAGGGGTGGGGCATGAACCAAGGAACAGTAAAATCATCTTTCTAAACTCATAAGCTCTTATCATTTCATTTGATTGACATTTCATTTTTCTTTTCAAAAACTAAAACTATGCTTCACCTTTCTAGGCTCAACATGGACTAAAAATATAAAACAAAATGTGGAGTATAAAAAGTTTGACAGGACTGAAATCATGCACTGACCTTGAAGGCATATTTTCTGTTGATGTGATCATCCACAGACAGCATAGATATATAAAAGCTCGGCAGGAGGATGCTGCCCAGTATCCCCTCCTCCTTTTCATCTGCAGATTAAAACAAAACAACACATTGAATTAGGAACTGTTCTGTGTTTATATTTTTGTTGATGACACTACACTGAACTCTAGTGTTGAACAGTAAAACAATTCTGAACCATGTGCAAAGTGAGAAAATGCAAAGGTTGGAGTGTTTGTCTAATGAGTGAAGGGGATGGAGTCCAATCAGCAGGAAAGTTGAGCATTGATTCGATGTCCTCTATAGCTCGCTTCTCTAATCCTCATTAATTTAGCAGACAGTGCTCCACATTGACAATGGCACACTCTCCACAGGGGGGATTAGACTGAGTCCAGAGTTTTAAGCAGAGAATTGCATGACCTATCAATTTGATATAAGCAATCTGCACTGCTTACGCTAAACAGAGCAGGAAAACAGAATATAACAGGCAGGCACTGTGGTATGTGTGTATGTTTGTGTGCAAGTGTTGGCTGGAGGCATTATGTGCAGCCCCTATTTCACTTGTCAGAAGACCCACCAACACTCAGTTACATGTGACTTTTGTCTACAATGTGAATGGATACATCAGTATCAAGTCCCAGGTCAAATGACTCTGCAGTACACACAGGTTTGAGTGGACTACGGCTACAATCGGCACTCTTCACCAGGGTGAATATAGGAATTTGGCAGGAAAGGGAGGTGAGAGAGCGCATCAGTTGTCGGTGCGTTTGTAACGTTGAATATGACAGGGAAAACCAGAAAGGCAAACTCCTTGACAGGTGAGGCAAAAGAAGTAAATTGCCTTATTAAGCAGGTTTACTCAAGTTTGGAAAAACTTTGAATTTCTGCTCATTCTGATGTAGAAGAGGTTTTAAAGTTTTACAGCTAGGGTTGGTAAGACTGGAAAGAAGCTAGCCAGGCTACAATTTGCAAGGTGACTTTTTCGTGACTAACCTGCGACTATCATCATCTCTGCTTAAGACATGTATGATTCTCCGCTTTGTAAAGCCTCCGGTTATGTGCAGCGAGACCGAGGGCAGGGTGTGAGCAGGCAGGCCGGTCGGTGAGTGACACCAGCGAATCATTTCATTTAGACCAAATGAAATTGGTCATGTTTATTACAGTCCTGCGAAGGCCACAGACACCAGCTTCATTTCTTTTTTTCCCCAGTCAACTTAACATATTGATGCTTTCGAGATAAATTCAGCAAATTTCAACAAATGACATCAAAAAGTCTTTACAAAACAGGGTCCAATCATTCTGTACAGGCTCAATATTAACAGTGAGTAATATCTCTGAAAGATAGCTGACCTCTGGTCAGCCTCTGCTAGTCTATTCGTAGATCTGTTTGCCCTGAAGCCATGTTCGAGCTATGCATCAACTAATGAAGTTATAAGGGAAGTTAAATTGATCACCATCATCAGGTGAACCTGAGCCCACTGGCTGCACATTTATTTATTCATCAATCGTCTCTGCTTCTCTCTATAAAAACACACATAAACACAGCAGCTTCTGCAGAAAGGTCTCTGCACACAAGCTAACATGGTGGAAGATCCTGAGTGCACCACAATGCTCTGATCACGACAACAGATAGCTGCTGTGTTTAGTTACAGGGCAGATCAGTTCACGACCCCTCTGCCCACTCACTGCTGATGGATACAATTTCCTAACATCAGCCCGTCCGCTGTCGTCTGTGGCTTTTGTCAGTCAGTGGGCGGAAAGAAGGCGACAGGGCTGGCAGACGGAAACAACACAGACTGGATGTCATCCTGATCAGCAGAAATGACGACTGCATCCACATGATGTGCGCAGGGGGGCACGTAATACTTTCTCTGTAGCTACAGCAACAGTACACCTAGTCTACAGTTACCTAACAGCCACAGTCATTCACAGTATTCACTTTTTTCCAATAGGAAAGCTCTCAGGCACAAGGCTCTCGGACACAGCTGTGTCAATATTTGATATGAAATGCTGAAATGCCCCGTCAGGGGGCAGCTTATAAAAAAGATCCCATCTAAAGCTTGCAAATATATTCCTGCTGGGCAACAGTAGCAAAGAGGAAGATTTATAAGGACAGCCAGACTTTAATAATTAAATGGAAAACTACTTTAAACTGGACTAGAGGTCCTACATGAGAAAAAACCTGATGCGTACAGTGGCAGTGGTCATATAAATAAAACATTAAGTTTCCACTTCAATCAAAGTAAAAAGTTTAATTACAGGAAATATCTGTTCTGTCCATTCATTAGCTACTCTGCTTCTCCTCTGCGGGCCGTGGGGGAACTGGAGCCAATCCCAGCAGACACGGAGCGAGAATCTGGGTACACCCTGGACAGGTAGCCAGTCCATCCCAAGGCTGACATAGACAAAAATCATTTTAGTCCACATTTACGAATACGGGCAATTTAGAGTTTCTGGTCGACCTATAAGCTGCAGGTCCTAATGCATTGAAGAGATTTGCTTCCGACTTGTAAATTTCACTTGGATGTCAAAACAACATGTTGGAAATTTGGGAGGAAAGTTGCGTAAACCAATTAATATAATTTTACAATCAGCTTTTAATAGGAGCTTTGAAAGTGAACCCATCAAATGTCACATGCAAACTGTATGTCTATCCAACAAGTGTCAAACACCAAACCATTTAGCCAAAACAGACGGTTTAATGATTAACATGCATAAGCTATTGATGGCCACACCTAATCCTTTTTCTCTGATCTTGGTTATTATGGAAAGTTGTAACTGCTGCTGTGTATTTGCAATGGTGGATGTATGTTTTCTTTTTCTCATGGTGAAAGATGACCGGACGTGTGAGTGAATGTATTCAAATAGGTTTGTGCCAGGACAAGGTTGTGATAGGTGGACTGTGGTAGATTTAGCAGATGATTGGCCTCCTGCTCAGACCCAAGATAAATGACTGCTCTTGATTTATATTGTGCATTTTGTTCATAAAAACATTGGTTGATGGAAAAATTTGTTTCCTGGGACTTGGGGGAAATGGGGAGCTTGTCTTGTGCTTGTGTTGTGTGTCTTACTAGACGGGACATCACAGCAAATATCGGAAGGAGATGTCAAGGTGTTGTTTAACGGTCTATACACATAACTACAACACATTTAGTTACAGAATCCATGTTTTTCACATTCCGACTTCAATGCACCTTACTCATCGAGATCGGAACAACTTCATAACTAGGTAAATGATACGTATCAGGAAGCACTCAACTGCACAGGAAAAAAACACACACACACATTTGGATAATATGCAAACTCTTCCAAGAAATGTTCAGGTTCAAACCCCAAATCTTCTTTGCTGTAAGAATACAGTGCGAACCACCGCACCAAAGAGCACACACCAGTGGAAGACATGGGTTGTCTTTGCTAAATTTAAACATTGGTTGTCTTTACTAAGTATAAGATGTTCAAAAAGAGCAACTAATGATACAGTACGATGTCTCTTTAACGTGGAATTAGAGGATTTAAATAGATAGGTAAATATTAGCTGGATCTATTCTGTTTGATGTACAGTATCTGAATCCAAGGATTACATAAGTATGCAAAAAGTGTAAAAAAAAGAGCATCATCTCTGGAAACGGGACATGTGAAATCCAATTTCCTGCTATGCTTATGGCAGCATCTAAGCCTCGTGTAAAACCCTGGCTTTGCTTTGGGGAAGAAATTATCCTTTAAATATCAAGTCGGGCAACAGTAGAGTCCTTTGATTAATATGTCCGTTCAGTTGGTCCTGACAGGCGGCTCACCACAGAGACTTGCAATCGCCAAGAAAGCGGCTTGTGGTGCTCTGAAGGTCACAAGCTCAGTGACCTACTAATCCAAACCAATCACTGTTGTTAGCAGGTCCATACAAATGAAACGTGCCGTCCGCCACGTGGACAGGACTCACCTCTGTAGTAGAAGAGGCACAGGTCCGACAGCACGAACCATCTTTTCTTCCACAGCTTCATCCCTGTACTATCCTGCAAAGAGAGCAGAGGAACAGAATACAGTTACTCCACCTGCTAGGGAAGGGGGTTATATTTTAAAATGACAAAGAAAAAGAGGTCGGTATGGTTGCCTCATAGAATTCATTCCAAGTGATTAACCATTAGGCTACATATCACTCGATGAATGATGGGCTTTCAAACGTTGCTATAAATCCAAGAATCCTGGCAGGAAAGAAACTAGATGGGAGGGCCAGCTGGGCTCAGGGATACCCCTCTGGCCCAGTGGAGGTGATGGGACAGAGGAGAATGAGAGCTGTCATCTCTATTAGACAGGCCATCACTGAAGGAGCTGTGATAAGCTATCACAGGTGGTTCCTTCCTGCTGCTGTTAGACTGTACAAGCAGTGCAATAATCATTCCTAACAGTGCAATTGAATGGCTGAAGCGCAATCTGTTACACTGTATATACTCAACAAACACTGTGTATATTCTGTTTACAAGGAATATTACATTGAATAATCAATTCTATCATATCTTTTCTAAATTGCCGTGTGTTTATGTTGCATGTTTACTCATGTTTTGCATTACAACTGTTGTCTTTTGGACTGTCCTCTTTGCTGCTGTAAGACAGAAAATGTCCTTAGTCCTTATACTTCCAACTGACACGTCCCTAAAACAACAAGGTATCCTTTTCCTTGTTTTGTCTTTATGTGCCTGTATGTTTTGGTATAAAACCCCTCCTTGGACCTTTTGGTTATTTAAAATCTTGTATGTAAATAAGTTACATTCATGGAGTAAATTTTTATCAAAATGTTACTAATTTGTGTAATGGAGTTAGGGACATTTACTTGTCTGAGGGGGAAACATTTTAGTTTTTGTAATATGATGCAAATAAATAATCAGAGTGCTATTCTGTATTCTCAACCAATAACCAGCTTTCACTTTCAAAGCATGTTGCTTAGTGGCCCAAAAGAAAAAAAATCCTCTGCTTAAGCTGTTCTTCAGTATTGCTACGCCGTGATCAAGAGGGTTTTCAGGCTGCAACGGATGAAGGGTTAGGATAAGGGTATTAACCCTCCATTTGCTTTATTGGAAAACTTGAGTCCTTGATCGTGGATCCCACCCTGGGACACAAGCAGGGGGGAGGGACCTCAACAGCTCTGTCATTATGGTCAAATGGCATGTGGACTGCAGTTTACTCTCAATGGAAATTCAGTTCGGCGAACCAGCATGTTTAACACATTAGAACAAAAAATATTTCACAATGCCAGATGCTGTGCAGTACGGAGCCATATCTAAAATGTAACATTAGATTCAAATTTCCTAGCATCCATTATTTTGCCACCCTCCCTCTGTACAATCAAAGTCCCAACCACAGGGTTTACAATGTGTTGATGAATAAACTTCAGAAATCAAAGGTTCTGTTAAGTAGTCCTCTGTTCAGCGGGAGAAATAAAACACGGCTTTTGCCAATCACATCAATCACTTTGTT
Source organism: Pseudopleuronectes americanus (assembly GCA_038501795.1). Lineage (NCBI taxonomy): Eukaryota > Metazoa > Chordata > Actinopteri > Pleuronectiformes > Pleuronectidae > Pseudopleuronectes > Pseudopleuronectes americanus. The sequence goes on along the minus strand of CM076720.1, from coordinate 14,802,979 downwards.
CTCCCAAAGGATCAACTGAAAGGCTGTAGCGTTTCCTCCACCAAGGATTTCAATAGCTTCCAGGTTTCAATGAGGCTGGAAAATAAAAGTGCAAATCCAGCTTTTATTCAGGGTAGCAGATTTGTGAGTCTTTAGCTTGCTCTACGTCACCCCGATTGAGGTCCCCAAAGAAACAGCAGCTGGCAGCTGTACCAAAGGAGGCCATCATGTGTTCACAAAACTGTGCCGGGAGGCTGCAATCAAAACTAAATGAGTCCCCCACTTATAGGAAGCACGAGAGAGCCCTGTCTGGCTGAGAGCCGCCTCAAGCAGCCCCCTCTTCACTCTGCTGCAAGTAACCAGGGAGCTGCGATGAGGGATTGGTATTTAAACAGTGGCTGCGCTGGTTGACTGGCTGAGCAGAAACACTGGACAAAAGAAATGCTCAGATCCTGTGAGATTTAAAAAAAAAGCTTCCTTTGTACTCAGAGCAAGACTGCTGCTGCAAAAGTTACAGAGGGAGGGAGAACATAAGCCTTGTTCCTTGTGTAAGAAGATGATTTCATCTTCTCTAACTATGCTAAATAAAGTTCAATATGAATGATTATTATTGTTAATATCGTTGTTGTTCTGCAATATACTGTCACTGTGACAGTGCTCACTACAGCCTAACTGATACTGGATTGTTTTTAGCTAGAGGCAAACATTTTTACAAAACATATTTTCTCTCTGAGATTTCATGGCAATCCACAGAGCCATGTCACAAGAATGGCTTGAAATCAACTCATTTACATATTCTGCCTCTCAACACTTTATTCGGCTATTTTCTGGAATATCAAGTTAAACTTGGTGTCATATGTTCTTGCTTACCTGTTTATAAAGCCAGTTTTTCTTCATTACTGGGGCACCGGGATTCCTCCTGATAGAGTTGGATCTCTTCCCGAAATTATGAATCTTTTTGGAAGGCCTTGAGGGCTAGAAAAAAAGAGCATGAATGAATAACCAGCAGAGTGAGCTCAATCCATAAAGAAACAACTGCTTGTTCGTAAACTTTTCTCAAACTATCAAAAAGGAATTAAAAATAATTTAAGTTGGGTTTCCATTATATCCCCTACTTAAAAGACATGCTTGATAATCCAATGACAATAATGTGTGATACGTACTCTTCCTGCTGGGCTACCGGAGTTAGCGGCATAGTCCGAGCCACCTGTGTAGTTGGAGGCCTCACTCATGATGTTAAGTGCTGGTTCCTTCTTCTCATTCGCTGGCACTTTAGAGGCAGATCTGAAATAAAAAGAACAAAGTGCAGTGAGCACATAGGAAAGTTATAAGACAGAGATATAGACAACCGATTTAAATTCATGATCTATATAAGAGGAGGAGAATAAGAGGAAGCAGTATTTATTCTCTGGTTTCTCTCTCCTCTAAAGTTCAACCTATTATAATAACATCTCAACCTAGACCTATGGATCAAGCCAATTACCCCCACCATGTCACCATAGATACATGTCCATTCCTCTATCGTCTTTTAATGCACTGCAGTGTCTTTCCAAAATATTGGAATACGGCAATTACAGCAGGAAATCAGGCCAGGATGTCTATAAAGCTTTCTTTAAAGCAAATGTGGAAAAGTGTAGCTACTTTGAAAATACGAGATAGGGTAGAACACCTTGTTGTTGCTGGCTCATGGATATGTCCTACATTCTTTACGAAGGGAACAACATTGTGGTCTAGAGGGAAAAAGACAGGGAAACCAGAGTAGAGAAGAAATACTGCAGCAGTGAAAGAAAGTGTGATCTCTCAGATAAAATGGTTCCAGGTCACTGAATAGGGACAGAAACTGCAAAGTCTTGCAGGAAACTCTACCCTGCTAAATCAATTAATATCCTAACATTAAAGGGCTTCAGATGAAACGGTACATCTATATAGATAACCTACAGTCGTTCAGTCAATCATCTGTCAGACACAAGGACAAGACTGTTAACATCGATAAAAACACCTCCATGCTTTTATGGTGAAGGTGCACAAACACAAGAAGGGATCACAGAGGATCAGAAAGGAACACACACACAGGATGTTCTTTACGTGCAGCACTGGAGCAGAACTGAAACTACCTGCGGACAATTTGGAAACATGACGAGACAAAACACTGACAACCACAAACTGCATTAGTTTTACCTGTATTTAGAGGCAACTTTACACAGTTTGTTACAGGTCATGACTCAGGTAGTGTCTAAAAAAGATTCCATATGTGAAAATATAGATTCTGTAGTTACAAGAATTTTAAAGTTAAAGCCTCCTGGTCTCTAGTTTGATTTATCAAATTTGAGCTGGCTTTAGTTGTCTGCAGGTAAAGACCCAGTCACAAATATGCAGTTTAACTTTGGTGAACTCTGACTCACGTTATTCGCCTCGCATATGTGTGGCCGTGCCCTCAACAGACCTCTTGTAGAGCAAAAGAGGCCGAATACTTGGCCAAAAAGCATCGGCTAATGCTTTCTAATTCATATAAAGTCATTATCAGATAGCTTTTCATAAAGATAGCCAAGATTTCGTCTAGACCTAAAACAGCAACAGAAAGTATAGCTTTTCCTGTTTTTGTGTGGAGACATTTTCAAATGTAAACATTGTACAGCAAATGGAAGATGGAGTCTAGGTTTGGATATCCTCTGTCGACACTAGAGCCCCCAAAATAGTGGCCGTTGTCCACAGAGGCTAATTTGTCTTGAGAAGATTGCCGATGGACACAGAGATTGACACTAGGTTGCAAAAAGCAGCATAACCTTATTATTATGTAACTTCACACAGAACTTCTACAAGAAAGAGTATTTATTTTTTTATTAAAGTTAATTGGTTGCCTTATATTGCCGGAATATATAATTGGGGTTCTGTGTAGAGGTGACACATTCCCATGGACACTATCAAGGAAGTGGGTGACTAATGCTCTCTAGAGTTGAAGTGTGCACAATTTTCAACTTGTTAGTCTGAAATAGCTTATTGTGCAGAGTGATGAGCAGCCGCTGAGATTTGAATTCTTCTCTATCTAATGAGCAGGCTCTAGGAAATTAGCTCCAGAGACTTTCAGCACTTCCAGTGACGGTAGAAATCCTCAGTGAACCGTAATCAATGGTGAGTGGACTTGTCATCAAAACAAAGGTGGGGAGCAGCGGAGAAAATGGTTTAACAGATAAACTGCTCTATTTGATGCTCTATTTAGCCGATAAACCATTTCCAGCCTCTGAGCTCCAGTGTGATTGTGTATGTGTGTTGGTTCCTTGTTGATAATTAGTTTGGGCCTGATAATCAATCTGCATGCTGTGAAATTGAAAAGTAGCCAGTGTGTCAGATTAGCTGCCTTAGCGAAATGACTGCCCAATGACAACCAGAAGATAAAGAAGAAAGATACAGAATAAACTATGCACTAAAAATATCCTTACAGTACATCTACTGTGTTTGGATTGATTAAAAAAAGCCAAGCAATTGATGAATAACAAGTTTTAACATATCAACAGATCGTTGAGGACGTAGTTTTTTTTTAAAGCGAGGGGCAAATATCCGTAAAAAAAGATCTGCATTCATGTAGACAAAGCTTTCAAGGTTTGTTTCCCTATCTGGGCCTCTCCAGTATTTATTTCTCAACCCTTTATGTCAAACACAATGCACACACGCAATGGAGACCACCAACTGCTTTACATTTATACTTTGACATGAGACTATTCTCTGACTTCCACTAACATGTTAGCATGGGACACAACACGGATGACCAGTGTTTGTCTGTTTTGAATTACAGTTTTCTTGTTCAAGATGGTGCTTGTCCCCCAATAGCAGTGCATATTGTATTGTACAGAGTAATTTACCACAGCTCTATGTGAACAGCGAAGTGAATGAAGATTTCAACTGTAAACCTAAAAGAGCCAAGCATGGTCAACTTAAGAAGAAGAAAAAAAAGCTACTATACTTTTTGTATTTGCAAAGCCGTTGTGGCAGCATATTGCTATGGTCATATGTGTAAATAATAAAATAAAAGGTTCACCTGGTTAACTTAAAAAAAAACTTTCATCAACCTGAAAAGAAACAGTGTGGATGAGCTGCATGTCCAGATAACTATACTTACTCTAAAAATTCACATTCACTTTCCTGTTGCTCCACCAATGACGGGATTCTACCCATCTGTTTGTTGGTTGGTTTGTTTGTAAGATAAATATTGCTAAATCCTCTGGAGGGATCACCACAAACAAACAGTATGACTGTTCAATCCTACCTTTACAATATAACACGATCTAAATAGTTAACCCCATTCATTAACTTTTAAGTTCAGCATAGGATACACTTACTTTAATACTGCTATATCATCTGTGGTACAGCTACATGCAAATATTTGCGTGTTCCTTGTTAAATAAAACAATAAATGAAAAAGTTTGACCAATACATTTGAACAAACAAAGTTGATCTCATTTAGTCTTATAGGAAATACCAAAAAAACAAACCTAACAGCAATTCCACATAGGAAGACCACCCCATGTGTATTAGTGTCACATCACGTCATGGATTTTGTGCGTCTGTGTGAGTTCACTGGGTCTGTGTGTTGCCATTCTAAGCAAACACTAAGCTGAGCGGCTGAGGGTGCGTTTTTTAAAATGACCACACAGCATTTCTAAAGAAAATTAGTGCTTTAAAGACTTTTGTTTGGTGGTAAACCTGACCATTATTTTTTAAATGAACAACAAAGACCAGAAGAATAAGGCAAGCTGTACTCTTGTACACCATCGCAGGTTCTAGAGATGTACAGATACTGATAATTATTGCAGTCATACCTGCATTTATGTTTCTCTGTTCTGTAACAGTGCAGTGTTTCTGAAAGTGACATACTTATTCTCATTTGGAAATTAATCATCATTCAACATCAGGCAGCATGGCAAGCTGATGCTAAAGCTTTTAAAAACTGAACATACCTCTTTAGGTCATATAATGCTGACTTATAGTCGTCCTTTGGCCCCAAGGGAGGACAGAAATCTTGTTTCTGAATTTACCTCACATAGAAAAGTGTTTATATTACAATATTTATTTATATTTAGGCGAGTAAGCAAAATGTCGACGATACAGATTTTTTGGGTCATATCACCCAACATAGCAAAGCAACATAATGAGAACTGTACAGTAAATGTAGCCTTTACTTCCAGTGGGGACACAGAATGTGTCGGCTGTGGTTCTGGAGGTAGAGAAGGTCGGTGGGTCAATCCCTGCAGGCTCCTCCATTCAGAAGTTTCCTTGAACCCAAAATTGCCCCTCAAGGCTGTACCGACAATCTACAAAGGTGTGTGTGAATGGAACAGTGCAGTACTTGCGCTTTGAGTGGATGATAAGACTGGAAGCATTAAATAAATCAGTTCCTTAACACTTGGAGTTGTGTATCAGAAAGTGTGCAATGATCACATTTCCCGATGCTTTGGCCTATTATAAAGAAACCTTTTGTTACGACCTGACAGCCAACTATTCTGGGAAATCAATGAACTGCCAACAAAGTGAGCTGAATGGTGGTGACGCAAAAATATTTGTTCGACAGCTCAGCTCTAATCGAGGATGTACAGTTTCGACTTGGTTTTTAAAGATCTGCCTGCGTTGTTTATGAGGACTGACGTGGTCATAACAGAAAGGTTCAGACAGTAATGTTCACCCTGACCAGACTTTGGAATGCAAATCCATAACCGGTCAACCGGCAAAACACTATTCAAACGACTCACAGTCTGTTGTTAGTGTGCAACAACAAGGATTATTAACAGACAGACATGTTAAAATAACTTATCTTTCAACAAATGAAGGGTTTTGATGACGAGCTCAGAATGGGTGTTATTATGTGCTGAAGTCAAAACAATCTGAAAAAGGTCACATCCAGTTACTTGCACAAGGCACAACACATGTCAACTGTAAACATGTTTTCAGTGCATTTCAGCAATTAAATTTCATTTTATTGTCCAATATTATTGTCGAATGATGGTATGGAGTGGTATGCAGATTTCCAATACAAGAAAGATGTACTATACTTGAATAAAACTGTTAGACATTGCAGGACTCCAAAAAGGAAAAAAAAACCTATAAGAAGTTCACAAAAGACCTGACTGATCCATTCAAGCAAGAACAATTGGCTATTAAATAACACGTAGACTTTGAACTGTATGTCAGCCTGAACAATTTTAACATTAGCTGGGTCTCAATGCAGGGACTGCATCCTTCGGAAGCTGTATTTGGATGGATCCTCCTTTGCCCAACCTATCCCAGGATTCATTGCTCTTCAGTGATGAACCGTTTTTCAAAGAGGTAAGGATGCCAACTAGCGACGTCATGTCCAATGCTTGAGTATCACACTTTAACTCAACTGAACAGCCAACGGTTAACATGTTAAAAAACCCAAACCACATTAAAACTCTCAACTTCTTGTTGTTAGGCAACAGCAATAAGGATGATGCAAGCTATTGACGGTGATAACAAAAACACTCTAAATACCAGATGGTCTCATTTTGTTTCGACCTTCGCAGTCTACACAAATTCACAAAGACTGCATCCTCCGAAGGATGCAGCCCCTGAATTGAGACACATCTATTGTGTGTGTAATTTGGATTTTACTTGTAGAAACCAGCCCTGATTGGCATATGAATCATCCTGCAATGCTGTTTGCTAAATGTGTTTCATATGCCACTTCTACACAAACATTGCCATGCAAACGATCATGTGCACCACTAAAAATATGCTCAGACATGTACAGTAGTGCCGGAAGATTGGTTGACATTCTCAGAGGGTGAGGAAGGTGTAGTCACGTGTGAAGAATGTGCCTGACCCATGACTCGAGCAGGAACGTGTACCTCCCGGAATAACTGAGAGGGTAAGTATGAGTGACTGCTGTCTTTGTAATGTCAACTTTGTTTTACCTATAAACAATGTTAAAGCGGATTAGGAGAGGATAACGTACGAGTCACAGCTCAAACTGGTCCTTCAACAGCAACACAGTGGAGTTCACTGCTTGGAGTTGCTGACATGTATTTGTCAAACTCGCCAGTACAATCTGCATAATACTTGATTGACACTGAACCTTGAAACAGAGGCTACAATAACTGTAATAAGGGCAACAACCTTTTCTGTTTGTCTTCCAGGTCAAAGTAGTTATGCTTTATTTGCATAACATTGAGAGCCCGAGAGAGACTTCTTCCTACGGAGCAGATAATTGAGTGTTTGTCCTTACTAGTGCCAACTTTCACCGACACTGTGCAGTACAACCAGAGCGACAACTGACTTCATGGATGTTTAAAGAGATTTTTCACATCAAGAAGGACATTGTCTCTTTTTATCTATAATGGGATAAGAATACAGTCTGAGTGTAGAATTGTTCTTCTCTCTCTAATCTGTTAACCCTAAACAAATCCAGGTCAACTCCATCTTAAGTTTTCCTTTTGGCTGTATTTATAAATGCTTTAAACATATTATACGTCTTGAGGTGGGTGGAAACAATATTCTTCAAATGTTTTACTTAATTATATAGTAATAACTTGGAATTAAAAGACCAAATTGAAGCTGAAGTTTTGTATTTTGTATTTACTTAAAGTGCAGAGAAGATTAGTCAGTGATTTCTAGCCTGGCTTCTTAATCCCTGTGGCAGCTTAAATCTGTCTTTGCCTTTTATTACTCAGCCAACGTAAAGATTTTCCTCCTCATTACTTTAGCTAAAACGCAGCTAACAGTTGGATGGAATGAGCTGTACTGAACTTAAAACCAACAATGAATCCGGTATTAGGTTCATCTCCTTGCTGTTTGCCTTTACAAAGTTGACCTCCAGCTCATCTGATATAGATTCATTTAGCATCTTATCTTAAAACGATAGAACACCAATTTCTAAATGAGATACCATCTTCGCTGGTATGTTTTTCCACTCAGGGTGAAAAACAGCACAGATGTGAGAGTAACGCAGTGCGCAGAGGAATGTGTCAAGAGAGTGCAGGGTGACAGTTCTGGCACAACACGCTCTTATTCAGTCTCTGCTTAACCAAATGCAGGTCAAGAAAATATTAAGATATTTGTAAAAATCTGTGTATTTCAGTAAAACCAGGATTTCAGAACTTTGAGCCACATACTGAAAAAAGCTGAAACTGGTGCCTGTGATGGATCATTAGGGAATTCCTCCTGCATTATTTATGGAACTCTGGCAACAGTTTCCCACATGGGAATGACATTTCACATCTTGATGCAGAACATTTTTCAATTAGCATTTGTTGCTCAATAAAATAATTGATAACAGTTGTGAGGACACGACTTCAGTGCATTAGTATGGCATTGTGGGAAATCTGCTTTTACACAGGATCGTAAGGGAAGTGAAAGTGAGAGTGTTGCACAACTAGCTTAGGCTAGGGGGAAGGGAGATAAGAGTTGAGGTTAATGTCAGTGTGCAGTCTGTGATGCAACAGTCTAGTGCATTTAGTATGTTTACCGATTGGGACAGAGTTATCTGCAAAGAAGGCTAAAATTACACAACAGTATCTACCATATTTTTTCTGTTGGACATTCTGCAGGACTCTAGACAAAGCACCATTAACTGGAGTAGGGAGAAGTAGCCATTTCTGAGGAAAACACATACTGACCACATTTAGATTCAGTAGTTCCCCTTGAAGTGAAAGTTCAAGATGACCTCTAAGCAATCTCGTCATATAGGCAGACATGTGATGAGTGTTACGCTGAGAGCACAGCAGATGATCACATGGACATGACATTGTTGGACTTTATCTCGTACTTATGACAAATGAGGGGACTGTGAATCATGGTATTCCCACAAGCTGATGTATACATGATACGATGGCTTTCAACTGTTGGCCATTAGCATTAAGGCTATTAACCCTGCCTTGGCACTGACAGAAAACAGCCGCCCAATTATGCCACGGAAACCTCTTGAATTGAGTAAGTTAGCCCTTGATTTTAAGGCTTTTGCCAAGAAGATAGGTGGCTGTAATAATTTTCATATTGATTTGAAGTCATATCGCCCAGCCCTATGTTGTGAAACGTTTTGTTCCTACACATAAGGAGTTTCAGCATCAACGTACAATAGTGTTCAAAAATGCTACCCAGTGGCATTCTGAAAGGATAAACAAGAGACTTACTGTTCGTTGATGACAAAGATGCAGTTGTCTTGTGAGGGTAAGCCTGAGACAGGATGCTTACAGGTCACCTTTCGCTCATTGTGACTGTTGAGAAAAGGATAGGGAGGAAAAAAGCAAAAATTAGTGATCAATGTGGATATGCTGTGATGCCCTGAACACCTATATTTTCAAAGGGTTGAGACCAGCTGAGGTCACTTTGTATTGGCCAGGTAGACGGATACACAGTGAGCAAATATTATCTGGAAACTGCATGAAATGAGGGCAGCACGATGGAGCGGCATTTAGCATTGTTGACTCACATCGAGTTTGTTCAAATCTTGATTTTGCCGAGGTCTTTCTGTGTGGAGTTTGCAGGATCTCCTTGTATCTACGTGGGTTTTCTCTTCGTTTTCTGGGATTCTCCTACAGTCCAAAGACATGCAGATTGTGGTTGGAGAATCTAAATTGACTGTAGGTGTGAATGTGATTATGGATGACCCTGCAAAAAGCTGACAAGCTGTCCAATGTGTGGACGTCTAAAAGGAGATCACATCAATAAAAAAATGTGTCTGTGCTGGCAGATTGAAAGTTACACCTATAGCTGTATGTGTCACATGAATATTTTGGTCCAGTCATGATCTAGGGTAAAGGTGAGGGCTATTTTAATAAGCTAGAGATAGACATCAACCCTTATATCGCAGACCTACAAAACACGTTGAGTTAGAAGTGTAAAATAGAGGTATGAACCAAATAGTGGATTGGAGAAAAATTGAACACCAAAACAAGCATTCAACAAGAATTACCAAAGTCCATACAAAAACAAATAGAGCTTGTAAAAAAATGAATAGCTTAAGTACATAATAAAAAAACTAAGTATGGCAATAGGGGACAAAAAAGAAAAGAAAAAGATAATACATGACGCCAGGGCAGTACCAGATTTGTATGCAATGTATGGTGGCTGCATCACAGGTATGCTGCGTGCCTGCAGCTGAGCTACGTGTGATTTCTAGAATGATTAGTGCATTTTCTAAAATAAAAGTAGGCCGGTGTCCTAAACTAAGTGCCATGACTCTAAGGTATGAAAACAGGGATCTTAAAAATAAAAACCTTGTCACAATAAAATGACGGATTTAGTCAACAAAAACGCATGAGAGCTTTGAACCCGGAAGTGTTGCAAAAGGTTTGCAGCAAAACACCTCACAACTTAAGCTTTTTACAACAATATACAAAAGGGGAAAACAGCATTTGATTGATTTAGACTTAGAGTACATTGGCATTTGCCAAACAGCTTCACTAATCATGACCAAAACCTGGATAAGGATGTCATGCCATTCTAAACTCACCAGCTAATGACAGAGGCATAGCATATGCCCCCAAGCCATGTGAGGACACAAACCATGTGGACATTGGAGAACCCACTGACTAGAGCCTTTACAGCAAGAGCAGTTTTAAATGCAGTGGAGCCTGGTCAGTGCTGTGTGTGATGTGACGGCCCTGGTGGCAGAGGGCTCAGTAAACTCTCCAGAAAGAAGGATAAGCTTCACTGCTCTTTCATGTTTACTAGTAAACCCTAAATCATCTTCTTTCTATTACAGCATCCTTGGAATAATGACTAGACTGATTAATTAATGTTACATCCAGGTCATCAACTTCCTATGTTATAACCAAAGATTCAGAGATAGAAAATCTGAAATATAATCAAGTATATTAACATCTACAGAGAAGACATAACGGAAAGAGCTGTAGTGTCAACAACAGTCTCCAAAGCTACTACTGCGTTTATGTGAACGGTTATTCTATATTCCAGTTCAAGCAGGCTGAACTATAAACAGAGGAGAGTCAAGCTTCAGCCCAAAAATAACAGTTTTTAAACACTGGGTATTCATGTACGGAAAAGACTGAATACCAAGTATGGAATAGGGGGTTTGGTTTCAGTTTAGCCTGGAGAGCAAGCGTCTCCACAGCTCTGGTCTATAATTACTGGAGGCACTGTTGGCAGCAGAGCACTCTGTGCGGTATTGGGGCAGAACAACGGCACCGTTTTCTTCGGTATCCCATCACACATGCCTGCACTACTCGGCACAGAGGTTGGCTGCGGATTTAAAGGGTTTGAGAGAGAGTCTGGATAGGTTTGTATGAAAACCACGGTGGGTTAAAAGTAAGATGTTATGCAGATTTGAATTAACAGTTACAAAAAAACAAGTTTCAAAAATAAATGAAAAAATCAAATGGCAAAACTAGGATTGGTAATCCTAGAAAAACTAAGCAAGTGCAGGCTACACTGAAAGAAAATGCCACCTATATAGCAAATATCCCACCCCCTTCCATCAGCCTCCTTGTCAAAGCTTCGCACCCAAAACACATGATCGTGCAGTGCCTGGTAAGTGAGAGAAGAACTTTTTTGTGACCCACTTGCTAAATTCTGACTATCGTATCTGCCCCAGAGGTGCATCACTCCGGCTTGTAACCACTCTGGTCATGTGCAGTGAAAGGCAGGCAGGTTGGTTAGTTAGTGACAGACATGTATGCGAGCCATTTTATTTGAATGAAATTATTGTACGTGTTAAAAACTGTCCTGTGAGAGAACTTAACTTCTTTATCGATGGGCGATTACATCTGAATGTGAAGGGGTTTTCAACAAGCTAGATAAAGAGTGTTTCGGAAACAAGTTACAAACTCTACCTTTAACCATACCTAAAAGATGAAGAGGTCCTACTAAAAGGGTATCTTTATCCACTAATTAACTCCCAATACCATTTCATTAGAGGGAATCAAAGTGTTTGACACCTTTAAGGATATAAAAAAAAAGGATTTAATTGAAAACCCTCCTAAGATACATCTCACATTAAGAGTCTGAAAAAGTATCGATAAAACAGTGACTGCCAAAACTGCATAAACTGCAATAAATTAAGAGTGATGCATTACCATGTATCATGTGCAAAGGGAGTACAACCTCTCAACTATGCAATAGGCAGGCTATCTGTACATATAATTTTGCATATGGTTTGTTTCTAAAAATATTAAGTTTTCAATCAAGCAAAATGTATTGCATGAACACTGAACCAAACAACTTTTTTTCTTCCTAGTATTTGCAGTCTGCAGCTCATTGCAGTTTGCTTACGTATCATTATTTTGGTTCAGCGGTCCATGTGGTGAAGTCTCATTGCCTCTAATTTATAGTACAGTAAATGAGTATGAGCACACAAGTTTAGAGAAGACAAATCTACACTACTTGTCCAATGAAAAATGTCAGAGTAAAAACAGCCAAAGTAAACAGCCAAAAGAGACCGAGACATATTTCTTAGAATCAAGCGGACCAGAATACGATATTCAAAAGGGCAACGTCTACTCTTCTCCACACCAAAAGAAGGCTCCAATATGGTCACGAGGTTCGTTGTCACGTCAGTTTCTGTTCATGTAAGTAATGTTGGACAGGTGTTTGCTGAAATATCAGCCATAGGAACTCGATACTGGAGCTTGGCCCCGGCACAAAACCCCAACACTGCTGATTAAAACACAGGAGTCATTATCAGCACCTGTTCATCAGGACTATTTGAGGGACACTGAATCAAACTAGAGAGATGCCTGACATACAGGTTTATGTAACCTTTTTCTTTTGCGGGGTAACACCAAATTATCACAATTACTTTGTGGTGCACACATGTATTTTTTGTTATAACTCGGCCTCCCACTAGCCTCACTGTGGACAATTTAAACATCGGAAAATATTCACTTTTAAACTCTATTAAATGGTAAATCTAATTAACTACCTCCACCAAGGAGGGTATGTAAATATCAGTTTTTTATTGTCTTTATCATTTAGCTAGAATCTCTTGTCAGAAAATAACCCATACAATTTTGGTGTGGATCTGAAATGGGTGGATCCAGGATTTTTGGCCCACTTTCTTTAACATTGCAGGATTTTTCAACCTGTTGGTAGATTTCTCAGAGAATGCAGGCATGTTGAGGGGACAAAACTATGAGTGTGTGAAATTTGGTGCAGATCAAAATAAAACAGTACAAAGTGCTTGAAGTTACAGATTGGAAATTAGGGGCCCTCCAGGCGTTAACATACTTTTTGCACACGTGTCTGAGGTCAGTGTTTTTACAAGGAGGTCGTGCAACATCAAAAGCTCCCCTGTACCTATAAGGGCGGAAGCCATTTGAGAAGGCCCTACACATTTCCAACATGATATATGTGATACAGGGAGGACATCCAGTTCTTAAACCTCAGCGGAAAACATGGGGAGATGAAGTAACACGATGGCTGTGGTTTATATGTGTGGGCCCGAACAGGCAGGATAAGTTAATAAAAGTGAAATAAAATCCCTTCTTAACAACCTACAAAAGTAGCCCAAAACAATCAGTGGTCGTCTGCTCCTTGAGCCATTTTGTTATTCTATTCAAATATAATATTGCAAAAACGTTGCTGACAAAGTAAGTGTGTAGATTTCCTTGTCTTAAGTAGCACAAGTTTCCTGTGAAAACATAACTAGAAAACAATGTAATTAAAGTTGATGACAGCAGCCATTATGGCACCAAACTATCAGCTAAAACTTTAATTAGAGAAACTTTGTTTTCAAAATACCTCTGCCAGCTAATTTGATCTCGCAAGACCATTTATAATGGTCACACATGCTCTGAGGGATTTGGTCTGTGGTCACATCAGATGAGATTGAGTTTAAATAAAATCGTGGGGCTTTAAGGTAAGGGGAGCATATGATATGTTTTTATGCTTTGAAAACATTGTGCTCTTCGTTCTCCACTATACTCAGGATTTCCTTTTTGTTTTCCAGAGGGAAGTTGTTGGTTTATAGGGTGGGTTTGGATGGAGGCCACCAGGAGGTTCCTCCTTCTCTTGACCTTGGATGCATCGAGATGGTGGAACTAGGAGTGGCACCAGGAGCTGAGCAGCACTGAGCGAGGAGAGACGGGCAGTTTTCTGGGCTCTGGACTCTCCTGTCCACAGCAATTAGCAGTGAGCTGCTGTAATGAAGAGCTTAAGGTTTGGGGGTCAACACTCCACCGGCTTTAGGTTTTACTGTTCTGGGTGGGTCTTTGATCCTTTACTCCCCCTTCTGATATAGTTTAACCACAAACAACCGAGAGGCTCCAAAAAGGATCTTTAAACTGGAGTGAAAGAGAGAGCGATTTTAAGGAGTTTTGAAACTTATCATTTCATTTTAACAAAGCGGTTCAGAGACCCCCGAAAAAAATCCATTCTAAAGCTGGAATCCACATCTTCCCTTCTTGCATTTTTTCAGGAGGGGAGGATGGTAAAAACATTCGGGTTCACATTCCACCTTGCACATATCATATCTGAACCCAAACACAGCAAATATCCTTTTGGGTCATTAACCCAGAGATAATATCTTTGTTTATTCAAGTCTAAAGTTCATTAAAAACTAAGTTGTTGAACAGGAGAGAATCTCAAATACCACCATTATTATCTCTCTTTCAACATCTCAAGTTCAGTGGAGAGTGAGAAGAGAAAAGGAAGAAATAATAGTGACACAGTAAGTTTTTTGTAAACTACTAAAGAGAAATTATGGGGATAGCTAACATCATTACATATTTATTTTCTGCAGACCGAATGGAAAATGGAATGAAAATAAAAAATATGATTGTGGCCTTTTGTTTTGTCAATCCTCTCAGGGCGTAGAAACTCTAAAAATTGAGGGGGTTTCCTCATGTGTTGAAAAAATTGGAACAAACTTCTCTGCAACTTTTTGTGAATAGTTTTAACTGCTGTAGCTTATTTTGGTACAGGGGGTTATTATTCAAATTCCGTGACATTGACAGTAGTGGCCTCAGGGCTCTGCGGACTGAGTCCATCATGTCCTGAACATTACTGTTTTCAGACATGAACTTTGCCTCTGTCAGATTTGACTTTCATATATGAAGAATGCAGTAGGATATCGCGTCGGTGAGACTCTGGAATATTCAGAAGAGGAGTGACGCGTGGGTAGAGCATGCAGGAGGCTGGACACTACGTATTCATTCTGTTGTTGTAAGCGATGTGCTTTTTTTGTTTATAGCAGATCAAAGATGGGGAGAGAAGAAGTGACTGACACAGCTGTAATGGCTATCTTTGTGTAAAATTCTTCCATCAATTGCGCAAAAAATATCATCAAAATGCCCACGCTAGCTGTGAATTTTCTGGAATTCTTTCTGCTATATTCTCACATGGTCTCGCTCTGGCATTTTACTAAAGAGCTGGCAGGAAACGTCCAGATTTAAGTGCATATCTGAAAGCAGCACAAGTCTGCAGAAGTTCTTAATTGACCAAATCAATCAACATTATAAAAAGCTTCAACCAGCAAAAGGTATAGGCCAAGCAAATGACCAATTCAAAACAGGCATGTTTAGAACCTCATTAAAATGTGTCTTTTAACACATTATCTAATTATGCTGCTGCTAGATTTAAGCTTTTTACCAGTGGTTTTAGGTTTAACTTCAAAGCAAATAAACCCATTTTTGTCATCAAGGTCCTTTTTTTATACATTTACATACATACAAATAAAATAAAAAATGTATATATTAATCATTTTTAACCTTTTAATCTGCTTCAAGGCTTCTAAGACTGTGCCTCCCTTTGTCTGGAAGTGAACAGTGAAGGTCAGAGCAAATCAAGCAATCCAGCCTCCCTTCTAAAGGATATGATCTCATGACACATTCCGCCCACAGAAGATGCTGGTCTGCTCAGAGCTTCTACCAGCAGCATAAGTGAGAACAGTTAACTGTCCAGTAGTTCACAGAATACTGACAGTGCTGTGCTTGTGAAATCACAACATCCTATTTGAACCAAATGCTCAAGCTCCCTCATCCATATTAGTGTTATATATTTGAACAAGTAACGTTTAATTCCTGCATTCACACATGTGACTATAGTGACACTTGAATTACTCAATGAGACCACATGTCTATTGTCTACATGTAGCACACTTTATCTCAATCGTTATTTAATAATCGATCCTAAATACAAAAAAATTCCGCAAAAAAAAATCACTCTCATTTTTACATAATTTCAGTCCAGCACGAAAACCTCTTGGTGCATTAAACAAATCCGGCTGCAAATCACTAAAAAGACCCTTTCAGCAATAATTAATTCTCTTGTTAATGCTCATAAATCTAATCCTATTACACAGGAAGGGAACACGGACACGACGCAGGACGAGGCCAGCGAGAACTGATTAGCGTTTTCGTGTTATCAGGTAAGTACTCTTAACTAGCATTGGAGGAGCCTGAGTGCTGCCCTGGGACGCCTCAATTCCACACGGACATGGAGGTATGAATAGACCTCCCCACAAAAGCTGCGCTGAATAAGCAGAATAGGCGGGTTTGTGAGAGGGCATGTGGGGGGCAGCGGGAGGACAGACAAAAAAAAACCAGGGGTTTTGCGGTCGTACAAAGGCCAGATGAAGTGCAGCGGAACAAAATCAAACAATGGGCTGTCACAAAATGCTGATACCTGGGACACATATAATGAGCTAATTGGGGAGACCGATCTTTACGGATATGACGTCAAAAACCTTCTCCACAGTGCGGTATTGCATAGTAACACAGTCAATAGTGTCAGCAACACGCCTATTAGACTTTGACCATCACCAGTAAACGTTGTTTTAACTCATGCACAGAAAACAGCTGCTCACTCGGGCAACAAATCTCCTTTTTTTTTCACAAACAGTTCAATTAGCAGCTCCCTCTAAGCAGCTGTGACTCTGAGCAAAGTGTGTCAAGGTGACTCGGCGGAACAGGCTATTCAAGGAGAATTCAGAGCAATGGAAACAAGATGCCGTCTTGAGGAAAAATAAAAACACAGCTTGTAGGAAGAGAAATTTCATATTTATGGGAGCAACTGTGGAGGAAAAGTGCACAGTAATCATACCCACCGAGCTCCGAGTTCTCCCACACCAGACAAAAGATTGCTCCAATATTTATTCGGGAAAAAAAACAAGCCAACTTCATGGCATTGCAGTAGCCACACATCTAGAGTTTCTATCTTCATTTTCAGTGTCTGTAAAAACTCCCCTTGTTAACCATTCACTGCTCAATTTCAGGCTTCATTAAAGACGTCAGCCGGCCAGGCAGGCATTCAATATGGCTTTCACGGTGCTATACGTGAAAGAAACCAAAGACCAGGGGGCTGAAAGTGCTGCACCACGCGCTTCTTGATATTTATGTCTTCACTTCCTCAGTGAGGTCGGAATCACATCCACATTTTAAAGCTACGTAGATCCACCGCAGGACAAAAAGTACAAGAGTTTAAATCAAAGTCATCGATTTAAAGATGGGTGAGATTCTAGGGGGGAGCTTGAGGGAAGAAAAACTAAGAATGTTTTGAAAGAGACGTGGGGAAGGTGTTTCAAAAAGTTACCTTCAGCTCTCTCGCATTTTTAAGATTAAAGACTAAATATGTCATAAGACGTGGGCAGTAACTCTTGCTTCCACATGTTCATTCCCCTTTCCACCACTCAATTCAAAACTGAAAACGTCTGATTTCACAGTGCTATTAAAAGGTACGAGCTAGCACCATTTACCAACGGTATTTTCCCCACAAATTGCTTCTGTTTTACAAAATAAGATATATCACACTCAAGGCCCATAGTGGACAACCACATCTAACAATAATTTTCCCTCCATATGAATACAAATATAAAGATCCGACAAGGACGCTGGGCCTGTATATGTTAATGCATGCCTCGGTTGAATGTGTAGAGGACACTGGTTTTTCCGTCATGACTCCATGCCTGGCATCAAACGCAGCCCCGCCCTCCTCTCCCACAGATGTCTCCTCCTCTCCCACTGATGCCTCCCCCTCAGAGAGCTGGGACTGGACCAGCAGTCAATAACAAAGCATCTGGTTTCCTCCATTACTGCTGCTGACCTGCTCTTTCATGATATGTATCTATTACATTTACAGATTTTATTCAGAGGGTCAATCGAAACAGGATTTGCCCCAACCCACATTTTAAATATATTTATTGTCCAGTTGAAACAGAGTGTGTAAAAATGTGCAGGAATATGTGATCATTTTTTTAAGTAATGGATAAAAGTGTCCTATAACAGATGTTCGATTGTGAATGCAGGGATGTTTCGCAACTGACTTGAAGTGTTTAATAAGAGAGCGCCCCACCCCCCAGCCTGAACACCACAAATACAATCTGTCTGTAGGAAACATTACTGAGGCATCAGTGTTTCCAGCTCTGAGGACAATAGTCAGTGGATGAGCTCATAGGGGGAACAAGCTCTAGAGCCAGCAGACTCCTCCTCCCTCCCTCCCTGTGGGTTTGACATGTGTCAATCTATCACACTACACTACATTTTTGTATGATGTTCAATAGTTAGCCATAACACTAAACTGAACTGGAAATCTAGCCAGTCAGTCAGATAATCCCTGATATGAACGTGTGCACATGAGTTCAACAGTTCAACAGAGTAAGCCGCCAAACATCATGCCTAGATGAACATCATTCAGGATTATGAGGAACAGGTCTAACTTCTCCCTGTGTGTTCCTAGGAAGTCCTGCATCACCACAAGATCAAAGAGCAACGACAATTGCTGCTTAGAAGATGTGGTTTAGGCTGAATGGGTTATTAATGAGAGGACGCGGTCTGGATCACTGGAGGAGGGACAGTGGGCAACGCTGTAATTACGGCCTTAACTAGCTGTGATTAACGGATAAAAGCTTTTTTTAAAAGATCATCCAGACCCACTGTCAGGAATGAGGGGGAAAACACACAAAAAAACCACCTGACACTACACAAGAGCATGCAAACTGAAGTGTTCCCCCTGCAGCGGGTTTACAATACATTGACCGTTATGTACAGCTCATGAAGACGCCAGAGGGCTCAGCTTAACCGACCAACCAGCACACGAGCACACACATACATATTTGAATTGCATTCTCCTTTCGGACGGACTCAGAGTGTAGTTTGGAAAAGCGCGGTGAACTGTGCAGCAGAAACCCACACAGAGCCATGTGAGGAGCACAATGCAGAACGGGAGCCTGACAGGAGCTGGCCATTAAAGCACCGGGCTGCGTCTGAGCAGCCGCCCCCCCCAATCAACCATCAGCGTCAGCACAATGAAAGACCCCTCACCCCCCCCTCCCAAACAAAGCCATCGCGTTGAAAGCGACCCTCGGCTCGGTGCGGGCTGCACTGTGTCGCACACGTTGAACGGCACTGCAGGCTTTTCCCTCTACTTACGGTGAAAAGCTCCCATAGACGTCCGGGCTCCTCGAGGATCGCGCTTTAGTCACACGGGGCGAGGAGAGGAGCGAGCAACCGCTGGATCCAGATGTGCAGACGTGGACAGTTTGTTGTTGTTACTTTAGAGAAGCGTCGGTGTGGGAGCACGCGCTCGGTCCGCCGCTGCTGCCTCGCGCTGCCTGCTGCTGCTGCCTGCTGCTGCTGCTGCGGCGCGTGCGTCCGTAGTAGAGACACCGTGAAACCCGAGAGAGCCGATGATGTCACAGTCCGGATGTAAAGAGAGCGAGGTGGCCAGAGGTGCATTTCACTGATCCCTCCCACCCACATACACACATGCTCACACCCACACACACACACCCATGCTCACACCCACACACACACACACCCATGCTCACACCCACACCCACACGCGAACACACACACGTACCCCAACACGGACTGGTGAGCTACAGTATGAAGAATAATGTATTATGGAAACCCTTTTGGTATTTTTTATAGATTTGTAAATAAAATATTGTATATTATATAATCAGAATTGTTTTGCTCCCCGGTTGTATGTATTATTAAGAACTACCTCTTTATGTATGATTAGTTAATTAATTGAAGTAAATATCTTTACATTTTAGAAATTGTATATGAAAGAAGAACACTTTTTGTAAGTTAACACTTTTGGACATTTTAAAGTGTCCATTCTTACTAAACTCAATCTACATGTCTTTCTTCCAAGGAAGCCACAGTGCTCGAGGAATACACAGACACAGAGAAAACATGCAAACTCCACTCAGAAAGGACCCCGGCTGACCTGGGAATTGACCCGAGAACCACCAACAGTTCTAACCATTGCACAACCTTGCTGCCGTCAAACTGTTAAGTTCTTTATAAATAGTTTCAAGAGATGTAGATACCGGAGGCAATTTACAAATATTCTTAACTGCTCCCTACATGGAAGAAACACAACATTTCATGGAGCAGTATGGTACAACTCAATAACAACTGAAAACATGTCGACCACAAAAGAAACCAAAGCGACTCCATCTCCCAGATTTAAATATATTCCATTCCTCCCATTGTTTATTTTGGGACTGTATTGAGGGCAAGTCAATAATTTGCACATAAATGAACTTGAGCTTTATTTCCTCAGTGAGCTGCATGTGTTATTCCTGGCATATACTGCCTTAATATGAATGTGGGCTGTGGTCTAGCTGCACCACCCTCGGCTAATTCTTCAGCAAGTCCTGACAAAGACAAATGTTCTTCAAAGAAGCATCGTGACAGCAATACGAACCATCCTGATAATTGTACTAGGCAATCAACCAAATATGTGTTGGAACCAGTATTTAATAACCTCTCAACTAATACATTTTTTCTCATGCCGGTTAATTCAGTTAATTCTTTCTCCAATGTGTGAATTCACGAACTGGCTTGATTTCGCTACGCTCCGTGCTGTATTATCCCGCCTCATGTCCTCCCTCTTCACTCCCCTACTGACCTGCACTCAATTTATTCTTTAACAATGAACACCAACACTAATCAGAGGTTATTAAGACATGTACAGGGAGCATAATAAAATTGTTCATTAATTATTATCAAGGTCAAAGTTTGAATTGATCATGGTATTGATTTGAAGTCATATTGCCATCACCTAATCTGAGGTATCTTAAGTTTTAATTATTGTCCATCCCAGTTGCTGAACTGATGCTATGAGGCAGTTTACTTTCAATGGGATGAAGTGACTGAAAGAACTGAATGTTAAGTAGGTTCCGCAGGGAGCCTGCGGCTATTGAAGACATGAAAGCCTGGACAATGACCTCAGACCAACCTAGAAGCCAAACAGCTCCTCCACTCATCAACCTGCTGGGTGCAGTCAATGGCACAGGAAGACACCAAGAGACGGCCAATACACTGGTGTAATGGCTGCTATTCTCTCCCTGTTACCTCCTTTCATTAACCTTCAACATTTCTAAAGGGGTAGACTGTAGCTGTCAAAGTAGCTGAGTTTTAATAGAAACTGAACACAAATGCTAAATGGATTGAAAAAACAGTTAAGAGACATTACAGCTGTTAACCCAATACGTAAAACGTGAACTATACCTTGACCAGCTCTACTCCATTAATAATGCATTGGTCTTCCTTATGAAGATGGAGGGGGGGGTTTGCACTAAAATATTCAGTCCTTCAGCTATCCCTGCTTCTCTTGGGAGGGCTTCCCATACTGGGGCATGGTGCCAGGGGATATAACCACCACCTGGAGTGCAGAATGGACACCACGCCCGAGAGGAAGCAGAGGGAGTGTCTGGAGGATATTTGATATGATATTTACTGACTCAATCCATGAAAGAGGAGTCTGTGGCGAATCTTTGTGCTCCGACGCCCACAAAAAAAGGTGTCCGAGGGGAGAGTCAAAGCAAGCTGTTCAGCCATCTGTGCCTGTGCTGTGGACAGCTTTTTTTAAATCTGCGATAAGTGAATCAATGTTTGCGGTCAGTGTCCAAATCAAACAATCGTTAAAACATAAACTGGACAGTGTGGTTTTAGACATCAGTTCATGTTTCATCTTTACAACAACCAGTCTGTGTTTGACAACTGAGGTTTCTCAAAGTATTCTCTTCGAGCCTACAGAGTTTTTCAGACTGCTCACGCACTGTAAAGCTACATCCACAATACGTCTTAGCTTGAAAATTATGTTTTCAAGCTCCAACCACACAAGCATGCGAAAAGCATGAAAAAGTATGACACAATAACATTGTGTGGTGTAAGTAGGAGTCAGATTGTCGCTCTGCAGATTGTTTCTTAGTTACAGAAAATACTTGGAACGACAAAACACTATTGTGAAAAGAAATACAAGGGATTTATTTTCTTGTACTTATGAAGAGGTGGACCTGGTACTAACAGTTACTATTACAACGTTTTGCATTCACCCCTGGTATTCAAGTTTGAACTTAACAGGAAGCAAATGCGTGTGACTGTGTCATTTCCAAATGTCACAGTCTTTATAAATAAAGACTTACAGCGTTTATAAACATCTCAGTAGTGTAATAAACTAAACAACAGGGATGTGTTTTAATACACTTAATAATTGTAGTTTAGATGTAGTCTGAGTAATGGAGGGAGCATCAGGACACAGTTAAAATCAAAATGTCACCATACAAGCAGACACGTCTCCCTAAATTACGTTCAAAATCACAAATGCCATCAATTTCAATTGCAGAGGGTGTTTTCCATTTTGCTGCCTTGTCACGTTCAAACCTCCAGCTGAACAATTGTTCTGAAGGCAACTGTATTTGTTGTAAGTTCCTCTTTTGTATATTTGGGAAACATGCTAGACTCTGACTTTATAGTGGAAACAAATCTGAAGTAGTCCTTAGTGCAGTTCATCAGGCATTCAGATGGAGTGAGAGACCTGACTACTCTTCCAAGAATCTGTTCTAGATGAGAGGAGTGGGTGGATAGCTGGGGGCGAACGGGGTATACGACCATACCAAGGTCAAACAAACTCTTTTTCATCTCATCCCAAAACTGAACTACTCCTCCCAATTTTATGGCTGCACACAATTAGGCTTTATGACGACTAAGGATAACACATTGGGCAAGCTCAGATCTGTTGATGTTATCAGAGCAGAATGGTTTGGCTCCAGCACTCCTGTCTGCCTGTCAGAGCTGAGAGACTCGTAAAGTAAAAAGACAATGTGTGTGTAGTTAAAAGTTGTTTAGAGGCTGTAAATAATAGCGTCACCTGTGCAACAAAAATAGCTCAACAGAGTAGTTTGCGGAAGTAAAAATCCCATTTATCTTCTGAAAAGAGTTGTTGGTCATCAGCCATTAGATTGTAACTAACCGAGGTACACTGTCCACAAGCTACGAAATTGTAAAACAATGTGTTTGTGCTCCTGTAGAAGCCACAAGTCCAAATGATATTGAATGCATGTGGAGAAAAACATATTTTATTTGCAATGATATGGGTAAGAACTACACTACCCACAATCCTTAGGGTGTAATAGTGACATCTGTGATTGGTGGAACCTGTGTTACCATGGAAATATTGACCACAAACGCGACAATTGGATCGTTCAGCTTTACATTACATTTATCACACAGAGAAATCATGATTTTCCCTTTCTAACATGCTGCAGTTTTTCAGTGAGTCAGGGTTAGGGTTAACTTCGCCTTTTTTCCATTTTCTTATAATTATTTTTCTCCAAATCCAATTTTTATGGTCTTGATTAATCTTGTTGGCCAGGCTGGTCGGCCTGATTCCACTCTTCAAACTGTTTTTAAAAGGATTTTCTGAAATATCAATGGAGAAAAATAATGGGATATTTACATCCAGAACCAGAGCCGTTCTCAAAGTGGTTACCGTTACAGTCTATATAACCCAGTAAAAGGCTTAAGATTTTTTTAGTGTGTGTTGTATGAGACAAGTGTTGAGGAACCTCAGGCCTCAGTTTGATTTTAAAGTAAAGCTAAAGATTGTTTGTGCAAAATTATGTGTTCATGTAAGAGTCTTGCCCCCTGAAAGCGTGGAATATCTTCATCTACATTATCGTCTTGTGTGACTAATAACCAGGGTTAGGGTTAGGACAGCACAAGGCAACTGGAGCCAGGCTATTCTATGGAGAAGGCTACAAACACAAAAAAAGCCTCCACCTACATCGTACCAATTATCAACTAGCCACACTGTTACCTTTCTGCAAAAGCTTTGCACTAGAGGCTTCATTCAATTCTCAGCTGACAGATGCCAAGGAGAAGCTTTCAGACTCATTAACGGCCCACGCAGAGTCACAGAGAGACAGACATGAGGGGAGAGGGAATCGCTGTAAGTGTTCACATGTGGATCCACCCTCCCTTAGAGGATCCTCTTCTACCTGCCCACTCACGCTCGTCTCTGGCTATTTCCTGTTCCGCCTGTATACACTCCCACACACACACAGATGCTCTCCTTTGTCACTGGGCTGCAGGTTATTACCTGCTTGAGTTCAGAAGGACTACAAGTACTTCGGCTGGAAGAAGACAACAAAATGGGAGTGTTAGTCAGGGCTCTGCAGGGGCCTCCTTTTTCAGCTGAGTGATGGTGAAAGAATACTGAATGCATAAATAGTCCGATCAGGAGCTTGTCTTAGGGGAGCCAGTGAGGGGCTGAGATGGCCACCCGATTGGCGCCTTGTTGTGTGAGCGTGTGGTTTAGGGGAGGGGTTCTCCGACTCCAGTAATTAGCTGTGTGTCAAATGAAGCAGAAAAACAACAGTGGACTCCTGAGTGCTGAGCCGTTACATCCAAGCAGACAAACAAGACCAAGATCTAGTTACTTTAGTGACATCAGGGAATTGGAAATCATTTAGTGTTTCCGACCAAGGACTTTGTGGAGGTCACGATTGTGATGAATAATGAATTTATGCTGATTAAGACAAGTTATCATATGAATGCAAATACAGTCATTTTTATTTTGAAAAAACAAAAGGATTCAGGCTGTGCAGAGTGAAGGACTTCTAGGTAATCCATGACATGTCATGGCACGCTCCAGGAAAAATACCAGCCAGGACTGGTGTTATCCAACATGATCTTCAAGATAAGAGCAAAAAGAAAAACGTCTGAAGCTGTTCCCTTCACTATGCAGGTACGATTAATGGGAATAAGCACAAATCAGTTTGTTTCATTCAAAAGTAGTTCTCTCATGGAAACTGACATGACTGTGATCATTAAGTATGAAACATTATTCTCAATGACATATAATGTTTGTTTTTTTGTTTATCCCTTTTCTATTGTGTGTTTAAGGTTTAAAAGATCACCAAAGTTAAAAAGCAATAAAAAAAAATTGATACGGAGAGCTCCTCTCCCTTACAGAAAGAATGGCTCTTGAAGCACCTGGTTCACCTCATCATTCATCTGGCTGCTTCTTCCACATCTTTGTGATGTCAACTGACCCACATTTACATATTGAAAACATAGCGGCTAGTCTAGCATGCTCCCTGACAAAGTCAGGTTAAGCAAGAAGAGAGGTTGACATTTCTTGCAAGCACCAACAGAGGTTGACCAATCACAACAGAATGGGCCAATCCGCTGGCCAATCAGAACAGACTAGGGGGGGTGCTTAAAGAGACAAGAGCTAAAACCAAGCGTTCCAGAAAGAGGCTGAAAGGAGGAGCTGCAGTAATGGACAGCCTGAGGAAAGGGATGCTTTTTCTGAGCATAAGAGCATGTAAACATTCAAGTAATAACCTAAACTAAAATGATGAACCTGAATCTGTCTCCTTTGAATGTATTGTTGATGTGTTATTAGAAACAACACAATGCGTCATGGCACACAGATACAACAGTCCCAACTGCACTGGGAGGAGGTGATGAAAGGAAAATGTGTTTACAGTAAGCACTGTGCGTGCATGTGGACTAATTAGTAAAATATCAAAGGGGAACATGGATCATTTTGCAGAGGCTAACAAAATGGACCAGTTACTGAGGAGGTCAAACTCACGCTCCCCCAGGCTGCCAGGAAGTTTAGGAGAGTCACACCCTCTAATGAATTACAACGTCCCGCTGACTATAATTAAATGAGCAGGCCGTAAATCAGTGAGCTAATGACACATTGAAAATCAATAGGCAGTATTTGGGATTTTTGTCTCATACTAGAGCAGATAAGCCAGTTGGAGGCAAAGGCAATGTGCAGACCTGCGATTACACCAAGATGCTCAAGTCAACAATGATGAAGCAGATGAGTGGGAGAAAGATCAGGTTTGCAGCTCAGTGAACTGGAGTCTTCTTCAAGCACAATGGCAGAAACAGGGAAATCAAGGGAGGTCAGCATGAGAACAGAGGGGCTGGACAACTCGCTTCACTGCTCGGGCTGCTTTGTGGAACCTTGGCAGGACTGACAGTCACAAATTCCAAAGTTTGCGAGTCCAAACACCGATTTAGTCTTCTGCCCTGCCCCCTCCAACACAACTATAAGACCTCCTCACTCACCAGGCTTGACTTTCATTCTTTCTTCTTACCTCACACTCAGTATATTAGCGGGGGGTCCCGACTCCAATCCCACGCCAGAAATATCTATAGATGCTTTACATCTCAGAGCACAACAGACAACATCAGCCTGTCAAATCTCTGTTTACCGCTCTGAGGCAAATACAGATGTAATCACTGGCTTTTGAATCCTCTATAGTTCTGTTCAAGGTAAACAATCCAACCTTTATATAATCACAGCACCGAACTGTGAGGCTACAGTTTTGCAAAGTGATGAAATAAGTGTGTTTAAATCTGTCTAGTAAAGCAATGATCAAGTTATAGAAAGCTCGGGGACTAGAACAAAATTATACTATAATCTTATTATCACTGCATGTAGAGATGTTCCTGTGCATACATTACAACACTGAGCGCTCTAATGTTATATGATCTTAAGTGCATGAGGAAAGTGTTTTTTAGGAAGCATCAATATCCAGTCTGCTCATTACAGAGCAGAAAAAAAGGTTGCAGCAGTTGGCACATGGTTAAAAAAGGGTTGCACTTAGTCTCTTAATTATTAATGCATGTGTTTCGCAATAAACCAATAGGAATGTCATATCCTATCCCCTCTAAAAGCTAGGAGTGCTAGCACCTTGTTAGATTGTGGTTATGACGCCAGGTAGTAAGACATAATGCTTATGTCCAAAGGATATTACAAGAGCAGACCATTTACGGCAACAGCAGGATACAGCAAAGCAGCTTGAGGTGAAGCAGGCGGCACCCACCTCCTGTATGTAGGTGCATGTTATCAACTTAACGTTTTGGTCAAGATAGCAGAACACCAACAATGTGTCCGACCGCACCTCATCTGAACACCAACACACCTGGTGTCAAGTGCATATGCTATTTAAACAACTTGGGCACTGCTTACATGGCATCGCTTTGGGTGGAAGATCACACCCAAACAATGCAAGTAAACAGGAATTTAGGTTTCCTACTCAACCAACGTGTCTTGATTTCAATGAAAAGAAAGTGTATATTTCCACAGTTCTCCTTTCACATAAGCACACTGATTGTTGTTGCACTAACCCATACACCTTCAAACATGGATAAAATACAGCTTTGGTGGACACACTAAAACTTGTGAAATTGAAACTCTATTTGGTAGGCCACAGAATTCTGTGTGAACCTGAAGGTGTGCAGTCTTGTATAGGGAACTAGAACGGTTCGTGAATAATAAAATGGCAGTAGTGACACATTTGGAAGTCATTTAGCAGGTTGGACATCCAGTTCATTCAGTTGACAGTTAATTATGTGTACCTGGCTAGAACTTCTGCAGTCTAATACACATGTCCTGCACTAAATCCTACCTTGGGTTATGATACTCATGTCATGTTCAGGCTGCTAATGAGAGATGTTGATCCAACTGTGTGACAATAGCAGGATGTAGTTTGTGGTGATGTTTAACTGCATTGCTTTTTACATGCAGGTGATTAAATTATTAAACAGCCTTAATTTAAAGTGGAAGCACCTAATAATTTAGCAGCTGAGCATATATTAAGTCAACCAGTTCAGTAGCCATGCATGTCTCCCATGCTTGGTTTGGGTTGTACTTCTTAAGCCTTCTTATAAGAGGATTGTAGAAGACATGTTTTACAGCCATAAACATTATATGCACAGCACATGCTCATACTAAAAAAACTCTGAATGCATTAGAAACCTTGGCACTTCACGGAACATTTCACTCATCCTGCAGGTCAATGGCAGTTTTGGAAATGTTGTAAATCAGGCCTGACTCACTCTCATTTCCACAGTGGACCTGAGCTAAACAAATACATCGATTTCTCTACCGGTGCAATTAGCATGTTGGGAGTGGATAATGTAGGCCATGATCCAATAACAACTTCAGCCATCAACACAAGGAGCCTCCGTTACCAACACCAAAACAAGGTAACAGATATGAAGGAGTTACGCACGTCCATCCCCTAATTAAAAATAAGACCAAGTAACCTATTAGAAAATAACCCCTGAAACACCACGTTATCTCACAAACTATAAGCAGAGACAGAAGGTATCTATAGTTTTTCCAACCGCCAAGCAGAGGGTGATAGAAGTATGATCAGTTAACAGTTCCCTGTCTTGTTTGTAGATGTATTACAGCATGCAAATAACTGTATCATTCAGCAATAGATTATTGAATTTTACACTTTTTAAGAAGGAAACCTTGAAAACTGACGATTACACGGCAGTGGAGAACCCAAGGCAGCATGTGTCATAGCTCCATCTACCTGCTCACTCTCCTCATGAGATTACAGTTCAGTTTCAGACTGATTATGGAGAAGAATTGAGATGCAGGATCAGCTTTTGTGCCTCAAACCTCCACCCTATAAAGTTCAGCAAAAGAGTGGAGACAAATGTTTTATGAATTTAATCAACTCTGCTTCACCAAACGTGACATTGTGTGTTTCTGTGTAAAATGTAAATACCAAAGTACTTATTCCCAAAGAACGGGATGCAAACTGTCAATTCAACTCAATGGTTCAAGAACTCTTTCCCCATCTCAAATGCTCCACAACAAAAAGGCTCAAGTTTTATGGCACTCTCCTATAATTGTCTAAATGAATATGAATGAGAACATTTGAAATGCATTGAAATGGTAAATTATCTAATTTGAATTAGCTATTGTCACAGGCACACAATTGCTTCAATAGGTGTAAGTATATAACTGAGAGGGGCAGAAAGAGAGTATTGGCTGAAAGTGTGAGAAACACGGGTGGTGTGGGGAGCTACAGCGATAGCAGTTGTAGATTCTTGTAGTTTGATTTCCAGGGCAGGAAAAATGCTGTTTCCAAGGGTTTCCCATCTCACCGCTGGCTCACATTCAGATGCAGACTGCTCTTCTAAATAATTAGTCACTGGGCATGATGGGATCTATGATCGCTCTAGTGCCACTCAGGCTGTCAGGGATGCAGCCCTTCAACACTGGACACAGTCTGATCAGCTGAAGTACATCACGTCCCTTCAAGAGGAGCCTGTTAGTGCTCCTCTCTTGGAAGGAACCCAGCTGAGGGGATGCATTTTTGCAGAGTGGTGACCATAGATACCTTCCCTTGGGGTGGGAGCTCTGTGAATGTGTAGGTTTGTCAGTTTCCAATGCAGAACGACTGCATGCTAGTTCAACACAGTTTACTATCTTGGTTATGAATAAAGCAATAAAGCTGAACTGCAAATATTTAGTTAATCTCTTCTATGTTAAGCAAATTTTTAATTATAAATTGTATGTTTTTTCTTTTTTTTTGTCTTATTTAACAGTAAATCAATACATTTTGGGTTATGGTCTGATGGCTATGAAGCCCACCAACCTAATTATCATATGAACACATAAATACAAAACTATATACATGTAGATACAGAGAAACAAATGATTGATTGAATGTACAAACAGAGTTGGATAGAATTTCAAACAGTTGATTTATTTGTTTATACTTATTTACTTACTACTTATTTACAAGAAATGACGACCAACTGCAGTGATACTGTCATTTTAACATTTTTCTTCTCATTTTACAGACCAAACAATAATAAAAAATCTGCAAAATACTCAACAGATAACTTATAATGAAAAAAAATTATGTAAAATGTATCATAATTATTGTAGCCTTAGAAAAAAACACTGCCCATCTCTCTTTAGATCCTGTGTTAAATCCTCTTTGTCTGATGCATGAAGCTGAGGGGCTGTGACAGATCTACAGAGACAGACAGAGAGATGGGAATGTGGTGGTGGTATAGAACAAGGTCCTGATCCACTAACTCGCCTAGAGCAGTACTGCGCATGCTCAGTAGGCCTGCCAGAGGGCCAGGCCGCTGCTTTGGCCTACTTCTGATAAAACCAGTAATGCCATGGAAAGTTGCATTTGCAATGTGTGTGTGAGACAGTGTGCGTGCATGTCATTTTGACTGAGAATATGTGACAGGGAGGATTGTGCCCTCAATAGAGGAGCAAAATCCAATATCATCAACCGCAGCCCCAAACAAATAACACCCCCCCTGGTGCTGACTGCTATTGATCCATCTGTCATCCACAACTTTAACAGGGAAAGATATGAACGTACTGGAGTTGCGGGAAAAGCCGCAACCACAATTGCAGCTGAGGGGAAGGACTTTAATTCCAGATGAGCAGATACTGAGAGAATGGCCGGCTTTAACCGACAATGTAATGAAACGCAACACAGGATCTGTTAAGCTCTAGTTCCTCCGGTCCGCGGGCAGAGATAACTGCTAGCGTAAGCAGCATAGAGATGGGGCAGCACTGTCTCACTCAGACATCGCTCCAACTCATTGTAAAAAAAGATGACCAACAGAAGTGGGTCAGACATGAGAGCGACAGACCAAGAAACTTCCAGAGACAGAGAGAGAAAGAGAGAGAGAGAACAAAGTGAGAAGCAGAGGAGGTTTATGAAAATGTGAGTTTTTGGCTTTAGAAATGACACATGATGGAAGTTAGAGGGACTGGAAATTACGACAATAACAAACAACAGCTGTAATTATACAGGACGTTTTTTTCCTATGACACGTTAACTTACAATTACATATACATTTGTTTATTACTGTCATCATTTTCTCCAGGTTTTTTTTTGCTCTCTGAAGAACAACAAAAACACCCATCATGGGCTGTGGACTGTCAAATATTAACATCTTCAGGCTGCTGGTGAGTAAACAGCAGATGACTGAACAAACATTGTGGGGAGCAGCACGTTTTACAGTTCCTGTCTCCAGTTTCAGTCAAGTGAAGCAGTCGCACCTTAACAAACATGTAACGTCACCTTATCAGTTTGCTGTGCATCAACTTGTTTAGTCCGGTGTGTCACAATCTATCAATCTAGATCAACGTTTAAAGATTGATGCTCAAATATTATCCAAAGTGAAAAACATGGATCCGTATCATCAAGTTACAAAGAATTAGACTGAAGAATATACTGTGTGTTATGCGGCTCCCACCGTTAACTCTAATACGTTGAGATCAAACCATTGGTCATTACATGTAAATGACTGTTCAAGTATTTTGGTAGCATAAGAACATGCAGAACTGTTTACATTTGCCTTGTAATGTTTCTCATCATTTTGACTTGGTTAACAGAGACATATATTCCTGAGTGTAGTGGATGCTATATTGCAATACGACTATATTGCAATAGCCCTTAAAATATAGATTAAGTATTAAGTTCTAACTGTAAATATTAATTTCTTAAAGCTTCTTGAGAGGTGCATGATCTGCAAACCAGGTTAAATGTCAATGAAACTGATAAACGTCCCAGAGAGAACAGAAGCACTGTACAAACAAAAAACCTGTTAGAAATACAAACTTATGTGTAGACACAACAACGAACAAATCAGACATGCTGCTGAATGTTGAATCCTACAGGGAACGGATTGGCTTCAGCTGCAAAGCTCCGGAATGCTGCCTAATGTAAATCAACAGAACGCACACAGAGACGATGGTGACATTGAAAAACACATTGACTCCTGAATGAGTCCACTCACAAGGAGACGTGTGTATTTAGTTTCTCAGAAGTAGCCTATTTTAACGGGGAAATTACACATTCTAACTCAGTTTATACATACAGGCTATTTTTAGAGCATGGTGTAGATATACATGAGTATTGCTGGCAAATTAAATAAAAGGATGGGGCTTTAAAGTATCCCAAACAGTGTCCCCGCTTAACTTTCCTATAACCTGATCTGACATTCTATTACAACACCCTGTTAATCCATATTCAAAACGGGGGCGATCAATGCAGCTCTGAAACAACAACTGGGAATGTGCAGGGGAAGGCCCAGCTGACAAATTGAGGACACCTCTCAGTCTAGGGCAGTCGGATGAGATGGAGACTCAACCCAATACCAGTTTGGCACGTTCATGTATCTTTTTCATGCATTTCTCAGTCAGTTCAACGGCAAAATCATAGCTTAAAAGCATGAAGTGCTATAAGGCTTTGAATTTGAAAAGAGACTGCGTTAAGTATTTTCTATAATTGAACCTCCTCTGTAAAAACAGACTCATCAAGGGGAGAGGCCGAACCTTTTTTTTATCTGTTTAACAGGGTGTCTACTCCAAGGTCTGTTGTTTTTGTAGGTGCAGCTGCATTACTGAAATCCTCAGAGAAGAAGAACAACAAGCTTCTTCTGTCACGGTTTAAAATCCAGTTCCTTTACAGCTCAGCACTCCCACAACCAGGCCAGTCAGGCCCAGCTCATTGACGATGACCGTGGAAGGATAATATTGTTTCACATCAACACGCTCCGTGGAAATGTGTTCTGAATTTTGTGGGCTGCAGGTCCCTCCTGGTTACGGTCCACTGACCAACAGCTGCATGTGTCAGGTGTGTGGTTATAAGGGCTCGCCGAGGCAATATATCAACATCTGGACAAGCATGTGCATTATGAGAGTGGAGGGTGTTACTCAGAAAGACAGGAGAGGAAGAAGCAGGGAATAAGGTGGGTGGTTCAACAAACTGTGAACTGCAAAAACTAAGAATGTTGTCCACTTCTTCTATTGAGAACAACATGGGCCAGATGCACAAGGCAGTTTCCGTAAACATCCGAGTTAGCAGTGTGAGAAACAGATAGTGGGAAGAAATGTTCCCTCTCGGTCAACACACTCTACTGTAAACATCTGAAGGTGAATGTACCCAGTCCTCCTCCTGCAGAGTCAAGGCCTCTTCACTCTCTAAGAGAAACACGCTCTCAAGCGCCACTTATCTGGATTGATTATGAAAAAAGCACGGACAAGTGTGTGTGTGTGTGTGTGTGGGAGTGGAAAGAGAGTAAGGAAAACAGAAAATGGGTTGTTAATAAGACTTGTGGTCTAACAAATAATGTGACAGGCAAATACACAAACACACACAAACATACACCATAGACACAAACACACATTGAAACAGCCAAATCATCTTGCTCATATACAAATGAGTTATCATCTTTTGTATACTGTATTTTTACATATTGTTATTTGGCTTATTTTTCATATGTTATATTACCATGGACACAATTTAAAAACTTTATTTTAAAATCTACAATGCATTCCATATTTACATTTACTCTCATTCTTCTACTTATTCCCCAATTCCGTTTCTCATTCTGATGCAGAGATGCAGGACGTAATGAACACAAATTCAACACTGCCCTCTAAGGGCCACAGCTAAACCCGACTTCGACAGGACATTTTTCAGAATATATTTGGAAAATTTTGTACAATGATATAATTACATTGACCAAATAAGATCAAGAGACAATGCTGCTAAAAACGTATGTATTTAGCATACGGATCAGCTGATCCTCTCTCTTTCTCTCAAAAACAAGAAGATAAATATCAAAGTGTTTATGACAATAACATTTCTTACTGATGTTACATTTTTTTCCGGTTTGCCAGTCTAAGTATGTTTCAACAATTTAGGGTTGTGAAGGCAAATGTTGTATTTTAAATTCAACATAGATCTATCTATACATTGCAATGTTCAATCTTAATGTTGAGGTTATAGTAGATTATGTTATGCTCTTTTGAGGCCCTCTGCTGGGCAAAAGCAATGATTACACTTTGTTAGCAAAACTACTGCCAAAAGCAAGCAGGGCAACATCTGGTATTAATCTCAGTGCTTACTTCTCACTTTCAGCAGCACAGTCAGCTTTCCCTGCAGCTGGAAACCAAGGCTAAAGAAAAACAGCACTTTCTGGAGATGAGCACGAAAATACATGCAGCATAAACAATTAAACCCACATCACAGGAGGGCTGGATGATCTCAGTCAATTTATGCACACTCATCAAAAAAATCACAGAAGAAGGAGATTTCTGAGTGCAGCTGCTAGACTCTTTATGACTCGTCTGTGTTTAGGAGAAAAGCCTTGCAGATGGAGAGACACAAATCCAAAGGACAAATGGGTCTTTTTTTGTACCTCTGGGACTTTCCCCCCCCCAACTAATGAAAATATCCAACATCAATATAACGTTCATCCACCCTAATCCGGAAAAGTGCAAAAATCTTCCAGTGTTTCAAGGTTATTTTTTGTTAAAGCCCAAACTTAGAGCACAGCAGGATATTCATGAAATGCAGGCTGTGATTATCATTGTGAAGTATGATTAAAGCATTGTGTGTACATGCAAAGACACTGTTTATTTTGGATCTTGCCAAATGATAAAAGTGAAAGAGGTATCTAAGGTGCAATTGTTGCATCAGACACACCAACTACAGACAAAACCCATCAGGGACTATAAATTCTTATTTTTCTATTTTATTTACACAATCTTCCACAGAGGCAGAGAGATGGCTGAGATCAAAGAAAAGACAAATGTTCAGATATCAGACAATGACAGAAGCTAAAGCTTGTTCAAAGAATAGTGTATATTTAATTTTTGAAAATAACTTCATTCAAATGAAGAAACCTCAAAATAATCCAGATCAAAGTGGCTTCTCATCTCTCTGCCGTACACAGAGATGTGCAACTCAGTCTATTAATGGCTGAGCCGGAGGAAAAAGAAAATGACAGGACAGTATTGCACGCACGCACGCACGCACGCACACACACACACACACACACACACACCACACACACACACACACACACACACACACACCACACACACACACACACACACACACACACACCACACACCACACACACACACACACACACACACACACACACACCACACACACACACACACACACACACACACACACACACACACACACACACACACACACACACACACACACACACACACACACACACACACACACACACACACACACACACACACACACACACACACACACACACACACACACACACACACACACACACACACACACACACACACACACACACACACATTATTCCATCTACTCTCCCCTCAAGATGCAGTCAAAGTGTCACAACACTCCTTTCTTTCCCAGCAGCTGCAATTTTTGTGGGATGCCCAGCTGCCCGCAGGCTAAATTTAACATGTGGCCTTTCCACCACATCACAGGTCTGCACCCAGGTCATTCTTTCCATCATCTGTTTCCTGATGGTACCGAGGGGGGATCCTTTCCATGTGCCTGAATCCCCTCGAGCTGCTCAACTGAGTGTGAGGCAGCTGCTGAATTCTAGAGTCCAACAGCATCACTAAACTCCTCCTCTCTACTCAAGGAAAGTGATGATAGAAGCTACTGTTTTTTGGCCGCCCTCATCACTGACCCTGTTTCTGATGACTGGCGATGGTCAGCACAAATGTTAACTACTAAACAAAGGGCTCTGAATAGTCCCTGGATTCTCTTTCTCTTATAGTCTGTTAAACCATATATAAATATGACTGCTCTCCAATAAGTACAGCCTAGGCATCTTGGTCGCCATCTGGTGGCTGGGTGCAGTATAAGTCATAGATGTTAGTTGATGGGATGTGGACTGAACAAAAACAAAAGTCCACATCAAATGCATTTGTCTCAAAAATGGTTTCTTTCATTTAAGGTTATCACACTGATGTCCACGTGCTCCTTATTTTCCACAATTATATTTTTGATGTTATAAAAACATGGTTGATAGCTGATAGACTAGTCTTGTGATTGGTCAAGTGCATGTATCAACGGGATCTCGCTACGGCAGCTTAAAATTCACAAGATGCCAGTGTTCGTATACAGGATATTTCTGTTTCATTTCTGGTTAGTGGGAGTTGAGACGTGTATACCATCCTCATAGAGTCTATGATCATAACAATCACTGAGAAACCTGCAGTCCACATCATAATCCCGCTTAGACGTCCCTAAATTGGACATATGTCTACTTTACAGAATAAATGGACAAACTCCGGTCTCCAGAGTGAAGAAAAGGCTCTTAGATTGAAACGTGTTCAAACTCAGTCAAACAGCATCCCACTCAGCAGAAAAAAACACTTTATTTCAGTGGGAGGTAATTTCGAATGAAGCCAAGAAAATGATATCTGTAAACAACAGAAGGAGAGTCTCAAACACTGGTGTAGCTCTCCAGGCCTCGGCTGTGGCTTGATGAGTTGTCGCAGATACAGAGCGCAGACATGCTGCCTTCGCCAGTGAGTAAAAACTAGTGGCCCCCAGCCCCCCTGGTAACACTGGCTAAAGATTCCAGTAAGGAAGATGTTTCACAAAATACCTTAACTAATACCTTAACTACTTTTACTTAACTCATTTTGAAATTAAGGAAAGTTTCCAAAAAAGAAATGACCAATAGAAAACAACATTTCACGCCACCCTGATTACTATGGTCTTGTATAGAAAGGATTTCTAAAGGTCCTACAGGAATGACAGTGGAACGGACTACAGCATACCCTAAACATTTGAATGTAATTATCTCAGTGTTTGTTTGTGCGTGTGCGTGTGTCTGTGCGTGTGTCTGTGCGTGTTTGCATGGGTGTGTGTGTGCATGCTTACCTCCTGTTTTATTGTGTAATCCCCTAGTAAAGTAGGGACTCCTGTTGTTTTTGTGTGTTATGTTATGGTAGTCGAAAAATACAAATAGAGATTCTCTATGTTTCCATAAAAAGAAGTATAACTAATTGTTGCACAATACATCCACAACACCTCCTGCCAGATACCTTATAACTTGGGGAACATTCAATTTGGCCTTTTCCATCTAAACAACAACATATAAAAACAGGATTTGCATACATTCATGACTCATGGATTATCACCTTCAGTGTCGTTTTTTTAATTAGGTAAAGGTGACAAAACCACGTCTGTCTAATTAGTGTCTGTTAATCACAGCAAAGGCGACAAATTCTATGGACTGAAGATAAAGTTGTTCCCATAAAGCCCCATTGATTTCCCCTCACTACTAGCAACACGCCTTATTGTAAACTAAGATCCATTCAAAGAGCAGAACAATTCAGTTGAGTTTGTAGAAAAGCTCATGAATCTCATTGACTGAATCTTCATTTTAATATATATATCATGTATCCTCATGTTTGCATTTAACACCAACAATAATTGCTTTCACAAGCTGTAAATATATTTATATATTTACATTTGTCAATTTTTTATTCTGTTTTCATAATTCATAATTCTTGAATTTTTGGCACTGTTCAATGAAAATATGAATAATCCTACTATAATTCAAATTTTACAAGTACCAAACCTAAAATACAAGGTAGTCAGAAAACCCATTTTCTTCATGACACAATAAACAATGCTTCCTTAAAGGAGAGTTTTTAAATAAATGCCTTCCCCTGAAATTCCCATAAGAGGAACAGAGGGAAATCTCTGTGGTTCTCAGGAGAAATGAAATTCACAAATGCTTCATGAGACAAATGCTTGAAAATATCCTCTGAAACATTCACTGTGTCAAACAATAACACAACTACTTTTGCATTAATATGAACCATCAGTCTGCCAACAAAGCACTGTGACACTGTATCTGCAATATTAAAACTAGAATGGCCCTCAGTAGAGCATGTAACATCACCAAGGCCCGACAGTCCCCTTAAATTCAATCAAGCAGCTCCACATTTCACACACTCACAAACATCAGTTTCCTTAATGTGTTTTTCATCAAGAAACATAAAATATTCTCTGGGAAAACGGTGGAAACGCCTCCATTTCGTAAAGGCATAAAAAAAGAATTACAATATCTGTCCTTCTGTCTGCATAAGAACGTTTGAATTGGTAATCATCTGCTCAGAGTAAAACTATATAATTTCATATCTCCATGATTACTGCCCCTTTGATATGGGTGGTGACTGCTACAGATTACATCCAAACCACAGTGAACTGAAGCAACAGGGCCAATCCCAACTCTAACACACCCAAACTCTGTGATAGGAAGGAAATATGACTGATTGGAAACTCCTGGCTTTGTGAACACTGTGAAGCATGAACATTGACCAATTTGTGAGAGGAAGCCTGTTGTTGATTTGCTCCACAGCTCTACTACTGCTCCACACTACAATAATTATTCAGTAGTCAAGGCAGCTTCTTCTTTTTTAGTGGACACACTATTCTCAAAGTGTTGCCCATTAACACAAAGGGACATCAGGCCACAAACAGTCATTGTATTCTACCAAGGGTTAAATAAAACGTTTCTAAACATCTGTCTAGACGTAATGTTAGTGACTCATAATGTTTAGGGTTGACTTTCATAATTAATGCACAATTATCAAGAGCAATTGAGGATTAGCCACCAGAGCCCAAAACCTTACAGCACTCAGTGACTAAGTGTAGGTTTATTTAGTCAGTTTAAAAAATGTGTGGTGTTGCAATGGGACGTGGGAGGATAGGAATGAAAAGCTTGCCTAATTCATACATACCTCTCCTCTTTGCCTGAGGCAGGCTCTCAACATGAGTCTATTAGTGCCTCATTACTAGAATGAGTCTGTTAACATGGCTGCTGGGCTTTACCTACAGACCTGTTCATGCTTCCAGAGGAACAATATGAGACAGAGCATGAGTAAAGCTATTGAGTCATGTTTCACCTGAAATCTGAAACTGTGTGGACAGCACCAGGAGCCTCCAATTATTTATTCAGCAGGCATTCAGG
Organism: Pseudopleuronectes americanus; assembly: GCA_038501795.1. Taxonomy (NCBI): domain Eukaryota; kingdom Metazoa; phylum Chordata; class Actinopteri; order Pleuronectiformes; family Pleuronectidae; genus Pseudopleuronectes; species Pseudopleuronectes americanus. The sequence goes on along the minus strand of CM076720.1, from coordinate 14,764,199 downwards.
TCCACTGCATTGTCATCACTAAAGTCGGACCAACATGGATTTGTGGTGGCCCATGGCAATATTAGAGAGTAAAACTGATATAACTAGTGATATATATATATATTAAAGATGCATATATTTTCAAATCTGGCAACAATTCCTTGAGGTGTTATTATCAAACTTCTATGACAAAGAAATGTAATTGAGGCTTGATCCTTAAACCAAAAACTTTATCCTAAATAAAAACAAAACAAATACAACCTAACACATAACACTTTAATTAAGAAAATAATCATTACCCTAAAATTTTAACATAGATGCACATCTTTTCTGCATTGTTTATTCTGTAAAATGTTCATATCTTTGCATGGCGGCAAACATAAATACCAACATGTTTGTGAAAGGCAGATGTTATTGTCCAACAACTTATATATCTGTCAGGCTGTAGTCATCACAAGGACAACAAGAGACAACTGCTGCAAACAGGTAACAGTGTCTGTGTCGCTAATGAGACTGGTTATGGTTCTTCTCACCCCTAAATAACATTTTGTTAAGTATGTTGAATAAGGCTGATGTTACTTTGCTTAAGAGATAAAATTATATAAAAACTATTCAACATCACTTAATTTAATACCACTAGATGCTGAGTCACTATCAGTAGACACTGGATTCATACAAAATTAACCCTTTTTCTGAAAGTGATGTTTATACAGCTTGGATCTGCTAGTGACACAAGCAGCTGAATTTTTGCTTTACTGCAATTTATCTAAATAGTATGAAGAGCTTGGGATTCACCTTAGTCACACTTAACTTAACTATAGCCTTTTAAATAAACAAATAGTATCAATCTGAATTCAACCAAAAATTACAACAGCTCCTGGATATCTAAATAAAATGGATATACATTTTTGAGAATGCTGACATTTAGACTGTAGATAGCGTCAAGCCCATTTCAAGCCTGTCAGTTTCAACTGTGCTTTAGTTCTTGGCAAAGAGCAAACTTCTTGTGTACACATTTTCTCTCACTGAATCACACTGAATGACTAATGACCCTCCCTCCACCATACATAAACAATGAAAACAAATAGGTAGTGAGGCAATTCTAACAGCTCAGAGGATCTTACAGTCAACTACAGAGGCTTGTTCCAAATGACTACACAGAAAAGGGTTGAAATTATTCAGAAAAATCGAGGACAAGAGCCTGAATTACCAGGAAGCATTTCAGAGCTCTGAACTCCTCAAAATCTGACGAGAACTAAAAAGAGACTTGAAAGTTATTCATGAAGCTTCCAAGAATTAGGAGTGGAGGTTTTTCATGTTTCCAACTTTCTAAAAAAGTGGGCCAAATTAAATAAAGATGCTTTATTCTCAGTGGTTAAGATGAAGATTAAAGTCACTTAAAAGGCTGGAGTAGTTGTAGTATATTTCGATACAGCAAAAAACATAAATTTTATATATTACTAGGAGTTGGTGAATGACCTAGTTTCCTTTCATTAAATGTTAATTTGCGTATATAGCATGAACCATAGCATTTATAGCCTAAGGTAGTTTGCAATGCTTGTACCCATGGGAGTTTACAAGCTATAGCAGCCAACCTACCTCTAGAACCTACACACAGAGATACATAGACCCTTTTTCATTACTAATCTAATTCAGCTTTCTGAACTCTTACTTTTCTTGCTCTCTATTCATTTTGATGCTCTGACACCTGCAACACACCAAATCCCCTGTGTTCATATTTCTTCTTCTTATTATTCAAATAACTGAAGAACTATTTTGGAAATGCCCATCGAGAGCAAATGAAAAGTCACAATTATAAAAATATATAATTCACTGTATCAGGTAAAAGCATGTTAACACGTCTAAAAAACGTACAACAATCACATTTTAGCATTTTTTGCTCGATAAAGGACTACAAGGCTTAATCTGTTTTCAAAGAAATGGCCGATCAATCTATCGACAAATTGATTAATCAACTGATCATAACAGCAATGAATTCAATACACAATCGCTCTCTCAGATATTAAGAAATGGTCCACTTGTTTTTATAATGTGTCAGTTATCTTTTGATGGTGCAAAAAGTATTTTCTTTATATCATCATATCACATTCCACAGTTTTTGACATTATACCACTTTTATTGCCCACACACACCACACCACCCACCCACACACACACACACACACACACACTCAGTAAGAGCCATCATCAGTCTTGTGGCAGGCAGCAATAAAGCTGTCACACAGTGAGGACGTCTGGAAAATTCCCCCACTGTACACATGCCCCACGGAGGCTGAAACATAGCAATCATAACATCACGGTTAAAGCTGAGGGTGTATTTATCTGAACCACCAGCAGAGGTCTTACTGCGTGCTGCCTCTCATTCAGAGTGGAGGATGAATGTCTGCACACACAGTCAGATGGTGAATAGTAGCACAGAGGTGCCAGGGCTGCATTTATCCTTGAGCAAGTAGTGCTGATATTTAAACCAGACTCTAGACTTCAGGAGACATTCATCCCTACTGCAGCAGAAACATATTGCAGGGGCCTGACAGCTGATTAGACTGATGGATCACTATGAGGTGCAACCATTACTACAGTTATGAAGCCCCTGTCAGATCACTCCACTCTGGCTCTCACACATCCTCTAACGGAACCTGAAAACAAGCTGCACAGAACTGATATGCAGTATAAAAGCAAGGGCATATTGATTTTATAGCATGTAGCCTGTAAATGTAATCTATACAATTTTGAACCACTTATGGTGAGGTGTAGGGATGTTTTGAGAGGTAGGTGCCCTTACTATTTAAATCTTGAGGTCCGTCTGCGTGTTCACAAGGACCCACAGTATGATGCAGAGTGCACTTATATAGGTGGTAATTGTAATGCATTATAAAAAGTGGAATAGACAGCAAACAGACATACAACACAGTCTTTAAAAGATATATAGGAGAAATATTATAATCAGGTTCATAATTTTAATTAGGTTTATTACTTGAATAAGTTAACATGCTTTCATGTTCAGGAAACATATTTTCCTCATACTGTTCTTTGCTGCAGCTCTTCTCTTCAGCGTCTGTCTGAAACACTTATTTAGCCTCTATCTCTTTACGTCCCCCCTCCCGATTCAGCCCTGATTGGCCAGCTGTCCCGCTCAGTTGTGGCATTGTGAAGTCACGTGACATTGCAATGCAAACTGAAAAACAAGCACAATATGTCTCCTTAAAATCAAGACTTTGCAAATGTTTCATGAAGATGGAAATGCAAGAACAATTTTATTCAGGCCATGAATAGACCTACTAAATGCTCTGGTGAGTATTATTTTATATGTTATATATTACAGTAAACATCTAAAGGCTATGTACAGCGACCATGTGTGTGATTCTCCTCAGCTATAAGAGAATCACCTGACCTTAAACAGACGGCTAGAACTCTGGGAAGCAGTATGCACTCATTGGCTCGGAGGCACCAATTAAGATCAGGGGATTCACATTTAGCTGTTTGTTTTTTCCAGGGTTTTGTGTTTGCTGCACAAACTACTCTTGTTCATTTGTAACGAGGGGCAACATGTTTTTGTATGTTTTCTGTGACTCCAGCCCCAGTTTGGCACATTCCTCTTCTGGTAACTCCAGCGATGCCATTTAGCTTGTGAGAAACACAAATGTGCAATATCAATCACAGCAGGTATACATTATTTAATGAGGGACTTGGAACAGATTTCAAATATTTGTTTAGGCAGGAACGGCCTGATCCGAGGATAGAGCGTGGGAGAGAAGCCTGACAGTAGAGGAGTCACTACTCTACAGTTGAGCAATAAATGTAGTGTATTAGCCAATCACTGGCACTGATAATAAATCCCTCCCCTTCCACAGAAAGGGATCCTCAGCAAGTAACTCACTATGCACAGATTTGATGTCTCGTGTATCTGTAGTTTCTGAGATGTTTCGACTCTGTGCAATCTGATGGCTCTCACACTAATAAAACTCTTGGAGAACTACTATTTGAAGCAGTCGTGGTGACCTGGGTACTATTTATATCTTTCAAGTGTCCCATCTAGCAGCAGAATCTACCGTGCACTCAAGTCAGGATGGGCCATGCACACACTAAAATAAATGAACGCAGACACATAAGAGGCCGGATAAGAGGTTCTAAAGAGCAGTTTCACTTTGGGTTGATGGTTTTGGGAATCAGTACTGAAGTGCTCCACTCAGTTATGATATTGCATAAGGACGTATCACATGAATGGCTTCTATGAGGGCCATTACCGAAGAGGGACTGAAGAGAAAATCGAGCCTGTCATCCATCCCATCTCACCCATAAGTAATAAAACCAACTGAGATAAGGTAAGGGCTCTCATTCACATTGAGCAGCTTCTTTATTCTATTATTAATAAACACTCACTATTAGGTTCTTGTGAGCAATAAATACAAAATAATACTGATAAATAAGTATTTATTTATTTGTCCATGATGTGTCCATTGGCATACAATCTCTTCTACCAGGCAGTCTTGGTCAAGATGAAAAGAAACATTTATATATTAACACAAGCAGGGACAGATAACTGAAATAAAAAACAGTGATCTTTGAAGTGCGACTAAAACTTTTGCATGGTCGCACCGGTGCGCCAAACAATTAGCTGGTGTTTCTTATTTGATCGAGTCGTGTCGCTTCCTCATCTCATCTCCTCTGCAGACTTTATCCACACACACACTGACCCCGGCTCCACTCCCTCACACACTGACACCCACACAGTGAAGCAGAGATGAGAGACAAGAGGCTGTGAACGAGGCTGTAAATGTCAAACAGTGGTGACAAAAAGTGTGAATACAGGGTTTCAACTATGAAACCAATGCTGTAAAGTGATTATGTTGGTTTGATCCGTGTCAGAGTCTCCTGTCACACTCCTGCTGACCTGTGCATCACAAGTTAGTATGACCTGAACAGTACGGAAGTTTGCTTATTGTTAGTTTAAACACAATGAAAAAAGTCCAACATTTAGTGTGCACTCTCTGCTACACACAAGATGAGACGCAGATAGCCAGGACACAACTGTTAAAGTGACCAGAAAGATCGGGATTCATGATGCAACACCATCAATTAATAACTAAATACATGAGATTGTCTGTGTGAAGAGATGAGCAAACACACACACACACACACACACACACAAAACCAAAGAGGAAATACTAATACTGGAATACTAACCTAATACAATAAAAATCTAAAAGCTCATCTAACTTACAACGATCCAATTCAGTTTACTAAGCTGATAACGTATATCCTCAGCCAAATGTTTAATATGTGTTCAAAACCATTTTTGTGAACAGAGCTGGAGAGTGCATTTTATTAAATATTTTGGACATTTAAATAATCTTATATTAATCAGTTATATATTAGAATAGAATTAGAGAGGAATCGAATTGAGATTTATTTGCAACTAAATTGAACTAGTTATTTTCCTTCCATCAAGTTTCATGGTAATATGTCCTGTCGTTTTTTGTAATGCTGCTGACTAACACACAGAGAAACAAGGAGACTACATACCCCCTCGGAGGAGGTAAACATGGCAAATGTTAAAAGCCATGGCATTATTCTATGAAAACTGATTTGAAAAGATGTTTAAAGACCCCAAGAGAGAAGTTATTCCAAGTTTATAATTTCTTACAGCTAATAGCCGATAGTATTTGTGCTGTCACTGAGCTCAAGAGATAAAGACAAGAATTCAAGGGGATAATAAAAAGGGGATTTCTTTCATAGAAAGAAACAATGTCCTGCTGATAGCATACATTATGTGCAGCCTGAACCATATCTGACAGCAGACCTCACGGGACTGTCAGGGGCTGCAGCAGAACAGTGCAGCTCACACTGTTGCCAGGAGAGAGGGAGAGAAGAGAGCGAATAAGCCAAAGCCGCAGGACCAGGAGGGTACGATATTAATCCCTTCGCTGCTGCTGCTAAATTGAAAACTTGGCAGCAACCTGTAAATCAGTAAAGCAATACACCGTTAATTCAATCCTCTGGAAGAGTGAGAAGAGAAGAAAGGCTGCAGTATTTTAGTGGACACTTTTCATCCAGCTGTGGACATCGTGGGAACAGAGGATTGGTTTCTCTTTCTGCTCAATAGTGGGAGGAAATAGTTTGGACGTGGATAAAGATAAAAATTCAGAGGCTGCATTTGTAACAATTTGTTTTAGGAAAGCTTGTGGACATTTCAACATGGTGCTCCAAGAGCTCACAGCTGTAGCCCATTTGAGCAAAGTGACGGCTTCCAACAGCTTCCTAATCATCACAGACCATCTGGAAAACAACTGGGCCGTGCACTGTCCACTGGACTGAGGTATACTGACAAGCAAAATGGATAAGCAGAGAGGGTTCTTGCTTTTTTGGGGCATGATAGAGCAGCTGTACCGTTTTGAGAGCTTAAAAGATAAGTCATCACCGGCAGCACAAACAGATATCATGGAGTCAAACTTAAAACAAAGTTTTGTTTTGTTAGTACAGGATCCCAGCGGAGTTTCAATCTCAAAGGTTCTCTACCACAGTGTCATAGTTGTAATGGGAGTGTAAATTTCTAGCAATATTAAGTTTGTCGCATGTGCCTCTCAAACTTTAGATCCTTCTCTGCTTCCCAATTATATGGATAAAAAGAAAAAAAGATAAGTGGATTTTATTGAAGAGAATACATTCCCTAATATATATATAACTTGTGAAAATTGGTAAATCAAATTATCACAAGTTTGGAATAATATCAGACCAAAAGCATGACCCCCCCATGATGGCAGCTGCCCCTGTATTCAACCTGCCGAAGCATTAGCAAAGGACAGCTCATTGCAGATTAATGCAGGATTACTCAAGTTCAACAGCTCTCTCAGCATTAAATCAAAGACACCACAAAACTAAGAGGCTTTAGGACCAAAGAATTACTACAGCCTACTAAACCCAGTGGGCAGGCCTACATTCATTCAACATATTCCATACCACTGCCATTTACTTACATAATCTTTAATGTAGTACATCAATCAGTTTGCTCACCAGCAAGGTTTGCTCCACTTGTCTAAAAATATGTCATATTAAGCTTAACCCTCCAGAGTCTTGGCCTATTTTAGGTGTTTCTGAACGCCTTTGATTTGGATTGGATCCGGACATTGTTTGGACTTTGCCTTTCACATATGTAGAACGCAACAGGAGTTGGTGCGAGTCAGGCACGTTCACAACAACAAGAAAATGTCCGGAGAATTCAGTTGAGGGGTAGCCCCTGGGCCAAGCATGCAGGAGGCAGAACTCAACATATAAATTCCAATGCAGAAATGTGTTTTTGCTAACAGCACATTGACACCGGCGCCGACCCTCATAACCAACAACTCACCATCCCGTTTACTTTTTAAGTTACCATGTTCTTCTGTGTATGACTCCTCTTTTTCATCCTAAGAGATTTGTATTATATTATTTAGGTTTTTTTTCAATTTCTCGTCCACTTGATCATGATGAATACTCCAGACATAATCCTGCCGTATCCTAACTTGGGCCTGCTCTGACATTTTCTGGATTCTTTAATAAGGGGTGGCAGGAAAAATACTCTTGTATAATGTCAATGAGCAACTGACTGAGACATTTGCATCCTGACACACAGGCGCTCCACATCATTTCGCAGCTATTCTGAGACAAACATTCACCTCCATATCGACACCTACAGTCTCCAATTATTCTAACCCAAATCTGCATGCTTTTGTACTGAGGGGGAAAGCCAGAGAACCGAGAGAAAAAATAAACAGAACACGCATTCTCCAGAAAGAAAGATCTGTAATAGTTTGGGGGTCTTTTCATACATGATTGAACAATAGAAAGTTAATTTAAAAATGTTTAATCAATTGCTCATAGACATAAAGTTTGTCAGGAGGCGGAGGCGTTACGAAATTTGAGGGAGGTGGCTCGCAATCCTCTATGCAGGAAAAAACCCTGGACAGGCCCATCAATGATCTAAAATCTATAATTTATTATCTAGGGCAGTATGGCTCCATCTGATTGGCTGTATTGACATGCAGAGCGTTAACGCAGGCACATGGAACAACATATATCGCAGTTCAAGCTTTCTTTTGCGATACTTATATAACGCATGTTGATATTGCGATGGCGGTCAATATTAGATATCGTGCAGCCCTACTAGGAACCCTCTTGCTGTGAGGTGGGAGCCCCCCCTTTCCCTTATATAATGCAATAAAAAATTTTACCATGTAACAGTGTGTTGTATGTGTGTTGTATCTTTTTTTTTCATCAATAGCATTGCCTATGTGAACAAGCAATCAATTTTTCTTTTCGATTTGATATATTTTATATTGGACCCTAAAGCACACAACACAACATCACCTTGTTAGAAGGGACCACGGCAGATAAAAACTTTCTTTATCTCGTCAAAATGGCCATGCTTCTATTTTCCAGTCCTGAGAAAAGAGTCTTTCCCATGAGATAAAATGGGAAACAATCCACGATTGGAGCACAACGTATGTAAACAACAGAGGCAATACAGCAGCAGCCAGGAATACTGTGAACTGAAGGAGAGGCTGACTTGGTCTGATGTGGATTTTCACTGAGAGTCTGTCTTAATCAGCACCTGGGGCAGTCACCAGCATCAGAGGATCTTTAACACATATGTTCACACACAAAGCATCCCAGAACCAAAACACACACACACTCACACATGCTTTTCTTCAAGCTATAGCCAGATGGCAGGGACCCCATAGAGACTGAAACGTTTGAGAGCATCTCAATCGCCTGCCTAGTTGAGTGTCTGTCTCCCAGTCGGCACCCAACCTCACAATATAGGGTTATGGAGCCAGAGACGACAATGATGTACAGCAGATCCACATCCACTTTCCCTCTTAAATCACATGAGTGAGCTGCATGAATACTGAGCACTGACAGAGTCAGTGAGTCAGCAGCCACAGCCATCAGAGCCTCCCCTGCCAAGGGAGTGCGTAAATAGTCGCTCAGAGATTTACAATTTGAATGTGGCATTTTACCCAGTGTGTTATTTGTTAATGCTAGCCATCTGTATGAGGATGTCTTAGTTCTTTCCAAACACATTGCACATGGGCTTCATGACAATGTTTATATAATGCTTTTTGGGACATTTTTATGCCTATATTGACAGGAAAAGGTAAAGAATGAAAGGGGGAGAGAAAGGAGAGGACACACAGCAAAAGGCTGTACGCCAGTTTGGGTATCATTAGTTACGTTAAAAAAAAATGTCACTTAAAAAAAATTGTACCCGTGCCTAAACTGTGTTACTATCTAACTCTAGGCTCACAATATGTGCTGCCAGAGCCATGTAGAGACGGTGTTACCATCAGAGTTACCATTAAGTGTAAAGGTAACTCAGCACTCGTGGTGATGTTTATGTCGCCTGTCAACAGGGCAACTATTTCAGTAGAGAGCTCAGCATCAAAATGAGGCACCAAAGTCAGACAGGAAACCTCCGGCTCCTGTAGAGGAGTTTAGCCTCAGTGTACAGGGCGCCCGTTCAACTAGGTGACCTACCAGGTACCCCTAATAAATGTTTTTTATAGTCAGTCTAGGAGATTGCATGTAGTCTTTGTGTATTCACAAAGAATACACAAAGACTACAGTTTGGCCTCAGTAACACTGCATATGGAAAATATGAATTTGTTTTCGACTGGGGTACTTTCAGAAATGAGAGTTCACCGGTGTCACAGATAGAAACATGTATTAAACAAATTCGAAAATATACATTTTATATCCAGGCAATAACAAATTTGCAATGTCAGTATCTGCTTGTCCTCATATTTCAGTAATCATGTGATACTTGGTCCATTCTTTAAGTGAAAATGTAATGGTGATGGTTTTATGCACTTTGGCCACATGTTTGATGTATTTAGTTTCTTGATAGAATTGTAAATACTTGTTTTATGTGTGCTTGGCTGCACTACGTGAAACAACACATTGTATAGATGGCGTCAGTGGGGGAGCTGGCAGAGTTTCTCCCGAGCTTAATATGCCGTGCACACTGATTTAGTGCGGTGGTTTAACGTTTAACTGTTGACTGGAGGGGTCCCCGAATACAATTTTACACCCACCAGCTAATCACAGTATTCTCTATGTCCAAGGAATAAACAACATTGATTCCTAAATTGAAAACTGAGTTATAAAGGGGGATTAACAGGGTCGTGACAATGCTCTTGCTTAAAATCCTGTTTGGAGGCAGAGAGCAGTTAATCACACCTTGACTGAAACACACAGTTATGACTGCTGACAGCTTTCGTTCGACTAGTGGGCTCTTGATGCAATGCACCAGAGCAGCAGCATTAAAAGTTACAAAACTAATCTTTTACCTGATGGTGTTTAATTAGTCTGAATGCAGAGGCCACAGTTGTGACGGTTGATTAAACTAATCAATATAAAAATCTTGCAAACAACTCACACTGTCGCTTCTGTGACTGGATTTCCAGGGCTATATAATCGGGTCAGTTATGAGTCTTTGCTCACAGATAGATGCGTGGATTGTTGCCTGCAGAGAAGGGGCCGCCTTTAAATGTGTGTCATAACTGTCCGTCTGAGTTTTATGGAGGACACACAGGGACTCAGTCACTCTTGCCCTGAAGGATCAACACTCAGATTTCACTTCATCCAAGGTAAAGATACAGATAACCCACATAAGCAAACATTGACGCTTCATGTTGAGTTAATAATTAGCTATGACTATTGACATTTTTACTATGGGTAATCAAAGTGCAATTTTCATTCTAACAATGGATCAAATTATATTGTTGAATATAAAATTAATAGCTAGTTGTGAGACATCCTCAAAGAATTATCATTATCATATTAACATCATGTGAAACATTTTTGATTTATTAACATATGTAAATCCTTATAACAATGAATTGTAATTGAGGCTTGATATTTTACAATTTATATGCTCAGAATATCAACCAATTTTTATTTTCCAAAACTATGATTCAGGCGCCATATAAGTGTTTTTTTTAACCTCGTTACCACAAGCAACAGAGAGACTGAGTTAAAGAGCAGCTTTATTCACCCATCACTAACGGGACTAGAAAAAGGTTTTCAAAAAACATCACAAACATATCTTCACTTCAAGCTACAGTTTTTTTATGTGCTGGTTGTTTATACAGCCAACTATTCACACCTTGTTTCAACTGTAATGGCATAAAAAAATGCCTCTATTTCAGTGAACAAATACTTATCTGTGATCTTAGGTAAGTGTTTTTTCTGTATGTAAAGCCTTTCTGTAAATACAAACATGCACCACAGTCTAGTAAAGCAATAAATGGTTTTAGTTGAACAGCCTAATCATGACATTTCATCATATTTGTCTGTGTCAAGGCTTTCGTGTCTTTTAAACAAGAACCTTTATGTGAGTCATTTTGCCAAATGTTAGTCACAGGAAAGATACACAGCTTCTGAATAGTTTTCCCCACTTTAGTCATAAAGACAAACAGAAGATTCAACAGGTTATCCCAAAAAAACACAGAGCCATTCACATAATGAAGATTTGATAACTTTGATTTGAGGGACAATTACCGCAATTGAGTATTGATCCAAATGAGTGACGTGATGCTCTCAATTTAAAAATAAAAGACGCTTGCCTTCAAAGCAGAAAATGAATGAACAACTAAACAGAGAATCCACTTGAGACTTTTGTCATAATTGGCCAAATATAATCTGACATGCTTTTCTCTGTCCTGAGTGATCAATTATGCAGAAGTAGAAGTGAACAGCCGAATGAGAGCGGCGGTTGCAGAGCACACTAGCACAATATTTATATTTCATGTTGCACTTTGTAATGATGAGCACTTGAAAGTGGAAAATTGCCCTTAATGGACTAATTCGAAATGTCATCAAATTACATATTAATAAGTAAATGGTATTCGAGCCAGACATTTGAACAATGGCACTGTGAGGGTCAGCTGTTCGAGTCCCCTACTGTACTTACCAACACATCAACCATCTCATTGCGCAACCTGCAGCAATTAGCTTTGACTTCTGCAGTGAGGTCAAGATTATCAAACAAACAGAAGGAACTGACAGGACGTCTGCACCTGTCTTTCATGAAAAATCATATATAACAAAATCATCTATGAACACTTCCTACATCCAACTCACCATTATGGCTCTTTAAGACACACACACACACACACACACACACACACACACACACTTTTGATAAACCCAGTCTGCTCTGATTGGCCAGCTGGTGCATTCTCTTTTGGTTGGTCAACCGCTTGTACCACATGTATGAAATTTGGCCTTCACTTTTGCTTTACCTGGCCTTGTTAAGAGGCGTGCAAGGCAATCTGCTGGGTGTGCATTATGCAAACATGTGGATTTGTGATGCCACATTACATCACAACAAGGCAGAAGTATCAGCTGGGCTATTGACACGGCAATTTAGGAGCTTTATGAGCAGTGTTCTCTGTGGAGGAGAGGAGCTCTTTTGCTTTACTGCAAACTTTTTTTTTCTACACAAAAAAACTATTACAAGGAGGGGAAAAACTGAATGAGCATTATATGTCTTCTCCAAGACATATTAGAGAACAAATATCCCCCCCCCCTTGCATCTTGTTCTTAAGTTAATATGTAGGATCATGTGATCCAGGGAAAAAATGGTAAACACAAACCGGCCAGATGGCAAAGTCTCATCAAGACACTGTTTACGTCACAAAAACTGAACTGAACAGATACTGTTCTCTGGGTGGTGTGTAGTATCCATGTAGCACGTTGCACTGAGCCTACATGTTATCATCAACATCAGAGCACACTTTAGATCATTGACAGATACATCTTCCCAGCTCCCACCTCTCAACCATATATCAGGGTACTTAGTAACAGCCAGGTTGATCTGAAGTACTAAGTGTCCACTGATGTGTGTATTATTGTTTTAGCTCCTGAAGGACCAAATCTGGAAAATAGCCGGATGTTGTTCAGGGTTTTCTGATTTATTGCCAAGTTCAGCATTTGAAACCATGGACAAAAGCAACCGGCTTAAAATGTGAATGTATTAGGACTAAAGGATGGGTGCTATTGAGCCACCCCACACTGAGTCACAGCAGATTGAATGTTTGTTTGTGTGTGTGTGTGTGTGTGTGTGTGTGTGTGTGTGTGTGTGTGTGTGTGTGTGTGTGTGTGTGTGTGTGTGTGTGTGTGTGTGTGTGACACAAAAAAAGCATTTCTTTCCTCTGCAGCTCCTCTTTTCAGCATCTGTCTGAAACACTTGGTCTTATCGCTCCTGTCTCTTTAAGTCCCTGCCCCTCCCCCCTGATCTGATTGGCCAGATGCTCCACTCTGCTGATTGGTGAAACCGATTCCACAGTGAATAGGAAATGTCAACCTCTGCTCTTGCTTTACCTGGCATCATCAGCAGGCGTATCAGACAAGCCGCTAGGTGAGTATTATGCAAATGTGTGGCCTTGTCATGTCACGATGATGCAAACAAATAATCAACAAAAAATCTATCACGCACTAGAGGAAGACAAACTGAAGAGTCATCGTCTATTCAAGATATTTTCTCCAATGTAACATTGAAACAAAACAGTGTCACTTCCTTATGTCTGCCTGTGAATTATATTAAAACGTTAAATAGTTTGCAGATTTACACCTTCTCATGCTCTCACTCTGTTATGGCGGGGGGGGGGCACCTACTGACCAGATGACACCTAGTTCACCAAAGTAACAATCCACCTGGCACAGAGCCAACTGCAAATAAGCCAGAAACTCAAAAAAAGAACTGCTCAGTGTGAGGAGAGCAGCAAGCCATGACTGATTCAATTAACATCCGCACTGACCGTCACTCGCTCAAAATTCACACTGCCATAATGTTTATTAAATCATGTGAGGACCTCTGCCTCACGATGACACAAGCAACCTGCAGCCCATCCTCCCCATCACATACGATCATAGAACAGTGCAACGTCAGCACAATCTGCTCACTGATGCTCACACTGTGTAACCCGATGGTAACAGCTCAGCTACACTGCCAGCATGTGAATGGGCCAGATCCTTTCATCGGCTCAAAAAAAGGACTGGAGTCACAGAAATGAATCTAGATCCTGTCCCTGTTTTGTGAGTCAGAGAACAAGAGGAGGGCACTGTTGTTTGTCCTGCTTACGTAAATTAGAAATGCAAAAATATAAACTAAACCTAATAATACTGAATTGATTAAGTAATGATAACTTACTGTACAATACAAGACATAGTCTTATCCAGCTGTCATCGGGCTATAATGGTTTTGCACAGTTTTCAGAGGCTTATATTTGGCAGCCTCACATAAGGCCTCAAAATGTAATACTTATGGACTGTCCAAGACAGTTATCACATAAACCTGTCAACATGATACAATGAGTAAAAAATGAATTAAGAGGCATGGTTTTTACAAGGTCCAATTACTCAAAGCTTAAGTAAGACACATCACTACATATGAAAGATTGATCTTGTGCATTGAAACGACCATGATTGTTTTTTCGGTGGATGCAGCCAGCTTCATGACACACATACAAACACACAGAGAGAGAGTTGTAAGGACAACCACAAGTTGTAACTAGAATTCTAAGTAAATCAACAAAGGGAAACCTCCTGGGCGGGTCAATGTAAAAAGGCTCTGGAAATGTGTCTTACGGAAGCAGTCCATAGAAGGAAGCCTTGGGCAGGGCTGGTCACATTTAGGCTTATTCTCTACATGCCATTGACAAAATCGGTACCAGCTTTCATTAAAGCAGGCAGCCGTGTGATGGCTAGTATGTTCTGTAGGCATGAATATACTGAGAGAATTGTATTATTTTTTCCTTTTTCAAACTGAGTGGTAGAACCAAACATGGAGATACCCAGGAGCTGCTTTACCGGCTTTGCTTCACATGACTTTAATATTGTTTTAAACGTTCCAATGTATTCTGCTCACCTGGGGACAACATGTAGCCTGACGTTGTCATACTCACAATTCTAGTCAGAATGTGAGTCTGAGACCGCTCCATTGGGCTGTGATTATGGGGCGTGTTTCAAACCGAACCAGGAAATATAATTCCTCTTCGCTCAATTGGATAGACCTACAACCAATCAGAGCAACGTAGTATGTGACGTATGTTAAGCGAATCATTGTGAGTTATTTACTAATGCCGGGTTCACACCTGACGCTGAAGCGCAGCGCCAAGCCTTAAATAACAGCTGGCTCCCATCCACTCCCATGTTAAACCTTTGTGCGGGTCACACCGGAGGCTGAAGCGCCGCTCTGCCCCAAAGCTGCCTCGCTCCGTGCAGCGATCGTTTCGGCGTCGAGTCTATTTTTTCCGCTTGACGCGAGCGTATCGCGACAGGAAACACACTGAAATTAATTTAAATACTTTGAAGTCCCCTTCTGTTTTCCTGGAGTTTTACCAATGACATTATTAAATGTCTCCCTCTGCCCATCCACTACAGCCACACAAGCAGTGATAAAGATAAAAAGAGAGAGGGGGGGGTATTCTCCACATAGGCTTGAGTGGAGAATACGTAATTTACCCTCCACACCCGACATTTAACGGAGCAAACAGCGGAGAAGTTCTTCAACATGGATGACATTAAATTAATAATTGAAGTGGAGAAGTGCAGTGAGTTGTATGATCCTCGGAACATGTTGTATAAAGACAACACCAAGAGAGACAAATGTTGGGACGCTGTTGCTTAATGTTGGAGCAACAAGTAAGTATACCGGTATGCTTGAATACTACTGGATCAACCGGTGATATTATTAGCGCTGCCCGGCGGGTCAGCGTCGCTTCAGCGTCCGGTGTTTAACAGCCAAACGCCGGCGCGATAGGGATTAGCGCGACGCGGCGCTTTGGCGTCGCCTCCGCGTTCTCTGTTCCTCTTTCAAAATGAATGCGCTGTCGATGTCTCCTAAAACAGACTCAAATGCAGCATCTACACATCTCAGCTCTCCAGCGGCAGGCATTCTATCCAAGCCTACTTTGATGACGTGGTTGATTACGTTACTCTTGATCACCTGTCCATCATCGTATAAAGCCCGCCCTGACGATTTGATTGGATCGAACAGCTTCTGTTCGAGCATAGTTTCCCCCCAACGGAGCGACTCCAGACCGAACTTCCCGAACAACAAATGTTGTGGGCGGGGCTAAGTTCGTCTGGCACCCAGGCTAGACAACATGATTAGTTTGTGACAAGTTTGCTGTCACTGGACTGAATCAAAGAGATACACTGATGAATGTCATCCACAAGTTAGCCCTGCACTGAAGGGGCTGTGATAAAGACTGCCTCTCAATAGGACTGTCTGGCAACCGGCCACATGAAGCTCCTCCAATTTGTGAGGAAGTAAAACAAGGCGGGACAGATCGGACAGAATAAGATATAATAATATCCTCAATTTGCTGCCTGTGTTATTGCAATTATTTCCTGCAAAATATATACCTGCTGTGTGAGAGGAGTGTTTCATTAAGACTTGCAAAATAACAAAAGAAAGGTTCAACTCCTCTCCTTGGATTTGAAACATTCTGAGGACAGATTAGGGATCAGAGCAAACTGAGTGACAGAGCTTATGATCTCTGCTGAGTAGTCACATGTACAAGGAAGAGAAGAAAGTGGGAAATACGCTGTAGTTAAAAGACTATGTAACACACCCAACTACTATTGTAATTTGTGTGGATCCTGCATGGTCTTCAAACGGAGAGGAGCACAAACAGAACAAACCAAAGTCTCTTAGTGGACATGGAGGACAGATATCATATTTTCTCCTGCCCACACAGATTCAACCAATGGGCATACTGTGGATATGATGTTCAAATCAAGATCAATGGAAGGAGACTGTAAATAAGATGTCTTTTCAAAATTCCTGCAAAAACAGCACACTGGCATGTACCTAGGAAACATTTTCCAGCGTCTACTTAATGACAAGTGTGATTTCAAACTGTGAACAGACCGTGTAAACTCCAACCGTGAGGATAACTGTCAGAAAATAGAGCGTGCATTATACTTTGGCTCAACTCCCCAAAGTAGGCTCAGCTTTGAGCATGGTAAGTCTGAATAAATAAAAACAGCTCGCAAGAAGACAGCGACCACACTTTACCCACGACTGTCTAGTATTTGCACAATTTTCCTGTGTAATCATTAACTTTTGCAACAGGCCTCTACAGAACGGCGATAGGGAGTAAAGGTTCTATTATTTACAGCCCAGCAATATTTAACTTGGAAACACAGCATGCTCACAGGCGCAGCTCAGGTTCGAATGAGCTTTTCTTCCATATAAGGTGAATACATGAAAATATATAATTTCCTCTTAATAACTATAATGGCACTCAGTAGAGTGCAAACATGCGCCAAGGCCTAACAGTTCCCTTAAATTCAACCAAGTTGTACCAAACTTCACACGTTCATAGATATCAATCCCCCAAAAGCCCCTGACATTTTCATCAAGCTCCATCAATTATTCCCTGGGAAAACAGTGAAAATGTTGAAAAAACGCCATATCAAGCATGGATCCTGGATTCGTAAACTGATCTGGATCGGCACCAATATTCAATGTGTTCTTCCCTGACCCATGACCCATGACCCATCACACAGTTTCATGAAAATCTGCTCTGTTGTTTTTGTGTAATCTAACTTGGAAACCAACCAACCAACAAACAGACAGAGTGAAAACAAAACATCCGTGCTGGAGGTAAATAAGGCATCGTGGGTACAAGGTGGAATATTTTGATATTGTACACAAATGTTCTGAGCCTCAGAATCTGGGGTTATGCTGTATGCGTGTGTGTGTGTGTGTGTGTGTGTGTGTTTAGGTGTCGTGAAGGCGTTTGACTCACTTGATAAAGCACCGTGCACCCTCAAAAGTATATCCTTCTTCCCACCCAGTGGGTAGATCTGTCAAAGAACAAGAGGTGGATTAAAACAAATAGATGCTTTTCATTATAACAGTAGATGACACAACACTCACAATGGCAGAACTACCTGGAGGATTCTTTCTGACTGTGACAAATTAAGTAATTTTATGGATTCCACCTTCCATTGTTGATTAATCTGTTGAGAATTTTCCTAATTTGTTACATATTTGGTTTAAAAAATATAAGAAAATTATAAATCATTGAAATCGTCATCACACTTTCCGAAAGCTAGGTTTTGAGATTTTCAAATTGCTTTGTTTTGTCTGACCAGCAAACAAAGATCCCCCCAAAACAAAATTAGTGAAAAAGTATTTAAGTGTTATCAGAATGGTTGCTGATAACTTCCTGTTCATTAAAGGTAATCGGGGAAAAGATCGCAAGAGCAGGTTACACTTTGAAAAGATGTCAAAGATACATCCCATCCCCTCTCATCAAAGCTACGCCTTCAAAAGACATAAGCCCCCACTGACAACTGATAGAAGACAACTTTTACTCGCTCCCTAACTTCAGGCCTCTGCCTCAGCAGTGTGTGTCTTCCCGGCTGAGGAGTCATCCAGTACAGTATAGCTTTATTAATCCTTAATTCAATTTGGTTTAGGGCAATTAAAAGAAGACCACAATAATAAATACAGACAGGCACAGACAAACATCCCCTAAATTAATCACACAATAAAACCATAGAACTGCTGTTGGTAAAATGATAAATGTTATAATAATAAAGTAATTAAATAGTTCATATGGCAGATAGGTATTTTAGAGTAATGGGACAGTCACGCATATATGCAAATGTGGATCAAAGTTCACCAAAGTCAAACTCAATGGAAACAACTCTCCCATTTGCCTTCTAACTCCTCGCTCTCACAGATTTGAAGTAAACGGGATGCGAAGGCTCGCCACTGATAAATTGGCCTTTGTGTAGCCTGCGTGTTTTTCATGTGCCAAGCTGGAGCACAGAATTGTCCTCTAATGGCTTCTTATTTATCCTTGCATTGTAGTACATTGTATTGCATTCTATAAAACCCTTTGAAGGCTATCAGGACATGAATAGGACCTTTAACTAATCTTGGAAAGGATGAAGGTTATGGTTTGAAATTATGATGTGATTACATTTCATATACTAAAAAGAAGAAGCCTTATCTGCATTTTAATCCTTAATTCAAAGTCTAACAGTTGCAGTCCTGTGGATATGCATTTACATTAGCGGGACCACTGTGCAGGGACCTCCGGCTGCTGCTGTGTACAGTGGCATGGTATAGGATCATAATTACAATACAATGAAAGGAAACTAATATTACCACTTGGCTCAGTGTTTTAGGTTTAGCTTAGGTTAGCGTGTTGTGGAGGAGGGGCAGACGAAAACTAATTTAGTAGATGTATAGCCATAGCCTTTACTGTAACCCCTCGGTGTGTAGCAGCTGTTGCTGTGTGTGCCCGGAGATAACGTGATAGGTGAAACAACACGTGTCTGACAACAACACTTCTCAAATGAATTGTGTCGGTAGAAGTCGCCAACCACCGGTCAGTGTGAGACCTGTCTGCCCGAGGAGAGGGGCTCGGGAGCCGGGCAGAGAGGGGGGCATGACAGGGCTCACTTAGTTCAACAGCGCCAAAAAGCCCTACTCGTGCGTTCGAACCCCGGGGTGGATGTGAGGGTCTCTCTGTCTCTCAGTGTGGGAAGTATCGCTTTCACGATGCGGGTAACAACAACCGCAGCAGCTGCACATGACGACATGGTGGAGACGACGGAGCAACTTGTTGGGCGACACCTCACCTGGAGTTTTCCGGTGGCCGGTTATCACCGCCTCGCCGCTCACTGGATGCAGCCAGGTTGTGCTCTTGGCTTCCTCGCTGGGGGAGAGAAGAGGAAACGTTACCACACACGGAGAGTTGGTTTGAATCCGAAACGAGGAACACGCGACTCGAGCCGGAGCCTACGGCGGGAGGGGAGGTGGGGGGGGATTGATATTTACTTGACGAAGAAGACACGTCCATCCCGAGTCACCCCGTAACTCCAACAAGCAGGGAGGCAGCAGATCCACTCGGGCTGTAGCTCCGCCGCCATGTCTGACACTACTGTACGACGCTCGCGCGGCTCAGCTCCCGCAGATAGCGCGTACACGGAAACCTTGGCAACGGCGGATGGTTCCATAGAGAGGAGGGGTAGGGCGGGCAGGTTCACTCCATTAGTCTGGGGGGGGTCAACACAAAACAAAACACGTGTTTATTTTATTCTGTTAATATATCGATATCCAATATCCTCCACAACCTTCAAAGACTTTTACCAATGCACAATGTTGCTTTGGTTTTAGGCAATCTACCTTTCTACCTAACTACCAACCACCTACCTACCTATTACCTTACTACCAACTACCACCTATCTATCTATCTATCTTTCTTTCTATCTAGTTGTCTATCTATCAATTAATATGTCTGAGAGGGGTGAGTTAATCAAAAATATAAAAACAATGTCTTTTTTTTCTGTGTGAAAAAATTATGACAATATCTTAAATAATATTTGTACATCATCCATAGAAAAAAAAACTTTACCTACGTGCTATATGTTTGGTTTTAGGTAACGTTTTGCATTCTATCAATATACCTGTACTACCTACCTATCTACACACCCACCTACCTACCGACCGACCAACCGACTGATCTATCTATCTTTGTAGCTTTTTGTAAAGTTGTGAATGCACAGTGGTTATGATATTGTTTGCATTCCCATTGCAGTGGATGTATATTGTTCTGAAGAAAGACAGCTCTTTAGAAGTGTGAACAACAATGGGGCAGGGCCGGATTAGGCAGCAGGGGGCGCGCTAATTGATCTGTTGGGCCCCTATAAGCCTTCTTCACAGCAGATAGCGTCAATATAAAAAAAGCACAGGTGTTGCTAAAATATTAACAATGGCTGCTTTTTTTTCGAGTGGCCAGTGTCCAGGTTATGGTCTGTCTGAACTGGTTAATTTGATTTACTCTCCAACCACGTTCATACACCACAAGGTATACTCGTACTTGTAGGCATTGTGAAAACAGGGTATGAAGCCATTTATAGATTTAATCTCAAATAAAGGCCTGTACTGGGTTGAGTGCCCGATGGGTAACCTTCAAAAAAGTTGTGCTCTGGGTTAAAAGGATGTATTCATTTAGATTCCTAGGTGTGGGCGTGGGTCAAATTGGGTGGGTTGCATGTAAGTTTTTTCTTTTTTCTCGGTTATCAGAAATTAAAGTTATTCTGTACTTTTTCACATCTAAAAAAGGGGGGGCAGGGCAGGACTCTGTACTCAACTATTTAAGGCCTGGTTGATTTAGCAACGCATGTAGTAACTTGTTGAAACAGAAAATGCAGTTTTGTACTATACGTCACACAATTCTGGAGACAGCAAAGCAAACTATTGTCATTCTAATGCTGAGATTTTGGGCTCTTTCCCATCATTCTGTGAGCAACCGCGGACTGATTTCATACTGCACACGGCATGAGTCAGCAAACAGCAGGGCACAGTGAAAGGAATCGGTCACATGACCAAGAAGTTGGAGTTGTGCAGCCTGCTTGCTTGCAGCTCCTCATCTTTACAGCTTCCTGTGGCTGCTCCTGACTCTTCCATTACTCGTTGCAATATTTCAAACTGATTCACTGTCAAAAAAAACTTTTGTGGATGCATTTTTAATGAACAACAATGGTAATGGTTGAGCTTTGAAACACATTAAAGCTCCAATAAAAGTCAACTCATGTTTCATCAGTTCAATACTTTTAATGTGGATTTGTTAAATTCTATATCTTAAATTATTTTGATTTGGCAATCTGCATTCATTCAAAGATAGGCTCAGTCAAAATTGTAATTTCTTCATTATTCGGTAATATGGAGTTAAAAGACATTTCTTTAAATGAAAATTTAATTGGCACTTTATTCCAAGACAAGGTGACAGTGAGCCACTGTGCACGACACTAGAACCCTGAAACAAAAGAATTCAGCTTTCACAAACGTTTTTCACAAACCTTTTCCTTGTGTGTGACATGTCTAAATTTGTTTGAATTAAGACCTTGTCTGTCGCACTTTTGTGAAATATCTATTGTTTACAGCCAGAATATCATCTTCCTCCAGGTTTTGATGTGTTGCAATTCAAGTAAACCTATTGTTTTTGCAATGACAAAAACAAGTGGCCTTCATGCTGACCAGGTAACATTAATGTCTCTCACTCAAGTTTGGCCAAAAATGTTTGTTGCATGTCAACTCTCATCTCATTCCTCTAATTCCCCCTGAAAAAAAAGCCTATACTAGTCTGATTGGCCAGCCCAGCCTCTCTGTTGTGATTGGTTACCAATCCAGCATGAGTAGAAAACATCAGCCTCCACTCTCACATTACCTGGCTTTGTTATGGTCGTGCTACTTTAGTGGAAGTATCGGCCAAGGTAGTGATGAGGCCTTTCAGGAGCTCCAGGATTAAAGATTTCTGTCGCAGAGAAGAACTCCCTTGACTTTGGGCCATTTTACTTTTCAGAACTTTAACCTAAACAAAAAAATCTATATAATAAACTGGAGAAAAGAAAGAGCATAATATGTCTCATTTAAATTAGTTCAAACTAGATTACACACAGTAGGCATGGAGCTCTTGTGACTCCGCTGCACTGGAGGCACATTCAGAGCGTACGAGCACACCCCCGCGTTCAATTCTACCTTTAGGTTTCTTGCTCTCCGCCTTTTGTCTGTGTGCTGTGAAACTGCCGCATCAGCCTTTCACACCAAACAAAGACAAGTCATCCAACACCAGTGTGCCTGGCCTGTTTGTTGGCACTGTGTTGCATTGTTTTTCTGGACTTAGGCCACTGTTTTTTTCGGGGGCTGTTGGTGGGAAGTGGACATTTCTGCCAACTGCTCGCTCATTCACGGTGGAGAAGAAGTCTAAAGATAGGGCAAGGAGGCGGTGATGCCTCGCCTGGTCAGATGTCAAACACTGAGTCCTTTGTGTTACCTTACCTGGGGCAGAACAACAGCTTTCTGGTTACTTGGCTTACAAAAAAGTTGTTTGTTTTTCCCTTGAGTCATTAAGACAGTGGTCTCTGAGAGGAAATAAAATAACAACATTCAGCAATGTTGAGCTTGGTGTGCCCTTTTGATTAACCTCATATTGATTTGAGATGGGGTGCAGAGGCTCTGCTGCATAATGCCTGGCTAAATACAATCCACATCCTAACCTTCAAAATTGAAATTTTAGATAGATGTCTTGCAGAATATCCATGAAACCTGTTAGTCTGGAAAAGATTGGATTAAAACCTGATACCAACTGTTTATTCTGGTTCACCTGTTCAGACCTGGTATTAGCATCCGTCCTGAGAGATTTACTCACAAGTGGACGGTGCAAATTACATCTGTTCACAGGCATTTAAATGCATCCTGAATATGTCGAACATAGTTTCTGTTTGTGAAGATCAAACTATGTTGTTTTTAGACAGATTGAGGATACAAATATGTTCAATGACAATGTTTGTGTGTGTGCGTCTGCGTCTGGAGCGAGAAAGATATAAAGAGAATGAAAAAGCAAGTGAGGTGAGTCAGGAGCGACTGAAAGAATAAATGCACTCTGCTGTGAGGAAGTTTTGAGTGATCTGATCTCAAAATGTATTACAGATGCATTTGCCTGCTTTCAGACCAGAACTTAGCGCTGACCACTTGTGATGGATCACTCAGAGTCAGGACCAATGTTAATACCAGGTTTGAACAGTGTGGGAGTGTCTGAAAGCTATGGTCCGAGCTTCTAATTTTTTTCCAGCAAGCAACTCTGGCCTATTTCCTACCTTTATATTTTAGATTAGATCGTCATACCTGCTTCTTATTAAAATGATATCTGACTCACAAAGCTTTGGATTAATAGGCATATTAGTCAAAGAGAATCTACAGTAGCTCAGTTGAATTCAGTTTCAATTTAATTGAAGTTTTCACCAGACCCTGAGGTACTGCAATGAGTGAGCATTTCACACCTAGCCATGGACTAACATTATTATTGTATTTTCAAGGTCTGACATTATGACAGAAAGGCCAGCATTGTGGGTCAGTTCCTGTCATTCATCTTTAAACTGGGAGAGACATTTGTCAACTGCAACCTATAGCATTTCATCTGCAGCCAAGCAAACAAATGCATTGAGCTAAAGTTGGAGCCCTAAATGAAAGTGACAAAGTATGCTTGTCTTTCTGCAAAAGGTAGAGCTAGCAGGACACGAAACGTTATTGCTGGGGCTGTTCTTACATCTTTCTCTACAGGCTCTATTGTAAAGTGAGAGACTGGAAATAAACTGAGAACAAGCCAAACAGATGCGGAGCCATTAAGTCCTTGACCGCTGCAGATTTGCTCCAGTTGTTTATTCATTTAGTTAGGAACTGATTTCTCTGGGAGACACTATATGCGTAATAATTATCTGAGGCACTGTTGTTAATTTATACGAATGCAATATTCGACGCAACAGACTTTTTGAAGGAGCTGAAATGTTTTAACAATCTTCTTTTCTTGTAAACACAAGGCCTCTACCTTGTTATAGACAGAATAAAAGGAAAAGGTTCGCCCAACAACACATTTCAATCAGCCATGCCACTCACAAAATATGAATTCTTGTCCTGTAGGACACTCAGGGTCTGAAAAGGCAGAAGCGCAAGAGAGAGATTTACTTTTAAGTACGTACTAGTTTGTGTCTGCTAAACATTGTTCAACGTATTCTTACATAATTGCTCAACCCTCAGCAAGACGAGACTTCTCTGCTCAGCGACACAGGCCAGACTTGAGGCTTCAGAATGTAATTAATGGTTGCACATTATCAAGCAGCTGTTGGATGCCTTTGTTCTGGTGCCAGCTCAGCAGCAGCCTTGTTCCTGTCATTTCTAGGTAAAAGGTTTTGGCGGGGGGGGAGGCTCTAATCTTTAGACTGGACCCACTCGGCATCTGTGCACACCTCTCATCTGCTGGCATCAAAGGCCTGCACAGATAGAGACATCTCCACCCTGAGCACTGTGCTTTGAAATGTATTCTTGTAAATATGGGGATTCTATTATACGTGTGCAGTGCCCGTTCTAAACCTGCCTGTTTGGAAAGGGCTGTTTGTTTGGCCTGTGTGAATAGATCTGTGGCTGCTTTCTTCATGAAACTATAAAAGTGACCTGCAGTCATTGAACTGTGGCGAAGTAAAGATGTGCTGAAGGGCTTGGTCCACAGAACCCTGAAGCTGCTGCACAAAGAGCTGTTCACCTGTTTATTCAAAGTTTAGTGCAGCTCAGCTCAACGCAGAAACCTCAATCATGACCGTGTATTGTGTTTCCAGAATTAAACCAAATTCCACGCTGCACTTCCTTCGGCCCTTCAAAACACAAACCAAGTAGGAAGCCAATAAGACGAACAGTTCTAAACACATGAGTGCCACAAAAGCCATTTTCCGCACGATGGGTTTCTGGACATTCTCTGGTGTTTGCCTTTCACACATCAACAACCCAGCAGGAGATTCTCCAGTCAGATGCATTCACAACAATACGGATATCTCCAGAGCATTCAGATGAGGGCTGGCACAGCACAGGCAGGACATAACTTACAAAATCTCGTCTGTGTCTTCTACATGTATGGCTCCTCTTTTTCATTCTGAAATATTTGTGTACTTTTTGTTTCTTTCAGGTTT
Source organism: Pseudopleuronectes americanus (assembly GCA_038501795.1). Lineage (NCBI taxonomy): Eukaryota > Metazoa > Chordata > Actinopteri > Pleuronectiformes > Pleuronectidae > Pseudopleuronectes > Pseudopleuronectes americanus. Next base: position 14,738,670 of record CM076720.1, on the reverse strand, counting down.
TCCACCCTCTCGCTGTGAATCCTGTGGAGAATCTCCTTCTGTTTCACATGGTGTTATTCGAACAACACACCGAGACACAGATATTTATTGAATCATTAGATGGATTGTTGGATCACCAACTACTATTGAGGGTCAATTTTTTATTATGCGATGAATAACAAATCATATTCAGCTCACATGAACGGTACAATCTAACTTGAAATAAAAAAAAACTGCTTACAAGGCGCAATAACCTCCTATGGAAGTGCGTGTTTAACCCATTCCTTGCACATTGCCTAATGATGTGAATATGATGTCATCTGTGCTTCTACGATTGTAACACGCTGTACCATTTGACTGGCATGCACAACCCACAAACCAGTGCAGCTATTAGAGCCAAGTCAAGTCAGCAGTGAGGATAATAGGCAAGATAGGAAAAAATCCAGTTGTAGCTACAGAAGCATGCAGCACGAGCAATGCAGATGATACAAATACGGGTCACTAAGCTTTGAAAGTATGTGAAGGAGAAACAAAGAGTCTGGAAGGAGGTGTAGTTCTCACAGTTCACGTCTGAATCATTAAACGCGCTTCCGTGAATCACCGTTACTCACAGTCTCAAAAAACCCAACCCACAAATGGCTCTCTGTTCACCACAGTCATGACCTCACTGGATCCACAGTCTTCTTGGGTGCAGTCCAAATGTTTTTCTTTCCAGGTTTTATGAGATTTCCACTACTGATATGTGTCATTAAGACTGAACGAGTGGGTAGTATATTTTGTAATTAGAGGACTGTGGAAGTGGTCAGTTGTAGCTGTTAGAGGAAATGCATTGCGTCTCTGCTGGGGGATAAAAAAAGTTATTTTCCCCAGACCTACCGGGTCTTTTTTTACAATGTAAAGTTAAAAAAAAACAGAGCTGGTCTTGTAAAAGTTTGGTGTTGCTGAGATATTCAAAAGTTTGAGTTTGATTCTTTATACAGATTGAGATATTTGTATTATTCCCGTCTTGTGTCTGTTACGTGTCTGAAACATCATCAACACGCTCAATCTATGGGCCCACTCTGAGGTTATTTTAGAGTTTACTATAGCTGGCAGGGAATCTTATTCTGTGATTTTTGTTCTCCTATAAAACCAATCCACATAATTTCAGGTGAATATCCAGATTTCAATGCCTGCCTGAAAGCAGCTTGAGTTTAGGAGTCATAGCCATACTGTAAGACCAACAGCAGAAGCAGATAGGAATCATACTTCTGTATCACTCAAGATTAATGAGACCGTTAAATATTTTAACTAATATCATCATCATAATTGTCTTGAGGCCTTGTTGGTTTAGATAAGAACCTTTGTGTATAGATCATAAAATTAACATGTCTCCCTCCCGCTCCCTGTGCATCATACATCTTTATTATTTGTTATCTATAAGCACTATAAATGGCTACTGTAAAAGCACAGGACACAAGTGGATTCTCGGCTGATTCCAGCTGGCATCATTACTCCGAATATCCCACTGTGGTGCTTAAGTAACAGAGAAGATTATCAATTAGGATGAAGAACTACTTAACATCGATCGGGGCCTTTAAGCTCCTCTCTTTGATTTCATTTGCAGACAACCTGACATGGGTGTGATTCAGCGCTCATGAAGTCAGTTGCATGTGCTGACATCACAAATCCCTGGTTTCACCATAATGAGTACAAGCACTCGCCTTCGCCCTGCAGCGTGTCTATGCCCGAGTAGCACACTACAGATCTGCTCTTGGAGGAAGCGCTGGTGGAATGTAATGCAAAAGTGTGATTATCTGGATTTGTGGGAGAGGACGAGGCCACGGTCGACTGCCAACATCTTAAATGTCTGAGGTGATGTACATTCTGAAATGGCAATCAATGGAGCATATCCCTCCCCCAAGGCCCAACAGTCTCAAGCTGCACCACGTTTAACACACTCATCAATATCACTCCCATAAATGTGCCAGATGTTTTTCATAAAGATCCATGAATTTTCGAACCAATCTTTTGTCAGGGAAATCTGTTCAGTGTCCTCAGATAAAACCACATTTAAATTCACTAGATGTGGATTTTTATTTGGAGCTGCGCCAGATGTAACACAATTATAAGTGTAGGTCCCCTGAACATGCCTGATTATCCTTAAATTATTCTCTTAGAAACAAAAATGTAGAAAAGCGCATCTCACAACATTCATGATGTCACAGCATGCAGTCGTCCCCTGTTGACGCTCATATCCTGTGTCTGATGGGAAAGCAGAGCAGTGTGACAAACGGGTCATGAGCGTCCTCTCAGGGCATAAAGGGTCATGTGAGCGAAAGTGAGAAAGGCTCCAGTCCAGGAATAACTCTGGAAGGCGGATGGCAAGTACTCCTCAAGGACAACGCTGATATGTCCAAATGATGACTCTTGACAACAATGTCAACCTCTCTGATTATCACCCCCTACTGTCTGATTCAAAGATAGTTGATACAGAGCTTATATATTTTCTCATAAGTGACAGGACTAGATTCCTTTCAATAGGGTGCATACATTTCTTTATGAATGTGATTTACTGGACACAGCAAATTGTGTGCAGGAAAGGATACAAATAATTGTGTATGTTGACTCAGTAAAATAGAATATATAATAATAATAAAGGCATTAGAGAAGAAATCGTTTTTTTTACGATGAAACTATGAAGTCCCTTACAGCCCACATATTTAAAAAAAAGAGACGACGTCCGTGTGGATCTTTCTTCAGTTTATTGCTCAGTTTCTTTAAAGTGCTTACACTTGATAATGCTGATGAGCCAAAATACAGAGGGAGAAGTATTACGCTATTTGCGAAACCTATTCTTAATGATTTAACAAGATGATTCACATTCCTCATTTAACCCTCATATTAACCTTCCAAATGAAACACAGTTCAAAAACACGGATTATTTTTTTCTCCAACATGGCTGTAATACTTTGTTGTGTTGAAATCAATTCAAAACATCAGTTCCCTAAAATGATTTGTTTCATCAAGATTCAGGAATTATTGTGAGGGATCCGAAAAAATATAGAAAAATGCACTATCTCACAATGTTAATGAAAGTAAAAAATCTTCCCCCTATAATCTGGATCCGCACCAAAATTTGGTTGACTCTTCCCTGAGTCATGTCGCACCTCAGAAGAAAATGTCAAGGAAATCAGTTGCGTAGTTTATGCATAATCCTGCTAACTAATCAAACAGTGACACATGAGGACAAAGGGTAATAAACTACAGTTCTCTGGGCAGTGACCTTTAAAGAAAACAGAACACAGTATTATTTCCGTTGAGTTGGAGTATAACCTCACGTTTAAAAAAAAAGGTCTCAATTAAAAATTCCATAAAAGAAAGGAAACATGTGACCCAGCCTTTGACATCCCAGCCCACATATTTATGTATGAACATCTGTTCATCTCTGAGGCTATTTTTGGGGCCTGGAGCTTTTCAAACTCAAGGTCGCACATAAACGGCGAGATCTGCACAAACATCACGATCAAACTAAAGTCAGTGCTTGTGTCACGTCCTTGTTTGTATGACATGAAAAGTTGTTTAGTTGTGTGCTCTTGTCCTTTTAGGGGAGTTTGTTCACACACAGGAAGTCACTTGGCTGTTTGTCTGCATAAATGGCTCCAGAGTTTGGATTCTTATGTTAATGTGTGTGTGCTGCTCAAAATGAAAATGATTGAGTTACATTGACTAAAGCAGACTGCACTGTCCACTGTCATATCAATTATTTTTAATAAATGTATTCCTTCATAACACAACCAGCCTCCTTCGACTCTGTAAATGAGCTCTGCCTCATCTATTTGTTTGTATAATGACGACACTCTTTGTAGTAACACACTTTTTAAACGCATGTGGCAAGATGATCATTGTCAGCACCAGTGAAACGACCAGCGGAGTAAATTAGCACTGAATCGATGGGTAGGAGTGATGGATTGTGGGAAATCTGAGCTCATTTCCTCCCTTGTTGAGGTCCAGTAAGCATAAAGGTATAGCACATCAATTCTCAGGCATCGACTGCACATCACACATAAATGTAAAGAATGGTTTACACTCACTCACCGTAATGAAAAATCTCAGAGTAAAAAAAAACGAAAACAGCATTTGAATTAAATTTAATTAAATTTTAAAATATTCCTCAAAGTAACAAGACTTTTTTTCTCTGACATCTCTTTCCATGACAGTGATCCACAGTATGTCTGCCCGTGAATCTAAATTTGTCTGTTGGAGAGGCAGTTGGACACAGCTTGGTCCTGCAGAGAGGTTGTGTCTGGGCCACTAAACACGTCCCGCATGGAGGAAACCATTGGGCACCATCTGCTTCCTACACTGGGATGCTGAGGCAGAGCAGGCAGGCAAAGGGAGGAGTTTATTGTGGCAGCTTCTCTAATCAATAAGTATCGATTCCTCACTTATCTCAAATTCGTCCTGGATGACGAGTTGTCACACATCCGACCTCCTGCCAGGAGAGGAGAGCAAGGGAGGGATGTCAGGGGGGTGTAAGTGCTGGGATGCAGAACAAAGAAACTATTGGACAAAGACAAAAAGCTTGCATACCTGTGGTTTACCCAGGCGGACACAGGACACACAAGAAAAGGTATGCATTGGGTCCACATACTAGAAATGTATATGACACACAGTGATTCAGTCAGAGGACTGTTTCCTTTTTCAGGCAGGACGTGTCCCTGCGTGCATGGAAGGTTATCCCCCCTCCCCGCTATCCCTTTTCCCAACCATCTCCAAACCTCCTCCCTCCACTGCTCTCACTCCTCTTATTGCAGGCTGACAATTAATCAGGACTGGACGGCTCATGTTTACTGCGGTTGCTTTGCTCAGCAGAAAGTTAGGATAAATAAAGACCAAGCAAACCCTAACAGACGGACGGAAGGATGGATAGAGGGATGGATAGAGGGATGGGTGGATATAGGGATGGATTGATGACCATGAACATTCCTCTCCTCTCCTCAATTTCTTGAATGGACTCAGAATAATATGTGTTTTCAATTCAGGGCCTGATTCCTTTGTGAGTGGTGTCACCAGCTCGTCTTGCCCTTTTTTTGCTGTTGCCTGTAGCAACAGAGCTGAAGTTGGACACAACTTGAACGTTTTAATGCCCTTTGGTTTTTAGCTGTTTGGTTGAGTTGAAGCGTGATGCTGTCTCGTCACGTGCCGGCACCATATTCTCTTTGAAAATTTGTCACTGATTCCCAATGAATCCTGGGAAACGGGTTGGGCCAGGTTTGATCCACCAATTAGAGCCTTCATTTCTTGGGGATGAAAGAATGCCTTTGTTACCGCATTTGAATGAGCCTTCAAAATGGGACAATATAGTTGCGCTGCTGTGATGATACCGTTCTTCAAATGTAGCCCCTGAAATGAGACAAAGCTTTTCATTTAAGAATTTGCTTATGATATCCAGAGTCTTTCCCTTATGGAAAACAGTTTTCAGCCGTTGCTTACAGCTTCAATTAAATATTAATGATAAATGACACAATGCTATGCACTTCCTCTTGCCTCCTTTGGCCAATTTGTGTACAATGTCAAAACAGAGGATCGGGGGAAATGACAGAAAGAGCAGAACCTTGCAGAGACTCAGGATTGGACTAATTGCATTTGCGACTGCCGTGCAATTACGGCAGTGTACACAAAATGAGTCCCTCGATTCCTAATTTGCAGATCATGACTGCTGTGAAATGCAATTAATGGATTCCTGATTTATTTAGTGAGCTGTGATGAATGAGGTGGGCTGCACCATGACTCAACTTCCTCCCATCCCTGCCTCAGCGTAACAGGTGATAAACAAAATCCCGTCCCCGCCACATGTTGCCAGGCAACTGATTAATTAGCGTGGCCTCCTGAGAGCTCGTATCAGTCCCAGCGTTCCGAGGAGTCCACCAGCTCTCACACTGAGACCCCAAATAATCAATTTTATATCAGCAGGGAACGTTAAACTTTACTGCACCTTCAACACAACATGTGTTAAGATTAGTTACGTCTGCCGAGGGGGTTATGTTTCCACTCCTGTTCATTTGATGGATCGTTTGGTTGTCAGCAGATTTACACAAAAAGTGGATTTCCACAACACAAATAAAAAATTGGACATGGGCAAATTACTTTTTTTTTCAGGAAATAATTAAATTAAAGAAAATCTGGCATATTTAGGGAAGGAAATATCTATATGCAATTTGTCGCATCTTGGTGGAGTTTAATTTGATTGTAGGGCTTCTCTGCTGAGTTTGTCATTTTTGTAGGATCACACATCAGCTACTGACTCGGGGGAAGGATAGTTTCAAGAAGGAACCTGTTGAAGTTGAGGCATATTGGGATCCCTTTTCTTTGACCTAGTCTTTATTTCAGCATTTTCATTTATTTCTCAAAGAATGATTCATGAATCTTGATGATCAGGCATATTAAGGCGACTGATATTTATGAGTGAGTGCAATTTGGTGTAGATCCAAATACAAATTGGGATCTAGTGACTTTAGATGTAGTTTCATTAGGCAGCTGTTGGGACTTGGTGGATTGTTTTACTCTGCGGAGTTCACAAATGATGGTACCTCAGTAATGTCCAAATATATAGATCTTTGCTTTGGTACAAATTTTGTCCTGTCATCTGTGAAATTATTTTAAATCTATTAACTCTTCCTTTCTCTTCTCAGAATTAACAATAACCGGCTTCCACAACAACAAAGAGGAAGGCAGCTGCTTGCATACTTAGTCAGAGGTTACTGTGCCTGTGGGTGGGACAGCAGGGGGTACACACTGTGAATTGACTGACGGACTGATGGCAACATGATCAACATGGAGGACATGTTGGCGTGTGACAGTAGGATATGCACAGATTTGAATAATCAGATTAACAAGGGTGAACCAGCGCCTTCATTAATTCCATTAGTCAGAGCTGTTGTGAAAAACATCAATCATCTTGTTCCCAATTTGTAGTTTATTAAAATGAAGTGTATTTATTTGAATTCTTAATCTGCTGGGCGAGATTGTAGGATCCCTCATCAGGGATCGCTTTAGGTTTATGTGAAAAGAAAATTGAAAAGGGACGAAAGAAATGATTACTTTGACAGAGACAGCAAATTTCAGTTAAATTTCAAGACATTATTTTGATTATGATGTTTACATGAGTTGCTACAAAAATATTCCATTCATATTCCTGTTTAGATGTTACAGAGGACCCCCCAACTATGACTCACACCATTGTGTCTACTACGCCATTACATCCAACGTTATTCTTTTTAGTTTTAAAACCCCAATGTAGTTGAATGTAAAATGCTACTGTGTACCAATTTGGGGCATGCAACGCTTTAAAATATATGTGCTCGGGCTGCTTTGCAGTCCTAGAAATATTTGTTTGTTTAAGATTTGCCTTGTGACAACATATTTTTTTGTTTTATTCTTTCATACTTTTGTTTGCATAACTACCATAGAAATAGAGTTGTTTATTTTTATTATTATTATTATTATTATTATTATTATTATTACATCTGATTCAGTGAAAGAGGGAGAGTCATTTGAAAGAAATAAACTGTACCTTACTTCTGCATTAAATGGATATAATTATAATGAATCCCAGACACTTGAGAGGAATGCAGACACACAGGTGGTGTCCTTTAATTATCCCCTCGACACTAGTTGTTCTTGCTGAATCTACTTTTCAGATATGGCGCAGATGTTCACTTATAACACAGGAGATATATAAAGATACACAGTCGCCATTGCCTGGATTTTCCTGTCACTGCTGTGCTGTGTGATACATATGGATGATATTTCCTTTGTGATGCTGATGATTCTCACACACGCTGATGTTTCTCACACACAAGTATTGTACTGTGAATACTTCCTCACTATATGTTAACATTTCACTTCCATAGGGGATGTATTGCTTTCGGATTCTGCGAGTCAACACAATTATTTTCTTAAAACTCCAATGACGGCAAGCTAGGTTTAACAAGACGAAGGATAGAGTATCTGTTAACAGAAATTAAAAAATTAACAAATCACATATATCGTGATTAATTATTCATATGTCTTTGAAATTGCCCATATAAATATATTGGTAGTGAGAGTGATGCAAATTCAATCATTAAAGTATGCTGAGGCCAGAGATATTCATTTAATTTTAATAAAAGTTTAGACTAAATAAAATCGCTGAGCACCTTTCAGGAGATAATCACAGTCTAAAATCTGTATGTAGGCTTTATTACTGTGTGATTATGGGACCTGGGGCTGGAGAGAGGCCCTAAAATAGGCAGATGTCCTGGACTGACATATAAAACCACTAATGTGCCTTAATCGGATTGGATATTGGGGATTCACCAAATAAATAAACGTATTAAAATATGAAATAGTGGTGGAGACAACAAGACCAAGATGCCACACTTCTTCACAAAATCATCAAACTAGGTCTTTTGACCAAAGGACCCTTAACTTCTGAAGTTAAACACATTTAATTGATTTACCATAAACAATATTAGCATTTACAATCTAGAACAAGCTGTCTAATAGAGAGTTTTGATGCTAAGTAAAAAGGAGATGTGAACCTTAACAGAAAGTTAAACGGTCCATTTCCCCGGTCAGGGGGATGCTCTTCCCTCACATCGCTCTTGGCAGTCGGTGAGGCTCAAAGTCTCCAATTAATCTCCCATGGCTGTCGGGATGGCACTGACTGAAAGAGGATATGTCATTTGCTGGGGCTCATCGCACATCGGCTGCAACCTGAGATAATTAGAACAACAGTCAGCAAAGTTTCTGAATCATGCAATAACGTTTTAACAGCAGTAATTCAATTTGCACTCTTCATGAGCAGCTAGCACTCTTCTGCAAATTGTTGGTCCGTTCATTATATAAGTGGCTTATGAGTCTTTAAAAAAACAAAAGCACAATAAGAAAGAGGTTAGCTCTATCAGCTTTAAAACATTTCCCCATGTCTCCTGCCAGAACAAAATCAAAGTCAGCAGTCAAAAAGAGAGGTGGTGCTATTTGAGATGTGCGGTAACAACCTGCAGCGGCCCAATCCCCAGATTTCAGGCTTTTCTCTTTCTTTTGTGAAATTCATGTTGTGTAATATTTATCATCGGTGTCGTGAGCTGCATATGGACAACCTGTCACAACACGTCGGCATCCCGCGTGCTGTATGCAAGTTATCATCGGTCCTACACATTCCTTAGGATTGGATCTCTATCTGTGTTATTGTCTCCGTCCTGAGCTGACTAACAAATGAACATCCCTGCCCGCTGCTTGACTCACTGATTTCCCCTGGCAGGATTCACTCCTAATAACAAACTGCCCGCCTCTCTCCGCACTCTGTCAGAGAAGAAGGATTTTGATGCCTCCGCAACATGAACGCTGCTGGATGGTGATTTTCTCTAAACAGATGGCCATTCGCTCCTGGCTACAGCAATGTCTCGAGAATGAAGTAGCAAGAATACCATGCAGCTATGAATTTGGATTTTTATACTCCATAAACACAAAATCCCAGCCTTTTTCATTTCCCCTGATTTTTTTTTATTATATATAACATTTTTAAAGATAAATTAAAGAAACTCCTTTGTTTTGCTGTTGAAAATGTTTTCTTAGAAGTCTGGGTTTTTCTGATGACAAAGTTCTGCTGGGAAATGTAAGAAAGAGGAGACAGATCCAGAACATAAAGCCATTCATTCATAATAATGAGCCCATCACTATTATCTTCCTCAACCAGCTGGCAACAAACTCTGCCAGCATGCACTTTGTGTGTGTGTGTGTGTGTGTGTGTGTGTGTGTGTGTGTGTGTTAGTGTGTGTGGATGACAATGAGCATCTGTGTGGGAGATGGGTGTAAGTGTATTTTGTGTGGGTTATATCCATTTAATCTCTTCAATTATACAAGTTTTTCCCTATTTTGATAAACAGCCAGTCTGCAGTCCTGTCACCCAACACTTACATTCATATGCAACGAGAAAATACATTGGTAGGGAAGGTTATGGAGATAGGATTACATTTTAATTAGCATAACAATTTAATGTTTTATTATAGTTATCTTTAAAATGTGCAAACTATGAAAGTTATATTTAATTTGCTCCAACTACTAAGGGAAAGACAATGCACAAGTGAATGAATGTATTTGTCTGTGTCAGAGTTCTGGTTGTTTCACAGCTTTCCAGTTTTCCAGTTTTCCAGTTATCCCCTGACACCAGGCATTACCACTGGCCCTCTGCTCCCTGACTCAAAACTCCAATGGGCGAACGAATACCCAATGAGCCGGTGAAAGTCCAGCTGTGAAAGGCACTGTCAAAAGGAAACATGGTCTGCCCCCCACCCACCTATCCCAGTCACAGTTCAGGTCACATTTAAAAAAGGAGCATTTACGCATTTGAAGAGGTGCCGTTTTGGTTATGCCTTTGCCGCAGGATCCAACTTAACCTCTGAGTTAAGACAGACACCACAATCTCTGATCATCAAACTGTGATACAAAGGAAAGTGATCTGGTGATCGCACAATGAGCAGCACAGCCGGTGCAGTAATGTGCTGGTGCTTTCAAGCTCCATGTGAAATGTAGAATCTCCACAAACACGTGTTTGGACATCTGATCTTTTATCCACCACAACCCTCACAATATGCACAGGCTCACAGGAGCAAAAACTGACAGCTTACATGCAAAAGTACACACTGCTCCAAAATGAGTGCAACTAACCAACCGTGGAGGGAGAGCGGTGCAGTGAGGCAAGAGACATGAGCCATATACAGGGATTCATGTTCGCTGCCTGGGAATTATCACATCAAACTGGTCTGCCCAATGGCTCTGACAGGCTCCAGGCCAAACCATTACAGCCTGGTGGACAGGAATCACTCTGCTGGACTATGACTAGGCAATAACTATTGTTGTGCACCAGTGATTCACGCCACACCAATAACATTCAGATTTACTCCGATAACCAGAGAGGAAGTTCCTGTCAAACTTGCTAAAAAAGCCGTCACAGAACCAGTGGACTTTTTCTTTTTCACCATCACCGACTTATGCATAAATTAGTTTTTATTCTGTTCTCTCAATTTCATCCACTGAGGCTTTGATATTTTTTAAAGATGTGAGCTTTATTCCATACCATTGGTACCAGTGAAATGAGTCTCCACTGCTCCCCAGACTGTGTGCGTTTATTTGCATGACGTCCTGACAGCAGCTTAGTTCACCGAGGAGCAGTTACAGCAGACTGCCACCGCCTCAATTTAGAATGCTGTGGTGGGAAACCACAAGCAATTTCTTCAGGCAACACTCACTGAACTCATTCATCTACAATTGGCTGTTTAAATACTATGATGATGAATGATGATAAATCAAATAAAAGTCATAAAAAAACTATTGTCCATGTGGATTTAGATTTTCAACAACATAGAAACTGGTGGATAATGACCACGATATTTTGAAAATACATTTACCCTGTTCAGGAATATCAGGGCTTCAGATGAAGATTCAAATGGGTTCAACATAGGGCATTTCATTTATTGTGATCAGTTGCAAACTTCCACAACTTTTTCATTTTATCAGGCTGATTCCATACGGGCTGTTCTCACCGAGTGGCAATTACACAATGCATTTAAGTGTAATAGCAGATTATAAGAATTCTAAACATCTCTCTGAGGCTGCTAATATGCCCATGACATTACAAACATATTGATGTTTAGGGAGTTAATGCAGTGGTAACATATGTCATATTGATTTAGCTTGGTGGCAAAGCCCCAGAGCTAGAAATTACAGCAAAATAACTTCCAATAGCTATTAACACTAACACAATTAGTCCTATCTGAATCCGGCTTTTTATCTGTTGTGAACAAAACACGAGCAGCGATGAATGAACAACCCTCATTTGGAAGAATAGCTGTTTCCTTTTTTTTTCTTTCTGCCAACAGTGTGTGACTAAAAGCTGCTACTGTGTCTAACATGAGCTAACATTTGCCTGTAGCAAACACAGTGTACAAGTGAGGCTGATGTGGTTAAGTTTGTACGAATGTATCATAAAAAATAGGGAGCAAATAACAATTTCTACCTGACGTGCTTGATAAAAATGTTAAGGCATCAACAAAGTCCTTAGGAGTCAAGACGTAGTGGATGGTGACTGTGGTGGCACCGCCAATAGACTCCACCTATTTGTAATTAAAGCTTGGTAAAAATGGATGTTTGGACAATTGGTTTAAAAAAATACTTTTAAAAATAATTTATTCACATATACTATTCAATCATGAGTGTTGCAAATGTCTGGAGGGAACAATTGGGTAGAAATCTTTCTGAAGTATCATCTGCCATACCTCAGAAAGAGTCACATGTTAAGCAGTTGTGTTCTTTTCTAAACAGCCTCCCCAGAATCCGAATGTTTGTTACCATGGCAACAATTTTGTGTACTTCCTCAGAGCCCTGCTGGAAGAAGCTTGATTATTTTGAGTATTTTCATGACCTGCTGATTTCCTGTTTACATCCTTAACCCCATTACAGGGGCTCAGAGAGCATTAATATCTGAGGGAGGCTGTTGTTTACATGATGTATTTTTTATGTTTTCATGTTAATGCTCAACATTTCAGTTTAACTGACATTATAGCAAAGAGTGGTTTCCAGGATGCTTATCTTATCTTGTGTAAGATGTGTGATGTTTCTGGTCAACTATTAGTTGTTTTAAATACAGAGCACCACCTTACAGGCATCTCTTGGTTCAGTTACAGTTTCTGCCACTGACATGACAGGTTAATGAAGATCAGTTGGCTGCTTTGTTTCACTCACACTGAGGAGGCAGATGCAGCAGTTGAGTCCAACTGCCGGGTTCCCAGGTAGCGGTGGCATATAGGCATAGGACTGAACTATGACAGGCTGCAGAACAGAGGGATGAAAGGTATGGAGGATGAGAGACACACACAAAGCCAGAGAAAGTCACAGACACTTCTGTCTCACCGACTGAGAGGAATGACAAGAAGCAGAGAGGGACTGAAATAAGAAAGTCCCACAGACCTCGCTGCATTCGAGTGAAGAGGTGCAGTGGGTGTGGGGGGGAGATGGGTGGAGGGTGAGAGAAAGGGAGAGGCCCTGACTTATTCTCTCTCATGCAGAGAAAGATTGAAGTATATTCTGGGATGTGTTTCATGCACACATACATTGCTTTTTAGTATTTCCTGTTTATTTATAGAGTGAAAGTGATGCGCTGTGTCTAATATCTTCAACATGACGATACAAAAAAGAGTGGCACTCAGTAAAGCACATAACTTTACCAAGGCTCAACAGTCCTCCTATTTAAATTTACTATATCTGGATCTTTAATTGGATCTGCACCAAATGTGACACACTCATAAATATCACTCCCCTAAATAAGCTTGATTTTTTTCATCAAGATCCATGAATTATTCTCTGATAAATCAATGATAACGTTGGACAATGCATTTCCTAAAGCGAAAACTAAAAGTCGTGCTTTAAATGATTTAAATTTAAAGTTATATTAAGCCTTGCAGAAACATTATAAGATGTTTTCATGCAAGAAACTAAAGTAAACGGAAAGATGTGAAATAATCTAAAGACTAACGGGCCAGAGCACATGCATTTTGAAGCCTGTTGCGGTTAGTGGAAGGACAAACGCTTCACCTCCTGCGTCCGTCACGCGATGTCAATCCTTGCCTGCTAATTGCTCATTACGGTCCACGCTATCAATTGCATAATTTTATGTAAATTGAATGATAGTTGTAAAACAAGGCTTATTTCCTGTTGCCAGTAGGTGGCGCCATTAGTATTATTACATACAGACTAATAGATCTGTTCAAGTAGGGGCTCTGATGTGGCGTGAGCAATTTTGTGTCATTAGACAATGTTCCAACAACTTCATTTTAACACGGATCAGTAGGTGGCGCTATGACACTGAGGAAATATTGACTCATAGAGCTGTTCAGGCTTGGTCTCTGGTCAGGAGACAGAAGCTTGGTGGTGATAGGACATTGCACAGTGGAGTTATGACCACATCGTGTTCTTTGGCGGAGGATGAACCTTCGCTAAACCTCCATGACCATGTTTACACGGTTTGAGGAAATGTCACAACTCTGACCATGATCCATTAACTTGACTGAGCTCTTTTGAGCTGTATATTATAAAGCAGCCAGGAGCAGTTCATCAAAGTATTAAACATGTCACTTCCGGTAGCCAGCAGGTGGCGCTGTAATGATGAGTCAATATTGACACATGGAGCTGATCAGGTTGGCACCGGGAATGTGTGAATGAGGTTTGAGGCTGATGGAGTAGTGCACAGAGGAGTTATAATAAATCCCTCTTTGATTGGTGAATCATCAAAATTCTACGCCACCGTGTGATGCGATTGTGTATACTGAGGTAGTTATGAAGTTGATCTGATGAAAGCCTCGCGACAAGTACATCAAAGTAAAAATGTGGAAAATGGCCAAAATGGGCACTGAAGTCAAAATGGCGGGCTTCCTGTTTGGTCTAGCATATATCTATCCCAGATACTTATAAGTTTATACATACAACATCAATGTCTTCCACCACCTGTTGACCTGTATTTGTGCAACTGTGTGCTGGATTTGATTCCTCTTTCTGTAACAGTGATGCCAGACAGCAGACGGTCTCTGTTTTCCCATTTATCACATTGTATAGAAACTATCCTTATTAACTTTCTTGGGGTTGCACTCTGAGTCATGTTGCTGACTGTGTAAACCTCTGCAGGGCTAATAATTAAACCTCTAAGACAACTCTGGTCTGAGAAACTAATTTCAAATCACATGATCAATTTCCACAACAATCCTTTGAAATGTTGTTGATATAAAGCCTTTATATAAAAGGACACTTTAAGAGATTCATTAAGCAAATCATAATTTGTTGTCAGTTTGCTTTAATGTCAGTGGCGTTAGATTCCTTTGATGTCTTACATAAAAAGGTGAAAGATTTATATGATCTGAAGAGAGACAAGAGTGTTTTTTAGTGTGATCTGAACAGATCTATTCGTCTGTATATAGTGAGTCACAATCAAGTTTTATTTTTCAGCTGCATGTTGGTCAATCGTGGCGCCTGGGCTGCACTTTAGGGGGCGCTAGTCAGTTATTTTGCCACGGACATTCCTTAAAACCATATGAAAGTCTGCAGGTGTGGGAAGGGGGGGGGGTGTTGCTACACTAATATAGTTTGAGAGAGGATGAACCTTGAACACTGAAGTTACAACAATTTCATGTGTCACGGCAAGTTGATGAAGTTTGACGTTTGACAAAAAGTCACTGTAATCTTATTCCTACATTATCAATGTCTTGAGGCTGTTCATGATACAAAGGTGTCCCGATTTTTTAGAAGATCGGTGAAAGCTAACTGAGGGGCTTCTCCTTAGATGGTGCTGTTGAGCCATTTTGCCACACCCATTTCAAATTACTCAAAATTTCAAATACTTTCTAGGGTTTTGAATTTCCTGCAATCTTTGGTGAGAATTTGAGCATGTCTAGGCTCTGAAAAAGCCCCAAAAGGGAAATCAAAATCCCTTCGAAATACAATAGGGCCTCTCATCGTTTGGGGGTAGGGCCCTAATAATAATTCATATTCTTACAATTTCAATAGGGCCTCCCACCGTCAGTGCTTGGGGCCTAAATAACTTTCCAGGATCAGTCACAATTGATTGAGAGGTTTTTATGTGTGCAGGGCAAGATGAAGATAAACAAGCCCCCTGCCTCCAGGAGAACTGAAATCCAGCATCTGTACGAATGCTACGCCTCAGGCCAGACCACTTTGCCTGCACGTGACCTTGTCCGGTTCCTCCACGAGAAGCAGATGGAGCTCACAGCAGACCAAGAGACGGGCAGAGAGTTTGATTGACAGATATGAGATTGAAGAGACAAGTGAGTGAAGGGAGAACAATGTGACATGTCAGGCTGCATGCTGCTAATTACTATATGGGTAGAGAAAATGACTGTATAGTCTTTGAGAACTATAAAGCTTTGCCACGTAATCACACTAATTTAGCTGGAAGAGGAGTTCAGATCTGAGCTCCAGTGGTGTCTGGCAGACAAAGTGATTGGCTGTATGATCCCACTGGCAAGGGGCTGAAATGACAGAAGGAAAATGGAGGAATCAGGCACGTCAGTGGACCAGTAGACCAGATGTTGTCTCAGGCCCAGTGCACTGTGGAGTCCTTTATACAACCACAAACAAAAAAACTGTCAAAACAACAACACAAAACTCACAACAACTAGTCGATGCTGCAGCATGACCGCACATTTATTCACTTCATGGTGCAAACTTTGAGTAAGAGGGGGTATCAAGAATATATTTTAAAGTTCATGTAGCACCAGTATACATATACTTTATAGTGTGTATTTATAGTATTTATAGTATATATTATTTATATACTCATAAATCTACAATTGGTTTAAATGTTAGCGATTGAAACTTTGCCCTCCCTGCAATGACCTACGAGAAAGGTTTGTTTTAGGCGCAGCAATTTTATGATTCTACAGTTTATGGCCTTTGCATGGAGATGCAGGTAATTTATATCAAGTTTTTGTGTTTGCAGTTTTCTACTTGTAACTGTTTCAGGGATGATGCTTATCTTTTGAACTGATTATTTAGTCAGAAGAGATTAACAACACACACCCATTGTTATCCAATGTGATTTTGTCTTGACAAAAAACAATTACTGAAAATGTGTCTTTGATAGCTGAAATCATAACCAGGAAAGAAAGTAGTTTAGATGAATTGGAGACCTGCAGTTGTGTGTCGCTGTGGAAGTTAAGTGTGAATGGTTGACTCTGGTTATTAACTGGGATTGTCAATAAACTCTTTCTACAATTTTTCCTTTAGTCCCTTCAGCAGTTCAAGCTTAAATAGTAGCTGGTAAACATGCTGGATAGTGACCTTTGTAAACACTGTGTACTAAACATCTGCTAAACACCAGCTTGTGCCTTTATGCTTGCTGTCCGTAAGATTTGTTTCAATCTGGCAACAGTGGAAACAGTAGCCTGCTTGTGTTTTTAAAACTCTTTTTGCAGTGGGTAAAGAAACTGATGCTGATTCTGACTTTAGTGTTACTCTGCTCCTTCCTCCTCCTCCAGCCAGAGAAAGCAGGTCTTTGACATTTGAGGGATTCCTCAGGTATATGGAGTCCCAAGACTGCTGCGTGTTCGACCAGACCCACAGATCTGTGTACCAAGACATGGATCAGCCTCTCACCAGCTACTTCATCTCCTCATCACACAACACCTACCTGACTGGAGACCAGCTCGTAGGAAAAAGCCACCTCAATGCTTATGTTAGGTAAGAAGTGCAGTTCAGCAAAGCCTGAGAAAATGACCCCCATTACTCGTCAAAAGGAACTTTTAACCTCTTTTTAATCTGTGCCATGTATCAAATTGCACATGGATTACATTTTCCAATTAGCCGACATCAGCAGATCACACGTGTGATCCTCGCTTTAAGGTCTCTCCTCCAAACCTGCATGTGTGTTATCTGGATAATCTCCTTTTCCTCTCATGTCATTGACCCACTCTGAGGCAGACTGTGAAACTGCTGTGGTCCTATAATGGGACAAAGGAGGTGATTACAAAAGGGGCTGATGGCAGCAGAAGTGCTGTAGTTATGGTCCCTGTGAAAGTGCTGAGCGACCTGACCGGCGGTTAGAGTGGAGCGCTCCAAACCAGCGGTCTGGAGGCTCTGGTTTACTTAGATGATGAAAGTGTCATCTCGAGGGGATGGAGTGGAGAGGCAGGCATCAGGGGATGTTTTTTTTATTGGAAGAGTCAAGAAAATTAAATAACCAAAATTCTTTTAGAAAGAAAAACATGATTCACAAAATCCTTGTGAAATGTGGAAATGGCAAGTGAGAAATGAGGATTAGATGACAACAAATTAACCATGTCACTTTTACATTTCAATTTGTGAACTGAATAGACAAATCCCGGTGCACTGTGCTAGTGACATTTAGATTGAAGACATATTGAACATTGAATGTAACTGTTCCCCCCCGTTTCCAGTCTTTATGGTAAGCTAGTTGTTTCCCACCTCTAGTTGCAGACTGAACACTCAGACGTGAGTGGTTTGATTTTTCTTCATCAACTTTTCTGTAGATCCTCAAATCCCTGAAATGCATCAAACAATTACAATATAAAACTTTGACCATGTTAAACAACACTCATAAAGCAGTTATATTGTAACATGTACAATTAAGAACAAAACGATTGTTGTGGCATTTATTTCACTCCTTATAAACACAACTAAGATTAGAGGTGTAGTCTCTCGCAACATACATGGACCTGTGTGGTGTAATTTCAATATTAAACAGAAATAAACTGGTAGCAAAGACTGGATTAGTTCAAATTTAAAGGTTGATAAACCATTGCATCAGAGTTGGAAGAAAACGTATCGTTGCATAGGGATTAACAGAAAGGTTAATCTTACATATCTTATATATTCTATACTATAAAAACCTGACCATACTAATTATATAGACAAATGAAAATGGGGCAGCAAAAGCTTTTGTAAGAAATAATTATATTTCAGTGTTATTATAAATTGTTCTGATAAAATTTGTTTGGATGTTGTTGTGATGACTAGAATTATGTAAGATTTTGTGTTGGAGAGAAAATTGCTTAGTTTGTTTTTCCCGACTACCCGTTTCATTTCTCACGCAGTTAGAATGTACTTTTCATAGCCTCTTCACAGCTAAGTGTGCCTGCACGTGTCTCTGTATGTATATTCATGTGCGTGTCCATATTTGTGCGTGTGTGTGTGTGTGACAGTGCTCTGAGGAAAGGCTGTCGCTGTCTGGAGATTGACTGCTGGGATGGGAAAAATATGGAGCCTGTCGTCTACCACGGCGGCACCCTGACCACAAAGATTCTCTTTAGGGATGTCATCGAAACTGTGGAGCAACATGCCTTCGAGGTAACATCACACACAATGTTACAGGGCATGTATTTCCTTGAGTGCTGCCCCAGGCATCAACCTCAGTGTCCACCCTGATAGAGCTGCAATCGCTCGGATAGTAAAGCTTTTCTTGCAATTCTCTGTGTCAAGGTTGATGTTAATTGTTAGAAATAGGGGATTGAATATTTATTTTTAATCTGGTATTATTTCTTGACAGGTGTCTTTCTTCCCGGTGATCCTGTCTTTGGAAAACCATTGCTCCCAGGAGCAGCAAGAGGTCATAGCCCAGTACCTCATCTCTATCCTGGGGGAGAAGCTGCTAAGAGCTCCCTTGGATCATCTGACCACTGGAGAACTCCCGAGCCCAAATGTAAGACTCAGAGGAAGCATTGGCTACCAAATATGAAGTTAAATGTGTGTTTAATGTTTGAGCCGCTGATGCATATAGAGGGACGATGGTGTTTGTATGCATGGATCCTCTTCAGCTGTCATGTAGCACAGGATATAAGGGAAATCGAGACCTTTTCATCGGCACAGAGGGCCTCATTAGTCCCTCTCTGAGGCTTCCTTTGCCTCTCTCCTCCTCTGGGCCGTTGGGGTGGACGTCTGCATGTCTCTTTAATCTTGCAGAATTTCACTAAATCTAACGGGAAGCGATTGATCCCAAAAGGTGTCCATCATTTTGAACATGCTTAAGCACTTGAACGGATTGTTCATTTAGATTAATCTGAAACAGGAGCAGTCTGTTGAATATGACGAGGAGGATGAAACGATTTTTCTCTGAGAGTGTGTTGCTCTGCTGCCTCTGACTTGTGGTACTTTTACTGCAAAAAAAATACATATTTTATCCTGAGTGCGCATACATACATATACACATACATATCCCCCCTATATAGTCATCTAAATCAGTGGTCCCCAACCTTTTTTGCCCTACGGACCGGTTGGATGTCAGACAATATTTTCACGGACCGGCCGTTTGTCGGACAGGTGTGTCTACGGAGCCTCATTACGGAGTCCCTCTGGTGACATCGGTCGATTTTTTTTTATTTAACGGAATATGGAGAGGTTTTTTTTGGTTATTTAAAATAAAACATTTATTCTTTTATTAAAACAAATTCCCCCGATGTCACTACAGATAGGATGTCGGAAATGGCAACAGAGTTTTTAGTGCTGTTGTGGCGATCTCAGGGTATTCTGCTCTACTTTAATCCAGGACACCGGCAGAGTTGTTTTCTTAAACATACTTTTAAGACATTTAAAGTCATTTGTGATCTCCGGCAGCTGTTCTTCTTCTTAAACAGACATGCTGGATTCACCTGGTTTGTTGACAAATGGGTCCAACAAATACCGTGTTGGTTTGTGTTCAGCGAAAAAGTGACGTGACCGAGACAAGCGTCTTGAAATGCGGAAAGCATGAGTCATAAACGAGAGGATCCGGTAATTTTTCAAAATAAAACAATGTTTTATTATGAAAAATGACCGGATAATAGATAAAACTGAAAAAATGTAATTTATTTATTCTTCTGTGCGGCCCGGTACCAAATGACCCACGGCCCGGTACCGGGCCACGGCCCGGGGGTTGGGGACCACTGATCTAAATGACCTAGGGAGGGTGGTCTTACATGGGGGCCCCGGTGCTAGTGGTTTAATTTTTAGTCTGAACACCCGGCAATGCTAAGTTAGTGTCATTTCCATTCAGCTTCACACAAATTAGTTACCACCCAATTATGTCAGTGGAACCCACACAATGCCTGGAAGTTTTCATTACTTTATACTCTCTTCTCTGTCGGGGAGCTGGACTCAGCTTATGAGATAGGGTGAAGAGTTCAGACATTCGGTGGGAGCTTGGAGTTGAACCACTGCTACTTTATGTCGAAAGGGGAAAGAAGGGGTTGTTTGGGGATCTAGTCATGATGACTCCTGGGCAGCTACCAGTGAAGGTTTGCTGGGCACATAAACTGGGCAACAGGTAGGAGAGCCAGGGGAAAACCCAGAACTGATTGGAGGGATTGCATATCAAAAGCCTTGGGTACCTCCAGGACGAGGTGGAAAGCATGGCTAAGGAGAAGAACGTTTGGGGTACCCTACTTTGCCGGCTAACTCCGCAACCTGAGTTTGGTTAAGCAGTAGAAAAAGGATGGATGAATACAATGTTAAAAGTTATAAATATTTTAGATTTTAAGCATGGCACGATAGCAGATGAAGTCATGGTCTCAAACTTAACTGGAATTGGAAACCAGTGAGTAGAAGTGAGTCTTTAGCAATGATTTAACTCTTGCTACAGGGTCTAAGCAGTTCTGACGTGAAGAGATAAACTGTTTCAGAGCAGCCACTACAAGGCCCAGGCCTCACCTTTATTTTTGTTCCAAGTTCTTTGGAAATCCAGAAGCATCAGGTTGGTCGAACCTCGTTGCTCGGAATGGAGTATGAAGGTGCAAAAGTTCAACTGAAAACATCAGTGATATTGCTCATTTTAAAGTTTAAAATGAGCAAAAAAAAAGCTGTTTACTGGTGTAATGTGATGGAATTCTCTTCAAGAACCTCATGTGCAATCCTAAATTGCACCAACATAAGCAAAACCTCTGTCCCTCTATCCCAGACTGTATCATTTTGTGTAATGGCAATGAAAAATGAAAGCGTGCAGGGCCAAAAGAAGCTCTGAAGCTTATAATTTCCAAACTATATGGACTCCTATTGGTTGTTAATGACGACAGAGCTGTAATTATTTTTTGCATATTTTGCCTGTGAATGCAGTATGTGTGACTTCCTGTGGTGTGGATCACCATAGAGCTGCTTCCAAATGCAAGACCTTTTTACTTTTCGCATATTGCTGCTCATCTTTGGAGAGAGACCTATAGATTACCAACAGATTTGGAGCTGCGGGTGGTGAAATGCAGCGGCAGATGTGTGGTTCAGTGATTCGATAGACCTGCTGCTTTTCCCTTCTTTATGATGGGATGCCCCGCTGTGGGAAGACTTTGTATCAAACCATAAGGGTGGTTTTGTTTCCACCATCTTTATCCAGGAGTGTGTTCTTTCAGTTTGAGAGCAGGACTTCACGTTCAGATTTTGCAATGCTCTAACTCAAAGCTCTATGTTTGCACTCAAATAGACTGTGCTTAAATTTTTATTATTGACAGACAAAAAAAAACATTTATTGGAAAAGAAAAAGGTCCAACACCAAGAGCAGATATTTCACGCGTGCACACAACCAGCATGATAGCGAGGAAAAGAGCTGAAGCTGCAGTACAGGACGTCCAAACAACAAAATATCTGAGTGCAAGCGGACAGTTTGAGCACAAGAAGAGCAAATCTAAGCCCCTGCTTGTGCTTAGATTTGCCAGGTGTGGTGTTACAAAATCGAAGCACAAGCAGGCGCCGACTTTTGGGTGAAAGCATTACTCAATGTGAATGTGAAATCAACAATTCTTGCTCTCAGACTAAAATATCATCCTCTTGCTTAAACATTAACAAAAAAACATGTTTTTTTGCGAAAGTTTGAGAATGTGGGAACAAGGACACTGATGTATCTATGTGATGCTTTTATGAGTTGGATGTAAATGTCTCTGCCAAGATAACCCAACATTTATCTATTTTGATGTGAATTCTTACCAAAGTATATGTGTGTTTGTGAGGACGCCAGGACCTGAAGTATAAAATCCTCATCAAGAATAAAGCGCTCAAGCCTCAGAATAGTACAGAACATGCATCAGAAACAGAGATAGAGGAGAGCTTAGATGAAAGCGAGTATGACGATGAGGAGGACGAGGAGGATGAGGAGGACGAGGAGTTTCAAACCACGTTAAAGTTCTGGTGTCGGAGAAAGTCAGGGCCAAAGAAGAAAGTAAGTCAGGGAGGGCTGAAACACAGAGAGATTTTGGATGAAAAGTAAGTATTTAAATGTGAACTATTTGTTGTTGTTTGGTGAATTCTATCTTTGGTTTGTCTTTCTTTCTATCCTAAAATGATTAGAAGAAGGTGGTGGTGGCCAAAGCTTTGTCTGACTTGGTCATATACACGAAGTCGGTCAAGTTCGTCAGCTTCAGTTCCTCTAAGGACAATCAGAGCTGCTTTGAGAACACGTCCACAACAGAGAAGAAAGCACACAAGCTAGTCAAAGCCTCAGGTAAACTGTCACTTATTGATATGAAATCACGACACAAAGGAAATTAACATTTTTTGACAGTGTAATTGTTAGAAAATATCGTTTTGATGAGCCCAGCGGATTCATGAGCCCAGCGGATTCACATGATTTATTATCACATTGAGCTGAAAGTCCCTCTTTTGACAAGAAATGCAATTACACCCAAGGCCATAAACCTCCATAATAGTAAATGCATATTCAACATGACATATACGACATATGGGAGTACAATTCAGGAAATGAAGCAGCAATATTCCCACTGAGGTTTGGATCAACTGATAATCAGTTAAACTGTCATCACTCTGCTGTGCGGCAGTATATTGGAGAAACACAGTGATGTAGAGTAATGAAATCTGTTTCTTCTGAGGAGAAATTACACTTTTCAGAAACTAAGACACATTATGAGCTGGTTAGCCTGGTTGTCAGGGATGATGAAACGTCTCATCTACTGTGAAACTTTAAAAAAACCCTGTAGTCTCTTGTCATTGTCAAACCCGGCAGGTTAACGTTCACATACAGGCACTGGCTGTGGGTTTTACCAAGTCTATCCAGAATGAAGATAGTTATTCAGGAGCAGAAACCGGATCCATTTGACACTTGATCACTAGAATGATCTCATTTACAGGATCCTGTTTTCCGCTGATGAAATAAAAAAGCTAAAATGTCTTCAACAAGGCCCAACAGTCGCTTTTAATTTCACCAGGCTGCACCACACAGTCAGATATATTGGTTTGATATTGCTTACATACCAACAAACAAAAGAACAGGGGTGAAAACACAACCTCCTGGCCTGAGCTAAATATAGACTATAGAACCCTCATTAACACGTGTGTGTGAGAGGAGACGTCTGACCTTTTTCAACTTTGCGTGTCGACTCTCTCAGGTGCAGATTTTGTTCGGCACAACCAGAAGTTCCTCAGCAGGATTTACCCAGCGGCCTTCAGGACGTCTTCGTCCAATTACAACCCTCAGGAGTTTTGGAACGTGGGCTCTCAGCTTGGTAAGTCAGAGAGAGACAGAGAGTCAATGCCTTTGTTTAAAAGGGCAGAGAGCACAAAGCCCCAATGACTGTGTGTACGATAAGTATTGTTGTAACTTGGCAACAATACAGATTTTATCATCATTTGCTGAACCTTTACAGATTTCCATAAGTAGAAAGTTAGCACAAAATGTTTTGTAGTGAATGTTGTATTATTTTTATATTCAGTATATAAATCATTTAATTAAATTCATTACATTAAATTAATTGGGACTAGGTAGTAAATATCCTCATGAAATAATAAATAGATTAATTATACATACATTAACCCAAATAAATAAAACTAAACTGCTAAAAATATTAGGTGTTTAATTTATTGATATATACATTTGCAATAAAATGAATATTTCAAAAGTTATAACTATATATAATTGATAAAAATGGCATCTTAAAAAGGGGCAATGACATTTCCCTGAAGCTCTTCGTACTTTCTGTCGAACTATGTATCGGTTTTGGTTGAAAGTAAAACCCTGAAAATATCAATCAATCAAAAAAAAAGGAATTTTGCTGTAATTTGCTTGTGTTATCACATTTAAAAGAAAAAACAATCAACACAAACCATTATGAGCTTATGAGATTAAGTGAAGTGCTGAAACTGTCAAACTTTAAAGGGAACAAATTGACTAAATTAACATTTCCATCCAGTCCACACCCTGAACGACCACCTCATCTGTCTTTTCACAGCGACTCGTCCTCATTCCACCTTTTCCAAATCACGTTGCACCCTCCTCAATGTATTTATTGATATATTGCATCAACGTCTGAGTGTGAATTTATTTTAGTTTTGTGCAACTATTATTATTTAAGCATCCAGCATTAGGTCTCGGTTTCACTCCGGCACATGACAGAGATGTGCATCATTGGCCCACAAGCTCGAAGTCTCCACAGCCTGTCCAGTGTCCCTGTCACTCACTCTGCCTCCACACATCCTCTTCATCCATCACTATCAATCAACCACTGACGCTGATGTAATGCTTTGCTGATTGATAAGCAGACTGAGACTGGTACAGAGCCGCAGCCTGGATGATCAGTTCCTCTCACATGAGTAGAACCTGGGATCCTGGGAAAAGCTTGGAAGATATACACATTGCAATGTGTTAGTGAGGACAAAATTAAATATTTGCATTATTGATGTTATTCCGGCAAAACATAATTCATCAGCACAGCTCTGCAGCACACATGGCGACACTCGAGCGTTGTCACTGCAGAAAACCCCACTCCACATGCTCTCACTGCAGTCACTGACTTTGAACGCCTCCCTGATGCAATAAACACCATTGTTGCGTAAGCATTTGGAGTCTTTGTATATTTTAGCTCCCTCTTGCAGAATGAGCTTTAGAAAAACAACAGTATGCAGATGGATCATCTCATGCAGCTCATTTGATTTTAACAAGCTTTGGTCTTTAGTGTGTTTTGTTGCCTGTGCTCTGTGGCTCCTCGCTATCATTGTTCCAACACTGTCCCGTGTTGTTTTGCAGTGGCTCTCAACTTCCAGTCACTGGGCCTGCCTATGGACCTTAATAATGGCCGTTTCCAGGACAACGGGGGCTGCGGGTACACCCTGAAGCCGGCGGTGCTCATGTCCAGTGAGACGAGCTTTGATCCTGGCTGTAGCCGGTGCTTGAAAGCCACACGCCTGCTGCTCAAGGTACAGAGCGTTGAACGCAGTGTAATCCACTCAGGGGGGATTTATGGATTTAAGGTGTAATGTAAGAGGACTCTGTGTGCATGTGCGCTTTATGTGCATATAAATGTCTATCCTGCACAATCTAGGCCATTGTGTAGTGAAGCTCATTTCACTCCTCGCCCCCCCCCAGATGAATGCTTTCCTGCCGGATGCTCTGAACCAACAATGATGTTAAACTCCCTGAGAGTGTCTGCGTTTATTCAGATTATCGCTGTCAGAAAGTAAAGGGAGAGGAGAGATGGGCGGTCAAACGCCATCACATCCAGGTTCCAATTAAGAAGTCGCCCCTTTTCAATTATTCTAAACATCTTGGGAGAGAGAAATAGCAGCACTTCGTCTTAAACAGGTCAAAGGGTGAAGACAGTCACAAATTACCCTTTTCAGATTCCCCATGACAACCACAGACACACATGTGATAAGCCCAGTTATGAAAAACAACTATTTCCTCTCATGTGCAGAAGATAATGGTAGGATTCAAAGATATACCAGGAGTTTGGTAGTAAGGAAAATATGTGGAACAGCCTGTGATCACGTGGGACTCACATCAGACGAGGGAGATGAGGGAACGTCGTAGTTACTCTGCTGGAGTCAGTCTCATGATCATAGCAACTTGTGAATCATAGTGAAAAAACTTCATAAACTGAATTGGTCACTGTTTTGGGATCTGTCTCCAACACAATACAACACGTAGGACCACATTTAAATTCGCTAAAGAAAGTGAAAACCAATCCTAGATCAACCCAGTGATCTTGAGCCACACCCTCTTATGTCATGCTCCACCCCTCCGAAAAACTTCATGGAAATTGGTTGCGTAGTTTTAGCGTAGTTTTGTCAACAAATGAACAAATGAAAATGAAAATATAATCTTCTCAGTGGAATTAATTTCAAATTAACAGCAATATATTTGTGTCTCTCTTATCTTTAAAATCCATAGATCTCACTCAACAATTTCCATTTAGATCCATTTTCTAATGACTAATTCTCATTAAAACTTTTGACAGAAGGTCTTAAAAACGATTTTAGTTTGGCTGATGTATTTGACCGAAAGCAAATTATCATAAGTGCAATCAAACTTGACTGGTACAGGAGCATGATGTCATCAGAGCTGCAGTAAGTCTGTCTTAAACAGCTATAAGCAAATTTCAGAGTTCTACAGTAAAGTGCTTCATATTGTTTTGTTCTTTTCTGTCAAGGAGTAGAGTGGAGTGAGTTCACAGGTTTACAGCGTCATAGCTGCTCATAGACAGGTTAAAAATATATATATATTCAGTTTCCTCAAGCAAGTGTGTTCAGTTGTTTGCAGGATTACACAAAACTTTGTAATGGTCTTTCAAGAAAAGTGTTGGAAGGATGGGTCAAGGGTCAAGATAGATCCCATTTCACTTTGTTGTGGATCTTGACTTATCCAGGAATTATTCATCACTTCCTTAAAATTTGCGAAACAGGATGTTTATGTTGACATTTGTTGAATTTTTTTAAATTTCAGTTTGATTGAGTTTAAGAGGATTTCTGGGCCTTGGTAAAAGTGATGCAATTATCTCCTTTGGGTTTGGGATCTGTTAGAAAATGGATGCAGATCACAAACCCTGAACAAATAAACCAAAATGATTTGCATTCCTAGAAACAATGAGAAACATCCTTTTGTCATCTTGGTAAACTGACTTTAAACAGTTTTATGATGTTTCAGCTGGATCCAGTGTGTTGCTTAAAAAAGTTTCTCTACTCTAACTACTGGCTCTGCTTTACCTGTGATAGTGAAAACTTCATGATGATGATAATGTATGGTTAAATATAAGCACAGGAGACGCAGCCACACACACACACTAAAAAACACACAAACACACACATACACACACACCTTTCCAACACACTGCCTGACATATGTGCTGTGCTTGATTTTTGGCTGCCCTGGGCTAAAAAACAACTTCTTATTTATTCACCTCATCACTTTGTATTATTCGATCACTTCAGGGAAAATCCTGCCATTTTGCCTCAGCTCCCGACTAGGGAGTAATCAGAGTCATGAGCAGCATTCAGTGTTGTGACTTGGTCGGATTTTCAATACTTAAACATTAAATTATTCATCGGCTGTGGAAAACAATATTTCCCCTTGAGCTTTAATTAGTTTATTTATCATCAAACTGTTCTGTCTTCAGATCCTGAATCCAAACAGCTACACGTATGTATACATGGACTGTTGAGTATTTGTGGCATGACTTTAGAAGAGGGACTCTAATTTTGGGCTGGACACTGTAAAGCTCCATCAGAGCCAAGTGGGGTGTGTCATGATAAGTACCAGCAGCTCTGTGTTTGATCAGGGGCTGAGGAAGGGAAGGCTCAGTGTGAGAGGACTGCAGATCAGCCTCTTTCCATGTATAATTACAGCTCTCCCCTCCATTCCTCTTTACTCTCACCGCCTCTCCTGTTTTACCTTCTATCTTTGATTCTTACACGCCCCTAAACTGACTCTCCCTATCGTCTGTGTGTGTGTGTGATAACCTGCAGGTGATCAGTGGCTCCAATCTTCCTGTTCCCCGGAGCGGCAAACCTCTGGACGCCTTCGTCAGAGTGGAGATCAATGGAATTGCATCTGAACCCCGCAAAAAAACAACACACACTGTCAAAAACAATTGTAAGTACTGAATTGCAAACTGAGGAGTTTATGTGGGTTTTGTTAGAGGATCTCAAGAATCAGCTTGACTGGATCATCTCAGGTGTCTTCTGAGGTCGGATCATAGACTGTATGTAAATATGGAACACACCACAGCACTCCAATTGTGAAGCCAAAGAGCCTCAATCCCCCTTGATTGCCCAGCTGCAGTACAGGGGATAAAACCTGCCTCCTCCATGTTAGTGGATCGGACAAACTAAAAAGTCCAGTGCACATAAGTGGACATGTATCAGTCCTTTAAGGCAGTTCCTACCACCCGGAAGTGTTAATTTTTCAGAAACGTTTGTTTGTAAGTAGTAACCTGATGCTATAAAAACAGGGCGAGGCGTTATGATTGACAGCTGAGAACCGACTCGCGATTGGTGGAGCTTGTAGAACTACTCGCTCTAAATTACGTCTTTTGGCGAAACATGGCAGCATTTGTATCCATCTTCATTCTGGATGGTGAAAGGATGCGGAGACGAAACGTCCAGTCCATGGATATGACACTGTGACTTTTGACAGGTTCCCACATCAGAACGGTGGTTTTGGGATTTCTATGCATCAGTGCTGAAACAGTAGAAAAATACTCCAAAGTATTGTACAGATTCAAAATTTGACATGAATATGAGGCTCTAGACATTTTTGCACAACATTTCATAGTAATCCTTTGGAAAGTATTTACACTTAAAGCCCAAAACGTTGATAGTAGCATTTTGATGTAAAATCATAGGATCACTAAAATCAGTCACGTTCTGATATCTCCATACATGCAGATATAAAAGACATATTGAAACAAGTGCCAGCATTAGATAGTACAATGTAAACCTCCAAGAGAAAACACTGAAACCAACTAAGCTGGTTTCTCGTCTTTTTTCTATGACCGATGCAATTTTCAATTTCTGTAAGTTCCTCTTTTCCTTCCTTTTAAAACTCTTTCCTGATAAGCTGCGGTTTGGCTTCAGAGGAGAAATGTGCTGATGAAATTCTTCAGAATGTAGAAGTGCTTTTCCTTTGAAGGGAACTCTGTCACACACTGTTGCCACTAAGACTGGAAACATGGAGCCGACAGTCACTGCACCAGTTGGATCCTCACACATACAAAGATTGTTCTGAATTATCTCGTCACCGTATCACCAACGTTCATAATGACTGGGACTAGTTTATTGGTTTGTGATGATAAATATGAAAATTACTGTTTGAGTCTTACATTTTGAGACTGTATCTATAATCAGACTTTCAAGTGCGGAAGCTTAGTCCTCAGCTGTCGAGGGTTTATAAGGACCTCTCATATTTCAGCCTTAAACACGCAGTCTGTCGCCTTAAATTTGGAGCCAGCATTTTCAAAAATGTACTTAAGACCCAAACATAACATTAAGAGATACAGTGTTGAACGGCTGCTGTTGAAAACAGACAAAGATGGAGAGAGGGAGAGACAAAAGAGGAGACAGTAAAAAGTCCTGGAGGGTGCAGAGCACCAGTGCATGGGGATAAATCAAAAAACCATTTCACACTATGAAAGAGATGAGGTAACTTGTGAATACAAATGAATGTGAATAGAAAAGAAAACTGAGGAACTTGCTCAAATATCTCTGAATCAGAAATGAGTTGTGAATCATGTATTATCATGTCATCACGATCATATCCACATGGTGTCATGATGAACATTACACCGACTAATCATCCGCCATATTAGCATTGGTGGGATGTAACCATTGACATTAACCTCATTACTGTTATTAAATGTATACTTCAGTACATATATCACCAAATAATGGTACTTTCTACTGTTTTACACTGTATTACACTTAAAAAGAGGCCAGTGCTGAGATCCAGTCATTAATTAATGTCAATCATTCAATAATGATTTAATGCAAATATTGTTAATAGTATCATCTGCAGCATTAGTTTTAATATCTGTCTGTATTATTGTTGTATTAAAGAGAATGTACATTAGGCCCAGTTAATGATGCAGCAGGCAGTTGCATTAGGGAACAGGAAACATTGAGGCAGAATCGTAAAGTTCCATCCATCCGTCCATTATCTACACCACTTATCATTTTGAGGGTAGTGGTGGAGCTGGAGCTCACCCCATCTGACATTGGCAGAGAGGCAGGTCACCAGCCAATCCCAGGGAAGAATAATGTTGTAGCTTGTAGATAAAACACAGATGCTAAAATTCCCATTGTCTGTGGGTTTGTTACTATTGGATACTGAACCCTGAATGGCCCACATAGAAGAAAGTGCTGCCCATAGATGCCCATTATGAATCTGTGTGTGAATGGTAAAAACCTGTTCTGTAAAGTTCTTTGAGTGGCCATCAAGACTAGAAAAATACAATATCAATGCAAACCATTGACCATATCATTTAACAAACAAATACATTTGATCCAGTGTCAAACATTTATTATAGAAACTAAACCCATCAATTGTTTTTGGTTGTAATAATCTGGTGACTTCTGGTTACAGCTCTGACTCCTCACTGGGACACGGACATGAACTTTCACATCAGCGTCCCCGAGCTCTGCCTCGTCCGCTTCTCTGTGCGGGATCAGACCGGCTTCCTCAGCAGTGACTTCGTGGGCCAGTACACTCTGCCCTTCAGCAGCCTGAAGAAAGGTGAGTCCCAGAGACATGGAGAGTGGCAGCGGCTGAGGGCTGTGGGGGGAGTAAAAACAAAAGAGCTAAATTACATCAGGTGACATTGTGTGACCATTATTGTATTTCCCCTTCGGTCACCGTGTCAGCCTTACTGAAGGTTGGTATCTGCTCTGTGCTCCAGTTTGTCTCAGCATGCTCCTGTGTGTGTGCATATAAACAAGATGCTCATGTATTCAGCATACGTTTCTTTTTTCACCTCCAGGATACCGCTGGGTACCTCTTCTGTCCCGAGACGGATGCAGTCTGGAGCCAGCCACCCTTTTTGTTTTTATCTGGTATTCTTAAAAACAGAATCCCTCTCTCTTACACACAGTTTAACACACACACATACACACATACACACTCACAAACACACACACACACCAAGAAGCGTGGCTGATGTAGCAACAACAAACAAAAATAAATAAATAAAATAAAAAAAAGCTCAGTTTCCCTCAGTTAATACCAGTTTTATTGTTAGAAAGGTATTTTTTCCCTACATCGTACACAGTGAGCGGCAGAGGAAAATACCATCAGGCTCTGACAGGGCTCAAAAGACAAGAACAAAGATATAAACATTTCTATTACGGAATTAATAATTGATGCAGTTTAAGTGCAGTTATCGAGGTGGAGTTGATCACATATGAGACAATATTATACACCAACCATGAGATAGTGATGCTTTCAGGTTCCAAAAGAATACATTTTATATTAATGCTGGGGTAAGTGATATTGATTTCTCAAATTCTGATAGCAGCACCTCACACCTCCACTAGCTGTACATTATGTGTATGTGCTGGGAAAAATAAACAGCTCTGGCTCTGTGTTTGGGAAAAGAAAAGAGTGTAGTTTCTGTGATCCAGTCACAAGCAGACACCTCTATCTACAGGTGTACATGTGCCGGAAAACAGGAGAGGAGCACTACTGGCTGAACTAACTACAGTTGATTCGATGTACCTGTGAAGCCAGTGCCATTGTGTTTGGGTCCATAAGACCATCAGGAGGCACACAGCTCTGGAAATGTCACCATCTCCTCCATGAGCTGTATCTGGATGACGGTGGGTGGTTTGTTGAACCGCTAGCTCCTATTGGTGCCAGGACCTGACTCTTGGCTCTCCTGACATCACCTCACGCAAATGTTTCACGCTAGTTCAAATATGTCAACTCCAGGGATCGACGATATCTGTATTTATCGTGTTGTACATCGACTTTGTTTGGGGCGGATAGTGCAAAATTTTGAAGCAACTGCAGTAAGACGTGTGAACATTGATGAGCAGTGAGGCCACAAGGGGGATGCCACCGGAGGGCCCTGTGGGCTGCGGCCACCATAAACACCGGTGGGTAACGTCCTCTGAGCGGGCAGCACCCAGTCACGACCCCCGGTGGTGTAGCATTAACGGTTCATTAGTAACCGACCGTCTGCCGCACACAGACACACACGCGCACACACACACACACTCCCTCTATCTCTCTTTAGGCATATTCTGGTTATTGAAAACATTGTTTTACAACGAGTGTTTTTTGTCAACAGATAAAGTTAATGTTTGTGATGGTCAATACAAACTTGTTGAGATCAGTGGTAACGCACGTGCCGTTGCCCAGAATCAGTTACAGCAGCTTTGAGGCTGAAATTGATGAGTCACTCCGGGATACATTCACACACCGTGAACATTCCGATGAGCGAGTAGCAGCCAGTGTTTTCTGTTCCGAGCCAGCCGCCCTGTGCGAGAGCCAACAGGGAATAATATAACTAGCTTTCACAGAGGTATATACATTATTGAGCCAAATCCAGTGCAGGGGCGTCTATTTCTATCTGCGTTCATCACTGAGTACCGTGAATGAGGAGGAGGAGAGCACGGGTCAGCAGGCCTTTCAGGAGGAGGATGGCATTTAGACCTGCCTCAGCCTTGAAAGAGAACATGTGGATGTGTGTGTATGTGTGTATGTGTGGATATTTGTCCAGGCATGTGAACATCTGCCTCTGCATGTTTGTGCATGCATGTGAAGAACTGTGTCTGGACGCCACTGATGGGTAAGACAAAGGATGGAGAGAGAGAGGAGGGGGAGGGGGGTGTTAAGTCAACCCCTCAGGCCAGAGAGGCAGAGTTGTCACCCTGCTCACTCACACATCCACACACACACACACACACAGACACAGACAGACACTCTCCTCACCCCTCTCTCCTCACCCCGTCCACTGGTAAAGGACACCCAGTTGTCACAGCCTAAAGGGACAAACAACACGTTCCATCTGGTAACTGACAGGCAGCTCGGAATGACAACAACAAACGGACACATATCACCTCCTCCCCAATCTGCCACAGTGTCGACCACACACATTTACAAGAACGAAAACAAAATGCATGTACAAATTAAAGTGCAGGTACGATAATACAAGTAATAGTTTCTTTCCTTCATCACAGAGACTGCATCAAAACAAGCAGGATGAAATATTTTAGAATACTTCGCACAATAAACTGTCTCTCCCCCTGAGTCTAGTGACTCAGATTTGTAACGTCTTCCATCCACCGGCAGTGCAATGAGCTCAGGGTTCAATGAGGCTCAGATGCATCAGATAAATAGTTAAAAATGTCAGCGCACACTTCCTCCTCTCAGGTGAAGCTCCCACACATCCTGTGCCTCAGTGTGGCAGCGCCCTCTGCTGGTAGCAGGCGCACAGTGCTCTCAGGTCAGACTGCACAGTTCCCGAGGGGAAACCATGTCTTCTTGTCCAGGAACTTGTCCTCCAGTCTGATGTTGGTCGCAGCCATGAACGTCTTCTTGCTCTTCACCGTCACTTCCAGCACCATCCCATACAGCAGTGGAACACAGCTGTACTCCAGCTGTGAACAGGAGGCAGATGTTTAAGTTATCAGCTCCTATCAACTTGGCTCTGCATGGGGCCTCCAATGTTTGGCTTTTATCTCAAATCTCTGGTTCACATAAAACATGCAACAGGCTGTCGGAGCTGCTGGGTCGGAGTCTGCTGGGTTTAACGCTCAAAGATCTCATCACGCTCACACAGCGAGGGGAGCGGCCCCGCAGGCAGAGCTCACCATGGAAGTGAACACTACACGAAACAGTCAGATTGAGTTTGTGAGCTGAGTGACAGCACATCATGTAAAGAGGATAAGGAAAAGGTTCCCTGACACATTATCACTTTTTGAGTTCATATGAAAGAACGACTTAGCGAAGAGACGCCCCGTTAATGAGCAGCATCAATTTAAAGTTGTGTTTATCTTCACCTGATGAATTAAGTCCAATATTAACTCTTTGGTGTTGATCTCGATCAACTCCTTAAAAAAAGATGATGGCTGTAACACCATCACCTGCCTTTGTCTGTTAGTTAGCAGGATTAAACAGGAACTACTGGAAGGATGACCAGGAAACTTGGTGAAAGGATGTGGTACCCAGAACATCTCAGGTATATGCATGGGACTGATAATTGTGCGTGTTTGTAATTTGGCGCAGATCAAAATGAAAATCTGTTTCTCATGTAAAGCATACGTTAATGAAGTGAGAACAGCAGAGAAGGTCATGTACCAGTTCATTGAAAGTTGGGTTGTCATTGTTGCGGACCACCTTTGTCCTCCTCTTGGAGCGCTGCTGAGGGTCCGGTCGCAGGCGCATAACCACGTAGGCGTCGGGGTTAGAGCCGTTTGCATGTTTCTGTTGAAAAGAGAGAAGGACAAAAGAGAAAAGCTGCTCCTCAGCACAAACCAGTATGTATTTGTACAGAGAACCAACTTACAACATTTTCAATAAGAATCAAAGGCCTGGTGCACACTCGAGGATTTTAAACTCTGAACCGATTTGAAAAGGTTGGGGACCACAGACATAACGACTAGGTGATTTGGCCAGAGAATCAAACCACACACTTGCAGAGGCTGATATCACAGAAACCTGCAAACGTGACTTCAGAAGTAAAACAAAATACGGAAGGGGATGAATTACAGCGATAAAACAAAAAAAAACTGTTGAGGAAATCATGGCTGTGAAGGTGGAATAAGATTTTGTAGCATGAGTTTTCATCGTCATTGGCAGTTGCGGATTTGATCAGTTTGCCGTTTCTAATAGGGAATACCCCTTGATAGTCGGAGGAGTCAAATCTGATCTAAAAACAGCCAGATAATCCTTAAGTGTGCACCAGCTCTCATAGTGAAGGAAACTCACAAGGTTCTTCAGGTGTTTTACCAAAACCGAGAGCTTAGAGTTTACATAAGAAATGTAGAGCTGGATCTGAGGCTGGGCTCCTGCAAAAGATCGGTGTTTCAGTGCCAGAAAATCATAGCATAGCACATGTATATATAAACTATTACTATTAGAGTTCCCCTGAATTATACAGCAGAATCAACTCTCACATTAAAAACGATACATACCTGTCGGCAAATTTTCTTGGACTATGGGGCCGTCCAGGAACAAGCTGCACACAAACTCATTCTGCAGTGAGAGAGATGAACAAGTTAGAACCAGGTAAATATCACGGGGAGGTAATCAAGCAGTGATGTGGAGCGTCACACGAGGAACTCACTCCCTTGCATGGTCCCTCAAAAAGCTGATTCAGGTACTTATTCAGCAGAGACATCTTCTTGGTGTTGGTGGACGGCGGGATATACCTGCTCGGGAAACTTTCAGGGAGAAGAGAGTGAAGACATGCGTCCAGTTATTTTCTAACCATATTATTTTTTATTTCTTGATAAAAGAAAAAGTTTAATTCAAGTCATGATATGCAAGCTGGATCTGTTAAGTTTATTTTATTTTCTTTACTTACTTGGGCAGCATTGATTCAATGAAGTATTTCTGTAGCTGCTTATGGATCAGCTCAAGCTGGCCGTATGTCTTCTCACTGGTCAGAACACCATCATCGATGGTAACTCGGAGGTTATACATCTGCAAATCACACAAAACACATCGTTCAATCTGGCTGCAAGAGGATACAAAGACTGACTTCTACTCAAGAACTTGGATAGTTTCATCTTTCAACAGTTTAATAGTCTGTTTGTTTGAGCTTAGGTTAAGAATATTGGATGCGAACAAGAGAGGCTAAATGTCTGACAATGTTTTCAGGCGTGAACTCTAGAAAATGTCCAGAAAATGTTTCTGAGTTGGCCTTTCACATATGAGGAACACAGCAGATGTTATTGGAGTCAGATGCGTTCACAGGAAAATGTAAGGATCATTCAGAAGAGGAAAGACGCCTGTGTGAAGCAAACAGGAGGCAGGACGTGGGATACATAACAATTCTGCTGCTAGCACATGGTCACCAGTGTCGGCCCTTAACATCAACAACTCTTGAATCTCGTTGTGTTTCCAAGTTGACACTTTGAGATATTTGTCCTCTTCTACTTTCACGTCAGTCAGTAACAAACATCACTGTCACGCCCACTCATTGGCGTGAATCTGGACATTTTCAAGCTGTACACTCAAATAAGCTCACGTGCTATTTTCTATCTATATCACCAAAACACAAAGAGAAACCATTTTAGGCCTCACCACATGTTTGTCTTTGACCGTGTATCCCTGGATGACAGCTTCTTGGATGTTGGTGCTGGGAGCGGGGATGCCGTCCCTGGTCAGAGGTTCTTGCTTCTTCCCTTGGGCCATGTTGTGCGTCAGGAAGTTAAACTTGACTGCAACACAGCCCATGCTCTCCTTGATCTTCCTACATCAAACACCAATAAATACAACCGTGTCTGATAACTTGCATCCCAAATATAAAACCGCAGATATAAACCCTGTGTGTTGCACGTTAACTTACTTTGTAAAGTAGGATGTGGCCTCCAGGTCGGTGTCATGAGGTCTGAGGTTGTTCTGGACGTACTGCAGGTCATTAGAGTCCTTCAGTTCTGGCATTCCAGCATGTAGCATCTGGTGGCCATGTTCACACCATGAGTGAGGGTCTGTTATATTAAACATGATCTGTTCTCAGATATAACTGGGAAGTTATTATTCAGTAAAGTGCTCACCAGCTCCAACAGGCTGAGAATCAGTGCCGAGCGCCGTCTGATTTTGTTGTAAGCTTCACAGCAGAGCTCCACGAAGCGATGCAGGCGCTGAGGCTTCTGCCCCCCGCCTGTGATGAAGTGCTGCATCTCAGATGAAAAGATGAATGGAGAGCGGTCCCTATCATTGCAACATAGAGAGGAAGGGGGATCTTGTTCATTCTCATTGTTGTCTTTGAAAAGCGATGCTGGAAGTCATGGGGTGCTGGGATCAGGTCTATGTGATGCATATTCTTATGAATTTGAATGACCCTCAATATTTTATTTCAAACAGCAAACTCTGCTTTAGGGCCTCAACTTCGTTTTGAGACACATTTAAAACACCACTACCAGTAAAAATCCACATTCTATCAACTAAAACACTCAAGCAACTCATTTCCCTTTGACAATGCTGCTTGCCTTTTTATGGACTTGCCTTTTAAAGGCTCCAAACTTCTGGGCATTCCCCATTATCTTGCCGAAGTCAATGTGGAACATGTGTCCGCTGGGTTTCAACATGATGTTGTCGTTGTGCCGGTCACAGATCCCCAGGATGAACGTGGCCACGCACCAGCCTGCGCACGAGTGGATGAAGTTCATCACAGCCTGCGTTTACACAGTGGAGCAATTTTACACAATGCACATCAAACTGAATATTCAAGAGAACGATCAATGCACACAGTTCACGTTCAGAATATTTTGAAACCTTTTCATAGTCCTCCTTGGTTTTGTTCCACATGTGGAACCACTTCTCCAGCGTGTCCTCCCGTAGGGTCCCACTCAGACCCCACTCCTGATGAATCTTCCCCAGGGTCACTGCCTCCGGAACCACTTCCACCAGACCTGACAGACACATAGATCACAAGCATGGAAGTGAATGCACTAATTCACAGCCTCGTAGAAATAAGACGTGAAATATGAATTTACAGACAAATCTCACTGACCCTGAGCTGGGCCTGTGGACAGACACTTGAAGGTGATCATCTGCATGTCCAGTCCCTCCTGGAGCCAAAGCCTGTCCATCACACGGACGATCTGAAGCACCAGCATGTCCTGACGCAGGTTATCTCCAGTCTGAACAACACAATGCACTGACGGATGAATATGTGGCTCTTTGACTTAGCAGCAGAGTTTAGGTACCATGTGGCAGTAGCAGTATGAGCGAGCTGTTCTGTAACCAATTAAAAGTTTCTTCAGAAGGGAAATCTGGACAATAAAGAACAATTTTATTTCTAACTTATTGAACAAGGGTGGAGATATGTCTGGTGGTGCAAGAAGATTACCAACCTTGCAGATGACACCGACGTTCTTGGCCAGAGGGTCGGTGCAGACGAACGTGATCCCCAGAGGAGCAGCGTTGGAGTTGTAGAACTTACAGGCCTGAACAAGGATCCAATGAAATGGTCCAGAGTCAGAGTGAGTATGAAATAAGAGGAATGAAATATAGTTTGTCAGGGACTTCATGACTTGCTCAGCATTTTATATCTTTATTAGGACTTTTCCTTGTAATGGAGTATTTTTCAGACTTGCTGGAACCTTTACTAGAATAAGAAAATACTTAATTCGATAGTCTCAGAGAACCTGTGATGACATCATGTATTGGTAGTTTTCATTCCTCTAAAAAGAACACGTGCATACAGCAGAGAGGCCCAATCACAATACTTCCTATACGTCCTTGCAGGTATTTGGCATGTTATCACTGACACATGTTTAGTTTAGGGAAATTGTAAAGAACACATGTGCGTGTAATGTTCTTACATCCACGTCCACCCACTTCACACGGACGGCAGGATCCAGTGGCAGACCAAAGCTCACCCCGTCTTTGAAGAGGCTGACGATCCTCATCTTTTCTGTGTTCAAAACATTCTGCAGACAAATTCATCAAATTACAAACTAATTCAAATGAAATCTTAAACTTGCACAGTTACAGTCACAAACAACAGAGGATTGTGAGGCATAAGGTGAGTGCATACATTAATGGGTGGGTGAGAGACCTGAATACAGACCTTACGTCGGGACTTGTCAGCGGTGCGGACCTTGTCAGCCACCTGCACGAGCTCGGACACCAGGTGGGTTTCATGCTCCAGCTCCTGCCTCAGAGTCCGGCCACAGCAGTGCAACAGCGCCGCCTGAATCTTATTGTACCAGCTCTGGTAGTAAGGGTCAGTCTGAGCATCCTCCAGCAGCCTGTCACCATAGAAACATTAGAAATTTTAAAAGCAGTGAAAAATACAGAGCATGAAAAAACACAAAAAATAATACGAAAGCAAAGATATGAATCTATTACAGTGACATTTTGGATTTATTTTCATGTAAACTGTCATATTAATATGTTCACATGTTTGAGCAGTTGAAACTATCAGAGTTATTCTAAATCTACATCCCCTCAGTTTGACGTCTGACTCGGTCGCTCACCAGTAGAGTTGCTGGGCGATTCGGATGTTCCTCAGTGATCTCTCCAATAGCAGCATCACCAGAGGTCCCTCCAACTCCCACTCACTCTTCAGAGCCTGCAGGACATGTCATTCATCACACTACTGAGGAAAGTAACAAAGTGTGACTCCTACACTACAATAATAATGTGGAGTCGTGTGAGGGTGTGGGAGTGTTTACCTGGACCAGCTGAGGCAGAAACATCTCCAGTTCTCCATCAGATATCTGAACAAAGTATTGAACCGCAGCTCTCCGCACAGTCTGATCATGGAAACTGAAAAAGACGTGTTAAGACTGAAACATGAATCATGGTTGTGATGTTTGACATGAATCTCCATCACAGGTCTGCCTGTTGTGGATGTAATGGATTTAAATGTGTTTCAGCTGCTTGATTGTAACAAATATGGCTCTAAACCTGTAAAAGGTTCATTGTGTAAGATTTAGATGAAAGGGATCTATTAGATCGAATTTGAAATTGTATCTAAAATAATCCTTGTGATCTTTTTACTAGTGTGTTTTCACATTCAGCTGCAACAAATATCTAGCTGAGAAATCCAATGTGGCCTCACCTGTAGGTTTGTTTTAATTTAAGGAGACTGTTGGCGGAGCTATGTGCTCTAGTGAGTGCAAGTCTAGTTTGTGTATGTGAAGCCAGTGCAGTTTACCTGTCACTGAGCAGAAAGAGCGCCTCCTCAGGTAGACGAATGGGCCAGTTCTTTACTACAGTATAGATCTCTGTCAAGTATTCAGGCTTCCACTGGGGAGCTCCCCCCAGCATCAGGTGGAGGAACGTGCCGGCTTTGTCTCCACAGTCTCGCTTCTCCCACAGGAAAGATTTCTCATTTTCTGTAAGACTGACAGAAGGGATGATACGGTTAGAGATACAGAAAAGCAAGAGAAAAATTCAAGGAATGGAATTCTCTCTTTAGAAGTTAAACTGTATTAAAAAGCATCATATGATAGTTTTTTCCCTCTACTCACAAACAGAGGCAGTGCTTCTTCGAGACGTCCATCATTTTCTTCTGCAAATCCTCACACGGCTGAGTGAACATGACCGAGCCAGGCAGTGCGATGGGCCTCTGATATGTCCACTTGAACTGATTTGGAAACTCGAGCTGGAGCAGACCAATCGTAGGATGAAGTATTGATCAGGTAATGTGGTGTAGTGTGGTGTTTTGCTCAACAGGGGGCAGAGTTGTTCAGTATTACTAACCTGCAGTATGACCCCAGCAGGTTGAGTGTGGCTGTCGAACAGGGCAGGGGAGGGAGGAGCCGGCGGCCAGGCCATCGTGGACAGACTGAGCAGGACGGTCCCTGTTACCAAAGTCCTCCACACACACACACAGCACACACCCTCTGTCACTAATTATTGTGTCAACTGTTGTGCAGTATCAAATGTATGAGCACAATATAATTTAAAAGTAACCACAGCACTTTGTAGAAAATTTGTAATAGCAGAATTACTGTAAATAGATTTAAATCATATGCAAAATGAGAGCAGTTAAATCAGTTTCTTACATAATTCAGATACCAAAGTGATTTGGTAGTGACCCCATCTATTAAGGCAGGATAATAACAAATTCATATTTTTAACAAAAACATAATAATAGAGAATATATGGTTTCTTCATACATCATTACCTAGACCATAGACAATGCTTTGTCCTTGTTTTACCACAAATAAGTTGCCCCAGTGAAAATTATATTTTGCAGTTCCAAATATAGACAGAGATTATTCCTCCAAACATCTTACATATGAAATTAAATAAAGTTTTGAGACGTTCCTCTTTTTAAAGTTGAATTTAAAATTGTAATTTGTGATTATGGGCTATATAAATACAATTTTATTGATTGATGGATTGTTCCAGTGTCGTAACGAATGTGTTCATAGTAATCCGTCCATGACAAACGGGCTACATGTAATTAAAAAATTAATGTGAGCATTTAACGGACAGAGTCATGGAGGATTCATTGAAAAGAAGCTGAAATCTTTCAATTCCCCTGATCCTCTCAATACTCTCCTTGAAACTGTCAAACACGTAAGCAAAGCGCAACATAATGAGAAGTTAGATATCTGTGTAACACTGGATTCTGTTGTGGGCAACTCACCTGTTGGTGTAAAGAGGTAATACGGCCCAGCCGAGGAGCTCAGGGTTCTTTCCTTTCCTTGAGCCTTTGAAGTGAATCGTCAACATGCTCTCATAGGGCAGCTCCTTCACTGGAACAGGGAACACCATCCTGAAATCAAACACATGCTCGGTTATCTCACATCATTTTCTTTGTTTGTTTAGATTAACTTTTATAATAACTCTTTTTAGTGATAACTCTTTAAGGGATAGTTCACAGAAAAAATGTAACATTCACTCATTATCTACTCAATAAGAAGTGGTCATCATTTAGTTCTATTGTATGGGATTTGGCTGCAACACTGGCCTGAAACTCCAAAAACTATTTGTGAACTCAGACACTTCACCCACCCCTCTATAGTGGTTAGTAGAGAATTAATTAATTTTCGGTGAAATACTCCTCTTGTAACTTTTTCTGTTGTTCTCAAATTTGATTTTATGCACAACAGAGCTGCACAAGCAGAGCCTGAGTCAGATGCAAGGACAGAAAGCAGAGCTGATACGTCCAAATCCATTTCAGTTTCATTAACAGTCTCAATGTAAAACGAATGGCAACAAGGAAAGGGTCAACAGGACTCTTTTTAACATTTGGATATACCATGAACTGAGTGAGTGAGAATCTTCGAAGATATGAATTTTACAGCTTTTACTCTTACATGCGGTTACACTGGATCTTGTTTCCATACGACAAGGTCGTGCTGATGTTTTCAGAAATGCCGGTGTCGCAGATCTTCACTCCTCTGTACATCAACTCACAGGAAAAAGAGAAGTGCTCATACCTATGAAGAAGGACAAAGAGAAACCAACAAAAACCTAGTGTCAGTATTAGGGGTGTGGTTCACCTTTGTGTATCTGTATGTGAGTAGACATACACATCAGTAATGTGACCACGTACATGTTGAGCCAGGAGAGCGGCAGTTTGTAGAGAGCAGCGATTTTGAACTGGCAGATGTCACCGTACTCCTCGACATCACGTGTTTGCAGGTTGCTGGTGACCTCCTGACCTCTGAAGTCTGACTGGAAGCTGTCAAAAAAGATCTGCAGCACTTTGAGCAGCGCCCCCCGCAGCATGAGCACGGCTGCAGGTCAGAACACAGAACCAACATCACATCAAACTGTTAGTATATCATTATCTAGATTACAATATAATACAGTTATAGGTAAAATACCAAGGACATTCCCCTGTGACCCAGTGGTTAAGTGGTTGTACCATATTGGCAATATCTTCAGTTTGATTTAATTGGGCAACTTATTTTGCATATCATACCCCCTTTCTCCTCCTGTCCACACCTCTACTGTCAATATCATACAGACAAACCAGTGCCACTCAAATATAGTTGATTAACAGGTACTCACCACTTTCAATCTCATCAGGACTCTGAAGAAGAAAAGCAGAAAAGACATCTCATAAATTCCTCAGTGGAATGATGAGGTGATGACAGTTTTGATGCATTATAGAGTCACAATACCTCAGAAAAGTATTTTACAATTAACAAAGCAAACCAGCAGAGAGAGTATTCTATAGCAAGAAAATACTGCCCTAGAAGTACCACACTGTATGCATCCGCCAACCAGTGCAGTTTTCATTCTACATAGATTTATTTTCCAGACTAATGAGGTCCCCATGACATTTGACCTTTGAACACTAAACCTTAACCCGTTAATCTTTGAGTCCAAGAGAAAACTGGTCAAAAGTTGAGGAAATTCACAAAAGACAGACTTAGATTATCATATTTAAGATTCCAAAAACATGCTTCAAGGCCACTGTGACCACCAAAATCCAATCAGTTCATCTGTCAGTCTAAGTGAACACTTGAGCAAAATCTGAAAGGCTACTCCTGAGGAGAATCATCTCTGAATCCAAGTTAATGTTTTTAGCAAATTAAAAGAAATTCCCTCAAGGTGTTACTGAGATATTGGGTTCACAAGGGAAAAAAAATGTTGTGCGGTCACAGCGACCTTAACCCTTTGGCTACCAAAATCTAATCAGTTCATTCTTGAGTTGAACTAAATGTGTGAATCACATTTGAAGAGATTCTCTCTGTTTTTCTTCATATATCGTATTTACAAGAATAGTATGAACAACCATAAACATAATACATTCAGTCACTGGCTATCGCTGGTGCAGAGGCATAAGAAATGATCAATAAAACCACTAAAAGGAAAAAGGGCTGAATAACTGACAGAATGTCTGTGCTTGATCCCACGTCATATATGTGTGTTTGTGTGTAACATCCTACCAAGTGTCTAAGGCCGAGTCTGTTGAGCCAGCTGGTGACTTCCTCCAGCTCCTCACATGAGAGTCCACACA
Organism: Pseudopleuronectes americanus; assembly: GCA_038501795.1. Taxonomy (NCBI): domain Eukaryota; kingdom Metazoa; phylum Chordata; class Actinopteri; order Pleuronectiformes; family Pleuronectidae; genus Pseudopleuronectes; species Pseudopleuronectes americanus. Next base: position 14,694,805 of record CM076720.1, on the reverse strand, counting down.
GAAGATTAGTGATGGTGTAAACTCGACCCAAAAGCACATAGATGTTGATCCCAGACTATAGATATGAACAGATCAAACCCAGGAATCAATAACCAAAACTGATAAATACATGTGTGTGAGAGTAATTTATATACCTGACCATCATGTCAAGTTTTTACCGACCTTATTCTTCATGATCTCTATCACTTCTCTGTTGTAGTTGCTGAGCACATCCTGCAGGCTCAACCTGTGACAGGGGGAAAGATTAAAATCATGTTTTCTACAAACAGACGTTGGTTTACGCATGACCCACTGAGCGTGTCATTGTCACTGACACCACTGTACAAAGCTGATGTGGGATGCCCGACTGTGTGTCATCTTACTTGCAGGTGTCGAAGAGACAGGCAGGACGCAGGGACTGGTACAGCTGGCACGGGGCTCCTGTCGTCTGCCTCCTTAGAGAAGAAACACACGTTAAACGGATAGTTCACTGAAAAATGAAAATTCACTCATTACCTACTCACCACTATGCCCATGGAGGGGTGGGTGAAGTGTTTGAGTCCACAAAACACTTTTGGTGTTTTAGGGGACAAACAGTGTTGCAGGCAAATCCAATACAATTGAAGTGAATGGTGACAACTTAAACAACAGGAACATGCCTCCATACTGCTCTGGTGATGTCATCCAAGTGTCTGGAAGCCCCAACATTCACATTTCGACTCAAATTTACCCCGTGTTTGAGCCTAAAAGTCCACGACTGGATGCTCACACACCCCGTGTGCACCCTTGGGCGAGAGCTTGGGAGCTGTGTGCGTGGTAGCTCGGCTCTGAGGAGGATATCAAAAGGACTTTTAGGCTTAAATTATGTTGTAAATGACACAGTTTTGAGTTTCTTTAGAATGTTGGGGCTTCCAGACATTTGGATGACATCACCAGAGCAGTATGGAGGCATGTTGTGTATTTCTGATGTTTCATTACGTTTGAAGAGTTGGTCACCAGTTACTTTAATGGTATTAGATTGAATGATAATGATAATGAGTGAATTTTCACTTTTTGGGTGAACTATCCCTTTACAGTTCTGGCTGCTTTTTGGAATGTGGCTGTTTTTTCTGATCATATGTAGAATCATGAAATCGCAGTGGAATGTTTGTTCTGAATTGTTATGGCTCTGAATCTAAAGGACGAATCAGGTTCACCATTATCGTGTTTCAGTCCTGCGGCTGAGCGCCGCCAGTCATGACGTTATGTGTAAACAGAACAAAGTCAAGGAATCAGGGTGGAGGACTTTACAACAGCCCTAACAATTAGACTTCGTTTCGAGACTGAAGACAGGCCCCTCCTTCTTGGTTAATGATCTGCACTGTAGGTGGGAACAGAGCCAGAGTTTGAAGTGACTTACATCTCTAGACAGACTGTGTTTGAGGTTGTTCACGTGGAGCAGTCGCAGGGGGACCTTCAGTTTGAGCTTGTGGTAGATCTGAATAGTGTCGTGCATCCCCAGCAGCTCCTCACTGCAGACAGAGAAGAGAAATCACACACAGAGCACCAATTTGTACATAGAATGTGGAGTATCACAAACTACAACATCATGCTACATTTACGTTTCTGGATAAGTGTCTTACTTTCGCAGACACTCCTCGGAGTCACACAGCTTTAGAACGTATTGCCCACTTGTGGCGGGAGTGAGGTCCAGCAGCTGGAAGATTTCTTCGATCAGACTCTTCACTGTCCTGTTCACTGGATAAAAGACAGGAGTTCAGAGTCCACACACACACCTGCACGTCTCTCTATAGTTGTGAAGACACTCATTGACACAATACATTCTCTAGCCCCTTACCTTAACCTTAACAATCACAACTAAATGGCTAACCTTAACCCTGAAACCAAGTCTTAAATGGGATAGTTCACCTTTAAAATGAAAATGTACTCGTTATCTACTCACCTCTATGCTGATGGAAGGGTGGGTGAAGTGTTTGAGTCCACAAAAGTCTCAGGTGCAAACATTGCTGGAGCAGATCCAATACCATTAAAGTAATTGTTGACCAAATCTTAAGCTGTAATAAAACAACAGAAAAACGTAGCATGCCTCCATACTGCGCCTGTGGTGTCATCCAAATGTCTGCATGCCCCGACATTCATATTGATTCAATACAAGGTCATTTACACTGCGTTTGAAGTCTAAAAGTCTACCAGACATAGCTAAGCTAGCAGACGTTGGTATTACCGACGGTCCCTGAATGCACCTCGATAGGAAGATATCAACAGACATTTAGTCTAAAAACATGGTGTGAATTACGCAGTTTGAAGTCAAATATGAATGTTGGGGCTTGCGGACACTTGAATGACAAAACACAAGCAGTATGGAGGCTTGTTTTGTTTTGCTGTGGTTTTATTACGTCTGAAGATTTGGTCTCCAGATACTAGTTGCTCTAACCCTGTTTACCCCTGAGGGTGTTCTGTGGACTTGTGAACACTTCGCCCACCCCTTCGTTTGCAGATAAGATAATGAGTGAATTTTCATTTTTGGGTGAACTATCCCTTTAACCCTCAAACAGCTCATTGAATCTGTGAGGACCAGCCAAAATGTAGACATGTGCATGATGTCCACGATGACATAGGATTCAATACACACATGATATACCTACATACTAGATTGGCACTCAGCAGAGTACGACACTGAATAGAGTCCTCTTATAAAACCAGTTTATGGACCATAGCACAAATTCATTCAGAAGTAGAAGTTATATCAAGATAAAGAGGCAAACCATTTATCTGAAGGATCTGGTGATTCATGAAATGTTTTGCAATGACAAAAATGTCATGAATTTCCAGCCTTGTCTAGTGTATGAGAGAGAAAAGTGCTTGAAATATACAGTAAGGTAGAAAGAGTCAGGAGAGTGCAGTGGTCCTTCAAGACCCAACTGTCCCCTTAGTTTATGTACAATCCTGCAAACTATCAAACAAACTACAACTGCACTGAGTAGAGCTCATTCTCCACCAACACCCCAAAATATGCCTTATTTTGACCATAGAGAGCCACAAATGATACCCTTGTAAAACCGGTGTGATCTGGCAGAGGTTGAAAGGGCTTGTTAATGAGTATGGTACCTGTGGTGGGGAGGGGGATCTGGTTAGTGCCCCACTCTTGGGCCACGCTGACCATCACCTCCACCTGCTGCAGCAGGGCAGGGTGGACCGGCAGCACTCGACCCCACAACACGCCTGAGTTATGAACGCCGTCACTGTGTTTGTGCCGTGACATCAGCCTGCCAGAGATGGTAAAGACAAACAGGTTTCCAGTTTGAAATGGAAACCACTCCTAACATGTACGTTTGGTATCATTCTCTTACTTGGAAGTTGCCTCACAAAGAGAGGAAAGCCTCCTGGTGCTGCCCTGTGGAGTATCTATAAGTGTGATCGTCCAGAGCTCCTGATGTGAAAGTAAAAACAAACTTAGGCCTCTCTCTCTGATCTCACCACCTCTTGTTTAGGTGATATTATTCAGGAGATGAGGAGCTTTTTGCCTCACATACTCACATGAATGTCTATTTCCGTCCTGGATCGAATGAGTCTGGGAACGGGCTTCGGGGGGTCACAGGAAACCTGCTTTCTGAATCTCCTAGCGGGCACAGGGGGGGCTGCATGGCCTTGTCTATCTTCCAACCAGGGCTGAGGCCTGGTTCTGGGTGGAGGTGGAGCCTTGCGGACTGGGAGAAGCCTAGTTGTGTTGTGCTGGTCAGTGATCTCAGTACCTCCAGCCGAGAGATGACCCGGAGGTTGTGGCTGAGGTTCAGGCAGGATGATAAACTCAGCTGGGGAGGTCTCACACAAAAGTTCTTCATCCTTTTCATGATGCTGGTCAAGGTCCTCGTAAATGTGGGTTTCATCAAGATCCGCTCTCAAAGGCAAGGGGAGGTCGGACTCTTGTGTCTGGAGTGTTTCATCTTGCCTGTCAGGAGGATCCATCACATTGAAGAGGAAAAACCCTCTTGGTTTGGGTTGTTTCACGCGCTCAATGTGTCCTAAAAGAAACACAAAATTCATTATCATTTATGCACCTTCTTTTTATTTGAATGAATCATTTGGGTGTATGACCCTGAGGACACCACAGGCAGGACCAGTGAGCTCTTTTATGACTCAGGGTTTAGAATTTGTTTAATAATTAACAAGCTTTCAAATCTTAACAGGAAATCTACCTGAGCGCGCCACTGACTTAAGAGCAGTTAAACTGAAGTCAAAGAAAACATGAAGACTGACAACTGTAACCTTCCTTGTACTTTACCTTACACACAACTTAAATGAAAGTACAGCTCAGTCCAAATCTGCAATCCAATCTTTTAAACAATGAATAAACTGAGACTCTTACATCAACTGGACACACTTCATATTTTCAGTTTAGTTCTTAAACACCTGGATTGTTGTGTTGGTTGGAAACTCACCATGAGAGCTCGGCGAGCTGGGGTCTCATCCTGTGTCAACACCAAGAGCGTCTGCGGGAAACCAGGCTCAGCAAGTTAAACCAGTACAACATTTAGAAAGGTCTGCATCTGCGCTTCCTCACCACTCCCACTGCCAACACACACAGCCATGCTCTCTCTGCTGGAGGAAACACAGCATTACACGTAGGTGAGGGTTCATGAGTCTTTATAGAGACGCAATCAAATTCTTACTTTGCTTCATCTCCAATGGCACAGAAATCAATTTTAACCACAAATATAGAAACCGAACACATGAGATCAGTCATATGAATACTGTCATTATTTTAGTAAACTAATTAAAACACACACACACACACACACACACACACACACACACACACACACACACACACACACACACACACACACACACACACACACACACACACACACACACACACACACACACACACACACACACACACACACACACACACACACACACACACACACACACACACACACACACACACACACACACACACACACACACACACACACACTATAATTCCATAAGGCAAACACTCAGGAGCATTGTGTATCATGGCCTGATATTGAGGTAGTAGACATAACCTTATTTAAATATTTTAACTAAATAATCCAGAGAAACAAGATACATTTTCAATATGGTTTCACTCTAATGAGGAAGATTCTATTTTCTTTTGCATTTACAGTAATAGACACGTGGATCCAGTTGAACTACCGGCAGAGCACGTCACATCTACTCCTCACACAGGAATGTGATTGAGCAGGTTGGGGTATGTAAGCGCTGTGTGTGTGTGTGTGTGTGTGTGTGTGTGTGTGTTTGTATGTCTCCTGTGAACTGAGAACCACATAAGGGAAACATGCGCTCATAAACTCCACATATGATACACAAGGTAAGATTTAATAATCTTAAAAAGTTTGACCATGATGTAAACACTGAGTCTAGGCCACAGTAAGCTGTGTGCCTGTCTGACTCTGTGGTAAGGATTCTGAGCCTTCCTGGTCTTAGTGGCCTTTCTCTGAGAATGACAGCGACTGATCCCCTGAATGTCTCACTGAGGTGGCAGCTGAGGTGCGTGCAGCAGAGGGGTGTGCTGTGTGAACGATGGAGGAGGAGATCGGACACAGGGAAATGTATTCCAACCACACTACTCCAAACGTCTCACCCACCAAAGCAGCGCCTGGATGTTCTGGACTTCCTGCTTACAGTATCCTCATCCCCTTGGTGCTGCTCATACTGATGGGATGTGCTGCTGCAGTGGTGAGAGCACTTCTGTTTCTTGAGCTGGTTTCCATTGTGAATTCTGGGCTCAGTGTTAAGTGTGTGTGTTGTTCTTCTTCTCTGCAGGTTCTATATATCAGGAGGAAATCAAGGTAAGTTGGTTTGTATGATTTAAGCAGCACTTTGCGATCAGTTTAATCTTGTTTTGTTTTGTTCTGTCACAGTTTGGTTTACGTGTTTCTTTCGTTGCTTCAGATTCGAGGAGCTACGTCACAGGCTGATTCCTCTGTACACCTACGACCCCGCTGAGGAAGAGGAGTGGAGGGACGCTGACATGAGGGATGAGGAGGAGGAGCTGGCTGTGAGCAAACCGCCACATCTTGACTCATCAATGAAACCTACATTTTCTGTCATATCATATTTAAATGTGCTTTTCTTTGTAGGAGCCTTTGTGCAAGGAGGGAACTCTCTCCTTTTCATCTGGTTATGCAACTTGACAAGAGAAGAAAGAAAGAAGAATGTGTCCGTTTGTTTGGAAGCAAGATTACACAAAAACAATTGAACAGATCTTCATGAAACCTGGTGGAAGGATGGGACATGACCTAAAGAAGAAACCATGACAGTTTGGTGAGGCTCTATAGGATTTGATCTTTTAAAAACTTTTTTTGTACCTGTGGGATCTTCACTAATCAGGCATATCAGCCTGGATGTGAGCACCACCCCCCCCCATTTTTCTCTGTGTTTGTCTGTTTATGATCATTAAAAATAGTTCTATTGTTATCATTACCCTTTATTCGTTTTGGCCATGTCACTGGATTGCCTCCTCAATTTCAGATGAAAATGTAAATACTTTCCGTCCGCTCGTGTGATGTCACACCATTTTGCCTGAATACAATATTGAATCATAAGAATCTGAATCAACTGAATTTAAATGTGGTTCCATAAGAGGAATGCAGGGCCATTGTAGTATTGCTAATGTTTTACAAAAAAGTATATTTAAATAGATATTTTGAAAGTCTCTTAAGGACAAAACATTATAGAGAATGAATAATACAAATGTAAAGGATCTTGTATGAAGGGTTGTTTTGAAGATCTAATGACCAAATAATAAAAACAAATTGACATGGTAATGACTTCTGCAGAACCAGCCACTAGATGGCAGCATAATCAGGTCTTTTCACTCATTTGGAAAATCAGTGTAAATCATGTAAAAGTCTTTTGAAACATAAAATAAAATACTTATTTTTAGTCAATAAACTAAAAGTTAATATGTTTCTTGTTTTGTGCTTGTTCATCAAATTATTTATGACTCGTGCTCAAACAGCCTCAGAGTCGCAGCTGTCTCTGTTTGGTAATCAGCTGCTGAGGCTCCTCATGACAAACAGGAAGAGCGATCCCTCTGGAACATCAGGTGAACAACACACCTACACTGAACATCTGATGAGTGGGACTTGTCGCGTCAAAGCATGTCGTCATCGTGTATCAGTCCTGTGTGTGTGTGGATTTACATCAGACGTCACTCGGGTTCACATTGGTTCCTGACCTCCATCTTGTTGGCCACAGCTCTGCTCCTCCCTGCTCTGAGCATGGACACCCTGCTCTGTAACTTCTGCCCCCTGCAGCACAAGGGCAAATCCTGCGGCAACTTCACCAGCCAGTGTCTGCCCAGTCAGCGCTGCTCCAGCTCCACGGCCCGCTACGGCCCGGTCCACATGCTGTCCGCTCAGGGCTGCTTGGACGGGAAACTCTGCGGCTCCCACGAGCTCACGTCTCACAGGGGGGTCGAGTACAACGTCAGCCACGTCTGCTGCTGCAAGGACAAATGCAACGGGCCGCCAAGGGATGACGCCGGCCTGAAGAAGCTGTTGGGGATGATCAAGGACATACTGCATAAAGGCAACATGACTGATGTTCTCAGGGAGCAGGCCTGGGACTCGTGTGCAAACTACACATCATTAGGGAACAACGTACCTGACACTGCATAACAAGGAGGCTGCACAGGGGAGGCCTGTTGGTCACAAGCTCTCAACTGAGTCTCTGACAGGGGAACATGTGGTCACACGTGTTGCATGTTCTTTGATAAATTTAACATGTGAATGAATTTGTGTTTTGTTTCTTTATCATTTCTTTTTTTACTCCAGAGAGAAAAGGGTGGACTTGTCAGCCATCCTTCTGATGTAAAAAAAATATGTATATGTGAATAAATGCTGACATTATCTGTGTGGTTACTGATGGATGCAGCACAATAAAAGCAGAAAACTAAAAATCCGATGACTCTTCGGTGTAGTTGCTGTGTATTTAGAGCAGGTGTGTTGGGGGTGTGGTCTGTGCAGAGAGATCTGGACTCTGTGCTGAGTTCACCTGGAGAAGAGTTTGAACTTGTTTCAACAGATTTTTATTGGATTTAAAAATGTGCAGGTGAGTCGTCGTCGTACTGCTTCAAAAAAATATATAAGTTGTGTGGTTAAATTGTGTTTTTAGCATCAGAAGGTACAAACGTCTTAAGTGACAATCAGGAAACACCACTGACACACATGTGGAGCTTTGAAATGTCAATCAGCAAACTTTTTCAGAGAATTTTTATTTCGGCTCAGAACAAAAGCTTGAAATCATTCTGCTGATTGTTGTGTGGCTGTGGATGAGCTCGGTGAAGTGTGGGACGATCAGTGAATTTCAGATTTTGGGGAAGTTTTCAGGAGGGGCAACATGTTGATCTGGGGGTTAGCACTGTTGCCACGAAGCTGGATAGTTCTTGGTTTGAATCCCGGTGGAGGTAACATGTTTAAGAGTGCGAATAAACTCCTGTGAACCTCAAGGTATAAATGGTATAGAAGGATGACTGGAGTGTATACGTACAAGGCAGGACAAGGTGTGAATGAAAGTTGTGTGATGACAGAGCTTGACCCCGACTGTTTTCTCACTGGTGCCCTAACATGATGAAAGGGTGATACTTAATCCTGAATGTTCTCTGACATATTGTGTTTTTTAGCTTCAATATCAGGCCTTGATGCCAGAAAACCAGAGGTTGTGACATTTCTTGTTGCAGGCTGACCATGTTCCAGCTCCTGCATGTTCCTGCGTTGTGGTTCCACCTCCTCTTCCTCCCCTTGGTGCTGTGTGACAACCTGCGCTGCTACTACAGCCCCGTCCTGGACAAACAGGCGGAGGTCGAGCTCATAGTGACCGAGTGCCCTCCTGACGAGCTGTGCTACAAGGCAGACGGTCGCTACGGCAATCACAGCGCCCTGTCGGCCCGGGGCTGCATGGCGAAGAGGGACTGCCAGCAGGTGCACAAGCTCCGCTTCAGGGGAACCGTCTACACCATGACCTACGCCTGCTGTGAAGGGCCCTACTGCAACTCCTGCACGGTGGCCACAGCCGGTCTCCTCTCCATCACTCTAACACTAGTCAGTGTAGCTGTGGCGGCCGGCAGCTTGTGACCACAGACTCCCGATGAGCTCCGTGCAGTCTCAACATGGAGCAATGATGAAGGCCAGTGTTGTCTGACACTGAGGTGGGCACCACAGTGAGGGCAGATGTCAACATATCATTTTTAAGCATTTTAATATCTAATCTGCTGTAATAAGGTTTGAGTGTCTGTGAATAAATATTTTAAATTGTACATTTTGTGGTTCTTTTTTTTTCCCCCATGGAGGTTATGTTTTCATCCCCGGTCATTTGGTTTATAAGATTACACAAAGACTACAGGGTGGATTACAGAGGAACTTAGTGGAAGGATGTGGTAGATCTGGAAAGAACTTATTAAATTTAGGCGAAGGCGGATCCAGGTTGTTTTTCCTCCACCTTCTTTGACATCGTGAGGTAACGTTTTTTTCAACATTTTCCCTTATATCTAAGAAAATCATTCATGGATCTTGATGAAAAAAATTGCTTATTTAGGGGACAGATCCCTTTGAGTGTGTGCAATTTGATTTAAATTTCAGATCTAGTGAATTTAAATTTCAAAAAGGGACTGTTGGACTTGGTCGGGGGTGTGAGCTGTAATGAGTGACAAACTAGTTTTCAATACATTTCAGGTACTTTTCTCAAACACACGTTTGTACCTCTTTCTTAGTGAGGATGCTCATTGGCATATTGCATTCCCTAGCCCCTTACCGTAACCATCCAAACTAAATGCCTAACCCTAAAACCAAGTGTCCTCACTTTCCCTATAGGGAGTATGCTTAAAATGGTTCAGGAAGTACAGGAACTTCTGTATTTTCTGACTCTTTCTGTATCTCTACATCTTAATATAACTTGTTCTTCTGAGGGAACTTGCTCTGGTGTATAAAAACATGTCAGCAGGCTACACTGTCAAGTTCCTTCATCAAGACGATCGAAAGCATTTAAAGGTGGGTGTGGCTTACACGGATACAGAGGGTGGTCATATCCCCAAAGGATGGCGGTTCGATTCCCAGCTCTTCCAGGGTTGAAGAACCCAAATTGCATCTGATGGCTGTGCACTTGGTAGCACTAAATTAATGGGTGAATGCGACTTGTAATGCATTAAACACTATATGAGTACAGACCATTTACCATGTCAGAACCACACTCTCCATCCTGGTACCGTAAATACTCAAAAGAGCAACAAATGAATATTTCTCTGCAGCTGAAAACAGTCCACGATAGGTTTACTGGGCCTGGTGGATTGGTACAGCCAGAAGGAAAGTTGCCGACAGAAAGACAAAGTAAATAGACACCACACACACCAGGCTTATCCCTTACAATGAAAGAGAGCAGTTGAAACAACGTGTACAGTATGAGGTTTGGACAGTTCTTTATTTCCCTTTTATAAGGCTGCTGGGTCTCCCCATAGTGGATATACATATATATACAGGAGATTGCTATACTGGAGTTACACTGAGGGCAAGAGGGTCCATATTACACAGACTTCAAAAAACAACACTAATAGAGCCTCACCTCCAGGTTTCAGAAAATCAGCAGAGAGAGAGAGAGATGGAAAGGGGGGAAACAGCACAAGAGAAGAAGGAAGAGGGGAGATGATGCAGTCTGAGAGCCGGACTCAACTGCCTAATAACTTAACACTAAAAAATAACATACAGATTTCACGCACAGTGCATCTTAAATAGGTTACGTGAAGAACCATTTACCATAAATATCTGTATTTTCGGGAACCAACATATATATATAAAAAAATTATAAAAAAACAAACAAAAACAAAAAAATCATTGTTCAATCTTTAATAATTTTTTTCTTATTTTCTCCTTTTCCTGTCGTGCAAATCATTCTGTCGTTCCTTCTCACAGAGGAGGCCGGGCTTCCCCCGCCCCCCCCCATCCCCGGCCCGGCCCACGTCCGTCACGGATAAAACGAGGGAAAAAGGAAATGGAACCCAGCACCCCCCCTCCCTCCCCCTGTCCCTCCCCCCACCTTAAAAGCATATGAATTAGTAGAAAACGAACGAACGAGTGAACGGAACACCACAGTCAACTCATCACGAAAAGAACCCACAGACACACAGAACAGCAAGAACACAGTACTTTTTTTTTATTCTTCTTCTTCATCACCGGTTTTCCTCTTCATGGGTCGATATCGTCTTCATCCTCATCATCATCATCATCATTGTGGTCTTTCTCCTGACGGACTGGTTTGGCGGCAGTTGAGTGGAGTGCACCCCCCCCGTTCCCCCTCCACAGGGAGGCGCCTCTCCAATTGGCTGGTCAGTTCAGCAGTGATATATTATTTTATTATCTCTCTAATTTCACAGTGTGGCAGGAAAAGCAGGGTGAGGAGAGAGGAGGGGGAGTGATGGGCGAGGTCAGCCAGAGGGAGGGATGTCGTAGGCGGGGAACGGGGACCACAGCAACAATTAGAAAACAACTAGAAACCCCCCCCTGACCATCCACGAGAAAGAAAAACTTAACAAAATGTCTGCTTCACTCCTTTTCCTCAGAGTTTCATTCCCGCCAACCCGTGTGGTTGGGAAGGCCGCGGTTTACTGACTGGATGGCCCGTGTTGCTGGCAGAGGGCGGAGGGCGAGATGGGCGAGGGGAGTCTAAGGCTGACTGGAATCCACCGGTGGACGGGACTCAGCAGGGCGATACGTCGTCAGGAGAAAAAAAGGGATGTGCGTGGCGGGTGGATGTGTGCTTGGCAGGTCGGAGAGCGGATCCCTTCTTGGTCGGGTTCAGGCACTCAGTCGCAGTGCCCGCCTCTTGCGGCTGTAGTAGTGACGCACACCGGTCTGTCTGGCAAAGTTCATCATGTAGTTTTGTTTGCGGGTGCTGGGAGGGGGATAAAACACAGTGAAAGAGGGAGGGAGAGAGTGTGAGCGTTAGTGACTGAGAACAGGGCGCCAAACATCCACACTTTTCCATGCACACACTCTGAATGCATGCAGGCTAACACATGATTGGTCGGCTGTCGTATTCTCTCACACATCCAGGTTCATCATGCTGGTATTTTTAAATATGTTTCAGCCAAAACCTCAAACACTCAACTACTGCACGGGTCTTGTGGGTCAGAGGACGGGTGATGCTACTCTACACAACTTGCATTTGTTTATGTTCTGTACGAATGAGAGGCGGCTATACAGTGAACATTGCAGTAGGACTAGCTACATAATAGCACAGGACGAGACACGGAACACAATATTCACAAACATCAACTTTCACAGACACTAGAGGGGGAACTATGAGTGTTTGAGGTCAGAGTAAACCGGGGGGAAATAAAATAACTGAAGAGAGTGCAGGCTCTTGAGCAGAGACGGGGGTGGTTTCCAAACTAAGGAGACACAGAAAAAGCTACGGAAGATCTCGCTTGCTTAGCCTGTTCATTGCCTCTTCCATCCAGCAGGGCGGTGCCAGTGAGCCAGTAGTGAAGCCAGGGCAGGCAAGGGGCCTCTGCGAAGCAGGGGTTCAGGAAGGGTGGGGGGTGGCGGGTAGGAGGATGATGGGTGTTGGTGTGTGAGTGAGCGATGGCTGTGGAGGTGGAATGGGAGGGATGGCTGGTAAACTGTTATGTTTGAAAGTGTGTGTGTGTGGGTGTGTGTGTGTATGTGTGCGTGTTTCTAACATGAGGTCAGAGCTAAGAGACTCTGTTCAGACCTGGTTTTAACGTCCGCCCTGAGAGATCCAATCACAATTGGGCAGTGCTAAGTTTCATCTGTTTCATCCTTGATGTGACTCCTCCTCCCTCAGATATCACGTCCCCATCATTTGTGTTCTCAAAGACCAAATTATGTTGTTTACCCAATTTGTGTTTGTGTGTAAGTGTGTGTGTATACGTGTTTGTTGGCGCGAGCGAGAGAGAGAGAGAGAGGAATATAGCGAGCGAAAAGATTAGATGATCTACAATGATTTTACCATTTTGGAAAATTAGAAATCATTATGTGTTGGTCAGTGTTGATATTGTGGACACAACCATATGAGCGTATGGGCACTGAGAAGCATAAAGATACGTTGGACTCATTGAGAAACTGCAACGGGTCAGAGGACGTTAGCGAAGTGGGCGGTCCTTAAACACATGCGTCCCAGACCATCTCCCAATGAGCTTTTGGGGATCGGATCTGAAGATGCACTGAGGACGTGTTTGGGTTCATCCAGAGCTGAACTTAGCCTTGACCACTTGTGATCGCATGACTCAGGCTGGATGATAATATCAGGTCTAAACGGGGTCAGAGGGCCAGTGAGGAGGGAACTCCTGGCTCAGGGTCATCTGCTGTTGTCCTCTACAGTCACACATACATGAGTGAAAAGGGAATGCAGAGCTGTCACAACAGTTGGTCCACAAAGCCATGCAAGGAGCTGGATGGAGGTTGGTAGTCCAATGAAACTCATTTGTAAGCAGCGGAGTGAGATGTCCTGCGACAAAATTGATTTTGGTATGTGGATGTGGATGGGCTAAAAAAAGAGTGAGATAAACCCTGGACCCACAAACAATTCATCGTCCCGGTCTGTTTGTTTGTTGGTTTGTTAGTTTGTTTGTGATTAAGATTAAACTTGGTGGAAGCATTTCCATATGGGTCCCATTTAATTTTGATGCAGACCTAGATCGAGGGGCAGTTTCTGCTCGTCCACACTGGAGTGTTGGTGAGGAAGCCACCATCCGTAGCAGAGTCATGCTGATTTGAAATGAAAACTTAGCACTGTGGATGTAGCCGAAGACAAATGGTATCTTTGAGTGTGTGGAATTTGGTGCAGCTTGATTGAATTTATTCCAGTTTTTCAAATAGGATCAGTGAAATATACAGTATGTGTTGGCTGTAGCAGGGGCCCTAGCCAGAACAAAACAAACAGGAACAGCTAAAGTGACGGATACATCACACATATAAACACAAACACAGAACCAGTAACATGTGTGTGTGTGTGTAGTGCATTTAAAAGGCCTCGAGGACACATTTAGAACCAACGCAATTTAATGGGAACCTGTTCCCCTCCGGTGACTTTGTGTTGAATCGTTTTAGGGGGAAAATGGGCAATAAAACAATTGCTGTCACCTGTCACAGTCAGAAATGGTTTATATTTATATTATATAGTGTTGATCTGTGGATAATTTTGATCAGTGAACCTCCACCTGGTGTGGTCTGCCTGTTGACCCGCCTGGTCCTCGATTTTAAGCTGTGGGCATGGAGATGACTGTGGTAATAATGAGGTGGGGTTTGTGTGCGTTGGTGAATTTGTGGGAGGTTAAGCGCAGTGTGACGGGGGGGGAGAAGAGATGGTTTGGCAGGAGGGTGAGGGAGGTGGGGAGGGGGCTGAATTCAGGAAGAGGCGGATAACTTACCTGACACTACAGCCATGCCAGAGGGAGCAGAATACAGAAGAGAGCAGAGGTTAGAGCGCGAGAGGGGGGAGGCAGGAGGAGGGGACTGCTGTCTCGCAGAAAGGTCTGGGAGGGGAGGAACCCCGGCCTGGGGAGGCAGGGGCCCAGAGTGAGGAGGAGGAGAGGAGAAAGAGAAGAGGTGGAAAGATAGTCAGAGGTTCAACGAAGGAGTGAACGTTAGCAGGAGGAGACAAATGATGATGAAATAAGAGAACGTGAAAGACAGTAAAAGAGTAAACAGTGAAAGACAGAAAAAAAAATGTAACAAAGATAAAGGGATGGTGAGAAAAATGTTAGAGGTGTAGACAGAGAGCAAGATATACATCAGAAATCCATCCGTTGTTGTACAGAATGGGAAAAGAAAATAGGGAATGATATTTGAGGAGGGACAGAGAAGGAGGAGGAGGAGGAGGAGGAGGAGGAGGAGGAGGAGGAAGAGGAGGAAGAGGAGGAGGAGGATGGCGTAAGGTCGGATACGAGGCGGCACAAGCAGAGGAGGGATCGAACACAGCGGTGACATTAAGTGGCAGGGAGGAGAGGCACATGGGGCAAAAAGAAAAGATTGAGCAGGTGTGGGAGTGAGAGGAAGAATGTGTGAAGGAGCGGAGGAGTGGTGATCAAAGAGAAATAAACAACAGAGCAAAGTGTGAGGATCACGGAGAACTCTTTTCAGCAGACACTGTCGAAAACCGTGCAAGTGCGAGGGGAGGGAGGGTGGGGAGTAGGGCAGGTCACGGCCACATAGGCCAGGGGACAGCTCAGGTTAGGCATGAGTTTGTGTTAAACTGTATGTGTGTGTGTGTGTGTGTTTGTGTGCATCTGAACATGAAATATCAGCACGCCTGACACAACTGTTGTACGCAGCATTTGAAATGCATCGGGTACACATTGAAATGAACAATCAGCATTGCTCTGATACCCACAGCAACGTGCAGGAAATGCATTCAGAACGCTTGATGATATTGCCATGTTAAGAAAATGTTAGCTGAGGCCATCTTCATATCTTCAGTGCCCTACAGAATCTATAGCTGCTAGAGGCTGAGAACTACAATGCAGAGATAAATGTCAAAAAAATGGGGGAGGGAAATAAACAGAGAAACAGTCGACGACTCTGTTTGGTGTGTTTTTAAGTTGCATCAAATCTAATTGTTATTTTTTTCCTGTAGCAAGAAATGTTGGGAAAACCTTTTCTGCATGAAATCTACAAGAAAAGGACAAAACTAAAATATGTCATTTCAAGACACTTTCTCAGATGTGAGGTCACCTTCACCATTTCTGTATTCTGTCAGAGCCTGATTGATTAATCAATTGGCTCATTAAAACAATAAAGACAATATAAGCTTTTCACAGACATATTGGATTCTGCGTTATTGTTTGCCAATATGTTTATATGTGTTTGTTCAAGTAAAGAAAAGTATGCTGTATTAATTTCAAGCTCTACATATTTGTGTTTTCTTTTTATTCATTGCTATTCATAAAAAAAGGGAATGTTAACTTATCATAATGATGATGACATCTACTGGCTCATTCATACTCCACGCTAGATACGTATACAGAAACGGATGAAGTCTTCAATCCACTTATTTGTGCACGTCTGCTGAAAGCTGGCAGATGCGGATTTAACAGATTAAAGAGCACTACCACAAAGAACTGTGTGTGTGTAGCCAATTGTTTAAGGAAAATCTCGACCCTCTGCTGTATTGCTATATTGGTCATTAGTAGGATTATATAATTTTTAAGACATTAGCCATTTCAGTGGAAATATGCACAAATTCTGGACAAATTGTTTATTTTGAAGATGCATGGGTTCTGCCAGACACTGAAAATATGAGGATTTGACAGCAGGAGTGGATCTGTCGGACACAGAGCAGCCATCCACAGACAGAACCCATCACAGCAAAGCACACTGCAATCATTTTTCTACCCTGCTTGCCTGACCTCAGAAGCTGCGATGACCATTTCTAAGGAGCGAGTGCTGAACGGGGTTTGTTGTAGTTGTCAGCAGCACGCAGGTGGATGTGTTTTGCAGTTTTATTTGTCCATATACTGCATCTCAGTGTTTGTGTGGAGTAGATGGGATTATCTTTTACGGGCGAGGCTGGGGCAGAGGTGGAGATGGGGCTGATTGGGGCTCTGTTCAGGGCCGGCTTGGGGGGGCCGGGGGGCCTGCTGGGAATTGGGTACTCACAGAACGACTTCCACATGGTCCAACGCCCACTGGTCGTGTCCAGCACCTTCGTGGCGTGGCTGCCACCATCGCATCATCACCCCTTTGACCCTCGCCTCTCTGGAGAGAACATGGAAACCATTGTAGGATCAGCAAGGGTCAACACACATGCCAGTGTTTTACTGCTGTAGCTTCAAAAGAACCTAATGATGTTTCTGAACTTTTTAATAATTTACCCTTTATACAAATTATAACTTGTCATTGTTTACATTTACCAGTATCAGACACAGCAAATTAAAGGGCAATCAAGTTAATACAAAACAGTGTTTATCGGCAATATTCAGTTAGGAAACTTTTCTTTTCTGTTACAGGTTCAGAAAGCTGGAGATCATGAGGAATATCATGATCTCCAGCATCAGTTGTGTTTCAGTTCACTGAGTGGGACTAAACAATACAGAGATTGATAAGCTTTGTTTTTTATCTACATGAAAACTACTTAATCGCTTTGACATGCAGCCCAACAGATTCAATCACCCTGTTTGGCTTTAGAGGGCGCTATTGCTCAGGGAAAGTTACACAGTGCTGCTTTAAACAGAGAGTCTATCGGCATGTCTCTAGGTCCAACTCACAGTGGAATGTTGTAGGAGACTCTCTGGGCCTTTATGAAGTCTTTGGGCTGGTGCTGGGCAATGACATGCCAGCTCACTCCGTTGTTGACGCTGTACTGCAGCAGCACGGCTCTATCGACTGTGTCAGCCTGATCCAGAGCTATGTTACAGCTGTCTGTCTGTGCCATGCTGCCTATCTGCAGCACAAACATGATCTTACTGCAGGGGGACAGAGAAGGAAGGTAAAGGAGAGGTTAGAAACATAAAGCATTATAGGTTGTTAATACAGATAATGACACCACAAGTCATTTGGCACAGCTGTAAGTTATGTGTAGGTGCATTTTTGTGTGCAGTATGTTTTGGTAGTACCTGTACCTGGCTCTTGTGAGGTCTAGTGGTTTAGTAACTGCCTGCCTCATCTTACAGCCATTGAAGTAGAGTGAGTCTCCGTGGGCGTGCGGGGACAGCTGCCCGCAGCCGCTGCCGACTCCGCCACCCTGGATCAGCTGCCAGCTCTCCTGGGACACACTGCCCGACTCAAAGTTGTCCTTGATAGAGCTGGGCATGTCACTGCTGGACAGGGAGCAGTCATCGCCTGATCGGGGGAGAGGATGCAGGAGGGGGAGAATCAGGATTATCAAGGCGAATAGTAGAGCTGTCTAAAACTTTGAGTGTTGATGAAAAAATCTTTGTTTAAAAGTTGCAAAGACAAAGTTGTGTGAATGTAATAAGGTGTGTGTGGCCCACCATGGTATCCCTCATCACAGATGCAGACCACTCCACTTGTACAGTAGCCGTGGCCACTGCAGAGCCCCGGGCAGGCCTCTCCGATGTAAACATGGTCCACTCCCCAGCTCTGCCGCTCTCCCGTCCCCTCCTTTTGAATCCAGCGGAACTGGGTCGCCCTGGAAATATACAACAAATCATAAAAACTGTAAAAACCGATGATCATTGCTCTGGATATATGTGTAAAGTTAGAATTTTACCCTGAGGAGACGTGGTCTGGCAGCTGGACAGTGACTCTTGTCCATGCTGAGCTGTTGACTGGACTGTATATGGTGGACTCGTGGAACTGGAAGGGAGAGCAGCCCACGTTGTTGACTGACGAGGGGAGGCACTCCGACTGTACCAACTGCCATGAATCCGACCTGAGGGGAAAGACGAGTCTATGTAAAATGCTTCCTATGATGAAATCCATGAGTCGAAATGTGAGTATTCTTAAAGCTGAGTACGGAAGATAAACAAAGACACATCACAATATGTTGTTAATACTTGTTTCATAACTTGGTGAATCAATTTTTTATCACTTGTAAGTAGTGGAAAGTTAAGTGAATGTAAACTAAGCGGATGAGATGAGATGACATAAGAAAAAAATAAGATAAGTCTGAATTAGTCCCACTATTGGGAATTTGCTTGATTAGAGCAAGTAAGGGAGATACTTAAAAATAACAATCCATAATTTAAAATAAATAGATAAACATATAACATGAAGGCAGGGAGAAAGATATAATATATATACAATGTGAACAGAGTATACAAAGTTAAAACAGAGTATACAGTATATCGATACTTTGTAACAGGATGTCCAATGAGTTAGTTACGGTACAGGATAGGTAGTGTATGTTGGGTTTAAACTCTGTTTTCTTGAAAACAACTGTCCCCCAAACAACACTGTAGCAAGTGGAGTGAACGTCCAACACAAGAAAAAGACAAGAGAACCCGCAGAGTCTTGTAACTCTCTGTGGGTTTATTATTATGAGCGAGTGTTCTTTGCTTCTACTCTGGTTTTTCTTACCTTGCGTCCTTTCTGTACTGCAGCAGGACAGAGTGATGGTCCTCACAGGTGTCTGCCTCACACCCAACAACAATCTGCAACAGGAGGAAAGATGTGAAGAACTGAAGCCACAGTGTACAGGACAAATCACAGCTGTGAATTAGGCCATGTGGCTGGTGGTACCATACCTTGAATTGTAAAATATATCCAGGTTGCACTATGAGCTCCCGAGTGGCCAGGATGTTGTGTGTCCTGTCCTGATTCTTGTTTGGCCAGTACAAGTGAAATGAGGGATTTCCACAAAAGCCAGCTGTGCGTACAGCGTTCGGGTAGAAACTCCAGCTCTCCTCATGAGACACTCCCTCTGATGATAGACAACAAAACCAGAAGAGGAGGAAGAGTCCAATTAATGTCCTGAAGATTCATTTAGTTGTTCGGCTCTGATTATTTCAGCACATACAAACTCACCGTCATCAAAAGTGTCTAGCAGGGTGGAGGGGTTGATGTCTGACCCCCCAACCAAGATATTATCTATAGCCCACTGGGCTCTTTCAAGGCTGGGGCTGGCCAGGCCAGAGGAAATGGTGAATGGCTGCCACCAGCGGAGGCGAGTAGCATTGGTCAGAGCTCCCTCTGGAAGGACAATATAGTCTCGCCTCACTGACACGTACTTTAGATAGTCCATCTCATGCAGCAGCGTCCAGGAAACACCTGAGGAAACAATGTGGACAGTAAGTAAAAAAGAACCAGACAAGAAGTTGACAAATTGATCAACACACAATGTAATGTGTGTTGTTCTTGTTGTTGTTACCTCCGTCAGTAGAGTAATCCAGCAAAACTCCCTCTTTACGACACGTTGGACGATGGCACATGGTCATGTTATCTTCACTGCCAATCCTGGCCCAGTACTCCACAAACCTGTCCACAAAACACACAGTATAATGTAGCTGAAGATTTAAACCAGACATATTATTCTTTGTCAGTTTTGCTCTTTTTCGTCTAGTTTGTAATATAAGTTTATTATGTTTGTAACTGAAATTAAAAAAGTGTTTGTGTTTTCGGAACATATGAGCATGTAAACCTTTTTAAGTAATTACCCAAATCAAAACCTGAACCTGAATATATGTACTAATATATAATTAGTCTCATTCAAAGATAGGTAGAAAACATCTGAAGTTGTGTACTGACTTGGCTCCGCGAAGGTCCAAATCTGCAGTAACAGCCTGTCTGGCATCAGCTCCTCCAAAGTACAGGGCAGTCCCTTCTACCAGCACACCACAGTCTGTGCAGGGCCGACCGCCTTCCAGCACCTGCCACTGGGGTCCTGCAGCCCCTTCCCAGTCAAAACGCTCCTTTAGAGACGCCTAGAGGGAAAAAGACCCAGAATCTGAAACAGGGATCATCTCAAAACAGGTACATTGTCATTATCAAACTCTCTTCTAGTCTGTTTTTAACAAGACAATGTAAGACCGATACAGAACCAGAATCATCTACCTTAAGAGCAGTGCTGGCGTAGCAGTTTGGTCCGGTGAAGCCTGGGTCGCAGAGGCAGCGCTTATCCAGACAGTCCCCGTGACCCCCACAGTGGCTGTGGCACGCTGGGCCGATGTAAAAGTTCTCCACACCCCACTGAATGTCTGAGTGCTGCTGGTAGAACCGGAACCGCACCGCACTGAGAAACACACAGGATAAGTTAGTTGAACAACATACATACCATTTTCAAGATTTATACGACAGTAATTTTAATAATTTACATGATGACTCTAATTTGTTCAATCAATAATTTAGGACAAGCATGCGATGGTAGAACCATTAAATATGAAAGACTCAGTGTTTCGTGTGCTTATGAGGCAGATCTGAGGTAGAATGACTCACGTGTCAGCAAGGCTGTCAGGCAAGGGATAGACGGCTCTCTTCCATCCTTCAGCAGAAAAGAAGACTGACGGCTGTGAGACCTGACCTCCACAGCGGGGGTCGGCAGGCAGGCACTGGGCCATTAGGTATTTCCAGGTCACTCCAAAATCAACTGAGTACTGGACATGAATTTGCCGGTCTGTGAGACGCTCTGGCGCGCTGCAGCCTACTGCGATCTAAATCACACGACACATGGTTGTGAATGAAAGGCTATCACACACAAAATGCAGATATATGTCACTTCAGGGCCCATTAATTACCTTGAACTGCATGACCCAGCCCTTGTCAGGAACAATATCATGTGTGACCGCATACACCTCCCGTCCATCAGCATTCCCACACACCATCACTCCATCAGGAGAGCTGCAGAACCGCTGCACTACGCAGTCCTCTGAGAACAGCCAGTGGTCGCTCACTGAGAGAGAAGAGAGAGGACAGACGATTAGAAGCTTTTGGTGAAGAATCCGGATCAGGGGGCCGATCAAGGAATTTCTTATTCACTTGATTGATTTGAAATGTGGTTTCATAAGGGGATTGTTGGGCGTTGGCCTGCAGGTACACAGGTTATCAAACTAGAGGTAATGAGGCGCTCAGTAGACTGAGATTCGAGACTTGATTTAAATACCGATGAGCGTCTCCTCCTGCTCGCTCAGTTCACCGCTCTTCCCTGAGGTCTCATCAGCCGGAGCTCTCTCATGGTTGGGCAGTGCCACCCCTCCGAATGTGTCAGAGATCTGTGCATGCAGGTCTGAGCCGGCGATGAGGATGTTATCCAGAGCCCAGTCACTGTGGTCGGCTCCTTCGTGCTGTGGCTGCCACCAGCGCACACGCACGCCTTCCTGACGGGCAGCAGGGGGCAGCAGCACATTAACAAACCTAACCATGGATCAGAAAGTGACAGATTTACATTTTTTCACCCACTTGTACACAGGTAGGTATTTCCATGGGTGGCAGGTGAAAAAGAAACACTCACCCAGGCTTGGTGTACAGATCGTAGAAGATCTCTGTCAGTAGGTGCCAGTTGATTCCCCCATTCAAACTGTACTCCAGGAGTACACCATGGTTACGGTTGCTAGGTGGGATCATGCAGCCATACATGAAGTAGAACTGAATGAACTCTGCGTTGGTCAGGTTCAGGTCCACTGTCGCCAGCTGACGGCTGCAACTCTGTGAACAGACACATGAAGAGAAGCTCTCTCAGTTAATGATGGATGCTTGAAATGGATGGAAGCCTGTCCACTGGTCTCTAGTCTCTTTCTTTATTTCTCTATTGATCATCCATTTAAATGCAAGCCCAAAAGTCTCAAGCATGATCAGTACATTTCCTGAATTAAACTGACTTGAGTTTCAACTTCAAACACTCCAGCAATTTATCTTGAAGGCCTTTCACAAGTGACCTTCAGTCTTAAGGTGCTTCTCTGATGGTGTCTTTCCATATCAGCATCAGCCTGGCAATGGTGTCCATTTGCAATACTGCCCTATAGCAAATGCCCGAGAGGCTAAGCTTCACATAAAGGCTGACATCTACTTACTTAGTGGTGTTTTCTTCAACGGATCAATATATGAAGTCAAATCTTTCTGAGGTTATTAGATGTCTGGCTTGTCAAACAATCTCTTTATTATCTGTTTGCCCCAGTAAATCAGCACAGGTCAGTGCTCTTGCAGCACTAATTACTTCCGCCAGGAGGTTCTGTTTTTGTCAGGGTGTCCGTCTTTCTGATATTTGTCAGTAATATGCCAAACTGCTGGACATATTAACACAAAACTTTGAGGGATCTGGTTTGGCAAGGCATCAGGGAAAGAGCCATTACAATTTGGTGCAGAGCTTGATATGGAGGCAAATCCAGGATCCAATTTAAAATATTTTTACCAATTTCTCAGGGAATAATACATGGTTATTGATTAAATCAGTCATATTCAGGGGACTGATATATATGAGTGTGTGCAATTGCTGCAGATCCTAGTAAACATCTGAATCTAGTGAATTTTAATGTGGTTTCATAAGGGGACTGATGGCCCTTGGCAGAGGTGTGTAGTCTACTGAGTGTTCTTCTCCTTCAAGAAGTATTTGTTTTACTCTCTACTAAGGTGTTCACAAGTTATCCTGACTGTGACAATACAATGACAAGAGCATTAAAGAGGAGAAAGTCTGAGGGAAATGTGGATTGAGCCTTTTAATCTGTACAATCCAGAGCATATATAACATTCTTCAGGAGATTTTTATGAACTGTATTTTAGAACATGAAACTTAAAGCGATTCATGATTCACTACACCCTGGATGTGTTAATTTCATAATAAATAATTTAGTAAAACAGAAAGAAGGAATAAAGGAAAGAGTAAAATCAGAGGCAGATGTATACTTACGCCACTGAAGTGCAGGGCAGCACCAGAGGCCACGGCTCCACACACCGTGCTGAGCTTCCCACCAGTGAGAATGTGCCAGTGGCTGAGTGAGGGAGTTCGGCTGAAGCTGTCCTTCAACTGGGACGGCAGAGGAACCACGGGCTCATCACAGTACTCTCCGCCCCACTCTGGGTCACACCTGGAGGACGGATGAGTCAGATGCAAATAATCATATTCAAAGATAAAGTGGCGGTCTGTTTGTGATTATCTGCTCATTTATTGGCTTTAATGTTGCCATAAAAACATAAATAGCTTAATGTGATTGAATAAAAACATTGAGTACAAACAATAAAATGCAATAAAAACTGTCTGTACATAAATTATATGAACTTTAATAGAATTGTGGCTGTTTTCTCCCCAAACTTTCAAGTTCTCATTAACACCCACCCTCACTGCTCATTGCTAGCAGCTGCTGTTACTTACACACAGGAGCTCTGTTGGCACCGGCCGTGTCCAGAGCACATGTCCGGGCAGCCGTCTCCAATGTAGAGGTTATCCAGAGCCCACGTCTGCTGCTTGTCAAAGGGAGCCTGCTGGAACCAACGGAACCTGGTAGCTGGAGACCTACAGAAATACATTCATGTCGCAAATACGTGACAAAGATTAAGTTAAACCCTGATGGTGCACTTAAGGATTTGTATCAACACAATATTGTAGCCCTGTGTGGCATAGAAACAGTTGAAAAAGGTTTAATTATTTTTTGGAACGTACTGTAGTATCAGATTATAAGTGGCACATGTCTGTTACTGTGTTTGAGTACAGTGGAGCACAGTGCTGACCTGACATATGAAGGGATAGGCAGGGTGATGCGTCCCCACTTGTTGAACGTGTCAGACACCAGCAGCCTCTGCAGCGTGTAGGAGGAGCAGTCAGGGCTCGTGGGCAGACAGTCTCGGACCACAGGCTGCCAGGTCAGACCCAGATCCAGAGAATACTCCAACTCCACAGCTGCATAGAAAGAAGACAAATATAAATTCAAAATTATTTGAATTCAATCTGAAAACAAATAATAAAATCATTAGAATTATATCATTATTAAATAAATAGATGGCTACACGATGCAACACAATTTGTTCTCTTTACTTACAGTAGCAGGAGTTGGTGACGGAGCAAGAAGCAGAAAACTCAAACTGGATGAAGGCGTCTTGACCCAAACTGATGTCAGTGGTCACAGCATAGCGAGTGTTGGACTTTTCTATGAATGCAAAAGCAGGTCCATCAGAGCCACAGACAGGCATCCGGGTTCCTCCAGGGTGAAGGAGCCACGAGCGGCCGTCGATCGAGGAGAAGTCATCTTCCAGAGGTCCCCAGCCACTAGCACTGCCACCGACCACCACCTGTGGAATCAAAGATGAATTGCATAGTTGATGCAGGGCATGGAATTTGACAGAGGAATGAAAGAATAGAAAACAATCATTGAATGCGTTGCAGCCATGATTAAAAGCCTTGTGATTGGACAGATGTTCAAACGTACCTGGTCAATAACCCATGGACTGTAAAAGTGTCCGTTCTCAGATGGCTGCCACCAGCGGAGACGAGTGGATGATGTGCGGGCACGCAGGGGGATCTCCAGGGCAACCAAGCGAGCCTGATTGCTGCTGTTGCTGAAGAGAAACTCCTGGAGGAGTCCCCAGGTGAGACCTCCGTCCACAGAGAATTGCAGCAGGACAGGCTGAGAGCGAGGGTCTGGAGCCGCCTTTCCACAGCCGAGACGCAGGAAGAACTGAACAAACCTACAGATTGAAGACATTAAAACATGAGATGACGACTGAAAACTGTAAATTCAACAACAACAGAGAAATGTAATGGTATTTTGTTGTCAATTTGGTAATAAATATCTGTTTTCTTGTTGGTATGACAGCTGCCCTACCTGGCATTTGACAGGTCCATGTCATTAGACACCAACATCCGCAGGCCGTCCTCGCTGAAGAACAGGTGGTTCCCACTCGACATGATGCCACATTTCCTGGATGGTTTACCACCGCTGAGTTGTTTGAAACGCTCAGCATTCACAGCTCCACCTAGAGGCACACGTTTGTACACAAACACCCACAAGGAAAGCAACAAAACAGAAAACACACAATCATAAATTCAGCATTTATTGTATATAGGGAAAATAATAAATGGGTTCAATAAAGTTAAAATCAATCTAATAACTATTGCAAAGCATACCTAAAATATGTAAGTACATATTGCAATATCTTATATTTAAAAAAGAAGAAAAACTAAATATATGATTATCAAGATATTATTTATGGTATGAGTGTTACAGTTTATTTTGAAACTCCAATAGCATGCATCACATTTTAATTTCAATGTGACCCAGGGTGCATTTGTGTTCACACAGGGAAAATAATGTATCCACATGTGTCCCAGGCCTCTAGTGGCTCGAGGGATCTGACCTGACATGGATTCGTCAATGTGTGTGTGCCAGGTGAGCACCTGCATGTTAGTGTACCTTCAAAGTCCTCCTTGAGGAAGTCAGGGTTGGGGGTGTCAGGCACTGAACAGTCTGGTCCAGAATAGCCAGGGTCACATGCACAGTGGGAGCCACCAATACAAGCCCCGTGGCCATTGCACATGTCCTGACACTGTGGGCCTATGTAGATGTTGTCCAGTGCCCATGTTGGAGGAGCAGAGCCGGTTGAGAAGAAACCCTGGAACCAACGGAACCTCACAGACCTGTGTGGAGGTGAAAATGCTTTTAGATGATATAAGAAGCAATTGAAAGTGTTTCCTGAATAGATTTCCCTTGTTATCTTTTGCCCATCAGCTGTAGGTATCATGTCCTTACCCACAGAGACGAAGCTTGCCGAAGTGAATGACCTCCCTCCTCCAGCCCTGAGTTGTGCCAGGGAAGTAGACGCTTGCAGGATGGAGTTCTGTGGAGCACAGTGATGAGGGGTGTGGCCCTCCAGCACAAAGAGGCACCAAAAGATGCCACGTGGCACCAAAGTCCCGTGAGAACTCAAGACGCACTGGGTGGGTAGAGGAGCTCTCAGATGTGCAGCCCACATTAATCTGGAGAAACATTAATATACAAACCACATTAAAAAAGATGATGAGCCATGATTAGCATCTCAAATTAATCATTAATTTCATTGCTGCTTTGGAGAAGCCGTCATCAAGGTTTCGTTTGTTCACCTCAAACTGGATGATGGTGTTCTCATTTACATCAATGTCCCGGGTGGTAATAGAGTGCTCTCCAAGCTCGCTGGAGACAAACACCATGGCTGACTCATCCTGCTCCCTGCAGCAGACAAACACACAAATCCAGTTTTATGATCATTTAATTTGACACAAAAACAAAAGATGCAAATGACGACAGGCAGCTAAGTTTTTTTTCTTACAGGCCAGTCTTCTGGTAGGGGCAGTAGAGGCCAGTGTTTCCCCCGGGGAAGAACAGCCAGTTGGACTCATTGGGGCCTTCATCAAAGCTGTCTATCACCACTGGTGGGTTGTTTAAGGAGCTGCCATCAATGATGAGATCATCTATCACCCACACCTCCTCCTTTTTACCTGAAGGGCATTATATTGAAGAGATTATTAAACACTGACTGAGGAAATTCGTCCTCAAGATGGCCATGTGTGGGAACATGCAAATGTGACGATTGATGTAAAGAGAGGGACAGTTCAGAAACATGAGAGAAAAACAGTCAGGAGAGTTTTACACTGCTTTCAAATAGTGTGTCCGCTCACCGCTGTTGTACGGCTGCCAGAGTCTGAAGCGGGTGGCGTTGGTCTGAGCACTGGCTGGCAGAGGCAGGTGAAGGAAGAGCGTGTCAGTGGAGGCTGGGAAGTAGAACTCATCCAGCAGCAGCCAGCTGATCCCTCCGTTCACCGAGTACTGCAGCAGCACCGAGTGGGAGCGCTCTGGGACACCTAAAGAAAAGCCCATAAGATGAACTGTTACACCAATATTTGAGAAATAAAATTGCATATACACAATTTAAACAATCAAACAGAAATATAGCTACACAAATACAAATGAAATAGTGAAGTGGTACCTTTAGTGATGAATTTGAAGGAGAACTGAATGTAGAGAGTGTTGGAGCAGTCCAGATCCCTTGACACTAACATTCGCAGACCATCCTGCAAACAAACATGGAGGATTAGAGAAGTGTCTATGATTATATTCCTCTCGATGTCGTCTGCATTATAAGTTAGACCTCTTACCCCTTTGAAGATGAGGGCAGTGCCAGATTTAAGAGGCTCTCCGCTCAGAGTTCCCCTCTCTGCTCCGTACACCTCGGGCCAGGTCTCCTGCTGCAGGTTCTCATTAAAGTCCTCTCTCAGCACAGATGGCAGAGGAGCTATAGGCACACAGTGTGCACCTCCATAACCCTTGTCACATCTGTGTGAGAAAGAAAGAAAAAGGTAAGGGTACGTAACATTTACTTACGAAAAAAAGGAAACGTAAAAATGTTGTACTTACACACAATGTCCATTGTCACACAGACCATGTCCAGAGCACATCCAGGGACAGCCAGGGGCAAGTAGCACGTTATCTAGAGCCCATCCCTCTGCTCCTGGGGTGAAGTGGGTCTGGATCCAACGGAACCGGGTTCTAGGGGAGCTAAGGAGATTCAGCGGGAAGTTATAACAAAGAGTCGGTTCAGCAGTTTGAGCTCTGTCAAGATTTTTTTTTATTTTTAAAACACATACTTAGCAGCACTGGGCAGATAGACGGTGATCCTCCTCCAGTGTTTGTACTGGGTCGATGTATAGATGGAACTCTGGGTATAACCGGCGCACCCAATGGCTGGGGGAACACACTCTGGAGTAAGGAGAGACCAGTGACGGCCGCAGTCTGTGGAGTACTCCAGCCGCACGCCGTGGGAGAAGGAAGTGGACTTGCTGCATCCCATACTCAGCTCAAACTGCAGGAATGACGAGCCGGACACCTCAAAGTCCCAGCTCTCTGCGTACCTCGGCTTCTCTGCAGACACAGCATAATAGCAACGTTATATATGTTAGTATTTACTATAACTGATGGACGGATGGATGACATGACAGCTCCACCAAAGTGAAGCCGAAGCGTCTTGATCACCACCTGGTGGCTGGCTGCATGTATAGGTCAAAAACTCCTGTGTCCCATCAGCTAACTCCATGTTACCAAACTAAATGTTTTCCAGTCATTGTAGGTAGTTCTTATCCCACTGGTGTTTATTCGATGTCCATTTTTCGAACTAGTTTTAATTTCTTATGTGATGCTATAAAAACACGGTTTAACTGCTACTGCCCAAACTCCTGCTCTGAATTATGTCATAGGTGCAAGATGGTGGTGTTCGATTCTGGAATATTTTGGATTCATTTCTTGATAGTGGGAGGAACTGGAGACTCGTCAGCAATCGATTTAACATTGTTTTCCTCCAAAGTACATTAACAAGACAAATATTTATAAAGCAACATGTTTCAGCTGCTAGAAATCGCCCCTGGTTACTACAATATTTTTCCTGCATAAAAAATACAGTTACTTTAAGACTTTATTTGATTAAATTTCCACATCAGTGCCACTTGAAATAAAGTCTTTCCTAAATCACAAAGTCAATGCAACCTTGAATGTCATAGTTACTGATGAGTTATGTGTGAAATGTGTGTATGATTCAGCGCATACAGGAACAACCATCCACGTGCTTTATGTGCTCACACGGGAGCTCTTTGTTTATCGATGTGTTGCCAAATCGCTCTTGTTTTGTGCGCCTAATGAATGAGCCCGGTTGTAATGTAATATTTGTGCAAAGTAAATCGGCTCACAGCTTGGTGCAGGCATAAATAACAGGCAGGATGTTCAATCAGGTCTGCTCCTCATTCATAATGCAGGACCCTCTGTGCTGCAGTAAATGGGTGATTCAATTCCAGCCGGTCGTGTGTGTAAGACTGTGATGTCTCTGCACAGCCTCTTCTGTGGTTTGTTTGAGCACAACTGAGTGAAATCACAGTGTGTGTCTGTGGTTGTAGTGTCTACTCACATTTGTGTATATATATATATGTTTTACCTTTGTTTTCATCATGCTGTAGTAACATACCACTTTGCGTTCATTCACTTCAACACACAATACTCTGCTACCCTACAAATGCAGCAGCTTCACTGAAGTTAAGTGTCTTACTCAGGCGCCACTTGACACTGATTGTTAAGGGTGTGTTGAGTTACTCCCTCACTTTCTGAGCATACAATTTCCCTGCCAGCGTGGGAGTTAAAACTGACAACCCTGTAGTCCTAAGCCCTTGTCTCCAAGTGAGGGAGTGCATGTGCCTGTGAACAATGCGTTATAATGACTCACTGTCGATGGCCTCAGAGTTGAAGGTAAGTGCTGTGTCCAGAGACAAACAGTCCACCGTCACCTCTCCACCCTGGACGCGGTACCAGTTGTGCCTCAGTGGGGTTGTGCCGTCGAACTTGTCTTGGAAACCTGTTCTGGAGCTGTCGTTCATACCGATCAACACGTCATCCAGCGCCCACTGGGCAGAGTGTTTCCCTACGAGAAAGGAGAGGAAGAAAGTAAATAAAAGCTGTAACATCAAAAATATATTGCAATTCAATAAGGGCTTTCCTGTGGTGTTCGATCGTGCACTTACCTTGTTGGGGCTGCCACCACCGAAATACTGTGTAGGAGGTTTTAGCTGCAGGTGGCAGCTCGATGGTGACCACCTGAGGCTCTAGGAAGGAGCTGAAGTCCAGCTCCCTCAGGAACTGCCACTGCACACCATTGTTTGTAGAAAACTGCACAAGGATTCCTGGAAGAGGAGAGTGGATCACACTGAGGGGACAAATCTTTCATAGATACAGAATAGATTTAGCTGTAAATACAAAAACAAAAAAATCCAAAAGCTTTGATTATTACTTTAGGAGTTTAGCAGGTTTTTATCTGACGCTAAAGAAACAAACTCAGACTGAGCCTTCAGCATTGCTCCAGGCTAGAGATCCACAATGTGCTGACTGATGAACACAACAGACAACCCTAGACTCTGAGTCTTCATTGCAAAGGAAAACACTGTCGATAAGGATCAGATCTGTAGCGACACAAGCTTTGCTGGAAGAATCAGGATGGATCAGGAACAGATGGAAACAAGCCAGAACAGATGTGGAGCTGCTCTCCACAGACTGCACTGTTAAGGATCAGCCACATGAATGCAGCAGAGGGCCTCAATGCTCTAATGCACGACAGATAATTACCTTCATTGCGGGAGCGAGGCCTGGTGCAAGTGGGCCCCAAACTTTTGCTGCCGATGCGGATGTAGAATTGGACCAACCTGTATGTAAATAGAAATGTCAAATTTCAACTTCAAACCAATGAGCCGCAATTTAACTGGGTTGTCTGGATGATGATCATGAGAGGTTTATAGTCGTGAATTTAACGCACCGTGTGTTGGTAGTGTCTAGAGGCACTGTGTGTGCTTCTCTCCTCCCAGGGCTACTGAAGTAAAGGGCCTTCCCCTCACCAATGATCCCACAGCCTCCTCCTATCTGTCCTCCACTCAGGCTCTGCCACAGAGGACTCAGCTTCCCCTCAAAGCCTTCGGTCAGTTCTGGGGGACTGGCTACCGATGGTACGCAACTATCCTGCTCCACTGTGGGGAAAAAAAGGGAATCGTATGATAAAACATAAAGATATGTCAAAAAACATAACTACTTTGAAAAATAATCTATCTGGCACCAAACCTGTGAATCCCATATCACAGAAGCAGACTCCAGAGATGCAATCTCCATGTCCCCCACAGTGGTTTGGACAGGGCTCAGAGATGTAGACCCCATCCAGGGCAAAAGCTGGAGCATCTCTGTACATGCTGCTCTCCTGGAACCAACGGAACCTGGTTTTACTGGGAAATAAGAGGAAAGGGATTCAGTAAAGGGAAGGATACAGCTCGCATTGAAACTGGTGGTAGAAATGGTTAATAGAAGCTATTCAGCCACTAGTATGTAGTTCAATTAGACATTTTCCCAAAACTCTTATTCAACATAGCAACTGCATGCTTGTTACCATAGCTACCTGGCTGCAACATTGCGTGGTATTACCACAGTGACCCTGGTCCACTGTTCATAGTCTCCGGTGTTGTAGACAGTGGGCTCTCTGAGCTCACGACCGCTGCCCTCACACAACCCTACCCCCGGCGATCCTGGGTAACAGCCCTCCCTCACCAGGGCCCAGGTGCGACCGGCATCATGGGAATACTGCAGCAGGACCGGGGCAGATGCACTGAACTCCGACTCACAGCCAATGTTCAACTGGTAGGGGAAGCAGGGCATAGACAATTCTCAAAATGGCACCTATAAAATTGCCCGTCCATTTGTAGTGTTTACACTTTCAATGTGGGTACCTTAAATTGAAGGGTGTAGCCAGATCGCAAGGCCAGGTCCCTCGTGACAGCTACCCTATCCCCATCAGAGCGCCCAAACACCATGGCAGAGGGCGTGGGGGCACAGAAGCTGTTGTTGCTTTCCCTCTCCATGCCTTCATTACCCAGCATCAGCCACACACTCATCTGGTTCAGAGGGTAGTCGAAAGCCGGCTTCTCGTAAAAGTTCTACAGGGACAGAAGGCAGGCCAGTTTAGCCGAGTGCTTTGTGTTAACAGGTATCAGTGTCTGCAGTGGAAAATATTTCTCAAAAGATTAATGGATGCACTTCTGCAAAAAGATTTTATACCAGCTCTATCTCAGTTTGGCAAAAACACTTTCCGTTACAGCAAAACAAGCAATATCTTAAGATGAAGCAGAGGCTGCAGCACAAGGTCAGAGCACAAATTAAAAGCAGTAACAGAAAATAACTCCTCAAACTGATTCCTGACCTGCGGTAGAGTAGGATTGGCCATGGGGATGATGTGTTTCTCCCTCTCTGACAAAATTATGACGTCATCAATTGCCCACTGGTCGTAGCCCTCCCCAGAGTGAAGAGGCTGCCACCAACGAAACCTGGTGGAGGGCGTCTTCGAAACCAAGGGGAGCTCATAGTGGACAAAGCTGAGGGTGGTAGGGGAGACAGGTTCTCTTTGAAAATGTACAATCATGAACACAATGTGTCTTTGTTATCTTTGTGAAAACGTGAAATATGAGTTTTCCCCTTTCTTCAGCCACAGGTCTCTCACCGGGGTTTGGTGAAGTCGGTGAAGTACATCTCGGCGATGAGACCCCAGCTGATTCCTCCATCGTTGCTGTACTGCAGCAACACTCCTTCTTCTCTGCTGTCGGCTTGGTTACACTCGGCCCAGTCTCCGCCCACCCGCAGGTAGAACTGCACGAACTCCGCCCATTCTGTGTCCAGGTCCCAGCTCACCAGCTGCCTCAGCCCAGCCTGACAA
This sequence comes from Pseudopleuronectes americanus, assembly GCA_038501795.1. Lineage (NCBI taxonomy): Eukaryota > Metazoa > Chordata > Actinopteri > Pleuronectiformes > Pleuronectidae > Pseudopleuronectes > Pseudopleuronectes americanus. The sequence goes on along the minus strand of CM076720.1, from coordinate 14,662,190 downwards.
CAACACACATGTTAATTTTTCAAGTTAAATAACCAAAATGCAAGGCACAGAAAAAAAAATTGGGGGGGGATTTTGTAGCTGTTGTACCTTGCTGAAGTACAGAGATGATCCAGATGAGACCACACCACAGCCCATGTCGGGGGTCACCACCTCTCCACCTATAACTTCTTGCCAAGTGGCCAGCATTGCATCCTGGGACTCAAAGTCAGAGAGCACACTGGAGGACAGGGAGGTAACAGGCTGGCAGTCTGTTCCTGAGAAGCCATCGTCGCACCTACGGGAGAAGACGGAGGCTGAATTTCTTATCTTTCATCTATGATTTAATGTGGTAGCTGAACATATTTATGGGCCTCCTTGTCGGGTGTGATAAAAAAAAGTAATTAAGCAAAACCTCAGGAAGTTATATTGCGTGTGTGACTCTGTGTGTGTGTGGAGGCTGACCTGCAGTGTCCATGGTCACACCAGCCATGTCCGTGACACATGTTAGGACACTGCTGACCGATGTAGATGTCGTCCAGGGCCCACTCATCCTGCTCTCCGTAGTAGTTCTGGATCCAACGGAACCGTGTGGCACTGGACCTAATGACACACACATGTGGGCTACTGTAATTGGCTGCTCAGTTTTATAAAAAAACATTATAAATACTGTAAATAAAAAATATTCTAAACATCATCAAGTTGAAAAGGGAGTTTGCATGTTCTCCTCATGTCTGTGTGGGATTTCTACGTGTTCTCCGGCTTCCTCCCACATTCCAGAGACATGCAGAGTTCGGGTTAGGTTGATAGGAGATTCTAAACTGACTGGGGGTGTAAATGTGAGTGTGAATGGTGTTCTGTCTCTGTATGTTGGCCCTGTGATACACCGACAACTAGCATGTACCCCTTCTCTCGCCCAGCGTCAGCTGTGACTCCTTCCAGGTCACCCTGCGACCCTCGAGGGGCTAAGCCGCATAGATAATGGATAGATAAAATATATATATAAAAACATACATTAAAAATCAAATGGCAGCAATATCTAGTATACTGACAATAACACTATGTCACTAATCCATTTCTGTACCAGGGATAGCTGTTGATTGAATTTTACAGCAAATAAAGATTAACCTTATCTCATGAGGGTTTTCCTGTGTGTGTGTGTGTGTGTGTGTGTGTGTGTGTGTGTGTGTGTGTGTGTGTGTGTGTGTGTGTGTGTGTGTGTGTGTGAGTGTGCGTGTGTATGTGTCTCTGCGTATATTTTAAGTGAGAGTCTGGGATCTGCAGCTGTGTAAATTGTATATGAGAGTTGGGGCTTAATAATCACATCATCTGTTAAATGCAGGCTGTGTGTTTGTGTTCGCGTGTGTACATGTTTGTGCATGTGACCTTACTGTTTGTTGCATGTACAGTAATGACGAATGGAGTTAGCAGCTTAGATAGTCAGGTATATCGGGGGGTTATGTAGCAGGCAGGTTTTGTGTTGCTGCTGATCCGGTAACCCATATCAACTTGGACCACCTCCTGATCATATAGAGTTACAACCATGGCTGCTTTATTACCATTTACTGCCATGACCCGGTGACCTCTAATCCCACACGGCAGGAGATGTGACCACCTATATTTACTGTAGGAGCAAGGGAGTAGAATGAGATGGAGGTGGAGGTCACGGTGCTCAGTGTGGGGAAGGTTTATGTTACTATTTGAGGTGATTTATATGTGATTCTGAGATGTACCAGTAGATCTGTTTCTCACCATAAAAAAGGGACTGCTTCTCTCCTGCTTGCTGTTTAAAGTGAATAATTAAAGCCTTGTTAGCCTAATACAAACAAATTACAGTCCTTGTGTTGGCACAGGCAGAGCACAAACGGGGTACTAGTGTCAGCAGCTGAGAGTTAAACCAGGGCAGTCAGATCGGAGCAGCTCACACAGCTAGAATCATTGTTGTGGCAAATACAGATGTGAAGCCAGAGCTGGAAGAAGCTCCTACATGACTCAGACCCCCCTGTGTGGGAGGACTGCATTTTTTCCAGTTAGTTGTTGCAACAGCGATCTACACTAAGTAAGGAGTAGTGAAACAAACTGAAAACACATTTTCACTCCATATGTGATTATGTCGTAGGAAATAGTTAAATTTTAACAATCCAAGTGGGTCTGGGGAAAACAGACCAGGACTCAAACTCCTCTCTCCATAACATGAGTGTTTATTGCTGTGGCTATTTCACTATACTCAAACGGTGCATCGCCACTGTGCTCTTCCTTAAAGTGCTAATGTTTTAGTAATGAAGTTACACAGAAACTAAGCCTTTTACACGAAATACCAGATGTAGTCAAATGGCAAACAAGCCACGTTTTAGTGCTTTTTTTTGTGGCTATGCTCTGGGCACAGTTAAGCATTTTGCATCATGGGAATGCAGGTAGGAATTTCCTAGTAAATGTTTATCTAAAGCCCAGAGTGATGTGTCAATGACATTTTTGTGCAATCACTGTGAACAGCTTTGGAGCAAAGGCTGCTGTCATCTGCTGCTTTCTTTCTCAGGCGATAGCTCATGGATATTAAAGAAAAATGTGCTTGCAGTTAAGTGCAGATCTAAATCAAAGTCTGGACCTAATTATCAAATATATTAATATAAAAAATGTATATTAAATCTTGCTGTCGGACCTTCTTTGTCTGTTAGTTAGCAGAAAAAGGACTGGACATATTTCCAGAAAAGCTTGGTGGAAGGATGTGGTATGGGTAGGGGGGGGACCTGATACATTTAGCTGCGGATCTGGATGAGAGGGCAGATCCAGGTTTGATCTCTCTTGCTACTCTAATGTTTGTTGTAGCAGATTGTTGCTGTTTGAGCGATTGTGCTCGTTAACTGCAAATAATAACATGAAACTCAGATCAGAGAAGACGTTTTCATCTGGCTCTATTGTACTGACGTGCATTACTTACCATGTCTTTTGAGGCAGAGACAGAGTGATGCGTCTCCAGTCTTTGAACTCTGACGGGTGGTAGACGCTCGGGGCTGTAAACTCAGCGCAGCTTGTCATGCCGGGCAGACAGGCCTAGGTGAAGAAAATGAGGGGTTTATTATGGTACACTATTTATGCTTGTCTAAATGTTAATTTCTAAAAATCAAACAAACAAGTTATATTTATTATTGTGGTTTTTGCTTCTTTAAAAACAACACAATAATCCTTAAATGTCCATAGGCGTCATTAGCCCCTCAGTATGCACAAATAAAAGGCTAATTCAGGATTAGAGTATCTCTGACCTTGAACACTGGAAGACAAGCGAGGATTAACAGGACAGGACATCCAGAGAGTTACATTCTGCACTTGCCAGATGACTGCATTTTCATGCACGAGAGAATTAGAGAAAACTCGCTGATTCATTACACCCCATTCAATTTCAAAGGAATTAAAAATCCTGGCAGATACTTTGGCGCCTTATGAATATTTATTAGCCAGTTGTGATCACAGAAAGTCTTTGTTGAATCATGGGAAGATAATCGGCTTGCTGATTCAAGTGTTGTCATGTATTTGCTGATAGCAGGATGATAAAAACTAACTGCGATGATTTCTCATCTGAAACAAAGTGTCACATTTAAGGGTTGTAATTATTTACTCATTATTACTGAGGCTGTAATAGGTAAATCAATATTCATGTTCATGAATAAATGAGAAGTTTCCTCCTCTCTCTTCTTCTACAAGTCTGTTAGTTATAAACAAAGGTGTGGGACGGGCTGTTTAAACAAAAGAGGTTGGATGTTAACACCTCTCATGAGGAACCAGGGACACGTGTAATGCTCTTACCTCTTTGACCAGGTGCCAGGTGAGGCCGTGATTTGTAGAGAACTCCAGGCGAACCTGTGTGTCAATGTGAGGAGAGGGCTCGCGGCCACAGCCCATGACCAGTGAGAACTGCAGACTGTAAGAGGCTCCGATCTGCATCGACTGCGTTTCCACATAACGGATGCTGGAGCCGGGGCTTGGCTCACCAGAGAAACTGGAGGATGACCGGGAGGAAATCATGTGTCAGACATTGTTAAACATAAACTCAAAGCCAGCAAGTTTCATAAATAACAAAACACAATATTAGACAATTTATCCAATGGGTAAAGACTTTGAAGATTCTGCAAGAAACTATTACACACTGAACGTAGGGGAAACCCTTTACTTAATCAAACCCAGTTGACACAATTCTTAAAAGTAAAAACAAGCTAATCTGAATCACATTACCAACTGCTGATCCATATATAATCTCTACTGACCAACATTATCAGAGCCTTGAGGCCTCTTACCTGAGTGTCCAGTCATGCTGGCAGTAGGGTTGGACGTGGCCGAGATAGAACCCCAGACTCTGGGTGACGTCGAGCACGTTGCTGAAGTCCAGACTTATGGTGTTGAACAGCACAGAGGTCATGCTGATTTCATCCAGGGCCCACACGTCCTGACTGCGGCCCGAGTGGTACGGCTGCCACCAGCGAAACTGCACGCCGAACTTACGAGCACCAGCCGGGAGTTCAACAGATACAATCCTATTTGGGGAAAAAAATATTGTAAAACTGGACCTCAATGGCTCTTAATGGGTGTTTGCTTGACATAAGCTGTGGGCAGTACGTTCCATTGCCACAATCATATAAATGTAAAGGGTATATTTGCTGGCATTAACAATAATGCTGAACGTTTCATCTGGGATTAATCCCCCACACTGACTGAGCGTAGACTCAGGCTTTGACTTGGATTTAACAATGCGATGCAGGGTTTCCTATACTATGGACACAACCCCTTTAAAAATTGATGACATCATGAGGGGTCTAGGCCCTAACCCAATAGAGTAAGAACTTGTTCCGGTGCCTTTCACTAAATTGGTGCCTGGAACTTGCCCCTGACTCACTGACCCCTGTTGGCCTTCCCCTGTTGGCTGGTGAAGAGTTCTGAGACCTGGGCTGTGCATCTGGAAGTCAGCCCACTTTGTCTTCATTACTCACTTATATGACTTTACCTGACTCAATGGGTCCCAGTGGCTTACACCTTCAGTACACCATTAGCAGTGCAAAAGTGTGTGTTAATGGTCTCTTAGGGTCTCTATGGAATCATACACACACACACACTCTATCACACGCAGGTACCTTGGCTCATGGAAGCCTTGGTAAGCGTAGTGCTGCAACAGTGTCCAGGTGATGCCGTTGTCTGAGGAGAAATGTAGCAGGACGCCCTCTCCGGGCTGGTCTGGAGCGGGACATGAGCTCAGGGTGCTGCGACTGCCCAGCCGAAGAGTGAACTGCAGGTACCTGCAAAGAAGCAAAGTGAGGAGATGAAGACAAGGACGGGAAGAGAAGGTTGGGATGAAGGGGAGCAGCGGTTGAGACGGATATAGTAAGCAAAAATGAAAATTACACAGAGAGAGAGGAAAGGGCAGGTTGATAAATGAGAAGAAAGTAAGGTGAGTAAGAGTGCGTTCAGGAAGGAGAGTAGAGAGAGAGAGAAAAAGAGAGAGAGAGAGAGAGAGGTAAAAGGGTAGATAAACAGACAGTAGAGTAGAGCGAAGAGGTGGGAGGAAAGTGGCAAGATGATGGATGAGATGATTAAATGAATGAGGACAAAATTAGATGAGAGTAGGTGGAGGAAAGGAAAGAATAAGACAGAGAGAGTGCGAATGAGAGTCAGAGTTCATATCTGTGTATTCATGTTAATCGACATAGTCCTGATGTAGTGTGAGCTTCGGAATTCTTATGTTTTTATTCATGTTTTGGCAATAATATTATAATCTACACTAATTTAATATTTATAATAATTTCCACTTTCAGTCACACTCCCCCTTCTAGTTTTCTCTGTCTTTGGCAGAGCTGCACTTTCCTTAGTGCTGCAGTTTCCTCTTTCATGCAGCTGTTCACTCGATCAACCAGGAAAATAGCATTAAACATGGCCATCAGGTGGCATGCTGAGAGCCGCAACAGGCATAATCAATCCAGCACAGATACCGTAGCCAAATTCATCTCTCCTGCTCTTTTTTCTCTCTCACATTTATCCTGTGCTTTCATTTCTCCTCTCATCTGCAGCCCTCCCCATAATCATAATCCATCTACCAGTGAGGAAAAGAGAGTATGAGGGAAGAGGGGATTGATGAAATAGGAGAACGGATAGCACCTGAAGAGAGGACACAATTTTACAAGTAATCTGCTGATGGCAAGATGTTTTATCTTGTGCGCATGTATTGTAAACAACATACTCGCACAAGAGCATTCACATGGGTTCCTTTTAATCTTTTGCCTGCATGTTAATGAAACAAGCTCAACTTTGTTTTGACAAAAAATGATAATCCTAATTAATTGATTTCCAAAAATATGTAATTTATCTGCTTTTCCATTACCTGGCCTGGGAGCTGTCTAGCGGAGCCGTGACCAAATGCCTCCTGCTGTCCCTGTTGAAGACCAGAGCCTTGCCACTGGCCAGCACCCCGCAGCCGAAGCTGACCTCAGCCCCGCGCAGGGAAGAGAAGCTGTGGTAGGAAGAGAGGCGTGGGCTGGAGAAGCCCTCGGACAGGAAGGCTGGGAAGGTCTGGGAGGCAAGCTCACAGGCTGGACCGCTAAAGCCTGGGTCACATCTGGGAGGAGAGGAGAGGAGAGGAGAGGAGAGGAGAGGAGAGGGGAGGAGAGGAGAGGAGAGAAAGGTAAGATTAAAAAGATTGACGAATATAATAACAAAAAGTAGACAGAGATAATGAAATTCCATTAATAAATCACTAGCATAATACGATTTGATTACTTTTGAATGGTGATTGGAGCTTGGAGGCATTAGGTGGATAATGAGCAGACTCTCACTGGTTTTATTTGGTTTAATAAAAAGCAGATCCTTACTTGCAGCCTGTGCGGGAACAATGGCCTCTCCCGGAGCAGAAACGAAGACAGGCTGGACCAACATACACTGAAAAATAAATGAAGAGTAATAAATGAGCTTTAACAGTCATAAATATTTTTTTATGTATGGTTGAGCTATAATAATCTGGCCTAAAATGGCCCTAAACACAGTGTGTATTATCTTAGAAGAGGTAAAATAGAGAGAAGATATTGTATCTAGATGAAGACAATGGAGACAGAGGTGTAGCCACCATGTCTATATTTACCCTTTGGTGACATGTTTGGAGAATTTCCTTTATTCTAATGTTTCACTGTATAATATGTTTGACAGTTACAAGTGGGAGACTGTCCGAGGCATTTCACAGTTCAACTGCATTGGACAATAAAACCTTGAGTCTTGAGCCACCACGATGGAACACTTGAACCATGTGACCTGTTTAGTTCTAACCATTGTCTATGGCCCACATGTTGCTCGTTCCAGTGCCGGACTGCTTCCAGCGAAACCGTGTCATCTCTGACAGAGCAGCGTTGGGCAGAGGGATAGAGATTCTTGTCCATCTGCAGAAGAGCGACAGTATGTTCAAGTAGATGTACACAATATCATCAGAAAATGATCAATAGATGTGTATTCCCATTCATACCCGCTGTAGTTGTCAGAGGAGTAGATGGTGCTGTGAGGTAGATGGGGTCCAGCGCAGAGCTCTGGGAGACACTCAGTGTGAAGCAGGGACCATGAGCGACCGAGGTTGGTGGAGAACTCCAGGCTGACGCTGTTAAAAGGGAACAAAGGAGGTTTTATGCTCAACATTTGAAAAAGAGAATTTGATTTTCACAGGTCACTGAAATCAAAATGTTTCCTGAGACTCCACAGTAACATCTTTCCCTTTTAATCTGCCCTCTGCAACTTTTGCTTTCGATGGCTACATTTTTTGTAGGATACTGATGCTAAGAAGCATTATACAATTTTCCCTATCACATTCTTGTGTGCACCATTTACCACCAAATGCATGTGTGATCCTCCAGGTGTCTAGATCTACTTTGTTGCAGCATATTTTTGCGATTTTTACTATATAAGAGGCCATATTTTCCATAACCAGTTTTACAGTGTGCCTCACCTGTTGGCCGGCTGGTACGACCCACAGCCGAGGTTGATGGAGAACTGAGCGACATGTGTCTGCGTGCCAGGCAGCACAGGGAGCAGCTGCATGAAGTCCACGGCCCAGACGTGGCGGTTGGCCCCCCCATGTGATCGCTGCTCCAGGCAGAACTGGGTGACTGGTGTTTGTAAATCAGTGGGCAGCGCCACCGATACCTCCGCAGGAGTCTGAGAAGAGAAATGAATGATATAAGGAATCGATCAGAGGGAACAAAAAAAAGATGTTGATTGGGACTGCAACTGTCATTTTTATAATTCTATGATTTATGATCTGCTGCTTATTTACTCAATCGAATAATAGTTTGTTTAAAAAAATATTAAAAGATGGTGAAAATTGCTATTACTTAAAATCACAATTCCCCAAAGTTCAATTCTAAAAACCATAAGATATTCATTTTAAGATAGGATAATTCATTAGACACAGAGTGGATACATTTGCACACAATTATTGACATAAGATAAAGAAAAGCAGCAAATCCACACTGAGGAGTAACTGGAACACAAAAACGTTTTCAGCTCTAAGTGCAATATCAGTATCAATAAAGTCTGTTAACACCATAAATCCTTATATGGATACATAGATAAACTAGAAATTCAAAATAATTTGAATTACTTCATGGAAATTGACTGGCACTATGTTGTTTAAGTCTCACCCTGTAAGAAGAGTATGGAAGCGTGTCGAGCACCACGCGTTCCCGTCTGCCTTCAGACCTCCCAAACAGAATGACATCATTCTCATGGGTCTCTCCTGGATCACAGTCGCCACCACCTAAACACAAACACACCTTAATAAGTTCATGCAAAGTAACTCACAAGTGCAACAAAAGTACCAGTGAGGTAGCCACACAGAATAAGATCATTACTGTGAGTGATGTATTACAACATGTCAACCTCACTCTTTCTTGACCCAAATAAATGACAGAGAATGATGGAATGGGGGATTTTCCATACCCATGGTGAAGTAGAAGCGGAGGTTTCCATAAGACGTGGTGTCGAGGTATGGGGTGCACACCCGCCTCCGGCCCTCCTTCTCAAACACGAGGGCCGAGCCTGACTCAATCTCTCCACACTGGGTCCCATAAACAGCTCCCTCTATGTCCCAGCTGGATGAAACACACAGACAGGGCGGGTAGGTTCAGTAAGGAAAATACTATATATTTATTTTAGAGGTGGGTGTTACCTCGAGTGTATGATGCACATGTTGTCTACGGCCACATCACTGACTGTTTAACAACCTGGTTGAACGCCAGCAACGCTAAAACCTTTAAAGTCTTTGAATAATAGAACACGTCAAGTCCTTGACTGTAAATCAGCACATTTTCATCATCGCTCAGTATTAAAACTGTCACGTATTACGTGCTCCTGAGTTGCCTGTTTAAAAATATTACTGATATATAATATAATGGTGTACTGAATTGTGCTTTTTGCTATTATAATTTTTCTCTTCTGTTTTTATTTTTGCTCGTCATGCCTATAAACGATCTCGACGACTTTGTAATTTTAATATTATATTTACATATTCTGTTTTGAGGGTGACTTTGTAACAGACAAAAACAGCCTCTTGGCCAACTCTGGTGCATTAACAGCGATGTTTATTAATGTGCACTGTCCCTGCTGAATAAACCAATAAACAAAAATGGAAAGAGACAGGATTTCAACAACATTAATAATTAGAAAAAAAGTTACTAAAGCAAAGTAGATGATGTGTTACTCGTCACAACCTATAGGTAACTCATTGGTAATGCATGTTTACACAGTCAGCGGATCATTTTCTCAATTTGATGTGCATATATTATATACAGATAAAAAACAGAAAGGAAACAACATTATTTGTAAATTTGAAACACAGCAAAAAATAAACTTTAACACTACCATACTGAATCAAACCTCATTTCAGTGTCTGAGAGTTGTACTGCTTAGAGGCAAAATAAACATCACTACACATTTGTACTTAACATTTAGCTGTGGTGGCAACACACTCTCTTCATGGCTCTGGCAGCATATGTAACGTAGGCCTACAGACATAGTCGCTACTTCAAACTCCAGTAGGCATGACAACAAAATGCCTCCAGCTAAATGGTTAAAACTGTTGTATTTCACGTAAAAGGATTCAGACACCACATGCATCATATAATTGAAAATAATTCTGTGTAGGGTATTATACTCTATCTTCTAATTATCGACGGTCACTTGGTGTTTTGTCTTTTTTTTGCACTGTTCAGACAATGGAACTGTTGTTAAAGTATTGATTTAGCACTGGTGTCCCCCCCCCAAAACCCTAAAATACCTAACCCTAATTAACACCTATGTTCATAGTTCCTCTTTTACACATCATCTCCTCTGGACTCTTACTGCATTCAGGAAACAGTTGTCAGAATTCACATCTTGCCGGCCAACAAACACACAATCCCTGAAATACTGAATAACTCACCTGGAAAGACAGCTGATGCATAAAGAACACACACCTGCAGACGCACACTTGCGCACAGCGGAGAGAGGCTCCTCATTAGCACTGACAGAAGTTAACTCAGTGTGTCAGCCCTCTCCTGCGTTTCTCTGCCCCTCCCTCTCCTTCCTTCTCCCCCCCACCGCTTCCTCTCTGTTCTCTGTCATACAGCGTATAGGCTGCTGTGATTCTGTCATAGCTGGTGTTGGGTTAAATGACACTTAGGGGTGTGCGCCGTCACCATAAAACCCTTTCCTGCTTACTTCATGGATGTGTCAGCCTGTGACACCTGGCGGGGGAGAGCATGTACGCGGGTGCAGCGTGTTGCGTGCTGCAGGGAAGGCATGAGGGTACAGGGGGACTGTGGAAACACACTCTTGTTCGAGGGTCCTTCTCATTAATGGAAAATGTAGTGACAGACCTGGTGCATGAGGCCCGTTAATTACTCTCAGGCAGAAACACGATCTATCATCCGTCTCTATTCTCTCTCCACCTCTCACAGTGCTTCTGACAGGGTTTCCTTGCTTTTCGCTGTCCGGTGTATATTTGTGTGTTTGTGTTTGCTTGCATATGTGTGTGTGTCGCACTCTGAACAGATGGGCCGCTGTCTTCACCGCAGTCAGAGTCGCGGCATTCACCTGTGTGAGCTTGACGCAACACGCTGCATGTTGCATGCTTGACATATGACAATTGACAGGTGTCAGAGCTCATGTATATATGAACCCAGATAAACCCCAGAGCACCTGATGATTTTCAGCTCCATCAGCTCTCCTTTTCCAAACTTATATAGTTTGGTTTTGTAATATATTTTCATCATTTAACACCATAAAAGGATGGCGCCTCAGGTCTGGCAACAAATTTCAGTTTTACTGCATTAACTTCATTGCTGTCGACTAAACTCCCCCTCAGCATCAGGTCAGCTGAGTCACTGCCAAATTTTAAAAGCCTTTTAAAAAAAACTATAAATCTGTATAGACTGGCATTTTTATAAAGTATTAATCTGGTGGTTATACTCAGCTTTAATTACCCTGTTTGACCTTCTCCTGTAATTGTTTTGATGTACTTTTATGGCATTCTATTTTAATGTACACCCTTTGGTTGTGAAGGGTGCAGAAGAAATACAGTGACTCATTCACTTAACTGCGAAATGTATATGAGATTGTTAAGACAGCTGGGTTGGGTACATCTAGACCTATTGCACGGTCGTACATATGTGAATACAAAGTGAATATCGCGGGTCAAAGTTCAACAGTGTTCAACTTGTGATCACTGCGGTTTTATTCGCCCTGTCAAGTATGCAGACTCCATGAAAATGGGAGGCGAATGTTGGCCACTGATTTCATCCTCCCAGGAAAGGCTAAATACATTATAGGAGCACTCTTAACCTTGAAATTGTTTTCCCTTTTTATTTAAATTTTTTTAAAGTGTTCATGAACCTTTGTGAGAAGGAAATTATTTATCTTGAAAGTTTAAACTGTCAAATGTTTTAGTTAATGTCTCTTATCTGTGTCAGATGCTGAGACAATTACAAAGAATTTTTAAAATGTTGGGAGTTTTGCAGAAAACATTCTTTCTAGTTGGTTGTTTTCAAACAATGTATCAGTTTTACAGGGGTTTTATAAGGTGCCTTAATTATGACCGTTATCTTGACTTACTTTGATGGCAGGCTCTCAAAGTCTTCCTCCCAGTAGCTCCTTCCCTCTTCCCTGTGCAGATCAATGTCTCTGGTGGAGGCGAAGCTGTGGCCAACGCCCTCACCACCATGGAAATACAGAGCATTGCCCTCAGACTGACAGGAGTGCTGGCCAATAAGAAAACAGGCGTTAAAACATGCAACATAAAAGTAAATCAATATTCTTAAAAACATTACTTGACTATGACATTCATTCAACTTTCATCAATAACACTGGTCATTGCGCATTGCTCAATTGCATACAGTGTAATGAGAGGGCTGGAGGACATCCACATAGCATACCTTGATGGTAGCTCCAGGGAAGAAGAGCCAGTTAGCAGTGTCTGGGGGGTCTAAGTTGTCCTCCATGAGGGGGGCCCTGTGAGCAGCGTTGACCAGGAGCACGTTATCCATCCCCCAGCAGGACTCGTAGCCTTCGGGGCCCTGAGGGGCCTCCTGAGACCATCGGAGACGAACGCCTTCAGCTCTTGAGTGGTGTGGCATGGGAAGGAGGTGGATGACGGTGCTGCTGTTGGAGGGGGCTCTAGGAGAGAGAAATTGAGGGTCTCAGTGAATGTGGGGATAGTAGTTGTATTCAGTGTAAATTTAATCATGAATTGGTCAAATCAGGCTGAAATAGCAGAACATGAACAGATACTACATTCCGATATGATGGATTGAAAACATTGACTTTATACTAAGATGAAAAGCAGGTTTCCACTCCAACTATCCACGATTGATGCCAAAAGATCCCAGATATGAATAATGCCATCTTACGTCTTACATACTTTGACAAATTAAAACCTAACTTAAAAGATAAACGAACACTATAATTTTAGTTTGGTTCATATCCAATCCACTAACATGGAGGAAGCAGGGCTTATAACCTCTACTGCAGCCAGCCACCAGGGGGTGATCAAGAAGCTTATTATTCAGTTCTTAAGGAGCTGTCATGTCATCTTTATATATAGTCTACGAGTGAAACTGAGACAAAACCAGGTTTTGCAATGACTCGGTAGGTGATTTAATGTTTTGAACCTATGAGTCGTTTTCTGTGTTTCCACTAAAGCACAACATGCACCAAGAGTCAGCTAAATATAGTTGTTAGAATACAGTGTCTGTTACATTATGTCTCTGTCTGAGAGCTGACACAGCAAAAGGAGAGGCAAGGACAGTGAGATGAAAAGCAGGAGGATCATCCAGACACAAACATGAGACGACTGACAAATTGAGAGGGGGAGGTGTGAATGAGGGAAAAAGAAAGAAGGTGGGTGTTCATAACAGATGGAAGGACTGTGGGACGGATGAGGAAAGGAAGAATGGAAAAAGAGGAGAGAGACCTGATCTTCTCCAGTGTGATCCAGTCATCTGATGAGTTGGCGTTACCACCCAGGCTGTACGACACAGTAATGCTGGGGTCTGAGTAACTGAACCGACAGGAGCCCGAACCTGGGGAACATGAACACACACACAAGACAGGCACACAGTGTATGACAGTTACAATATGTCAGCTAGTTACATTCTTCTCATCAATTGAATTTTATCAGCAGGGCAATGATCCTGTGTGTGCACCAAGGAGCAACGGGTTGGACAGAGGCGACCAGAGGAGGAGTGCTGCTGTAGGACTGTGGACTCTGGATAAGTTTGTGAATATGTGAATATTCTTTTGCATTTCTAGGTTGGGTCAGACCTTAAAATGTGGTGAGGGAGCAGGTTGAGGTCAAAAGTCGCTAATGGGCAAAGCAGGCAAATCCCCACGTCCCCACATTTTCTCTCCCCTCCCTCGCTCTCCCCCTCTTGACTGTGTGCAGCGTCCATGTCTCCTCCGTGTCCTGCCGTGCTGCTCCATCCCCACTGAATACAGCTGTGCATTAACCTGCCACCACTTCATTGTGCTGCTCTACTGAACCACTCCATACCCAACACTATACCGCCACAAACACTCCTATTAATCACCTGCAAAGCACAGACAGACAGAGAGAGATGAAAGGACAGGAGAAAGACACTGGGAAGGAGAGAGAATGGTGAGAGGGTTGTGGGGAGTTGTTGATACAGTATGTACTCCTCTTTCTAGCCGTGTTCCCATGAGAGCCGGCGGATGCATGTAATGGACATGAAAAATACAACACCACTAAAAACTCTGCCATGGCCTTGTGGGTGTCTTTCCAGAAACGGTAAATCATTCATTCTTGTGATAGGAGGAGAGGAGAGAGAAGAGTGAGACAGTGAGGGAACGTAATGCCGAAACATCCTGTGTACCAGTTTGCTTACTGACATATAACAGCGCAAGAGATGCCTGAGGATGACACAGACATCTGTTGTCCTGGCTCAGATGGCTGCAGGCAGGGCGACGATATGTGAACAGGGTTTAAGATGTCTCATACATATCTGTCTGTTCCACAAAATCTGCCTTATGCCTCATTTACGCAGTTCTTTTTTGGACTCCACTGAGATGCTACTGAAGCCATGGGAGAATTTTACTGCAAGGCTTTGTTGAATGTGACCCTGGAGCCATATTGGGACAAAATATTTAACTTTCAAGTTGTTGGTTAAAACAGATCGCTTATGTCAATTATATTACTAATAATATATCTATTTAAAGAATAAAAGTTAATAATGAACTCTTCCACATTTATTTAACTTCATTTGAGAGCTTTGTAGTGATATAACATTATTGAAATTCTATAAATGTGTTAAACCGGCTGAATAAGTTTATATTTAATTATACATTACACAGATTTAGTTAAAAAACAACGACAAACATCTGACTTGAATTAGTCTCTTATCTCAGAGCTCGGTATTGGCTGATGACAAATTTGTATCTGGGGGCAACGGTCAATATTTTGGTGTTTGCAGTTTGGACAGGGACTATTAGCTGAATCAATCTAATGCTATTTTCCTTTGGCATAAAAGTGCTTAGAAATCCACCACATACGTCCAATTGTTTCAACATTCTGGACCTAATAAATACCAGAGGGGACACATTTCGTGTTCATGTTCGAGTTCACTGTGATTGCCATAGAAATGAATACACTTCCGGTTGAGTCAGACACTGATCTCTGTGGAAATTAGGTGTTTGTGTAGTGATTGTTCGCAGTGCATGTGGAGATCCAATACTCACCCAGGGCAAACTGCAGGACTGAGGCTGTGCTGGTGTTCAGAGGAACAGTTGTCTGGGGAAGATACACAATTAAATGTATCACCAACAAATAATAAAATCACGGTAAAGATTGAAACAATATCGACTAATAACTCAGGGGAAAGAATGCGAATTGTGATTTGTTCCAATTAAGTAGTAAAGTATGCCTCGAGCCGAACAGCACAGATTCACTGACGTCCCCTGGTTGAATTAATGTTATCGGGCCACATCTTATAATGGAGTCAAGGATATTCAACCTTTCACGACTTTATCACTTCATTAAATGTCACAACCTGAATCACTGCAGAAGAGTAAAAACACTTTCATCATGTAAAGCTATGATATAGAATAAAAAGTTCATTATGGTTAATCCGTCTCTATCTCTGTTCCTGTATTTTTGTCTCTCTATACAAATACAAATATGTGAGTCGGTGAGAGAGAGAGAGAGAGAGAGAAAGAGAGAGCGAGAAAGAGAGAAAGAGAGAGAGTAAACAGAGTGCTTGTGAATGCGTGGATGTGTGTGCTCTGATAGCTGGAGCTGTTTTATTGGCGACTGTCAGTGTGTAAACGTTTCGGTGTTTCCAGATGTTCAGGCTTGTTGCACTTGACAGAAGAGCGGCCAGGCAGCGGCATCAAACATTTGGAACAGTGACAGACTAAGCAAATGCTTATCAGAGGAGTAAATAGAATGATGAGGCACTGAACGCTGCTCTGTTGGTGACCGACTCTCATCTCTTACAGCGTGAACAGTTTGAGATCAACTTCATAAGGACACACAGAGGGCATGAATAGGTTTCATTAGCTGTGTGTATATAACACACTTCATACATGATACTACTGTACTTTACTGTGAAATGAACGAATGATTTTCCCTCCTGTTGTCTCTCTGGTTTCACATTCACTTTTAAACACAGCAGTCTACCTCATTTTCATAAAGCTCTATGTCCTGCAGCAACAGAAAATGTTGTTTTTGGCTAAAACTGCATGTTAAGCCAAAAAGTGATAAACAGCCACAAACGCAGCACTTTTGAATTAAGGGAGAAATGTTTTCTCTTTCCTCTAGCGTTATTGTTTTTTTGTGTATACAAAAATTCTGGAAAGTTAAAAGTCTGTGGTAACAGGAGTTCCTCTCCACCACAGAAAACTCCTGAAGCTCTCCGTCAGTAGTCCAGCTGATATATCCAGATATTATATTTACATTTGCATCATGCACGCATAGCAGCTAATCAGACATGTCCCTTATTAAAGACAGGGAAAGCGAGCGCAGACGCTAACAGGAGGTTAAAGTGAGTGTTACATACAAAGGCTGAATAGAGGAGCTGCAGCAATCGACAGTACGTGGCAAGTGATGTGTGTGCTGAAGTTAGATCATGTAAAACTTTTCCAAATAAAGAATTTCATCCTGAATATGAGCAACATACGTCTCTTGGCAGATGAAGAAAGGAGGAAAGTACTTAGCCACGATAAGTAAGTTAATGTAACCTGCTGACACAAGTTTAAAAATCAATAAAAAATCATGAAACACATAAAATGACTTGTCTACAAGTAGAAGAAGACAGTCACCATGCTTATTTTTTATGGTCATGTAAATGTCCAGCCCTTCACCCAGATCATAAAATCCTTGGTTAAAAGAGCCCAACAGTTAGTTTTCGTACAGTGCAAAGTAAGTGTATTTAAACATAAACTTTTACTGTGGTTACAGTAAGTACAAGATTTACTGCAGAGGTGGCTGTGGCTACCGAGCGGTTGGTTGCTGGATCTACGGTCAATGGGCCATAAAATGTAAAGTGGTTGCAGTGTGGTCAAACGTGGTAGTTACCAGCTCTCGCTCTCCAAAGGGCTCACAGAACGTGACCGCTCTGCCGTGCATCAGCACACCACACAGCTCTCCCACCTCACAGTTGCTGCACTCAGACCTGAGAGGAAGAAGAAGAAGAAGAGATGAGAAGAATTAGTAGAAGGAAATGAAGAAATCTAAGACTAAGTTATGATAAAAGGAGAAGTAGTTGGTGACTGCACCCTTGGATTACAGGAAACCTTTTCACATACCAGATGCTGGGGTCCAGCTCTGCTTGGAGGTTGGAGTCAAAGTCGTCACGCAGCACAGCATGTTTACCGTGTAGCTCCACTAAACACACACGCACCATATGCTCACAGTAAGACACAATCTGTATGATAACTGGTATTTACATGTTGTAATTAACACATGAATAAGACCATGCAATGAAACACTGACTCACCAAGACTTGGTCTCAGAGGGGACTCGGTTGGAGCTGAAACAGAGGAGACGAGAATACAGGTGAGTAAAGTAACACAAGAACAACCACAGGAAACACTACAACTTTTCATACCTCTGCAGCTTTGCATTGTGAGTCAGATGTCTTAGCTGCAGGGACATGGTCCCATTCTAAAATCCTCTCTGAGTGAAACAAACTTTCCCCGTGTCCTGGCCCGTCACATCTGCAGTCTCCTGGCTGCTGATGTTAATTCCTCTCAGTAATGAAAGACCAGGCGGCCATGATTAACGGTTCAATGCCAATTAACCGCCATACTCCCTAGGGGCGCCTGTGAGCTGTAATCTGTGGCCACTGCCTCGCTAACAGACTCAACCATCAGTCTCTCCTGGGGGATACACAGCTCTGAGATGTGAAGGGAGGTGAACGGAGGCTGTAGTGAGTGTTAATTCTAAATTAATCAAACATGGGTATTAAAAAAGAAAAACAGTGTCTTACTTTGTAGCTAAATTACTAAAAACACTTTGCAAAAGAGTCAGCATTCACGTTTGAGCAAACTGCCTCAAAGTGTTTGTGCCTTAAAAGATGGATGAGGTAGAATAAAGTGAGCTTCAAAGGCCTGGTATCGTGGTTTGTATTTTTTAAAAGGTTTTGCTTCTTGAACATACACATCAAATTCATTTTGTTGACAACATCACCTTGTGAAGCAAAAGTAGCACAACTTCCTCTTGGACTTGTCAAATTATTTAATTTGTCTTCAGTCGGTGCTCACAGTATATTTGTCTTTCCAAGGACATGATGTTGCTATGATGAAGCAACAGGAGACTAACTCCTGATGAATGAACCAGATGTGCGCAGCTCGGACTGTTTCGATAGCAAAGGGACCTTTTTTCAAATTATTACATAAGAGAAAACTACGACCTTGGTGCCAGTTTTTGCAGCAGTTCTTCAAATTATCTGAAGACATCCTGAAATACGTCCTGTGGTTGTGATAGAGTTTCTAAACCAAATAGGTTCTCCTCTCTTCATCAATATTTCACCATTGTATATCAAGCTTTGAGATTTTTTTTCTTTATTAAATAAAAGGAGCACCTGGGTCGCATCTCTTGATGTTGATTCCATCTGTTGATTAATGTTTTAGTCTCTAAATTGCATCATGCATAGTGTGCATAGTCTGGCCGAAGTATTAGATATTTCCTTTTTTTATCTGCGTCACCGTTGAAGGGCCTTATTCTAACAATAAATGTTAGGAAACTATTTATTAGTAGTCACATACTGGTAAAAGAAAAGTGATGCCAGTTGCATCAGGTGCAGAACTTTCCTGTGATATTTCAGATTTGGCCTCTGAGAACATGAAGCAGAAAGCTTAATCACAGTTGTTTTATCTTGTAGATCAAATATCCAGATATTCTTATTAGGGAATCTAAGCCATTTTTATTTTAAGATCAATCACTGTCGAGCGGAGCCGTAGCTTTGACCTCAGTGAACATGTCACCCTTCAGTCGCTGTGAGCCTACTTTACTCTGGTAGGTGAGGTGTTTGAAAAGACTGAAGAGAAGGATAATCTGCCACAGTGTTCTCCATCCAGTATGAGCCTGCCCCCCTGATAAGACTCACTGCGATAACACACTGAGGACTCATTCCCCAAGTTTAATTTTAAGTTACTTAAGAATCTCTTTCAATACTTAGAGCTGTTCTCAATGAGTCCTCTGATCCCCCCCCATAAACAACAGAACGGAAATCCTAAAAAAAATGTTTCCCCTAGTGGATCTTAATGCTGGGCTCTTAGAAATGGATTCACAATGCACCGGGCGGTGGTTAAGTTTCACGCTGACTGTAGAAGTTGGAGTCTTAGTGGCCTGTGTGACAGAGCTGGGTGGTTCAGAGGGTGCGACTGCTCTGCTGCTGCGCTGGTGGGCCCTGACTCTCGACTCCACGGCTGGAGCTCAGGCTTGACGATGAAGCCCATTAAAAGCAGATCAAAAGGCCTCCTCCATCCCTCCCTCCCTCCCTCCCTCCGTCCCTCCCTCCCTCTCCTCTCTCTCTCTCTCTCTTTCTCTCCATCCCTTCCTCCCCCTCTTATCCTGCTGTGATTCAAAACATGTTTAGAGGAGCTATCAATTCAAGTATGTGAAACTCTCTTTCTTGTGGTTTATCTCCATTAAGCAATTATAAAACCAGAACAAAAAATGTTTGGCTCAGTTTACATTAGGATGGGTTTGTGATACAAACTGGAACTGAAAAGAGAGCGTGCACTATCACTCGATTCCTGGTATAAATGCTTGGTTGATATTCTGCTCTCTACAGTCTCAACAAATCCTTCTGAATCGCTCGCTCCTCTTAGTAAGGCCATTTGGCTGGAGAGAGGCCCAGAAGATTTTTTTGGTGGGGGGGGGGTAATCCCCTCAAGCTTCCAAAAAGGCCAAATTTACAGTTTTCTTTCTCTGTGCTTCATCGCACTCTCCTGCTGCCTCTCGCACTTTCCTCCCAATCTCTCCCCGCTGCCCACCCCTCCATCCACACCCATCCTGTCTCTCATTTTGCCGAAGCCCTCTGCGCATCGGGAGCAGACTGTGGCGCTCATTTCACTTGGATTAATCCCCTCTCACTTTCTTAAAGACTTCAATTACTGCCTCCTCTATTAGCGGCTCATCTCTGCTAATGCCTGTATCTCCCTGGCCGGGGCTTATACTCACAAGCATGCAGTGGGGGACACACACTCGCAGAAATACACACATACACACAGATGACCCCACCCCATTTTTGCTATTTCTCTACTATGCACACGCACACAAATGCACGCGCATAAACAGAGCAACAAAGAGAGGGGGTTCTATGTAAACTCCACCATGACTGAAATCAGTTGGGTGCTGATGAGCAGGGTTGAGGTGATCCGGGTGGGGACTAAACGAGCATAAGCTTTGGCAGACTCAGACGTCTCAGCACAAAGAGCGCCGGGCACAAGTCAAGTTAAATCTTCTCCCCCTCTTCTCTCCATCTTCCTGCTCTAATCTCCTCTCTCTCTCCTCCTTTTCCTGTTTCACCCACCCTGTAAACCATACCCACTCTTCCGATCCCCCTCGTCCTCCTCTCTTTTCGCTCTTTCTCCCCTCTGTCTGACTCACATCCTTCGAAATGTTGACTGCGTTTGAAGTCGAGTCGCTCCCGTCCAACTGACGGTTGTAATTACTGACTCACCAGGAACCAAGATGCTGTTGTTTTTCTTCTGCGATAGCTGAAAAAGAGAGGGGTTCTCCAAGGTCAGATTTTCACCCACTTCACTATACTTAATGAAAAGTCGGGCTTTCAACTGATTGGCATCCTTATAATAATTATTGGTGAGTGGAGAGGAGGCCAGCAAATATGTAATATTTCTCTGCTACCTTTTTCGAACTCTTGTTTTTAAGTTAACAACAAGGTAAAGACAAAACCTATTTTTTTGTGCACAATCTTTTGGCCTCATGTCTTTATTTCTTCAACTCTTAGAAAGATATCCTGCTTTTCTGTGTGTCAGAGATGGGGAGAAACTACACAAGCAAGTAAGAGGAAAGATTTTAGTAGCAGGAGGACAGACATGTAGACTGGGAAGAGAGACAGGAAAAAAGGGTAGAAAATATTACTTGGGGAGACAGTCAGGATGAGATATTGACGATTGAGGTCTCAAGGTTTCTTGCTGTTGAGCGATGGCTGGTGTTTAGACTGGGTTGGTGCCGCTGAGGTAGGAGCGTGGAGGCCACCCGTCCCGCTCTGTTACGTTGTGATCAGGCGTCCCTCAGGGAGCAGTGGCCTCTTTGAGTTATATGTGCCTTTAATAATCCATCTGAGGTGCAGAGCACTCAGCCAGGCCCATAAAGGCCTGATTTATTCCCGTGCTGGAAATGAGCGGAGCTGGCGATGCTGGGCAGGAATCAGCGACTGCTGGCCACGCTGTCAGGTGATAGAGCTGATGGACGGCCTGCAGTGCCATTCAACACCCACAACCATCGACTCCGCCCTTCAGCACATGAACCCCTTTTCCTCATGCACCCCTTCCTCTCCTCATCCCTGACTTGGCTCCTCTCATGTGGGCTTATTAAGCAGATTGTATGGTCTCTCAGTAGGGGCAGAAATGTTTTTCTGTTTCATCCTCCAGTCTGTCTGTTGTTATACATTTAAATCACTTCCAGGAGCCTGTGCAAACAATTTGGCAATGTGATGATTGTTGCTTCAAACTACTCTTTGTGAACTTAAAAGGAGGAGATTCTGAGAAGCAAAGTAAAAGACTTATTGTATATCTCCCCTCTTCCATCTCTATCCTTAAATCTCTTATTTACATTAGAATTTAATTGGACTATCTCTGCCTTCCTCCACCTCTTTATCATTCTAAGCTCAGACTCACACTCCACTGTTACCGTCTTTTCTCCAAGCTCTGCCGTTAATCTGTCCAATTGTTCTTAAAGTCTTCACCCTGGCTGATCAACCCCCGATTGCCTACTTATTTGAGGAGCCTACCCTCCGTTTCTCTCCCTCCTTCCCTTCCATGGATGATAACCCTGCTTTAGATAGCTTTCATTCCTCCTCCTCTTCAAAGCTTGAGCTTTGAGAATATGAACTTCTGAAGTGGCTTGAGCCGGTCCATGGTCTTACATTCAACTTTGAATGCTAATAACAAGATTTGAGCAGCATGCACTCTCGCTGCCACTCTGCGGCTGAGTTCTGGACTGTAACTTGTTTGATCCTGCTAGAAGGGAAACGTCTGCAGGCCTCTAACTCACAGGCTGGATAAGTCTGACTTTGTTGAGGGAATTAAGACAATTATAGAAGTTAGTTGCTGCATTATCACCCTTCTTTATTCAGTGATAGAGTGGTCTTACCACAGCACAGTTTTCATTCTCAAGTTTCATTATATGTCAAGAGCCTTCTCCAATATCATGAGTTTTTAAATCTGCACTGCTTTATTGAAGCTGCAGGTTTTGGTTCTGGAGGAGAAAACGAGAAACTGACAATCCACCAGAGACCAGAAATGATCAGACTTATTTCAGTGTCTGTTCGCTCCTTTCTATCATCTCTCCACAGTCTCTTTTAGCCTTATGTTGCCTGCAGCATGTTCATCTTTCATTTGTAGTTCAGATTTCCTGGTGTATTCCAGCAATGGAGCAAGTGTTGTGTTGCTGGCCATCAAAGGAATAAGCCTAGAACAAGGTCGGCCGTCCGCTCACATCTACTCTTTCAGCACTGTTTTAGGTTAATGATGTTTAATCACCACATTACGTCTATCCTGCACTCAGATCAACGGCAATTAATGACCTTCAAGTTTCTCATTAACACTATCTCATCATCAAATCTTTTCATTTCCTTAAACCTCCCACCTCTTCGGTACCGAAGAGACAATAGATGTTTTTTTTACATTTAATTGAGTTTTCCTTTCACAACGCAGCAGGAGTTTGTCCTGACTTGTTCACAACAACAGGAAAATGTTGAATCATTCAGGTGAGGAGTGGCTGCTGGATAGAGCAGGAAGGAGGCAGGACATGTTCACAGCACATCAACACAGGCATTTGCCCGTATCGACAAAGGCTCTTGAATCTCATTATCTGCTCAAGTGGACATCTTCATCTAAATCTTCTAAGTGAATGGCTTCTGTTTTTCATCAGTTTAACATTCATTGCATGTTAGCAATGTCATCCAAGCGCCCACTCGCTTGCTGTGACTATTTTGATAATTTTCTTGCTGTAAGCTCACATTGACTCACTCAAGACATTTGACTTGTAATTGTGGATCCCTTATGAGTGTCATGTTTTTATACCCCTCGCCACCTCCCACATTTTCCATCATACCTCGTTCACTCCAGAAATCTGTTTTACTTGACTTCACTGCAAGTTTCTCTGCCAATTCCCATTCACAGTTCAAGTCCCCTGAGGCCTTTTAACCTCTAAGTCTTTGCTTTCTCATTTGTCTGCTGTGAGTAGACGTGGTCTGCTAGTGTGATACTGCAGGGCCTTGGCAATGAACAACTAAAGTGACTGTTGTTGGCTGCAGATTTGTTCCTGTGCAGAGGGACAAGATCCGGGCAGTGTGTCAGTGGTGGTGAGAGGGTGAGCTCTCGGGCAAGGAGACAGAAGAGAGAAGCCTTGTCACTAACTCTCTGTCACTCTTCCAGGCCTGACTGAGGGCTCTTTTCCAAGTAGCATAGAGCTATCAAGTTGAGCACTCTGTCTGGCGTGTGCAGGGGTGGCGTCTCCAATGACCTGCTAGGGGTCAAACTACTTTCAAAGAGGCCCCAGAGACTAGCCACAGAGATAATATTATTTTCTAATGAAGACTAAGTATATTTTAATGTAGAACTTTTATTTTTTAGCCTGGACCCCCCTAAAAAAAATAGTTGCTTGTGTATTCAACTTTCAGCCTTAAAGTCAAATTTGATCTACAGGGAGGAGTTCCTAAGTGAGGAGGAGGTTTCTTTCCTGTAAACAAGCAATTATACACACTCAGCATGCAGAGTGGAACTGCGCTGTCTGTCAATAGCTACTTAAGGCTGTCACAGAAAGTGGATGTAAGAAGTGTTGGCCATAAAGCGTAAATCTCCAACAGAGAGAGAGAGAGAGAGAGAGAGAGAGAGAGAGAGAGAGAGAGAGAGAGAGAGGAGAGAGAGAGAGAGAGAGAGAGAGAGAGAGAGAGAGAGAGAGAGAGAGAGAGAGAGAGAGAGAGAGAGAGAGAGAGAGAGATGGGGGAAAAAAGCTGAGTTTAGCATAAGCTGAAATTAAGCTGGCAATATAGGACATCCAAATATCTCTGGCTCTGGCTGCATCATTAGGGAGAAAAAGAGCCAAGAAGTGCTGCAATGCCACTTTCATGAAGAAGCGGCGTATCAAACATGCCACTGTGTCATCCAGAACACTCATAATATGCATAATATTGACGGTAATAGGAGGTAAGTAGGGGGCAGGTGCACATGTGGGCTTGAACATGTATGTATCTGTGAAGGTGTGAATATATTGGCCTGTCAAGTGCCATATATTCACACGCGTGGTTCATAGAGGGGGGAAGAGCGATGCGTGTTCGTTGACTCACCTCCCTGCTCACAGAGCTGCTGGGCCAGAGCATCCTTGAAAAGGATCTGTCCTCGATGTGTTGCCGTGGCGCTGAGGAAGAGAAAGAAAAAGAGGGATGTCAGGAGAGGAATAACAAGGAGAAACGGATCGTTGACACCAGCACAAACAGCGCCACCGCCAAAGTTAACTGGTCTGTCCTCAATATGTGCAGATTAATCCAGCACAGATGGCATCATTTCCCACTAAAACCCACTAAAATGTGCTCCATCAGAGGACATTTGCTGAAGTTCATTATGATGTGAGGTAAAAACAACAAGAAACACCCCCCCAGATCAACTAGTTTCTCTGAGGATGTGTGGGAGAGGATGATGTTTACATGTGAGCAAAGTCGGAGGTCCCTCTATTACCTCATTTCCTCTGGCTAAGAGGATAATTGTCCTTTTATTATTCACATATTGAAATATTTCCTAATTCACATCATCGCTGCATTGACGACATTACAACATTAAGTCGTCACACAGTACAATAAATATCTTCATACATCATCATCTGTCCCTTACACCACTTTACTCCCCTCATGCAAAGCAGTGTAAATCCAACTGTAGTCTATGTTGCGTGCTACTGCGTATGTATAGAATGTAATGTGAAATCCTTCCGGTGGCCGAGGAATGCATTATTCATTTGAAAATGGAGAGATCTTTAAAAATCCAAGAGGGTGAAATGGCTCAGAGTGCAGTGGGATCTTTTACATAGATAAGATAGACGTGCTCCACTGTGCTGTGGCCGTGTAGAAAGAGATCTGCGCTCATAGGCAAAACCAGAACAATGATGGGAAATGTGCATACTGAAGAAGTGCTGCAACAGTTGTAATAAGGATAAATACACATTTTACTATAGCAAGAACCACAACTCAACAATATGTGATTTGTAGGTTTGAATGGAAATGTAAGATGTTGAGGAAAGATTATTGGACCCAAGCTCATTACTCATCCCTATATAGTATTTCAAACGAAAAATGCGTGAGGTATGCACAGGAGGGAAGTAGGATGAATGGATTTGGGTAGGGATTAGGAAAGGAGGATGAATGAATGAGGATAGGAGGTCGAGGGGATGAAGTTAGGGATAGGAAAGGAGGGATAGGAAAGGAGGATGAATGAATCTGGGTAAAGAAGGGGAAAGGTAGGGATGAGGTAGAACGGTAAATGGATGAAGGTCACAGTGTGATGGGCTGACCAGGTATATATAGGTTTGACAGGTGATGGTGCTGTTGAGGTGTGGCCCTGCTCCTGAACATAGGTTAATTAGCTAACTTCCTATGAATCACTAGTTGTTATAATGTTCCTGTAAAAATAAGGGGGAAATAGAGATACAATAAAATGTAGAATAAAATATCATAAAAACAAGAGCAAGAATGAATGAGAGGAGGAAAATATTACTGGGTCTGAAAAAAGCAGCAATTGTCAAAGTCCTTGAACTGAGTTATTGGAAAAAATAATAAAGTTTTAGAGCCCTTTGTAACTCACGGTCTAGTGGCAGCAGCAAAATGGTCGGTGTGGAAATAGCCCAATGAAGGAGACAGCACTAAACTTTCAGCTGGCCTGTAAAACTGTATTGCACCACTTGTGCAGTTTGATCTGCATTTTCCCAATTTTTTCCAATTTATACCCCAGAGGGAGGGGGGGGGCGGTTGGAGCGGGATTGACGTCAAAAACATAAAGAGGATAAATATCAGAGCTGCGACGGTTTCCTTTATGGACTGCTCGCAGCGTTACCGTCCATTAGGAGAGTGGAGCGCAGCGGTCGGGAGTCTTGTCTCCTCTGTCAGCATTTTGAATGTTGCAATTTGGCTTTGGTATTAATTATGAACATCATCAGTGGCCTG
This sequence comes from Pseudopleuronectes americanus, assembly GCA_038501795.1. Lineage (NCBI taxonomy): Eukaryota > Metazoa > Chordata > Actinopteri > Pleuronectiformes > Pleuronectidae > Pseudopleuronectes > Pseudopleuronectes americanus. The sequence goes on along the minus strand of CM076720.1, from coordinate 14,635,806 downwards.
TAAATCTGAGCCACCTCTCACTAAAAACACACACATGCTGACACAGAGCTGTGCCTCCCACCCACATGCAGTGAGAAAAGCCTCTTCAAGGAGCACTTGTGGAAAAAAAAAGGTCTTTCACTTGGTCTCTGCCTTGTAAGGACACACTTGTGTTCCTAACACACTGTTGTCTCAGTGTTCAGGGTATTCCCAGGATCCACAGACATTACACAGCATTTCTATTGTCTAAGCGGAAACAATAGAGCTCTGGGTAACCTCATCGCAATGTCAAATTCACTGCATGACCACTTCTGTGGGAGAGATCCAGACAATTTTAGTGTGTTGCACCACACCCGGTCAATACTATAAATTACAATACAGATAAATGAGAGGAGAGGATTAAAAACAGGCAAAGATTGGATGTAGTGGCCGGAATGAGTCAGCCCCAACTCCATTTTACACACTCTGTCCATCTCCTGCTTCCTCGTCACTCCTTCTTTAGGATGAGGTGGCTGTGGCCCAGGTGGTAGAGCGGGTCATCCACTAACCATAAGGTCGCAAGCTGAGGTGTGCTTGGGCAATAAACTGAACCCCAAATGGCCCCTGACAGGTGTGCCTGCAGTGTGATGTGTGTGATCTGCAGTGTGCAGAGTGATGTACGACAGGGAAATGAGTGAATATGTGTAAATGAGTGAATTGGTAACAAGTAATTAAGACTTTTAACAGACCGTTGGATTTTCTCCTTGCACCTCCCAAACTCTACGCTCCTCTGGCCCGCGCACCATGCAGATTCAGCCTCTTTATGGGTGCTGAGGCATTTACACGTTCATTTCAGCTCATGAATAATGAAAAGTGGCCCTCATCAATTAGTAAAGAGCTCCAGTGCATGTGCGGAGCTGGGGGAGAAAACATACATAATTACACTCATATTTCAGAATTGGCTGGAAACTAATTTGAGTTTGGTATTTATGAATAAAAGATGGTTGGTAGAGAACAGCGGGAGGGGATGTAGGAACAAGGCTCTTAAATATTTACTAAATGCGGTCGCAGCTCGAGTTCACTCAACAGATCCTGTAAAGTGACGAGGGGACGGGGGTCTCTATCAGGAAGCTAATTTTACCTCGCACACGTATTATACACACATGTAACAAACAAACATCTGGGAGAGCAACTCTCTACCATGTCAGGTAGGAAACACAAACCCTGCAGGGATGATAATAGAGGGAACATGCTGTAGTCACACAGTTGTCCTGCATTAAAACAACATTAGGAGCGGTGTTGGTCGGGGTGTCTTGTTTCATGTGAGACAGTGAAATATGACCCAGGAAACCGAGTCGGAGAAGCTTTGAATTAACAAAATATATGATCATTATTGTTATAATTTTGTTCAATCTTAATTAAAATTGCATAGATTAGAGTGAGGATGATTTTTGACCTACGCTAACAGGGTTATATTTTTACCCCTGTCCATTGGTTTGTTTGTTGGTCAGAGGCATTAAGCAAGTAATACTGGATTTACATGTAACTTGGTGAACTGATGGGACATGGGCACAGAGAGAACCCATTAAAATGTGTTGCAGATTCGGGCAGAGGGGCAGATGCAGGAATTTAATTTTAATTTGTAAAGGTAATTTTTGACTTTGTCCAAGGAATAATGCTTGGACGACTAAAATCAGACACACAGAGAACTGATATCTAGGAGTGTGTGCAATCTGCTGCAGCTTGATTCAATTTGAGTTGGTCGTTGGCAAACTTTTGCTCTCTAATGAGTGTCATTCCAGTTGCCGTTGAAATAAAAGTGAGAAGAAGGAGAAGTAACATAAAAAAGCAGTGCAATCAACAGCACCTCAAATTTGTATATAAGAACTTAGGTAAATTATGCACCAAGTTTTCTCTTTGAAAACTCTGCAAATACTTGTCTGTTCTTTAATGATGTTTTTTTCTTCCCCTCAATAAAAACAAAGACAAACCAAATGACAGAGGAGAAATAATCAAAGGGAAAGAGCCATATTCAAGTGTGTGCATGTTAGTGGACGGACTATATGTGCGACTTAATAACGTGTGTGTCATTAAAACAGTAGCCAGGAGAGGGCATTTAGTCAGAGCCGGGGAGTGTGTGATCGTCGCAGCGAGACGCCAGCGTCTGTCCTGCTGTCACACTCCAGCGGCTCCTCAGCATGTGCCTCTCATTACTGTCCCCACTGTGGGAGCCACACACACAGACACACGGAGGGAACAGCACTGATACACTCTGAACATTTATTGAACATCTAAATGTTAATTTGACTTTTTTTCGGGGGGAAAAAAGCAATTAAGGGCCTAAATGTGTTGATGTTTCCTCCCCCCCACTCGTTTCTCTTCCTCTGATTCAAACGAACGATCGTTTATCTCGTGTCATCTTCTCCCCTCTCATTAGTCTGGAGGAGCAAATCTGAGGGAAGGGAAAGAGAGAGGGATTGAGAAAAAGAGGCAGATTGAAGGAAATAGATGAAAAAATGGAGGGGGGAGGGGGAGGGGGACTTTGGGATGTGGTCAGAGGAAATAAAGATGGGGGTTAGATGGCCTTGTCTTCAAAGTCCACGATCTACTGTCAAACTGAAAGACATGCGAGGAAAAGCAGGGATCCATCCCCCCCCCGACCCTCACACAGACTCACGCGCACACACACACACTCCAAGCCATGTATGAGCTTTAACATATACGCAGATGGACAGGCTGTCACTCAAATAGCTCCCAAAAGGGCCTGGAGTGGGTAATTACCAAGCATGTCTTCCATGTTAGATTACATGTTGCTGTCGGCCATAAGTATCCCCCAGGAACCAGCTTGACAGCTCCCTGCTAACCACACACACACACAAACACACACACATTCACACACACGCTTATTTACCATAAAAACACATACATGGTAAATATAGCTACAGCCTTCACTGAATCCTGACCACACAGACAATCTTTTGCAAGACTCTTTATACAAGTCCATAAAAATGTTTTAATTTCCATGCCCACATACGCTATTACATCCGAGGGCAGAGGGGACACATGTCGCCACGCTCCTCTTCCCTCGTTAGACGACTCTCCCGTCCCGTTCACCTCAAATTCCCAATTAAAAGCTCATTTGCTCTCCCAGCTCACTGGGCCTGTTTGTAATCATGATTAATCGGAAGAGTTGCAGTAAGGCTGCAGTTCCAGTCGCCAGAGCCGATTTTGTGCATTTGGACCGAGCCCTTAAAATAATACAACCTAATTGGTTGATATATCTCCCACGTTGAGGACCAGCTGTGGTTATGGCATCACAATCAGTGATAAGCGGCAGAAAGACGGAGAAGTAAAGACGGCACATGCTGACTCAGCATCCGATCACTTAAGAACCGTCTAGAACGTTTTCTTGAATTCAACCGAACCTTGGTATTTTCCTACCCATCGGAGCTGAGAAGGTGCAACTGGATATGTGAAATTACATTACTCCCTCCCACTTCCCCCCTGCCTCTAAATTAATTAATTGAAAAAGGCTCTCGGAGAACATGCACATTTAATGAAGCTCCACAGAGGAGGGATTTGGGAGTTGTTTGGCAAATTACCTGCTTGTTAGCATAGGGTCATGGAGTTAGGGCTTCGGATACAACCAGAAGAAGCACTGTTACTACTCAGTGTACAGCAAGGAGAAGAAGCCATTGACCTTGATACTGTTTGTGAGTTATAATTAAGGGGGATTAGAAAAACAATAGTATTTATAGGGGTAAATATGTGCAGGAAAAATATGCCCATCTCTATGCCTATTTTGAGGATCAGGTGCTTTCTTTCCGCCTTAAAAAAAAACGCTGCATCGAAAAAATGGATATCTAAGAAAATCTGCCTTTTAAAAAACCTCTCTCTCCTTTCCTCACTTTTTCAGTGAGGGTCAGATTAGGACGAGGGGGAGAAAGAGAATAATCAACTGTATTTACCCAGAGAAAAACACCAGCGAGATGAGTCCCTGCAGTAAGTCTTGTCCCTTATTTGTCTTGTCAGCAGAGCACATTTTACGGGAACAGACAGAGCAAAATGTCAAGCAATCATTCCGCACAAAATACATCTGGAGCAGACCCCCGTGTCCCTGGAGCATGGCTTATTTTGCTGCATTTAGAATGAAGTGCTTTTCTTCTTCAATCTCCACACCCCAGTTTCATGGAGGTCACTGTCTCAGCAGGTGGGTCGGCGGATTTCTGTGCCACAAAGACGCTAGGCAGACGATTCGTGGCATTATTGATCAGAGTATTGACCGGTGTGTACTGTGCATATATGTGTCTCTGCGCACACAGGTGCATGTATATAATTACACAGGTCATGGACTGTCCAGTGGGAAATAAGACCCCATCATGGATGCAGAGACCTTTAAGATAAACAGCGACAGGAGCCTGGGCTGATTTGTGGAGGAGTTTGACTAAAAGAAAATGATTTACAGTTAAATCTCAGGAAAGGGACATATTTTTTAAGTTTCAGAGAGGTTAAACACGTACGTGTGAGAGATATAGAGCTTGCCGTCTTAAATGTGAACGTGTGATATATGAAAATCTGAATTATGTGGGTGAACTGTGTCAGATCTGCAGCTCCAGAGAAAAAAAAAGGTGGATGAGATTTATGTGCTCTGTCATCTTTCAGTTTTTCAACCATATTTCTCTATCTGTGATGCCAAAAAATGTGATTACCTTGAACCGATAATTCATGTTCCCTGGCCAATGTCTACAGTGAATCAGCCACACAGCCACAGGCCAGTTTGGAGCTTTAATGATGAGCGGAGCTCATTAACCAGTGAATTTTATGTTGAAACAGACTCAAAGATTGACAGGAATAATAGGAAATCAATGCAGAAGACTAATGCCAGGGGAAATTGAGAACTGGGTGAGATAGGTCACCTGTCAGCCTGATGTCTGAACTCTGACCTTTGACCTCGGAATAATTCAACAAGCTGCTAATCATACTTATAAAATGCAATGTTGGATTACAATCATATTTATTTCTTGCCAAAGAGATTATGTTTTCACTCTGTCCGTAAGTTTGTTGGTTGGTTTGTTTGTGAGCAAGATTACACAAAAACTGATTTCCACAAAATCGGGTGGAAGAATGCAGCATGGATCTGGGATACTGATCAGGGGCTGATCTCAGAATTTCATTTGATGTCTGGGAGAAGAATTCAAGAATCTTGATGCAAAACATGCATTTTAAGGGGACATGTATTTATGAGTGTTTAAAATATGGTGCAGAGCCAAATAAAAACCTGGATCTAGGGAATTTAAATGAAAAAAGGTTTTAAGGTTTTTGCTCTACTGAAAGCCCTTTCTGGTTCTGTGTATTTTTCCATGTTTTCAAAAAGATCTTCTTTACCTTAAGCTTTTGTGGTTACATAAATACGTTCTGCTTTCAGGGCTCTGATGATCTCTAACAGGTGAGCTTTGAACTTTTTGCAGCACACCAAAGAGCGGCAAACTTCACCTCACACAAGTCTGGCTCCTCCAAACAGATGGCACTATCAAGTACACAACAGCAGCAGGCATAATTACAGGACATTAACCATTCCTTTTTAATTACAGCTAACAAGACAAGAGAGTATTCGAGTGCCCACCTGCCTGTTCTCTCTTCAATTCTATTTCACCCCCTAATTGCGCCAACAACTGGCTTCAATCCGTCTGGGGCTTCACAGAGGAACCACAAGTTTTTAAGAGATGTATAAAAAGAAAGGAAATGATTCCAAACAAATGCATGCAAACACAAACACACACACAGGATGCCATAACATACAGGAGCAGCAATTAGGTCCCCGTCCCCTCAGGGGAACACTTTGGGAGGGGGGCCGCTCCAGATGTAGTAATTAAAGCGATCTCCAACCCGGCAGCCGTCTGAGTCGCACAAGGAGACACGCAGACACGTGGATATATTAATGCAGAGCTGCATGTGCACGGTCAAAAAGTGCCCAGATACACTCACATAGCACCCATCGAGCTAAACAGCTTGTTTCCAGAAGTCAAAATTATGATAAGCTATGATATAGAAAACTGAATATTATTTTTGTGAAACAATATGCTCCTGTAGAAGCCAGCAGTCTATATGATACTTACTTTGTTTTAAGATAAAAAAATGTATTTACACTACCCACAATCCTCAAGTGTAACGCAATCTCTGATTGTTGGAGCTCACTCGTTTACCACATCTACGAAAATCATTTCAGCTGCGATCAGATAGTGCAGCGTTACATTATGTTTACGACAGAGTGACCACGGTTTCCCTTTCTAACAGGCAGCAGTCTTTTTAAAGATAAGGAAAATAGTCGACGACACTAGGTTACTGTGCTAAACACAGTATGAAACACTATCCAAGTCACAAACCACAATATATTGGTATGTTTAAAGATACATTAACAAGTAGTTGGAAAGGAATCATTCGCAGTGGTTTATGGGATGCGAAGTTCTTTTACTGTTAAAATAATTATGAACACATTCTTGTACCTCTGCCTTTTCCCCCAAAAAAATGTCTGGTAGATGGTCTCTTTTCATAATAATTTGTAGAAACTTTAACGGAGAAATTAGTGGGTTAAATTTAAAGCTGGAACATGAGCTGTTGTAAAAGTGGGGGGTCACTGTTACGCTCTATACACAAGCTGTAGCTACATATAAAGCTCTATTTACACACACACACACACACACACGCACACGCACACGCACACGCACACGCACGCACGGACGGACGCACGCACGCACGCACCCGACTGCACTGGATGCTTTGAGACTGTAAGTGAGGCAGAATAAAGGCAAAGAAAGGAAGAGACACAACGATGCATCTTTGCATTCACCAGAGGAAGCTATTAACCATTCTCACCTCTGCTAAGTGCAGCAAAGCATTCAGTGCACAGACATGGAGTTTCATGTCTGTGCACGAAGAATCAAAAGTGGGGCACAACAGTGTTTTATGCAATCCTTAAACCGAGACTTGTTTTGTATTTTATACTAGATTACAGGATTATCTCTTGGTTATTATCAATACCTTGGTCCTTTCTGAGAGTATCTTTGAAGGAATAACTAATACTTGCTTGTGTAATTATTGATAAAGATAAGGATATAGTTAAATTACAATGTATTCTATTCGTTGTCATAAAACATTAGTTTCCCAGAGACCAGAGTAACAACTTCAAAGTGTTTTTTTTTAATATAAAATAAAAAAAAACAGATTATTATCTGTATTTCTGCTCAATAAAGGTTTCAATTATAATACATTGTTGAAACTTTTGCTGAATAATTTCCTGTTGATGTGAGTGTGTGGTCCCTACTCCTCCACCTCCTCCATCCTCTGTCCCTCTCCTCTCCTCCTCCTCCAAGGCCTCCCGTTCTCTTTAGCTGACAATTTACTGCCACCCAGAAAATGAGTTCTTCTGGATGTCCAAGTCACTGCACTCTATCATATCTATCATTCTCCTGCTGGTGATCTGTTACCGGGAACACTCCCACAATATCGCCCATAAAACTGCTCATCGGCCCCGATATTAATGCGGCGGCGGACCAGCTCCAGCCCTTCGAAGGACATTGGATGTCTGTGGCTTTAATTTAAACACTCATGGACACCGCTTGTGGAAAATGGTCCTTGTATCCATCAGGGGAGGGCAAGGGTAGGACATTGCATTATTTACATTTTGGACTTTCGCGACAAATGTCTTTTCATCCACAGAACTTATATTTTACTACCTTGGCTTACTTATAACTGAGAATCGTATTACAAAACCAGGATGTTATGAGATAAGTTTTGTAAAATAATTATTTGCAGTAGCAACAACACTGACAACGCAGCGGTGGAAAATTTGATGCGGCACTTAAGGCAGCATGGTGGTTCAAACAAGTTTTCTTCAGGAACTCATGCTTTTCTATGGGTATACCAGGCTTCTTCACACAGTCCAAACACATGCAATCTGGGATTTGGTTAATTGGAGACTCTCAATTGACCGTAGCTGAATGGTTGTCTGTCTTGTTACGTTGCCCTGTGATACGCTGGTGACCTGTAAAGGGTGTACCCCGCCTCTTGCCAAATGTCAGCTAGGATTGGCTCCAGCTCCCCCCACTAGACCCTCAAGGGATAAGCGGTATTGATAGTCGATGGATGGACCAAAGGTCGTCTTGGTTTTGTATAGAAAGGCCTCGGGTGTTGAATCCTCCAAGATAAAGATATACTGGGAAAATGGAGGCAGAGTCTGTCTGTGTGTTTAGGCCTGAGTGTGTGTGCTGGTTCAACTGCAGATGTTTGATGTGAAAGTTAATTTGTGTATGAAAGCATCTGCATGAAGTGTGTCGTGTCTGTGTGTGTACGCGTGAGTGTGTGTGTGAGTGCGGCAGCAACCGACTGGAGTGTGACTGGCCGACTTTGATAAGGTCAGCCACAGGGGCCCCTATTGTCATTTAGTCATGGCCCCCTGCCTGCCCCACTGTCATCAGCATTGGCACACTGCTGCTGAGTGGTTTACGCACACATACGCACATGCACAGCACATGCACAGACACACAAACACTGAGGAAACTCAGTCAATGTGTTTGCTGGCAGACAAAGAAGAGGCAGTGAATCTGTTTGGCTCCGTGGAACTCGTCTAAATGGCAGCTCCACTTCAGCAAATTCCCCAACTGAATCCTTTCCTGACACTCTGTCCATAAAAGTCTCTGTCGGATCGTCTATGGAGCCCCTCCAGGAATACACTGAGGGATTTTTTACAACCCCTGCCAAAATGTTTCAATTTGTTGTGGTTTTCATGAAACACTGATGTGCAATTTGCAATGTCTTTCATGTGTTGGAAGAGGATGACTGGTGATAAAAAAGAAGGGATTAGTTTGCGGTTTGATTTGACTTTCCAGTCACTAAAGTGATAATAATGTTTTCATCCAGGGATTTAATTTAAAAAATACACTGAGCTGCTCCGGATATTAAAGTCTGACTAGTCAAATTTATAAAAATGCAAATATTTGTGGGGGACTTTTACTCAATGATCTTTCGCAATGCAGTGCTCAGTGGCTGTGACTTTGTGTTGGGCAGCGTTATTAGAAAAACTCCCCTTTCATCTACGCTTCTCCATAAACAGCTGCTAATTGCATTTTGACTGATGATCTGCCTCGCACTGTAAATCACCAGCCAGGACAACTAGAGGGAAAGAGAGTTAGAGGGTGTTCCTAACAGTTAGACATGGAGAAAATGATGAAAAGTAAGATAAACCAGAGTAGAGGGGGGCTTTAAAACGCATATCACGTGACCTCTCATGTAGAGAGGGCATGCGCGTGCCAGTGTGGACAGGAAGCCATGCCTGTGTACTCCTCACGTCCTATTGAGCTCCGCATGTTAGCATCTGTATCGTTGTAAAATGCAGAAATTAACTGCGCAACAGCTGTTAGCAAAGTCAATGGGGTCAGCAACGCTTGTAAATGAAGATTCATGTTGTGTTCTACACTGGTAGCTGATGCTGGTTGATTTCTTCCAGAAGGGGTTCAGGTGACAGGAGCTTAGCCCGTCACCACAAATACCCAATCATCAAGAGCCTGTGAGTGTCTTGTCGTTTTTTCTAAACATCTCAGCTTCTGCCCGTCCAGACTAAAACGATTCTGCAGAGTTTTCAAACTTCTCTGTTTTAGCAGCTTTAAAAGTCTTGTATGGACGCCAGACATATATCTGTGACATAGTTCTTGTATTTTTAAACCATTGATGTGGAGTGATTTAAAAATTAGGGTAAAGCCCCTACTCAAATGTTTTTGTACCAGAGTGAAAAAGCTGTGAGTGCACGTGTGTGTGTAAATGTGGTGTTAATTCTCAGCAGGATAAACACAAACACATTTACACCTGCCACTGCACATGTCGTATCAGGCGAGGTAATTGGGATATAATGACCCACATTCTCTCTGTCCCTGGTTTAACCTCTGTCCAGTCAGCATGCAGGCTCTCTCTGACAGGACGGCCTTTGTACATCCTTGCTGCGGCTCAACAAAACACAACCCCCCCGTCTCAGTCCTACAGGGTCAATAGGCGTTGCAACATTAACAGATATTATCGTAACAGTTTTATGACTTCCATGAACATGTCAGGGTTAGACGTGTGGCAGCTGGGAAGGTCCCACTGTCTATCGAACACTTTCGGTCTCATTCTCTCTCTCAGATACTATCTATTCTTCACATACACACGCACTTACAGGAAGTTGACGCAGCCTGTGCCAGGCGGTGGGGCGATCCAGACAAAGCTGAAGCTGGTGGAGGGCTGGTGGCTGACGTGGGAAGCGACGACACTGCAAACAAACTGGGTTCCAGCAAACTGACGCTCGGGCATCACACCTGGAGAGGGGGAGAGAAAGAGTGAGACACCAAAAAATATCCATCAGAGATAAAAGATCACTAAAACATAGATAAGGCGTAAAGGATTCTAACAAATTTAAATTAAACATAGTTTTTTAGAGCTCCCTCTCTAGTTCCCAGCTAGCAGCCTTTCAAAAATGTATCCATGACGACATTGCTGCACACTCACAGTTACTTGGTAGATAAACAAAATTATTTTGTCCAAGTCTGTTCAGTCTGAATTTATATGCCACTGAATGAAAGATTACAAAAGTGGTGCAGTGCAAGATAAAATGCAGAGTCAAACTTGTTGCCTTCAAAACCAAAGTAATAATTAATTGGTAATACAGAGTGTATAGGGGCAACATCACACTGATGTGAACCGTACAGCGTCCACATGAACCCTACCTGAGACCACCTCCCCAAGTCGGGGGGTGGGGGTTCACACTGGACTTTGGGCTCAAGGGAACTTGGTTTTAAGTAAAAGGTCCCAAGAGTGAAAACAGTCTCTATAAGGATTTAATTATAGAGGAAAAAAGGCATTGGCAGGTACACATGTCTGCCTTGTTCCATATAAATCTCCACATTCCTACATTTGATCTCATGCCTTTGTTTTTATTAATTCCATTCACTGGTGTCCTACTGTTTTATGTTTATACTTTTATTACTTCCTGCCTCAAACTAACACCTTGATTCCTTTTCCTTTTTTCTTCTCTCCTTTCATGTTTTTCACTGAACTCACTGGATCCTTCTTTCCCCCCTCCCTGTGAAGCTGACACGGCCTAGCTTCAGTCATATTAATGAGGGTCTGTGTCCGGCTATGATTGCACCGATGGAATGACATCATGTCACACAATCTTTCCTTGATATCACAGAGGGCAAGGGCACGATGCCACCAGACTCATCAATCAATGGGCAGACGCACAGAGCAGTTGAATAATTTACTTTGAACAGTTGTGGGGCGGCCGCGTGGTGCAGTGGTTAGCACCGTCACCTCACAGCAAGAAAGGTTCGGTTTGTGTGGGTTTGTGGTCAAATCTCTGGCTTTCTCCCAAAATCCAAAGACAAGCAGAATGGGGTTAAATTAACTGGACACCTTGACCACAGGCGTGAATGATTGTCTCTCTATGTTGGCCCTGCGATATGCTGGGACCTGTCCAGGGTGAAGCCACACATAGGATAGGTGATGTGGATAATGGGTGTATGGATGTATAAACAGTTTTGTAGCAACTGCAAGAATCCAAACTGTGCAGAAATTAAAGCATTTCAACTGGAGTGGGCGTGTGCACAGAGACTCGCGTTCCTCCCAGATCATTTGGGCATTTGTTATAATTCAAAAACACGTAGTCGTTTTGTGGTCCAGTGAACATGGAGCAAACACATTCAGTCAGTTTAAAAATGTATGTGATGTCCCATCTGCTTGTATGACGACACGCTCAGTGCTGCTGCAGCGCCCCGCCGGCCGGCCTCTTCCCTTTTACAACCTGCAAACACAGTTCTCTCCTTTCTTCACTTCTCCTCTCCTCTCCTCAGTCATCACTCACTTCACAGAAAACATAATCAGCAATGATTAATAACATCGGAGCTCTAATATCCCCTGGCTCAATGTGCAAATCAATATGCAAAGATTGTGTGTGTGTGTGTGTTTTGGAGTCTGTGTGTGTGTGCGTGTGTGTGTGTGTGTGTGTGTGTTTGTGTGTGTGGTGCAAATCTAATTATTTAAAGAGAAATAATTCCGCCCATTTCTGACAGTAATGAATTCGACTTCACAGATTGCATCACACACAATGTCGGCCGCACAGTAAATGTTTCTGTTTCGGCTGTGTGTGTGTGTGTGTGTGTGTGTGTGTGTGTGTGTGTGTGTGTGTGGTGTGTGTGTGTGTGTGTGTGTGTGTGTGTGTGTGGTGTGTGTGTGTGTGTGTGTGTGTGTGTGTGTGTTAATTTGTTTGGGCTGCTAGAAATCCTACGTCAATGTGTATGAGTGTGCCGTGGTATAAACAAAACTAGTTATCATTGCTGCTGGATGTTTTTAGATTGAGCACCGTGCATTTATTTGACCCTGTGGCTTTTCCGAAGGCTTTCTTCGAAGCAGGAGTTTTTCTCATCATGTGGAGTAATATCGAACTCTTAAACTGGAGTTCAAAATGAATAATCATCAAAGCTCTGCGATTTACGGGGAATTCACATGGCAACTACATATTGTCACATTATGTGGAAGTTTATGCGGCGTGTGGTCCTAATGTGTCAGATTTACGAGGTGCCGAGCATAGCAGCCCCCTATATCTCGCTAAAGGAGCGGCTGGTGTATAATAACAGCCTGAGACGTAATCACCCACTAATAGTCCTGCTGTTCTCCAATCACCTCGGCTGCAACCTCTCTGCGTAATGACCGCGATTTACCGCTAAGTAAACACATACACACTCGTACAGGCAAACACATATAAACACGCATTACTGTCAGGGGGTTATTGTTGTGTTGTTTGCTTGAGCAAGATCCCCTAAGCACCCCCATTTTTACAGGCAACATACAGAAATAGCAGAACTAGGTTCTAGGTGTTTATGAAGCACTCAGGGCAGCAAGCATTGACATAACCATAGATCTTTCCTTTTTTCTCTCAACCCCCTCTGACACAAACGATTGTCATTTTCACAACAATTTCCTTTGCCACAAATTTACTACCACGGCCAAGGCAGTCGAGACAACAATTTTGGCACTAATTGTCCAATTGTGGGTGGCAGGAGAAGAGAAGCCGAAGTGCTATGAATCTTTCTCATCACATTGCCATGGTGCAATTTGAGAATCCCTGCAGATGTGCATAAAACAAGCTTAGGTCTTATGGCAGCCGAAAAACTCTCCCTGCAAAGCCGCAAACACAAAGAGAAAGAGAGAAGGGTGTCGATCGGAGCTGAGCAGGAGACTGAGCGGAGGAGATAGCAGAAGGAGAAAGTGAAGGGCTGTGGCGATAGTGGACAGACGGAGAGAAACAATGAATCACTCATTCAAAGGAGTTGTATATGTTTACGCCGCTGTTGCCCATGAGCGAGAGAAAGAGAAAGGTGGGAACGGCACCAATCACAATTCTTGTAGTACAACTCTCTGATGTTGCACAGGCTACTGTCACTCTTGCTCAAAAAGGAAACTGAACAAATGCAGAACAGTATGAGAAATTTTGAAAATAAGTGAAAAAGCAGAAGACAGAATGAGATAGAAAGACAGTAATACATAGAGAGGTAGGAGCTGATGTATGGCTGATCAGAGAGCAGTATGGCTAGGGTGAAGATGAAAAGGCAGTCTGATGCACTCCAGGACACGGCAGCGCTGGGACTCTACACCACTCACAGAATTTCTATTCCCACTTGAAAAATACACTCAGGCGTAAAAATGCAAATAACGAAACTAGTTCCTTTCATGTCTTGCTGTGGAGAGAGGGCGAGGGAGAAGAAGAAAAAAAAATCACTATTATTCAATGAGCTCCAAATCCCAAATGTTCCAGTGAAGCAACAAGCTGAAGTGAAACCTGGAGAGAGAGAAAAAAGGAGAACTCTGACATCCCTGGTTCTGTTCAGGGAGATGAGCAGAGAAACGGAGAGAAGAGCTCTTTTGTCACTGTGAAATGAAAATGTATAACAAAGCCTTTCCTGTATCCTTACATGCACACACACTGCAGGAGCAAAGAATAAATGAATGAACATTATTTTTCTAATTTGACCTCTGAGTTATTTTTGCAACATCTCTGGAAATTAACAGATGTGATGGATGTTAACTTTGCTTTATGTGCTTGTTTTCCTCCCTGTCGATGATTTGTGCTTCATTTATCTCCTTCTTTCTCCGTCTCAATCCCCTGGATCCTCCTAAATCCTCCTGATGCAATGTATGATTCAAAACTACTGTTACTGTGTGATTGATAGCAAGCCCAAAAAAGTAAAAGTGTATCCATATTGCACGATTAAAACCACCACGACCAAAGTGCTGGACGAGATTAAAATATGAAAATGAATCAATATAAAAATCGATTAAGTAGATACAAAATTGCACGATAGCAGATTAAATCAATGTTTCAAGTTTAACTTGAATGAAAAGCCAGTGAGACGAAGTGGGGTTTTAGCAAGATTTGTAGGGTCTCAGCAGTTCTGATATGAATAGATAAGATGTTCCAGAGATTAGGAGCAGTCACTCTAAAGGGCTGGTCACTTTCGTTTTGAGCTTAGATCTCAAGAATCCCAGCGGCAGCAGGTTGGTCGACCTCGGTGCTAGCGATGGAGTATGAGAGGTGCAAAAATTCAATGAAATAAAGCTAAATGAATCCTAAAAGCAAGCAGTAAAATGTTAATATGAATCCTGAATGACAGGAAGCCAGAGAAGAGAGGCCATGTACTGGTGTAATGTGATCAGGATTTATTTTTCAAGCTGCTGCATTTTGTCTAAATACAGACGACAAAGAGACAACTGCTCTACACCAGAATACAGGTAATTACAGTAATCTAACCGAAAGGTGAATGAAGAAGAATCATTCACCTTTCGTAATGAAATAAATATTAAAAAGTTTTGTTTTTAATGGGCACATTTTCTGATTAATCAGCTCTGACTGTTGGCTCTACATATATGGACTTGTTATGACACAATCAGCCACGAGCACAACTCACCTACTGAGCTGACGATGCCTACAGATGTATTCAAGCTGCATTTAGGATAAATATCATCAGAGGCCGCTTCTGATTCAGTAAGCAGCCACAGGGGGATCTTGGAGGGCTGTTTCAACCACACACACCCATAATCAAATGCAAGCATACAAATACACGCGCACTCACGCACACACAAACACAGTTCTTTGACATGCAGATTGGGCACTTATGAGCTGTCGGCAGTGATTAATGGCAAAGAGAATGACCTGCTAACTCCCACGGTATGACTGGACAAAGTATGTTTCAAAAATATGGACACACACACATATACAGCCACAAACCCACACACAAACTCACTCAGATACTCACAGACACAGGAAATGGGTGTGTCTGGATTTTAGGGTACATGTGCTGGTAATGCGCTGCATTTTTAAAAGCACCACATAAAAAGGAAGCAGGAAGTTCACCACCTCTTATTTATTCATATTCAGTCTCCAGTAACAAAGACTTCAACACATTGTTTCCCCTCCCGTCTGGTCTCTCTTTTAAATATGCAAACACTTCAATTCACATCTGTCTGCGTACTCTTTAACATTTTTAACATCTATCTCTCTTTAGACAGTGTCATTTTTGTCCGTCTTTATATCTCATTTTGCAGAGCTAATGAGCTTTTCAGTAGCCAAGCTCAAAACAAGTCAAATAGATGGAGTGAGAATTCTCCCTGATGGAGCAGATGGGCAATCGGTGGCTCAGCCTGGCAGTGACTTCACACTGTAGGACCAGCAGGAGCCGGTCTAACTGGCATTAGAACTGATAGATAGGCTCTGTGGCAGGGCTGAGTCTGTTCGAGAGGCACCATTCAAATTGATGTGCACATTTACCGGAATCATTCAGAGTTTATGAACACCATTTGACATCTGGTCAGCACCAACTAGCTAGTGGAATCTGCAGTCATCCCACAACTGTCCTTCAGCGACGGCTGGCTCTGGAGCAAACGGAAAGTAGTAGTTTGCAGAAACTGTCTGTTTATTTTAACTGTATCAATTTCTGTTGTTTTAAGTTGATTTCAAGACAATTACACATGTTATTCCATCTTGATTACTGACTTGCGCTCTCTGTGTCTACGGAAATGCTTATAAATAAGGTGTTCGGAAAATACGATTCAGTCCCTGAAGGTAGGAGGATTCTGGGTGCTTGTCTTCTACCAATACATCTACTGCACTGGTCCAGTTTTCCCTTTGCTGGAGCAGTTGTTAACAACAAACTCGTGTTTTTACTGCTAGAAAGCATGCACACAGAACCACAAACACAGCCTAACATGACTGTGTATGTTTGCAAAAATACGGGGAAGAACAACCAAAAGTATATTATTAAGATGCATAGCAGTTTGCTCGGAGCGTACTGTGGTGTAAGGAGATTAGGGTATTTGATTTTTGTTGAGTTGATTCGTGTTTGTCAGCAATCACTGTATACTTTTTGATTAAAAATTGAAAAGTGGGTCTCATTTAAAGAGCACACATTAAAGTGTGTGTGGGGGTGGGGTTGTGAGTGTGTGTGGGTTTGTGTGTGTTTGTACATTTCCCCGCTTAGCTCGGACTAAGAAATTCAAAGTATACCACCCCTGATCATTTTGGCAGCAGGCCCATTAAAGACTCATATTTCATCTGGTAATTCTTAAAATCTGTCATAAAGCTATTGGAGCATTAGCATGTGTTATTAAAAGCCGGTGAATGTATGGGAATCTGTCAGCAGCCATAATAATGCCTCTGTCAACATGTTTCAGGAAAAGGCCACACAATGGCAACATAAATGATACATCACAACAGCACTGACAGCCTAAGTAGGGACCCCATACGCTTTGTGCTGCTGAATGATCCCATGCTATGTGTGTGTGTGTGTGTGTGTGTGTGTCTGTGTGTTTGTGTTTGTGTGCGCCTGTTGTGTTTGCATTTTTTTCCCAACGCCATCTTCGGCTGGTCAGCCGGACCACTGCAGGGTCTTGAGACGCATGACAACCTGACTCTGATCGGCCATTGGCTGAAACGGACGTCCATCTTAGCATCTGCCAATAACGATGCCATGGAGACAGGTTGGCAGCGTTGCGGTGGTGGCAGGGGTCCGAACCAGCTTTGCCAGGAGAAAGCTGTGTGATAATATGGGTGGTGAAAGATGCCAGTGGCCAGGGGGGGAAAGGGGGATAAGAGACTGTGGGAAAAAGTGAGGGGGAGAGCTTTGCCACTTAAATAAAAAAGTGTTGATGCTATAAGTATGTGAACAATGGGATACTTAAAGGCATGTGTATCTTTGTACATTCATATGATGCTTCAAGAGTCCATTAATATGTTCAATGGAAGAAACAATTTGTGTTTTTAAAAATTATATGTATCAATGCCCTTGCTCTAAGAACCCGACCAATTTCCAACCGTGTGCATACATTAGGAGAACAATTACTCTTTCATTTAGGCTTTCATTGTATCTCACAGCAGCCATCATCCATAAACTACTGAGGACAAGGCCACACACACACACACACACACACACACACACACACACACACACACACACACACACACACACACACACACACACACACACACACACACACACACACACACACACAACACACACACACACACACACACACACACACACACACACACACACACACACACACACACACACACACACACACACACACACACACACACACACACACACACACACACACACACACACACACACACACACACACACACACACACACACACAGCATGCCCCATACATGTTGCATCCATCAACACCATTAACTGAAAGTTAAAAGACTGAAGAAACTTACGCTAATAGCTTTAATCTGCTTGCTGCTTTCTCTCAGTGCTCAGGAGCTACAAGCCACACAAGCATGAATGATAAATGGAATAAAGGCGCACCAGCGCAGCATAATGTACCCTCCTGAACTAATGTGTCATAATTGAAATGAATGTTGTTCTGAATCAAACAAGTGTTTTGTGTTTTTGATTCACACAGTGTATGATAGATGAGACTTCTACTTCTCTGCACAGGCACACAATCCATCTCAGAGGCACACTCACAGACTCGCTAACAAATATATGGTATAATGTACCCAAGGCATATGCATACGTGAGGTCCGACAAGAAACAAGATTGCTCTGATTATCAGACAGTTTGGAAAAAAGTAAGTTGTTTAATAATTCAAGGCTCTGTTAGTAAGTTCTACGTTTTTTAGATTTCTAGCCAGCTGCTTACTTAAATGTACAATATGTAGCTTCAGCCGGTTTGGGTCTCTTAATCAAAACAATGGTCGTTCAATCATGCATTGTCCCATATTCTCTTGGGTTGGTCTCCCAGTGGATTTTACACTTTACAGAGTCCAAAATGAAACAACCCATCACACTGAATAAAATTGTGGATCTCTCTAGGTTTGAACATTGTTGGAAACATTTTGGTTATATAAGTAGACTAGTGAACAACATATGTAACGTTGGTCAAACAAAGGGATCTTTATAAAAGATAATTTGGGTAATATTGTAATCATCTTCATTTTCTCTTCCAAGTAAATTTGACAAAATGCAGGATAAGTTTGAGAACTGTTCCATCATCTAGGATGCCATGTTTCTTTGCAGGTTAGAATTATTTTTAGTAATACTGCCACATTGTCAGAACTCCGAAATGAATTAGGTAAGCACATTGTTATTATCATTGAAAGGAAGGATTTTAAAGATTCAGAAAATAAGACCCAAAAATGTTTTCTTTTTCCCCATATATTTTGCCTAGAAACAGGAGCGGGTTGAACTGAAAAGTGGGTTAGGTTCTCATTGTGTATATTGTTATGTTAACCATCAGGGTGAAGTGTTGCTGAAAGCTGGAGCGACAGAGCCAGGCCTGCTGAGTAGGTAGTGGTGTGAGGTCTGTGGAGCAGCACCCAGTGGAGGACAGCCAGCTCCTTGCCTCAGGAGAAGCTTACCATACTGGGTGGCAAAGTCACTACATTTCCTTTTCCCCTCATCTCTAGAGTCCTTGAGCACCTTTTTCTTCCTCCATCATCCATCCATCTATCCATCTACATTTCTATTCATCAGCGTAAGCCCATGAGCAGCTGCCTTCTGTGGGTATGTGTCATTGTAGCTTGGCAGGAACAGACCACAGCTTCACCGGCAGGCGCCAGGGCTAATTTGATTTTTAATTCAACACGACTCCTCGGCTAATAGTTTGAGCTGAGGATTAATTAATCTGATTTGACTTGTGCTAATTTCTTGCACCCACGTCCCTGCTCTCCACCCGTCAATGCAACAAACAAACTGGTGAGGCCGAGGTCTTGCAGGCTCTGTCACACACTCCCAGACATGTTGAGCATGAGGGACTTAGACCCGGGGCGACAGGTGAGGAGCCATTGGAGGCCTTGGGAAAGCGAGGCATGGCGTCTGTGCTGCATTTGCATGCATGTGTAATTAAACACTGTGTGTATGTGTATCTAAATGTGTGTTTACGGAGGAGGCTGGAGCTGAGCCTGGTCTGACAGAGGAGTGCTGGGAGGCATCGAACTAATCACGGCAACAGCCTGGCTCTCATAAGGAGGGCGAAACATAGAGAAGGTCACCAACTATTTTCACTGCCAAAATATGGGTCAGATTGGATATGGGTGAGTTGCGGGAATGTAACTTTTGTATAATGCAAATAAAAAAGGCTTTGGAGCATTCTCATTCTTCTCTGAGGCTTTTAGAGAGTAGAAAGCCCCGATCGAGTCAAGGGCCAACAGGGACAAACCAGGAGAGCTACTAAACTTCCTCATCTCACAGAGTCAGATAAAGAGAGAGCACTTCCAATACTCTCTGTAAGGGAACTTTAAAAATGAATAGACCTCAGAGTGCAGCCTGGATGGCATGCACCTTGTGGAGAAGACTTTAAAATCACTCTCTCTCTCTCATTTTGCTCACCAAGCACACAGATGCCCACACACAATTGCACGGTGCATGTGGAAGTATAGGGAATATGGAGTTTTATATCACAACAGAACAAAGATTAATTTCAATGTCAGCTTGCCTCTGTGTTGAAATGATGCAAACCCACTGGTGTTCATAGAAATGTGTCAAACTGAGCAGTCTTTGAGTCAAAGCTCTCTCTGTCTTTATGCTATCTTTATTCCTCTCTCCTCTCTCGTTCTCTCTGGCATGTTACCAACCTCTCTGCATGGCAGAAAATAACATTGCTTTGCTCAAGAGAGGCCACACATGGGAGAAACTGCCTACGCCTGCTGCTCTCTCCTGCAGGATAAAAAAATATATAAAATAGAAATAAAAAAATAACACTGCCCAACAGCTCAAACACCACTTTGAAATCTCTATCAGTGGCAGTCCATATTTTGCTTCTTCCTATCCCCGCTCTCTATGTCACCTTGGACCTTTTTTACCATACATTGGGATGCAAAAAGTACAGAGGAGAAAGGAAAAAGCACTCAAATGCTCAGCATGTGCATCTGTGTGCTCTCACAAGCATCAAAATACACACAAACCTTGACACAGACACAAATGTGCACATGGAAGAACATAGTCACACACAGTGAACACTACAGGCACATAGAAATGTAAGCGCTCCTAGCGAGGCTGTGGGAGTTCAAAGAAGGTACTATGTTTTCCAAGAGAGCTGGTGCGAAGTGAACCAGTAAATTCCCAGCAGCAGGGCTCCAGCAGGTCGACAGTACCATCGCACCTGAGAGGCTCGACTTGTGCTGGTGGGATGTATGGCCAACACTAATGCACTTGTTCAGAGTCTGTTGTGGCTCTGCCATAAATTAATAATGGAATACGTTGTTTTCTGTTTGAATTCTTTGAAGGTGGCTTTGCTTTTGTGCTTCTCAAGAGGCTTTTGCACATGGAAAAAAGCTGCGTGGCTTGTCATGCATAATTGCCCAAGTGTTCTTCTGGCCTCTGAGAGACACCCAAATGTTCAGCCACCTGTTAGCAGCCACCCGGCGGTGTGATATGGGAGTGGGAGAGGCAGAACTAAGGCCCGGTCCAGAGGGCGCGAGAGGAGTGTGGGAGCCGTGTGCCAGCAAAGCATGGAGATTTACAGCGAGCCTGGCTGGCTGATCTGGAGTCTGAACTAATACTGTGCCATTGAGAACACAAATCACCTCCCATACATAACCCTGCCCCTGACAACTCATTTCATCTTCTGCACTAATGAATTCATCATCAGGAGGGATCTGCCTCTTGGTGCCTGAGCCCTGAGCAGAAAAGGAGTAATGGCTTAGATAAGTCATCATCATTATTATCAACATCAGCAACCACCACCACAGCCCCACCTTGCCTCCGCTCGGCTAATAGTTCAGGAGCAACAGTTTAAAACTGTGCAGTGTCCTTGACAGTTTTGCAACAGGGGAACTTTGTCAGTGTTCAAGGTTATTTTGCGGATGTGAGGGGGGGGGGATGTGTTGCAGATACGTGAGTGTGAGAGTCAGCACGACTGTGCATATGTCAATGGAATTTGAATACGTTGTGGTATGAGTGGATAAGTCAGGGAGTGTGAGAGCTCTTATGGTAGCAAGCAAGTGTGCATGTATGTGTGTATGCATGCATTTGTATGAGGGAGTCTAAGCGGCGCAGTCAGGGAGCTGTCAGCTGAGAGCCAGGGAGCAGGCTGATCACAGGGATGCAGGGTGTTTGAAGTCTCCCAGGGACTGACAGCTTCTCTCCTCATGGGAACCTCTTCCCTTGCCCCTTCTCTCCTCCCTGCAACACCCTTTCTTTATATCATTCCTCTTTATGCTCCATCTCTACCCCTGCACAGTATCTCTTTCTAAATATTTCTTCATCCCATTGATGGAGGAGGGAGGAGGGGGAGTTAATGCGGAAGCTCACTCGTGCTCTCCCGGGACTGTTTGAGAAAACGTACAGGTTCCAAAACAAGGCTTTGTTCAGGAGGAGGTAGAGTGTCTCTGTAAATACTGACATGGTGAGCTGCCATCTCTCATACTCTGACATTCTGGCTGACATTCAATCTGGCTACATAGCATGAGGGTGCAGACAGCCAACCTTTAGCCTTGAAATGGATGAATGTGTGGATATCTCTATTTGAATGTATAATTGTGCATATTAGAAAAGAAAGCCCAATTATTATTGTGTATTCCTATATACATTTTTTTTTACATTATGCCATGAGTCCTGGTAAATGCGTGGGTGGCATGATTTCACTCCTGGCTGCATACCCTCTCCGGCCCCTCCTCCACAGGTCAAGGTGCAGTAGGATTTCATCTCTAATCGGGGCTGTGAGTTAGCATGAGCCCATCCGTCATGGGGCAGAGTGTCGGCTGGATGTCCCTGTCGCTAAGCTGTCCATTTTGTCAGACAGCCAGATCCATCATGTTAAAACGGGGACTGATCCTCGCCAGCAGAAGCCAACCGCCCGGCAAATACATACAAATATGCAAATTAACGACAATATAAACATCGCCCGGCAAACGAGCCATCCATCAATGACCACTTTCAGCAGCTCAGCAATGGCAAGGCAACACCAATCAGCCACTCCGTCAAAGGCAGTGATGGAACGCCACCCTCTCATCTTCTTTCTGTCCTTCCCTCTACTTCATTGGTCCCCATTCGCCATTTTTCATGCAAAGTTTCTAACCATTTCTTGTATCCCTCTTCACTCGCACTCATCCCCTTAATCTCAACCACTTTGTCAGCCCCATATTGGCATTTATACCATTTCCATTTGTCTGTTTTAAAGCTCTCTATTTCTTTCAAGAGCTTTTTGTTCACTGTCATAATTACAACTTAGCTAAATACATTCAGAATTAATACATTTCCTGTCGTTGTGTTTGAATGAATAATGATGGGAAGAGAAACATTTTCCCATTAGTGTAGCAACACAAATCAGACCACATGTGACATCTTTCTTTCCCTCCTGGCTCTTGCGGTCCCATACATCACTTCATCGTTGCTGCAAATATTAACAGTTCTTTGGTCTACCCAAAACAAATAAATCAAGATTACGATAACGTATGCAGGGCATCTTTTTCATCAGAATTTCTTTGCAGACGTCAGTTTGAACGTGGTGTGAGTTCTATTCAGAAAGCCAACGGGCTGGAAAGGAAAGAAAAGAGCTCTTAATGGAATAAAAGTCAAAGGAGGGAAAAACTCGAAGCATTTGGAATTCTCAAGCAGCTGAGTCAGTCCAGTATCTTGTTATGTGTGTAGATATGTCCTCTGCGCACAACTTACACACACACTGACAAACAGAGAGTTTCACTGTAAAACAAGCTGCAAAGGTCTCTAATGACTAATTTGATTGTCAAGCTGTACTACCTAATATAACAAAATTAATCACTTTGCACACTCTACCTTGTCCATTAACTATATATATTGTGAAGAAGTGCTACAGCTGTGCCTCAGCCAGTCAAATTTATCAGGCACACAGGGCACATTTTAATAAACCACACTCAATTTACTTTCCTGCATTCTCTTTCCTTCATGTGGACGCGAGCGCCCAAAAATAACATTGTTTTTAGCTCCATTTTGCCTGGTTCTGTGCCAGTACTAAGTAATTACAGCGTAATAAAGGTTTGAGGTAAGCTACCCAGTGACTTAATGGGGGATCTCCTGCCTTCAGGCACAGGAGGAATGAACCTTGGGCAGCCGGAGCAGCAGCTCAGGAGCCAAAACTACAGCATTCCTCAGACTACCCTTACCGCTGCAAAAAATTGCCCCTTCGCATTTCAGCTAATTCCACAATGAGTGGGTTTAGAGTTCTGACGACGTAGTAAAAAAAGGTCTGTCCCTCAAAGCGTTGCATTTTTATTACAGGAGTAATGTGAAGTGCATTGTTATGCAGAGGGAAGGGAGTCTAGTAAAATTCTCAGTTCTGTCTCCACATCATAGTGTTTATGTATGAGTTTGTGTAAGTCTGACCAAAACAGGAAACATACACGAGACGATGGAAAGAAAAGGACAAGTGAGAGCATTTGTATTTGAATGTGTGGACATGTACATGCACTAGTTATATGATTTTACCCATAAAAAAGCAGTGAAGGGTGACACGGAAGGGAATGGGGAATTCTCTCTTCCGAGGCTGGCATGCAGTCATCCTGTCTGCTTGCTACCACAGCTCTGACCACACCAACCGCCAGACACCCCGGCACAGTGTACAAACACTAACCTCTCTGTCTCCACAACTCACTGCCTTTATCTGTCCATCCTGTCTTCATTTCTCTCTGATTCTAACCATTCATATTCCCTAATGTCCATCTGTCTCTTACTTATCCAACAACAACCCAGCAAAAACAAAAATGGCACTCAGTAGAGCGCCTACCTTCGCCAAGGCCGAACAGTCCCCTTGAATTCAATTCAATTTGTACACGCTTGTGTGTGATATCAGTCCCAGTTGGGTTGGGTACCAAACTCAGTACTATTAAGGGTACCAACTGAAGTAGTATGTCAGTACTACTGGGTACAGCATCATGTGCATCTGGTTGAGAGAGAGTATGTAAATGTGAGTGAGAGTGAAAGAGAGAAAGATCAAGACCATGTGACTCACCCCTGGAACCTGATCAGGCCAAGCTGATTACTGATCAATGCACACGACAAAACCAATCTCAAGTGTGTTTAGAAGACAAAAAATTAAAAATATCTCAAAGCTGTTGAGTGTGCTGTGTGTGATAGCCTGAAAGCTACATCCCCTGCTGAAGCTTACGTTGGCACCAGGCCTGCAGCCATCACACAAGAAGTTGAACCTGCCATTGAAGAAGAAACTTTGAGTGAAGCATCAAAAACTTCTTTGGCATCTTCAGGTAATTAATCAGCTTGTTGGTTAAGCTGTTGTCGGAGGAGGAAACTGGGCTTTTCTCAATGTGATGTAAGACATTAAGCTAGCATTTTTACTGACTTGAGTCTGAGCCACTGGCTGCCTGACTAGCATACTTAGGAAAACAGTAATGTTGACGTTACGTGAGATTGTTGGGTTAGGTTTACATTATGGCCAAAACGTTAACGTGAAACCAATACAGTGGAAACCTTTTCGAGTGATCACTACTGGTGAAGGTTGGACATTGGAATTGGTTATACAGAGAAAGTAGTGAATTCCAGGTACTGGTACGAGTATTGGTTCCAATATGAATGGTACCCAAACCTATCAATATGCAAGATTTTTTTCATCGAGATCCATTAATTATTCCCTAGGAAGTTGGTGAAAATATCAAACACATAACAAGTTACATGTTAAAACATTTCCTGGATTTGCCTAATTCCCAATCAACATGTAATGGGTTGTTTGTTGGACCATGTTCCATCTTTCCACCAAGTTGACAAACAACCAACCAACAAACTAACCAAAATAGGCAAATACAAATCCTCCTAGGCGCAGATGATTAAATATATACTAACTTAACAGTCTTGTGATTTAAAATAATAATAATAAAAATATTACATTTAGAAATCCTAATTTGCCGCTGATCTTTTCATGTCCACCGTCATTTGGTGGTAAAGTAAGTTTTCATTCTTCCCATGCTGGATTCCTGTCTTGATACATCTGTCAACCACATGTTCACCAAGCCATCCGCCGTCCAACATCTGTACACAGCTGGAGTGAGTGCATGTGCTCTTTAGTGAGCGTTGCTTTGCTTTTCGATTCTAAGTGTGTGTGTGCATGCATGTTGCTGACCATGTTTATCTGTGTCCCCTATATGCCTCCATTGTGGGGGATTTGGAGCCACACCATATCTTCAACAATCTACACTAAACACCAAGCTCATCAGACTCCCTTGAGGAGTTGCATGACCCTTTCGTCCTCACAAATGCTTGAATATTTGTCACAACAACAATGAACATCAAGCTGCATCTCATTCCATTATTGCTTCAGTGCATTATCTTCAAAGTATTTTGCTCAAAGACTGGCTCTCCTATGCACAACGCTGTCAACGGGTTTGCATGAGCTAATTTATGAAGCTCTCCCCCTCTGTGACTGTGTCACTTCAGGCCTCACAGGGCTGAAGACCCTTGAATCCTCAGATGTGACACCTTGTTAGATAGCATGGTTTACAGCCCAACAAGGCAGCTGCCATTATATTTCTCAACCCAACCCACCGACCTTAAGATGTGCAGATGAATTAAAAAAAGGAGAAATCAAATAGCAATTCAGACTGTGAACTGTGGTGGCAGTGACACATCATTCTTCTGTTTCTTCTTCATTTAAACATTATTTGTGTGTTTTTGGGGCCTTACACAGGAGAAAGTGCTCTTCAGCTGAGGAGAGACTGAGTAACTGCTCTATGAAACCTGGACAGCATCTCTGCTAAGCGGGCTACACATACTGTAACGGAGGGCTTTGCACTCACATGCCATGCAGAGACCAACAGTCCCACAGGCTGCTGCCGATCGGTCTGTGCAGCCCATCCCTTAAAACCTTTCAAATTAATGAGAGTGAAGCAAAGGTGATGCAATCCTTGCTTGGACGCCTCCCCAGTAAACAGTGCTGCCAAGAGTGAAGAGCTGCCCTGGCTGGGGTGAAGTCAGCTTCTTAGGAACAGTGGAGTTAGTCAGAATAAGTGAGCCCGCTGTGCAGCAGTTCTGGGCCAGTGGCCCTGTGCTCTGAGGACTTCTTTATGGCTGCTTCATTGCCCCTGGAGAACCCCAACCCCGTCACACAGGGACTCCATCCGCCCACACTTCATCCAAGTCTAACAATCTTAAAAACACTTAACTTTATTCTAGTTGCCTCTGCTGTCTTAATTAGAATGCACTTGTCAAAAAAATGTTGAGACTAAACAAATTAATAACACACAGCAACACATGCACACAGTCCAAATGGATGCTGATGCTGGAATGCTCATAATATAAACAAAAATCTGGTTTCAAAAATTAATGTCATAAAGGATCTGCGTTTTTAACAAACGGACAAAATTGAATTACACGATAATTTCCTGAATTGTTTTCATAGAAAACTTTTCATTATTGTTATGAGAAGAAAATATGTTTTTGGTAAATTAAATGTCTGTGCTATTCAACTGCACCACTCCACCCCGCTGAACCTTTGACTATTAATAAGTTGCTCTTTGTTACTGGAAGTTTAGTTTTGTCTCTCTAAGGCCCTTACTTATATTATCTGCTTTGCTCTCCAACGTCCTTACCTCATCTAACCTCCAGTTTTCTGTTTCTCTTCTCTCTAACATCAATGAAAACCCATCTGGCCAAACTCATGGTCACATCATCCCCAACTCCTCATCCATCATGGGCTGTCACAATGGGAGTGAGGAAGTGGTCTAATACTCATTCTGGGAACGGATGTGGATCACTGCACTGGGCTGTGCTTGCTGTGATACACCATACTCCCAGCACTGAGATACGATTTACAGGATCTGATGGTTTGTTTGTGCTATGAGGTCCAAGGCGGAGCAGAGCTTGTATTGGCATGAGGAGAATGGATGAGGAAACCAAATTTATAGTGTTATCTTATGAAGACTTACCAAAGCCAAAGGCGGCTGGAGCCGGGATGGGAGCTGACTGGACGGGTGTGGAGGTGTAGAGGCCAGTCACCAGCAGACCATCAAATGATACACTGGTAGAGACGGTTACTGAAGAGAGGGAGAAAGGAGAAGGGTTAACATTGGAATAGAATCTGAAATGATTATTTCACATAACACTCAAATAAAACATCCATCTTTTATCTATACTGATTATCCTTTGAGAGTAATCGAGGGAGCTGGAGCCAGCTGACATTGGGCAAGAGACCGGGTACAGCTCGCCAGCATAGGACAGGGTTCACTTTTAGAGAAAAACAACTATTCTCATTCCTATGGTCAGTTTTGAATCTGCATGTCTTTGGTACCGGAGAAAACCCACTCAAGCACAGGGGCACATGCAAACTCCTCTATATATATTCAAACCGGTAACCATCTTGCTGTGAGGCCAAAGTGCTAAATGTAATATATCAACTGTTAATGTTTTAGCCACCCTTTACTTATAATTCACGAAGATGGGAATATAAACAAATGTTGTACTTGGTTAGCTGATTAGTTGTCAGAGATCGCAAATACTTAGTTATGTTCACGTTCACCTGTGATATACATGCGTGTGGTCAGGAAGTCTGGAAGTGTAAACACACACATGACATATCAAGATCCCTAACCTCCTGCCTGCTGCTAATGAGCTTAGTGTTCAGGTGGTAACAGACAGAAATATAAAGTGACCATTAACTGGGAAGCTGATGACACCAAACGCCCCGCAGGAGGGAGCAGAGGAGAGAGCACAGATGTGCAGGCAGGTGTTAAAGCAACAGCAACAATGCCTCCCAGACATACACACACCAAATTAGAAAACCTGCTTAACAGGGGGCTCAAGTCATGTAATTGAACCAACAAGAAAACAGCATGCTCACGTCTCCATTAGTGTATGTCTCACAGCAAACAGCACCAGAATGTAATCTTACTCACCCTGAACAAATTACAGAGCTTTAATCAAAGCCTGTTCTTATTGACCATCATATCAAAGGGGAGTGATGAGCTAATTGGCTGTAACCCTGATAGCCTTACTACGCCTCGACTTGTAACAGTTCAACATAAACAAGCAGGAGAGGAGAAAACTGCTCCTCTATTATCCACCTGTACAGATCTATAGCTTTAGTCTATCCAGCAGCAAGTCAAATATTGATCCACCCAGTAAACAAAGACCCTGAGTGACGGGACCACAGAGCCCAATGCATCACTGGAGGAAAAGAGAGCTGAGGCACTGGACTGCTTCCAGCCAGACAGATCAGAGCACGGGGGAACATTCTGCGGCTCAGAGGTTAAAATCCTTTGCACTTGGGAAAGATGGAGGCATTGTTATTTCCTGACCTGGAATCCCCCTGTTTTTTAAGGGGGAAAACTGAACAGGGAAAAGCAGGAGACACCCGCGGCGCTGATGTGTTTTTAGTAACAATAGCTCCATGTCAGTTTGGGCTTGGGGCGTTCATTCCTCTGGGCTTGGTGTGTTTCGATGTGGGAATCTGGGCAGAGCAGACTCCTGTGTGGCCCAGTCTCTCAGCTCTGTCTGGGTGACTACATTAACACACTCACACAAGGCGCCCAGCTCGTGTGTGTGTGTATTGTTTGTGTTTATATTGGATGTGCTACACCCTGTCTTAAAAGCACAGTTCAGCCCAGCCTCAATATCAAAGCCACAATAACTCATCCCACAACTGTCTTTATTATATCCAGACGTTTCCTCCTCTCCTCTACTGTCACAGATTAATACAAAAATGTGGCTGATGCTCTAACACTGTATTTCACATGCTCCACTACAGCATGAATAAATACACAAAGAGCATTCATTGACAATGAAGAATGCAATTTACTGCTATAATATTAATGGATGAAAGAAAGCATTCTGTGATTGAAATATATACCTATGATTAGAGAGCCTAATACAAAATGTAATTTGTGTGCAGATATTTCTCTTTCGTATGAATGGATTTAAAAAAATGCTTTGAGCAACAAGTAACTGCCCTGTGTTCCCCTTTTCTCATCAACCGTAAGTATACTGCCAATTCGATTGGTGTGTGCAGTGTGTACAAGAAGCCGTATTGTGGGAAAGAGCTATTTTGCTTGGCAACGGAATTATTATCATATTCTATCCATGTTGTGCAGTGCATCTCTTGCTCCGCAGTACCCACTGAACGCAGGGGAAATAAGATAAAAAATCCTTTTCATTCAAACAAGCAATTATCATGTTCATATTGTGTATATATGTGCTTATCTTTTGTGCTATTTTCGTTTGACAGAATGCATTACCGACTCAAGCAGTCCAATCCAGAGTGTGGTGAGACATGCTATCAGTGTTTACATTATGTTGTATTGATCCAAGGCCAAGGCATGATGCAGTATTTAATGGAGTAATGGACTGGGTTTAATGCACTAAGTTGGACTGGGCTTCAACACCCTCAGTACACACAATACACTCATTTCTGCATTTCCACTGACCTGCATCACCAAGGTTACACAGGCACCATTACGCCTCATAGACACTTTCCAGGAGGCTACTCACACACAAACACACACTCACACACAAACACACACTTTGCTGCTTTCACCACGCTATTTCTCTCTTTATCCACCGCTTACATCTTTCTTGCTCAGCCTCACTCCCATTTGAGAAATCGTGGTTTTAGAGAAATGCTCTCTCCTTCACTTTCCCTATCCATTCCTTTCTCATGCGTTTCTGCTCCCTCGCAGCAGTGTACCTGAATTCTGTTTGATGTGGAGGTCGATGGGAGAAAGAGTGGAGAGGAAGCAAAGCTGGGGGCACAAGGTTACAATGTTAGAAGAAAAAAATACAAGAATGGGGGCGAAGAAGGATAGAGATAGGGGGTAGTCGAGTAGCCCACAGAGAGCTGTGCTACCTGATCAATACAAATGAAAGATTTAAATTATTTAGACATGCCTCTAACACCCCTTTCTAACTCGCCTGTGGAAGGCATCAGACGGATGAGCCAATCAGATGAGATCAGATGAGATGAGATCCAATCACCTGTGGGGGTACTTCACACAAATGCACACACATACTCTATTTCACACTCACACTCAAAAACGCACATCCACACACACACACACACACACACACAGATCTAAAGGACGAGGCCGGCAGCCTTTGATGGTAGCCCTTAACATTCTGGTCTATACCTCATTTCTGAGAACCGTTCACTTCGCCGAGGGGGATGAGGGTGAACTTTTTATCACCAACATTCTCATCCAACACATTAATGAATTTTCTGTGTGTACCTATGTGCACTTTTATGTGATTTGTTCAGTTGTGTAGACAAACCAGGTGTTCATCTCACATTATTGATGAAAACATCTGGACTGAATTTTTGTTTTTTTCTTGTTACAACACAGTTAAGAGTAACGGTTTCAATATGGAACATCTAAGATGAATTGCAGTTGTAAGATAAAGCTACATAAAGTTCATTACAGGCCTTTTTTAAACAAATAAATTAAAATCTGAATATCTCTAATTCTGGATATAATACAGTGTTACACAAATAAATAATTTCATTGTGTGGCGATAAATCACAGTATTTGTTTCAGATATTTGATCCAGTTTGGAGATGGAGGATGGGTTGGGTGGTAACTTAGTATGACCAATAAACTTTAGCCCTGAATTAAAAAACACAGACCCCTTCCCCATTCAGTTGAATGGAGACTGCCCTTTAGAACAGGGGGGTGCTAAAGTGAGTGTCTTGGGCCAAACAATGAGGGGTACAGATATAATTTGAAACTGGCACCCTCAAGTATTTCCACAACACAACATCATCTAGCAGGGCCAGTAGGATTGCTTTGTAATGTCCTCACTTCAAAGTTGCTACTTGATAAATTTCCAGAGTTGTAAAGTTCTATGTGTAAGTATTATAAACTGCTGCAGAGTATTCATTATGCTGTCTAATAAACCTTACAGCACATTAATCTATTACTCAAACCGGACATCCTTAAAGTGAACCTACACTTAAGTATTACAAAACACTCATTACACTGTATGCACAGCGCTCATACCCACATAAAACTGCTCATACTTTATACTTGTACACACCACAGAGCACATCCCTTGGCCCCAAGCCAGCATGTAATATTAATGATGCGATGTGGTATGCCTCATTACAGACACACATAACCGTGCTCCTACTCAACTATTGATGGGCCGGGGGCTTTCTTCACTTCTCTGGATCCACCAGGAGTAATGTTAAGGCACCACACTCAACACAGTGCAACAAAATACACATTCACAAACACAATGCAAAGGTCACTCAGATCTCAATCACATGCAGAATACGCCAAGTGAGGACTAATCAATAATAGAAAATGTATATTTTGTGACAAACTATTTTGCAAATATAAAATCTATTCTATCGTACAAAATATGTTCTTATGCCAGTTAATTTATCTGCAGAACACTGTATTTCTTATTTTGTCTCAACATCTCCAAATATTAGCCTTACAATTTTAGACTTCTTCTGACCGCATTAAGGTATTCCCTGATCGCACAAATGCTGTAAAGGTATCCTCAACACAGCACAAAAAATTTACAAATTACATTTTTAACTGGTCCCAAAGATGTGTGTTGTTGCCTTAGGAAATGTATGTACCAATGGGCAGACTGAGAATCTGTCAATCCTTTGTTTATAATAACAGCAGTAAGGGTAGGGTTGATGATTGATGGATGTATTTTGGCCAGTTCCTCAAGAATAAGGACCAAGCATATTGAACTGTGAAAAACAGACCAAAGTGCTGCTCATGTTGGAAATTCTAAACTAATGTGAATGGCTCACTGTGTGCCGCTTCAGTAATCATGTTAGGGACCAGAAAAATTGGGCCCAGTGGCATCCTAAAAGCAACAGTAATGTCTTCTTATGGTGTAGCGAAGCAGTCGACACTGTGGTTGGCAAAGCTTGGTGGCATGAGCTCATTCTTAGAAAACAGCGTGGTGAGGGATTAAGGCGGGAGCTGGACAGGAAGTCTGTACGCTCTAATAGAAGACCTGATTAACGGAGAAGCTTACTCCACTTGCTTTGAAGTCGCTGTGTGGTTGGCATGGCCTGAACAGTTCCTTTCGGCTCTTTGTGTACAAACACACCCACCAGACCTCCCCACACCTACAATTCACTCCTTCTCAGAAAAAACATTAAGTACTTAAACCTGGAAAGACATGAGGTTCAACTAGATTGGACTTAGTAGCACTCAGGTAAAAACCAAATACATAAATGATCATTTTCAGCACAGTACCACGTGAGTTACAACAAGCTACATAGTGGCTAAAATAATTTGTAGAAGACAAGAAAAGGAAATACTGTAACAGAACATGTCATGAATGAATTCCCCATTTTTCTCTCTCAGTGAACCAGGAGGATGCCCTTTTTCTTTCCAAATAGATGGAGGTTTTCCTGGCAACAATCTGGATAAAGATAACCAACCATCTGACCCATATCCCACTGGCAGACACACACATGCCCCATAGAGGACCAGGAAATGAAGGCCAGACCAGGGGGAAGCTATAATTCCATCTGTTTCCGCGGTCATGCCAGTGCCGGGGTGCCACTTCACTCTGAGCTTCCTGAATGGTTCAAACTGTCAGTCATCAGCATGATGCCATACAAGATCAGTCCCAGTTTCTACTGGTACGAGAAAGAAAAAAATTGGTCCTTTAGACTGACAAGTTCAAGATTTTGAAGACAGACCGACAGACAGAATCAAGTAAGTATTGATGCTTCTCTACAGTTTCAGAAGATGGTGTGGGAAGTGTGTTCCTGCACATGTGTCATGCGGTGTACCAGTCAGGTCTTAGAGGCATCATTCCATTGCGTAACCTTCTGGCACCATCCTGGCCTGCTGGCACTGCCATCTGCTGCTGTGAAACACTAGATCACAGACAACCTATGAGCCACTGAGCTTCCACAGGTCTGCTTATCAACAACATCTCCACCATGTTTTGCGAACATGCAAAATTTACCTCTTAAGACAACTTTATAGTTTTTTTTGCTGCTACCAGAGATTATAACGTGCAGCCTTTTATTGTTCTTGGTCCACTTTGCCTTGTTGAGGTTCTACTCAGAAGTGGAGCTGAAGCCTTCCTGCTTGCCCAACTTGGCTTCACCCCTCCGACAGCCGAGGAGAAAAACAGGAGTGAAGAGGCAGTTCTATCACATGCATCTGTTCCTCACACATAATCTGCTTCACAATCACACTTCATTGTGCTGCTTTTATACGATAGTGTATGCGTGTCTGTTTACAACCATATAGGCCTATGTCACATGCTTGAACACGAGCAAGCACAGGTGTATGAATTATTCTAACAGAAGCCTCAGTTTTTGTACTCTTGAGTCTCCAGAGTATAAGATTTGAATGTTTTTTTTAAATCAGTGCTCTAGGAACACACTCTATAATCTGCAAATGATCTACTAAATAAAAATATGAATATATATATATATATATATATATATAATTTGACTTGTGAGAAGGACACAACCTCTAAGGTGTATCAGCTGAACAACAGGGCAAAATCAGTCATGGCAGAACATTTTTTCATAGTTTCTAATGGAACATTGCCTGTTTCAGAGGAAGCACATCACCCTGTGACAACTCAAAGGCTATTCTCTTTACCTGAGATTGGCTTTGATAGAAAATCATCTCTCAGGTCTTTCAACATTATTCATAGGCTCATTGAGCCTCAAACAGCATGCACAACCCAGCTAAGTACTGATCTCTGTTGTGAGACACTAAATGGGTTTTGATCAGCTGCAGTTCAGTTATTTGGACTTTGTCTTGATCGGTTTTGAAGAAGAGTTGATAGTATGAGAGGAGACAGGGTAAGAAAGCACTGCAGGTTTTCAGAACAAAGGACAGCTTGATTTAATAATCAGAGACCTATCACAGCAGGACGGAATCATGCTTAAATATTAATTGAATCTTCTTGAATCTTCTTGGTGTTTGTTTTACAAAACTTCCAACATTAAAGGAATCAAACTCAACATCAGATACATAATTGGTGGTTACAGTAAAAGGTTATATTGTAATAGGGTTCAGGAACACCATGATTCTTTCCCGCTGTAGCTTGGTGACTGCCAGGACTGGAGTGTGAGTTGTCTTTATGATCAACACCATGTGTTCATCCACGTGTGCAGACAAAGAAAAGGCTTCAGCCAACTAGCCATGACAAGCAAAGCAGTTCCATCACATATCAATACTGAACATGCTAATTATTTATCAAAAGTCAAAGTGTTTAAGAAGAGAACCAGGAACCAGGTAATATAATATAATAACTAGCACAGGTTACGCGAGAAAAGTTGCAATAGCCTTCCCGAGAGAACATTCAAGGAATGTAAGAAAACACTGGGCTGCCTCAAAAATTATTGTCAAGCCCAAACCACAGCATCTTACACATGGAAACACACAACCAACGCCCATAAGCACACACCAGAACAGCACATATATGGATGGATGTGAACTCATCACATGCTAACCTATTCCTACGGTAGCATGTACACCCACTCGGGGATATATATAGTCAACCAGATAAGCAGCTGTGACAGTAAACATAATAAAAATGCCGACACTTGTCGTAGTTACGCGAAGTTAAAAAACTCCCTTTCCATTTCACCTGCGCTAGTGGGTGCTACCCTGACAGGAACCAGGAAGGAAGTAATGAGGGCTGAGCTGTCAGCAACAGTCTATATAACCTCAATGCCTCAGGGACACCAGGCTACTTAGCCCAAATGACCTCTACGTCCTGCGCCACAGCTGGTCTGTCCCCGACCTCCCAGAACCCCCATCAGCCGACCCCAAACTACTTCACAGCGAAGTGAATCATGATCTGGATTTGTCAAAACAAGGCCTTGAAAATTTGGACTAGGAAGAGCAGCATCAAAAGAGTGACATCCTTCCTGTCCACTGCAACTGACCTATCAAGAGATTTACTTCCCTTTAACAACCATCATACCCACATAATTCTGAACTAAAAGAAAGTAGTAGAAAATAGCAAAGAGAGATAGTAATGTTCTTCACGATAACTGCAGGGAAGCCACTTTAGGAACACACCACTTGATTGGCCAATGTTGACACCAACTTAATCATAGATGTCTGCAGCATTATAGCCAATTTTGTCTCTGCACAAATGTTTTGGAAAATGTTCCCACTGGCCATCATATCCCATGTCTGATGTGACCGCCAATCACCTCTGTCATTACACCTCTGCTCTGTCAAGATCACACACTCATACTTCGATCAAAAGATAGAATTGTTAGCAACGCAAGGTTCTGATTCACTCTTTGATACCATAGATACTACTCAATCGTAATCACTGAATAATATCTCCTACCAATCCAAAGAGTAACAACATTTTGCTGTCTTTAAACGATTCCCGATCGTACCAACATATGATCCCTGCTTTCTGAAGTAGGCTTTTTCTGTCACTATAATAATTGACCTCAAACTTTGGCATTGAATAACCTGATAAACAGTAATGTATCATAAGTATCACGTAGTCACTGTAGAAATGGCAGGTGTACAGGACAGGAGAAGCAGCTTTTAAATTAATTTAGTGTGGAGGCAAACTACAGAGGGAGTCTCGTCCTACTTCTGAGCTGCGAGACAGGCTGTTGTTATAAATGCACAACATGTACCTCTCCTCACATTAAAGGAGATGAATGGACTAAACTTAATAAATGTCAGTGTCTTGGAGCTATTCAGTTTATGTTTTATTCAAATGACTCTCAGTGCTTCTGTTGAATTATTTCCATCGGATAAAATGGCATAAAAAAGTAAGTACCTAATTTTCTTGATGAATTAAAAAAATATATTAAAAAAAACTGTATTTTTTTGCTGAATTACCATTCCTGCATTTCAAACATTGAATATTCGAAGCTCAGTAAGGCTCATGACATGAAAGAGAATAAGTAAGTCTGTTAGCACCAGGTGCACCTGCCCTCATCTTAGCCGTTCTCATGGGCTGACACATCAAACTGCACATTTTATCAGAGCATCAACCTGGACTTTTGAACAGCTTGATATTTGTGAAGAGCAAAAGACATGGTGCTCACTTCATGCTGGTCAGCAATTGTACAGTACAGTACAGTATATATGGATATTCAACAAGGCTGAGTTTCATCATCATAATACAATTGTGGCTTCTAGGGGCTGTTGTCAATAGTGCTATTATGTCATTAGATCATACAGCCGTCAGTTTCTTTATTAAAAAAACATTCATTCCAATATATTCCAATAAGTGTGTATAGAAAATAGACACTTTAACCTAAATGGCCTGTTGGAATTTAAAATTCCCACTCTATAAGTGCATCAAACCAAGTGCTTCCCATTGGTTATCTAGATTGTTGCGGCTCACCATTCTAATTTGTCCGGCCACAGTTTCAAGATGTACCACAAATGTTTTAATACTGCTTATAATAATATGAGATCTTGACAAGTTGACAAGTGCTCGCTCAAGAAAACTTGCATTATGGTCCATAACCTCCAATTTACTGTCCACGCAGATATTCAGACCATTCTGAATCTGTAATGCATGAGTGATCTTCGTACTTGTGCATGTGCACCCCTGTTGGCACCATATATTGAATTAATTCAGTGGGAAATGCTGA
This sequence comes from Pseudopleuronectes americanus, assembly GCA_038501795.1. NCBI lineage: Eukaryota > Metazoa > Chordata > Actinopteri > Pleuronectiformes > Pleuronectidae > Pseudopleuronectes > Pseudopleuronectes americanus. The sequence continues at coordinate 14,598,761 of CM076720.1, read as the reverse complement.
AACCATTTGAAGTAGTTTCATCATAGACACCAATTTATTTTACTGTCTGTGGGTGCTCTTACAGCTGAGTGTCCATTCCCCCGTGATCACATAAAAGGAAACATTGCCAACACAATCCTTAACCTATAGGTCCAAACAACTACTTAATATTCCAATTGGACCATTAGGAGCAACACATTGGTTGTAATGTTTTGAGCAGTTGACTGACAGCAAAGGTCCCTCAAGTTAATCCAAGTTTTATTTCAAATCAATATAACTTTAGCCCGGCCTGCAATATGGCACAGCCAGGGTTCTTGGCATGTTTAGCAGGCAGACAGTATTTTTCCTCATAGACATAATAACCAACAAAGACACTGTAAAAAAAAGCACTTCCCTGCTTACAATGATGGCAAATCTGTGAACTGTTCCGCTAGCTTTCCACGAAAGTGAGACCTGAGTGGTAGAACAGCAAATCGACAAGACTACCAATACTTTAGTATACTTTTCAATACGTTTCTCTATTTGCATTTTAATGAATGAATTAGACTTGAATTTATTTCAACAACTTTTACAACAGTTTACCCTTTTTTTCCAAAAGTGACTGACAACATTAGTCTGGAAATGACTCCCTGTAACATAATCACATCTGTACCTATTTGAAAATGCTTACTGTCCTGACACATCTGGACACGTCTCCCTTTTGGAAAACCAGACATCTGCTCTGCCTGCTCACAGACATTATTGTATGAACATGTATATGTGCACACAGGAGCACACACACTGGCTCTAGCTGCCTCCCAGAATTCAAGGCTGACAGCAGCTTGAACCATTTTCCTCCATTCAGAGATATAATAATAACACTTTACACAGTGGTTCAATTTACAACTCCACTCTGACAGCCCTTTTCAGCATCTGCATCTTTTCTACTGTCCACTCTCATTCTCACGTACACAACATTTACAGATTTTCCTTGTTTCCTCTCTATAATTTAAGAGATATAAAAACATTCATATTAAACTGTTTTTTAGTTTATTCCCAGACTTTGTCATTTCCACTCAGAGTAGTACATTAGATAATCACATGATGGGTCAACAGATCAACAACAGATCAAAATGTGTCTTTATGTATTAAAACAAATAAAATGATGTAACATGAATTTAATTTGAGGATAGAGATTTGATCCTTAAAATATAAAAACTGTAGAGTCACAGATAACAGACAGCTACTGTTGATCAGCTCATAAATTTGAATTCAGTCCTCAGTTTGAAAGCAATCCTAGATTCCGTCTTATTCTGTACAGAGCTCAATGATGTCCTGGGAGCTGGAGAGGAAGGCAGGATGTTGGGCCTCAGATTATAGCCAACTAGGTGAAACAGTACTGACATTAGTCAAAGCCTGATGTGCTTCCATGGCCCTTGGGTATGAATGTTTGTGTAGAAAAAGGAGTAGCACAGTGGTGTGGAGGGGGCTGCAGAGAACAGAGGGGAAAGATTGATTTCTAATTAACAAGCTGGTCGCAATAATAAAAGACTAGATGGTCTTTACTGGTAGTGGATCAATGGGGAACATTTCCCTTGACATCTAGTCTTAATCACACCAGCTCAGCTTGGTAAGAATGCACTCATTGGTGTAATTAATAGTGCATCCATCACCACTCTCTCATCCCCTCTTTCCTCTGTCTTAACCTCTACCTCAGACCTTTGCTTTCACTGGAAGGCTGGGATCATTAAGTGACTGCATCACTCCCTTTCCTCTGCTGTCATTAAATAACGTCCGCATGTAAAAAAAATGTGTTGAGTCATCGACAAAGACATTGTAGTGTTTATATTCAGACAAAGTGATCTGTGCTAATCTGGCTGTATAGGTATTAGGCATGTTTTCATCAAGATCCAGAGAAAGATCTTTGAAATCAACAGAAATGCCTTATTTTTCGATACAAAAGAAAGTCAAAGAAAAAGCCTTGGATCCGCCCCTTGATACAGATCCAAACAAAAATGTAATGGGTTCCCTGACTCATACATGTCCCTTTCTTCCAACTTTTGTGGTAATCTGTCGAGTTGATTTGTGTAATCCTGCTAACAGACAGACAAACAATTGCAGACGAAAACATAACCACCTTGGCAGTAAACAAGATTTCCATCTCCAGATGGGGCTGTGGTCAATGTCGAGGTGACTCATTTCTTAGCACCAGGTGACAAACACATTCTCTGCTTCATGTTTTTGTTATTTATTTTTGCCGCAATAGTTTGACTGGGGACAGAGATCAATCTTTGAGAGAAGAAAGTTTTTGCTATCATTGGACAAAGTCAGTGACTATGTAGTGGATTGAGGCAGGAAGGTGAAGTCTCTTTCTGTTGTCTCACAGACCCAAAAGATAAAGTAAAATCCAACACCTAATCTGCTGAGGTTTAAAATACTCTGGTCCACTGGGTATTCCTTATAGTTTATCTAATTTTTCACTAAATAAGTTGATGCACCATTTCAAAAGGGACAACTATTTATGCTTGCACTTCATAAATCCTTTTGAATTTGATAAACCCAAAAAGCAGGAAAAAATGTATATGTTTATAATCTTTCTAGTTGTCTATTGGGAGAATCTCTGTGAATGTTGTAACCCTGAGTCAGAGCTCACTGATGACACATGGACCTGTGGGGGCTAGAGGTATGAGGTTATATATGTGGGATTTCACAACAGAGCATCAGGGGCCCTGTAAACACCAACCCCCTCAACCATGCTGTCACTTTCGGCAGAAATATGTGTGTGTGTGTGGACGTGTAATCTGCCTCTGCCAGCCTGCTGTGTCTCTGAACAGAGAGGGTCTGGTTGTTTGAAAGAGGCCGGGGCTGAATGGGGGGTAGGGCTGGAGCTAATCCGCCTGTGCCACGCGCGGTGTGCCCAGCACCCAGCCAGTTGCACCACGCCGCCTCCTCTGTAGTGGGTCCACTGGAGCGCTACAAGGCCCTCTGAATGCTATCAGCACAGACGACACACTGGGCCCCGAGCAGGGATTACAGCTCTCTCAATGAAGCCGCCAGTAGGAGGATCCAGAGCAAGAGGAGGAGAAGAAGAAGGAGGAGGAGGTACACAGTCCTCCAACAGGAGCTCCATTCTCTAGAAGGAAGAGGCCATCGGCAAAGCTGACACGCCAATCAACAGCGGCTGGGAAACCACCCCATGAGAACAACACGTCCAGCAGGAAGGATGGGAAGCAGGGCAAAAAAGATTTTAAAAGGATCCATCACTTTTCGAAATCCGGCTTAGAGCCACTTGGTACTCCTTAAGGACAATGAACACTGGCTCATTGTTAAGAGGTTGATTGGGTTGGGAACATTAGCATGAGTTTGCATAGACATGTCACATGAAGATCTGCTGATGGAGATTTCTGACAAGTTAAAAACAGTGATTCAACTTGGTTGCTAAATAAAAGTAAAGAGGCCGAGGCAGAGGAGAGGGGGAGGCTATAATGTGGAAATAAAAAAGATTTAAACAGACTCTGGATGGGTGTGTCCCTTGTGTTTTCAGTTAGAAGACTAACATAGTGTCTCACCCTTAGGACTTATAACGTACATCTGTGAGCTGTTGTACTTCCCTAAATGGTTTACCACACTGATTTATTCACGTGGACTGAAATACAGCATTGCTCACCGTGCTTATTCTTCAGTCACAACCGGAAATATAGTAACAACAAGAACACAACCAATTGTTTTTTTGCTTTAGGTACAGAAAAAAGAAAAGAAAAATGTCTTGGGGGTTTACATGTTGCTAAAGTTGTGCCTGGAGTTCAGTCTGTCTTATCTAAAACTTAACCCTCCAGACACCTGAAAAGGCAAACATGGTAAAAAACAGCTAGCATTAGGGCAAATGAGAGTCTAGCATCTGCTCCCCCCCGCTTGTATTACCAACAGCGGGCACTCCACTACTACTGCTACTCATGCTCACTCGTCTACCCACTCATGAAAGTAACCAAAAACACTGCTCACATTTGCCTGTTAAGAGCATTCTTGTTTTGGCTACAAAATGAACCCCTTGAGGAAATTGAAAATACAAAATGTAAAAGCTCCTTGCCACATGCCCAGATCAGGCTGGCACAGGCACACACTGCTGCCTGGCATGGGTCCACTCACTGCCTTCAATTTGAGCTTTTTCTACCACACCTGGTCCCATGCTGCCATCAGTGTGGCACCAGCCTGGCAAAAGCTGACAATGTCACTGTTATCTGAGGTGATTTGCTGTGCTCTGATGCAGGGAATCAATTTTCTGTAAATGTAGCCTCCGGCCCATCTCAACTATCCTGTCTTCAAATCCTCCTGACTTGCTAGAACTCACAGATTCTTTGAGGAGATATCAAAAGAACCAACAACAAATATATCTGTCCCCACCCATTTGGTATGACATCATTACATTGTCATATTAGGCTATAGTAGCAAAAGTGTGTTCCTGTTAACTTGACAGAGGCATTTAACGCCTGAAAGCCGGAAAACACCAACCTATGTTCCTGGTATCATGTCATGTCCTGTTGTAACATTGACACGAATGATCGTAATAGCCTGCTGATCAGGACATTTGTGTTTAGCCAGCGGAACATCTGACCTGTCTCTATGTCATGATGGATCACCCCCTAAGAGCTGAGTGCTGTGTGCATGGCCAAGCACGCATGTGTGACAAAGGGAAAATTCCCGATGAATATCCATTCTCATTTCTCGCCCATCTGCTCCCTTGTATGAAGGAAACTGGCATATCTCAGTGAATACAATCCTCTTTAAATGGTTCATCATTCAACGTCCACAAAGACAGAACATCCAAACACACCCAGCAAGCCCTTGCAAACAGTAATACACTTGACACACTTCCCTCTACTCAGTGAAGTGACCTATTCAGACAAAGCAGCAGGAGGCAGAGAGGCTGAAGAGCTGGGAAGCTAATGAATGCACAGATTTGGACCATTTGAAAGTGCTAGTGCTGTCCGCATGTTGCTTTTCCCTGGCTCACAAGAGAGCCCTATTAAACCATTAGCCCCTATCCCCTCTACTCTTTCCTCACTCATACTCTCAGAGTGTCCCTGCTCCCCTAAACGGGATGTCTGCATAAAAACTAGGCCAGTCTTTTGATGGTTCACTGACCAATGCTTGCTGCACCGTAAGAAATACTCAGAGTTTTACTGCTTCTTTTCAAAGTAAATGTAAGTTAAAAAGAGACGTAAGGAGCACTAGGCTGTTGGACAGGGCGAGTAGAGAGACCAGCCAAATCGAATCACTCTGCAAGAACAGAGCTCCAAGCAGGGCAGCACTGACAAGAAGTGGTCAGAGGTCAGGAAGCAGACCTTTATTGGTCCCCTCAGAGGTTAAGTGGCGCAGAAGGTGATGATGACATCCAACAGGCTGCATAATACCCACAGCAGATTGATGCCATCTTGGCATTCAAACCTGAGACAAAGACAGATGTGGGCACCTTTTGTAAAGACTTCGGGATGATGTCCCGCTGAGGCTTCACTGACATCACCCGGTGTATGGAAAGATAACATCTGCTTTTCTACAGCCTTACTGGGGCCTTGAGTCGATGACCTTCACTTCAACATAACTGACTTGTTGTTCTACAGGCATCAGTCAATGGCAAACTCTGTGTAAATCTCCCAGAACCACGAAAAGTAATCAATTTTGCAGACAGATAAAGGGCTTTTCCCACTGTGAAGCACATTGAGTTGTTTCTGGTGGCTGGCAGGAGAGCTGCTGTAGCAATGTGCAATGTCTAATCTGATAGGTTATCATGGGAAGAGCTGATGGCATTTTGTGGGGATGAATTTATCTCAGAGTTCCCATCAAAAATGTCATTTTGTGGCAATGTCCAAATCTCCTTGAACCGTATTGAGTCTCTAATTTTTCATCAATAATTTCCCTGTTCCAGGAACCGCAGTAGAGACCATTGGCAGATAACCAATAGTCATTCCAGCCTGTACTGTCAAATAGTTCTCTAAGCAGCCCTCTTGTTTTAGCCTCTGTCCCTTTCTCCTGTATCTCTGTTTTGCCTCCTGTATTATATTGTGGCAGTTTGGTAGAGACACACTGCTAAATACGATTAAATATATTTAGTTTTTCAATCGTGTACAATTGTGTGGACAATGAATATGGTGCGAGGGAGTGCTACGCTACCAATTTGAACCTTCCTGCCTCAGCAGGGATATGTATGAATGGCTCATTCAGTGCTTTAAACTGAAATGCATAAAAACTCATCTGCAAATACAAATTCTGTCAATACAAGCACAAAAAATAACAGACTACTTGACACCAGACAAAACCGCATTTTCTATCCAAACATGTGCTCTGCGTGAAAACCACCGGCACGATAAACACAACTGTAGCTTTCATCGAAAGCGCACAAGCATCATTACAAAGTGGGGTGAACTCGACAGAAAGAAATGGTATAAATTCCTTGACACACAAAGAAACTTAATCAATCTCACTGGCCCTCATTTCTGCTCATGCACCTCAATTTCAAGCTATTCTCCAATGACTTGCAGAGGACACCGCACTGCTGTTCCATTCCCCCACCAACCTTTTCCATTGTGCTTTCTAATCTGACTGTTTAACTGGGTAGAATGAGATGTCCCCTAGAAACTCGCATCTGAATCCAACGTGCCTTCTGATTCTAAAACAGCCCATTTGGAGCCTCTTCTTGTTGTCACCATCCCTTCTTGAACACTGTTGTTCATCTGTGAAAATCAACTTGCAATGTTTCCAAAACAAGAGAGCAAGAAACAACAGGAATGAAAAAAACGCTCTTTGATTTACTGTTTACAAACAGGGCGCTGGAATTTGTTTTACTCTGGTGTTGCTTCCTATAAACATGTGGTTGCTGTATGGATAACATATCACATTCCTACAATAGTGTTAAAAGAAGAAATGAAAAAAGTACTGTTTCCTGAGTTTAGCAAAAGTAGTTTAAAATGAGTCACATGATTTATTTTTTAGAGGACAGAACTCAAATCCCAGAGTGACCTTGCTTCATTGCTCTTCTCTTTCTGTCCTCTGAAAGATAAGGCTGTATGTGGGCAGAGTGTCAGTCACTTGGTTTCCATTCGTCTGGTACAAGGATTGACCCCAGAGGCCTTAACGCGAGTACGCACAACTCCAGAAATCTTTTCACTTCTCCTCCTTCTCTTTCCCAGCAGTTCCGACTATCTCTTCAGTATTTCTGTTTTCATTTGGTCCACTGTGACCCTGCCAATACATCCACCCTCTCAACCATTTCAAACAGAGCAACACAACCTCTCTTGGTCATTTAATTCGTATAGGCTAACACAGCAATCACATCAACAACAAACACACAGGGCAAAGATACGCTGCCCACACACGGCCATATCACTCAAAAGCAACAGTGAAGTCAGAGGCAGTGAGGTCAGGTCAGAAACCCAATTACTGCAGGACAAACTGGCCACGCAGTATCTTCCTCGTGCTCAGCAACCAATACTGAGGTGGTTGTTCGAGACACTTGTGTCCTGTCTCTTTTATAAAGGGGTCATCAGTCTCTCTTATTTTTCTAACTTTCCCTTCCTCCACAAACAACCTTTCTCCTTCGCGCTCTTTCTTTCCGTTTTCTTTTCAGCCCTTCGACCACACGGCCAGCATCTCTAATGTCTTCCGCCCACCATTTCCACACGCAGGTCTTTCAGTGGTTTGATCACACATTGCTTTCTAGTAGATTAAACCAACTGTAATCCTAAACTAAAACCCCAGGAACACATAAAAAGCAATGAGGGGAAAAAAAAACAATTGACCAAATAAATGAAGCATGCGGAAATAAAAAAATTTTCATTCACTAATATGAATGAAACATTTTGCAATACTCTCTTTGCCCTTTTTTTATATCACCACCAGATGTGCTGTTTTCCCCTCTCTCTATCTTTGTCTCTTATTGTTTTGAAAGTAGGCGAACACATGAAACAGCCCGCAAACCCGCCAATTTCTGTCACAATGAGTGAGGCAGTGCCCGCGGTACGGACATGTTTATATGGATGTAACCATTAAAGTTTGAGGGATGGAGGCGAGGTGAAGGAGATGCAGGAAACTGGGATTACTCCTGCTTGCACAGCCCGCCACGTTTCACTCGCTCACTTGCCATTCATCCTCACATCCCCAAGCAAACTCTGTCAAAACCCTACAAATTTAACAATGAGCTGCTATCATCATGTGCCAAAAAAGCGGAAGGAGAAAAAAAAAGTGAGCAGCTTGGAACATTGTATTTTTTTTTCATGCAAGCCCCGCTGCTGGTATCTTATCAGCTCAATCCTCTCATCATCATTTAAATCTCCCCCTACTCCATCCGATCCCAGCCGTGGCCCTATTTAAATCTCTCCCTCCTCCCAGTCCACCACATTTCTAATGCTAATTATTTAAACCTCTCCCTACGCTCTATCCCTCCCATCCACCAGTTAGTTATTCAAATCTCTCGTCACCCGCTCTCCCTACAAGCCCGGCCCCAGTTAAAAGGTACTTGGCTGAAGGGTTGATCCGGGCTGTTGTTTTCAGACAGAGGATAATACTGCTTCTTCCAGACTCCTCTCTTCTCCTGCTCTGTAATCCTGGCCTCCTCGTATCATTTTTCTCTATATATACAATTACAGTGCAGCACGTATCCTTTTTGCAAGGGATTTATTTGCCATGAAGACTGGAGGCAGTTGTTAACAGCACAAGAACAGTGTAATACAGTACATCCACTGTTTATCTTTTCAAATTAGGATAAAAACAAAAAAGATGGGATTAAGAAAATAGAGGAAATGTTCAAAAAATTTGTGTATTTAGCAAGATAGATAAAATCAGTAATATAAATAAAATGTTTATACATCAAACTCTTGGAGAACAGGACAGCTGCATGGGAATGTGACCTTAGTCGCTCTGTGGTGGCCTGAGTGGGTCACTGTCCCCAGTGTTAAGTGGCCAGTGAGTGACTGAGCAATGTGGAGACAGTTTGGGAGGTCAGAGGAGATATATTTTCCAAGACCAGGTGCCAGCGCATCAGTGTGGGAAAGGAGGTAATTATCTGTGTCTCCTCTTTTTAAATTTGTAATCATCAGTCACAGAATCTCTCTCTGTGGCGCTCTCCGTTGGTCCGTTCGCACACGCAGCTTTCGCACTCTCACTCCCATTCAGTTGGAGGGATCTCGCTCTTAGTCCTGTGGAGAAGCAGCTCATTGTTGTAAGCCACCTACACATGGAGCACCAGGACCACAGCTCAGTGAAACTCCAAAGCTGCTCGCAGCACTGAATAGGAGTCCCACTCAGCGTCACTACACTGATTACAGTTACATAAATACTGGTTTTCAGCAACAGCCGCCCCACACAAACTGCACAGTCCCCCCGCAGCACGTGTGACCCAAACAGGAGAAAATGCACTGCATGTATAATTCTTGATTTGACGGTTTGGTATATTTATTTTGATGCATATTATGCACAATAACACATTAAGAACAAAAAATTGTGAATTCATCAAGGAAAGTGAATTTCTTTCATAAAAGGAAAGTTATAAAAAAAAATATAAGTTGTATTTTTACAACCACTGAAATTAAAAATTGCATGATTTAATGACAAATAAATGAATGAATTGCAAAAAACAATATATCCCATTCTTATTAGCATGCAGCAAAAAAAAAGTGGACATAGTAGCGGGTGTGCTCACCTTGGTACTCTTGTCCAGGGGTGTAGGCAGTGGGGCTGCCTGTAATTTGGAGGGTGAGCAGCACCTCTTCCCCGCCTTCTGCCACCCCGGTTCCCTCCAGCTCCCCGTGGTGGGTGCACAGGAAGAAGAACGGGTTGAAACGTGGGTAGAAGCTCGCAGGGGGTGCCCCGAAATCCATGCTGCTGCTCCCCAAGACTAGGGCCAGCAGAGCACAGCCTAAGGCACCCCCGAGAGAGGCCCGCGCCGTGGCCATCTCCCCTCACCAAGCGAGGGGCTGAGGAGGTGGATGTGGGTGAGGAGAGTGATGAGTGAGAGCAAGGACGGCACAGGTAGAGTTCCCACAGGACAGCTCTTGGAGTCCCCAGATGAGTCAAAAGTCCAAAAGTGTTTGCGTGCGTGAGAGTGTGTGTGGAATTTAAGTGTGTAAGTGTGTGGGCTTGGCTGTGAGGAAAACTGTAAGACCTCTGTTGTTCTGCTTCCTCTCCCTGTCCTACCTTCACTCAAGGGGAGTTCAGAGCTTCGGCTGTGCTGTCCTGCTCCGGCGCTTAAATACCTCACCCCTCCCTCTGTTTCCGTCTCTCCTCCCACCCTCCCTCCTTCCCTTCTCTCTGTCTGTCTTTCGCTCTAACACCAGCTCCACGCATGCTGTACGCGCTCTACGAGACGGCCTCCCCTCCTCTCTCTCTCATCCAGCTCTTCTCTCCTCCCTCCTCTCTCTCTGCCAGTCTATCACTCTGCTTTTTTCCTAAATCTCTTCCTCCACCTCTCTCTTTTCTTTCCTTCTCTTTTCCTCTCACTAAATGACTGTGTTACTCCACTGTGCACTCTTGTATCCCTCTCCTAAGACCTTGGCTGTCTTATCTCATTGCATCTATTAGTTTTTTCATCCCTAACCAGCCCGTTGACAGATCCTTTTCACTCTCCTCTCTCTCCTTTGTCTTTTTTTTGCCCATCCACCAGACTGTCTCCTCCTCTCCCACCCACTATCACACCTCCTCTCTCCCTCCCTCTTCCGATCTCTTCACCTCCCTCTCCTTCCCCTCCTTCTCTGCTGCACTCTCCCTCAGTCCCCCTCCCCTCTTTCAATCTCCGTCTCCCTCTTTTTCCAAATCCAGACCTCTCAGTTACTCCTCTTGTCTTCAGCGGTACTAAGATTTGTTTTTCTTCTCGTCTACTGTTGCTTTTTTTCCATGGGTTTTCCATCAGAATCTCCTTTTCCACAAGATTCTCCAACTTTTTCCCCTTGTCAGAGTGCCAAGCGCCACCTCTCCGCTCTAGATTAACCCACCACTACACTGAACACACCAGTTGTAACACTGCTGTTTCTCCCTCACCAGTTCCTGCTCACTAAATGATGGATCAGTATTTCTCTAGGAATCTTTACACACTCCCCCGTCTCACTATCTCCTTTTTCATCCAGGAAAACATGAAAAAAAACTCAGACTTTTCATTCATGTACTACCTCCATGTCTGACTTTCCCTGCTCATCCAATTCTTCCTCTGCGATTAGAGGATACACTTATACCCCTCGATTATTCCCTCTGCAGACCTTGTGGAAACAAATATAAAAGTGCAACACAAACACACACAATATCTTCAAGGGTACAAAGCCAAAAGAGAAAAGTCACACTTAATAAAATTATCGCAGTGAAGAGGAGAATCCACAGAACTTGCTGTTAAAGCCACTGAGCATCTCTTCTGGTCTCTTTAGCAGCCTGCTGGGTCTGTGTGGTTAAATGCCCATTACAGCCATAAACAGTCACAAGCCAGCAAGCGACACACACACACACACACACACTATCAGCTGCATCATGTTCTAGCAGCCTGTCTGACCCACAGCAGGAGCACACAGCCAAGACAGCACGGCCAGATGCTTCCACAGACTAAACCCGGTCACACACACACTAGCAGATGCACACAGCAGCAAAATGCACGTGGGTTTTTATTTACAAATAAACACATATAAAATGCATATAGTTTTTCTTGCAGACACACAAGAGCTATTTAAAAGATTAATAGTTGGCTCAAGTGGTGTAGTTCACCTGCCAGTACAGCTGCTGTTCCCAGTCCAGCTGCAGTCAGCATGTTTATCCTCACAGAGTTGAAGGCATCCAAGAGGGCTGGACAAAGAATATTGTGCAACTTTAAAATTTATGTCTGTGGAAGCCTCTGTGCGTTCTGTTTACAAACGTACAAACTGCGCACATTCTTGCAATGAGATCACACCAGTCATTGCTATATTATTGCATGAGTACTCAATAATCATTACTGTGTTATTGCCAGAGAGTTTGGATGATATTGTTTTCACTTTGTGTGGTTATGTTCCAAATTCCAGATTAAGTTCCTGTCAACTAGAGACAAAAGTTGTGTCCATTATTGGGAAAAAGGCTTAATACTGTGTCAGTGATTAAGATTAAGTGTATGGTTAGAGTAAGAGCTTTTTCAAATCTGATGATCCGATCATGTTTATTTTCGATCCTATAAGTTTTGGTTCCACATTGCAATTTAGGGAGCGGACTTAAGACTGAGGCATACTTGACATTGATTAGTTTGAACATGGGCGTGCGTCTAATGTATAAATGTTGTCAATTTGGTGGGCAGCAGTCATTCTGTTTAAATTGAGAAATCATTGAACAGATTCATTATGTGAATTCCATTGCCACTATAATATTATTATTGTATAACAACCAGCAGTAAAGTGTCTAAAGGTGACCAATGACAATGGAACTATTCTGCTGCCGTTGAAACAAAAATGCAAAACGACTGCTCAGTGCTCTTCTCGTTATCTTTATAGTTTTTCACTGCAATCCATTCTCCACAGAGATCAAATTATATAGTTCTTGTTTTTGCTTTTTCATGCCCTCATGGGCACCACATACAGCAACAGCTTTCACCCAGAATCACACAGGACCAAGTCCTCACAGTTCCTGAAAAGAGAAACCAATTTTCCTCCTCAAATAAAAGACTCAGTAATACTGTGACCAGACCCCTGCTGCTTCTGGGTCAACAAAACATCAGAGGGAAAATAAAGTGATGTGAAAAGCATGGCAGCAGCTTCACAAGAAACACGTGTAGTGTGAGGTTTGTTCTAATACGCCAGTTTTAGACATGTCAACATGTAGACAACAGCACTGTGAGAACAGAAATTGAAAAGGAAAGTACAGTAAGAAACTCTGTCCAATCCACTTAAGTCTGTAACTTTTTAGAAACAGTGTGTCCTCCCGCGGTTGTTCTACGAGGTCAGTTCTGTGGACCAGTCTGCTGAGATTGGAGAGTGAGGTCAGGGGTTATCTAAGTCCTCCTCTGCTGTTCCTCTCCACCCGTGCACAGCCACCTTCCAGCCCCTCATTGCCTTAATCAAACACTTTTAATTAATCTAACTGCATTAACTCACCGGTGAGACTTCCTAAAGAGCTTAAGTCCTTATGTTTAGCTTTGATAGCGTTCCTCTCTGTAAACGTTGCCATACTGTAGTTACAGCATTGAGCCTTCACTGACAAAAAAATACCCCTAAACTTTTAAATTCTGACAGACTCTGTGTTAAATGTATTTCTTTCAATAGACTCATGTAAAGTTGTTTCAGGGGAGAGACGTTTCGAGAATAAGCACCTTGTTACAAATAAGTTAAAGATGACACTTTATTTCTAAAATCACAATGTCCATGGTTTTGACGTCCAAGCCAAAGTGAGGTACACGGCGTTGACATTTTTTCACAGATAAAACCACTTGAATGTGGTGATCAAATCCAATTGCGAGTAGTCACTTCAAGCACATCAATGCATTCCAGTCCTAGGTCTGAAGGTATGTAGTTAGTATGCATTAGTTTCCGGTTGGAAAATGTGAAATGTTCATTCCAAGCTGTATCCAACATTTATTTATGGCACCATATAGTAATCCCTTGTTTGATGTGTCGATGTTGATGTAGTTGTATGAAGACTATTCCACAGATATTAAGTTAGTGATACACAATACAGTACATTGCACCACACCACACAAATCTTCTCACCTTTATTTCAAGAGCTACAGATAAGGAGTTGCACAGCAAAGTGTGCGAAATCCATTAGACAGACTAATATATGAATCAAATAGTTATTTGTTATAGATATGATATCATGTAAGAGACTTTAAAATCTATGATCGAGATAAAATGTGAGACTAAGCACCCCACAATCTTTTTCTACTGGTGAAACGGCACTGACCTCCACACAACACTTAAAGATGGGACATTGAAGAGAGTCTAAAAATCTTTCAACATTCAAATGTGAATCTTTTCCTCCACTGGTCCATAACCATACCACAGTGGAGCTTGATACCTTAAGGATAAGTCATAGTTTCCATGTCTGCCGGGGTCCACTGTGGTCCTCAAGAGGTAAATGACGCCATCCACCCATGCCTGGGTCCAAATGGACCCCCATTCAAATGACCACATGCAGCCCAATATATTTATTACAACATATCAAAAAACTGGAATGGAATGTTATGTTGGATCAGGTATGCCTGGGACGACTACTTATGCAGACCCTCATTTTAGTATGAAGGGTACCGTATATGAACGTGTGACTGGAATAATTACGCAACTCTCAGTAGACCGGGAATGCGTAAAGTATAGACCAACATACAGAGGGTGTGTCAGTCAGAAGTGTTCCTTGTGTTACACTGACCTGAGACCTTTTAACACTTAACACATCAGCCTCTGCTCCCAGCTGTTAGTCCTATGGCCCTATGGCCCATTCTGAGAGTAAGAGTGTTTCCTTTTGCAACTGTGTGGGGGCCCATGGGGAATTTTCCCTGTAGAGACGTTGGAAAAATTAAACTTGAATAGATAATGTTAAAAGATTTTTCAGTGACTGTCACAGTGACGGATAAAGTATTCAAGCTGAAGAAGAAGTATTTCGGGCTAGGATAAGCCAGGGGCGATCTTAGCCTTTGGTTGGCATTATAGAGTTTCTGTTAAAACATTGACAGGTCGGCATGGGGAGACGGCCTTGTCCCTGAAAAGTACATAAACAGATCCACTGGAACATTTCAGAAAACTCCCAATATTTTTCAATAACTACAAAGTGTAATGTTTACTTGTGACAAACCAACTGAGTCCATCCAACTTTCAAATAAATCAAGTGCAGCCTTTTTGATTTTGTTTGTACAAAAGCATGTTTATATACTGGATGACCACTATTTCCACAGTAGTTTCCATGGCTGGTACACTCACAACCCACGCAGCTCATTATATTTAATTAGCCCCACTTATTTAGGCAAAAGCTCTGTGTCAAAGTCTCTTCATTCATTTCACGGAAACCACTGCATTGACATAATGGGTTTGTTGATGTATAAATCCTCAGGTTTGTCAGGCAAGCTGATCCTGGCTCAGTTTTCTCCACAGGGCAGTTCACTGTCATCTTATACGAGTTACATGAATATCTGCAAGCACGTTTTTGAGGATGAATACCTCGTAGCTCAGATATGATTCTTTTATCCTGTGACAACAACACACATACAGAAGTCTATAGTTCACCAAATACAATTACTCTATATAAATGTGCCATTTGCCCATTTGCCCAATAAATGTAGCTGTATCAGCATTTACATTTGCCGATATGAATTATGCAGATTATTTTACAGAATTATCAATGAAGAGTAGTTGTGTGTTAATGTTTTTTGTTTATTATTATCAATGTTTATATAAACTAAGATATCAGGCCTTAGTTACATTTCTTTGTCAAGCGTTTTGACAACAAGATTTTAGGAAACATTTAAATTTTCTAAAAACATTAATGTATTGGCTGATGTCAGATATGAATACCCAATATACACACAAAAAATCCATACACACAGCACACACAAATATATTTCCCCTTAATTGAGGAACTTGGCACTTGAGCAAACACAGGTGTTTCTGCTGCACCAGAGGCTGAGAGAGGGTGCAGCAGCTAACATCTGTTTTACCTGTAGAGGTCTTTAATAAGACCAACACACATCACAGCACCTGGTGGCCTCTGTGTTTCCTTCATGTAGGTCCTGTCCTACATCCATTCCCTTTAGACCATGGCGATTCTGCAGACCCTTCCCCTATGAGCACACACACTAACACACACTTAGATATACACACACACACACACAGTGTTCGACTTGGGGCTATCGTTCTCCATTATGAAAACTAGGTCGTGGAGGAGTGGACGAGGGGAGTGGGGCAGTAATTATTTTTATCATTATTAATTTCCACCTCAAGGTTGTGCCAGGGCTTTTTTGTCCGCTTCAATCTTCATTTCAGACCCCCTGCATCCACACACACACACACACACACACACACACACACACACACACCACCAACATCATCACTACCACTGTCTTTGAAAAGGCTGCGTGCCAAACAAGGCGGAACAGAGGGCGGGGGCACAAAAGAGGAAAGAGCTTAAAGGGATGGAAAGAGTGTGACGGCAAGGGGAAGAAGGGAAAGCAGAGGCAGAGGAGGCAGGAGGGGATGGATGTGTCGCCTCATCACTCACTGGACCCTAATTTACACTAACAGGTTGTTTATTCAATATGGCAAATGATAATAAAAGCATGGGTGTTGGAGGAGGGGAGAAGGCAAGAAAAGAGAAAGAGAGGCCCTGCGGGAGCACTTCAGCTGTGATGGTTTGCACACTCCAATTAGTCCCATGAAAAGCTCGTCCCCCCCTGAAAGGAGTTAAAGGAGGGGTGCGGTGCTCAATGTGTAAAAACCAGCTAGGATCACCCCAAAAACTCAAAGCCTTGTCACAGATGGAGGGCTGCAGTCACAGACATCAGGAGTCTCGCTGGGCAGCACACAAGAACTCATGGTATTCAGGTCACAGCGGTGGGCACATGCAATGAAAACACTGACATGAAGACACATGAGTGACTAGATACGATAAATGACAGATACACAGTGTTGCTTTAGTGACTACTACTAAACCTAACCCTACTAAACTGATTTCTCTTTATATCTGAAAATATAAGATCTGACTGCACACAACACCACAGCTTAAGAAAAAGCAAGATATATTATTATGAGCAGGTTTGCTGACACAGAAGTTCATTTCAAGTGTTTTTCCATTGTGACCAAGCCAGTTTAAATCACTACACATAGGATAGCTCTTTTCCATGTGAACTGCTCCCAACGAAAAACTGTTCCATAAAAACACAGAATTTAAATTCCTGAAACATAAAAATCAAATGAGTATCTTAGAGCAACTTATTGAATTCCACTAGTTTTCTGTAGCCATAAACTTGCCAAACAATGGTTCAATGTCAGATAAAGTAATGCAGTACATACACAAATACTAAATATTTACTACTTTCTCTGAGTGAATGTAAAAAGTTCAGAAATAATTTAAAATTCATTGAAATGGGTCCACGAATCCATAAAAGGTCTTGGATGGATTTAAACTGTTGCGCATCGTCAATGTTGTGTAAACCGTTATTTATTCTACTAAAACATCCAGCCCAAATCACTTGATATCATTACCTTATGTGCTGGGGTAAAGGATCAAGTTTTGGAGCTGATCACTCTTTTGGGGGGTACACTCTTAAAAAGCAGGGGAATGGTTAACTTGAAATCTGCCTACCTGCTGAGAGCGCTTAAATCTTTATGGATGTTTTAACGGACAGCTAGCTCAGGTGGAATGTCTCCCAGTGCTGTTGATGTGCAAAGCCCTGTTCACAGTTCTACTGTTAAACAATGGCAAAAAGGTAAGAGGTATTTTGTGTAAAAAAAATGTCACATCATTATTAAACCTGTGGTGGGACAAATAAGACAAAGGCAGGCTGTCAAAGATTAGGTAACTAATTGGCAACAGCGCTGGGAATTCATTAAAAAAACTCATTATGAAATGGTATTTACAATACAAGATATACTGCAATGTAGATGTATGCCTCCGCCGAGACCAGTGCAGTTTGGATAGACGTAAATTCTGTTTCCAGATTCATATTAGGTCACAATGACCTTTGAATGAATGAATTATAATCAGTTCACCTTTGAGTCCAATTGACAACTGGTCAAATTTCAAAGAAGTTCCCTAGAGACAGTCTTGATATCATGTTCAAGAGGCCACACCGAAATCAGATTATTTTATCTTTGAGTCCAAGCGAATGTTTGTGCCAAATGTGAAATAATTCCCTCAAGAAGTTCTTGAGATATTATGTTCACTAGACAAAAAAATTTGCTTTGTAAGGTCACAGTGACATTGACCTTAGACCGCCAAAATCGAATAAGATCATCCTTGAGTCCAAGTGGCCTGAAATATCATGTTCACAACAATGTGAGGTTATGTGACCTGGATATTTTGACCTTCAAGTCCACGTAATGTTTCCACCAAATTTGTGGAAATTCCCTAGAGGCATTTTTGAAATATCGCGTTCATAAGTGATGGACATTGCCGGCGGCGAGGCAAAGAAAGTTAGTGTTGCTTGATTTGGGTATGTATAACTCTTGAACGCTTTTCATTTGAAAATGATTCATCAATGTTGTGAGATTAATAAATATTAATACATATTTCTCCACATTTTTTGGACCAGCTTAAAGAATTATATAAGTTGATCATGTTATCATATTGTACAGTTATTGAGTGATTAAATGACAAATTGAGTGAAAACGTGATTATGCTTTAAAATATCTCAATATAGTGAAACTTTTACATGAAAAAGTGATCACAGGATAGTACTGTAAAGTTCACTCTGCTCTTCCAGGAGGCAGCAAATCAGTCATGAGGCTCCCAGAGCTCCACACGTGAGCCCCGCCCTGGATGATAAGAGGCCCCTGTCCTGTCTCCCCCACCCCAGATTAGGCTGAGAGCCTCTGGAAGTGGCTTCACTGATACCTTGACAAATGAAGCTGTCCTGTAGATTAAGTGGAGTATCATCCTTTGAAACACAATAGGATCAACCTCGCCCGCAGACTGTGGTTCTACACACTCACATAAATAACTGACTTGCAGACTCAGATCTGTTGTTTGTAGGAGACAGTGTAAACTCACTGAGTGCTACGTGAGAGGACGGGGAGCTGTCTTAGTGAGACCGCTGCTTCTTTGCCGAGACAATTAGATAACTATTAAGTGACTGTGTGTCTGACAATTTAGCAGGAAACAAATCTTGATAAAAGGAGTGAGTCAGTTGTTTTTAAAATAATTACTGAGGCCTATAATTTCTGCTAAAGAAAACAGGTAATAAATAAAAACTGTTAAGGCATCACTGTTGAATCAATGTTAAGTCTACTCTGTGTATTGTATTAAGACTGTTGAGGATATTTTTCATGAATTTAATGAAAAAATAAATTGTTTGAAACAAATATTCATAATTGAAATGAAAGTGGCCATTATGACCCTTTAAATATTATGAACTGTAGAGAGAGTACCCTAGCCTGTGAGGAGCCATAATCAACATGTCTCCTTTTAGAGAAAACTCGACAGTGTCCTGTTTGATACGAGCAAGTTTTTAGTCTGTGGTTAAGACTCATTTGTTACAGAGATGAGTCACACTTTCAAGCTGACTGCTTCTCACTAAGCTCAAAACTATTTAATAGAAACACACAAGTCTTCTTCTGAAGAACCAAAAATTTGTTTACCGATTTTCTGGCCTTCTATTACCCAAGATTTTCAGAGGTCAGCATTGGCCTTTGCAACCAACGCCCAATTCCTCAAGTTTGGATTTGACTTCACTTTTGAAAAACAAAGACATACAACAGGCGGCAGAGATTTTTAGCACTCGCCCTATTGACAGTCCTTCATGTTAGAGGATGACATGAGATATGTTATTGTTATTATACATTTATTATTAGAATCATTTAATCATGAACATTTCAAAGGTTGGTGGGAGATTTTTAAGCTTCTTTGAATAAAAACATCAACAATATACCACACATTTTGTTTAAATAATCTCAATTTCTTCTAAATAAATGACAAAATTATTGAACTGTGATTTATTTTCTCATTTCAAAAATAGTTTCTGGCACATTATTGTAATACTGGCTTAATGTAGTAGCTAAATTTGTAGTTACCAAAGTTGAAAAATATTTAAAAAAAAATAATCTGACATTAATTATTAGTAAATGCAGCACGAATAATATATTCTAATAATACATTTTACGATAAATTCATTTGTAACTATATCTATGAGTAGTAAAGTACAAAGTTCCAAAGTGATTAATATACAGGAAAGAATGGAGACACAGCTTAAAACACTGACTCATCATCCCCTTTTAAGATGATATAGAAAATGTTTATCGAATCATACTGTTACAATTGTACTTCTGGCATATGAGCAAATCAATTTCAGACAGTGTTTTCCTATCGTCATTTTAAAGATTTGATACTGTAAAATATTAATTATAGCAGCTTTGAGTTTAGTCCATGTGCACATATTCCATCTAGGCTGTCCTTCTTGCCAGACAAAGGTAAGTGCATTTTTCATCATCCACTGCAGGAGCTCTGTTTTGCAGGAAGTACAGGTTGAACGAGTGCATACGTGCACATTGTTGTCCTGGTGGACGTCTTCCAGCTCTGTCTAAACCGCAACATTCTGAACCCATGATTTTTCTTAAGAAAAAGTGGTTCTAACAAACATTACTGTCTGCAGTGGCTACAGCAAATGTTTGTCTGTGTATGTCTGAGTTTAAACGGTGGAGGCACATGACCTGGCATCATTTAAGTCTGGTTCTTTTTTCAATAGCTGTGACTCATACAGTTCTTTCTGAGTTCGGAGCAGGGCAAAGTGCACGCTGAGGGCCGACTGCATCCACACACTCTCGGTCTCATACTTCTTAAGTATTTGCTAGACATAAAATCAAACACTGTCATCACAGCAACCCCCCCTCGCATCCTGCAGTCATGGTAACAGAGCTGTGAAAGAACGAGCTGAGGAATATGAGACATGGGAGAAGACAGACACATGGCCACATTGTGACAGAGACAGACGGAGCGAGTGCTTAGTGGTTTGACACCACGGAAAGCTGTTTACCAATTCTAATGTCCAGCATGCAAGCTATTAGGGAGGACAGGAGGTAGAAGTTATGTGGGACACAGCCAAGAGTCAAGAAAAACAGGAACGCTAGTGTTTGAATGGCATTCGAGAGCAGAGTGTGTGGAAGCAATCACTGAAATTGTTTCATTGTTCAGAGGGGCGTCCGTGTATTTCTCGTCCTAAAGTATCGTTTGTTTAAATGATTCTGATGTGACACTAGTTTCCTGTATAAGAAGGGATCAATGAGTTTTCCTACTGAACATGTCAGCATCCTAGCCCCAAAACCCTTATCTGCATTCAAGAGGACACAAGCGTTGAGTTTGGCTGAAAATCAATGAGGAAGATGATAGAGAATTGCTCATAACACCCACCATCTGAAATCCACACCCAAAAAACCCTTGTGTGTTCGTATAAATTCCTATACCCTCACAGGTATGATATTGATTTTAGTGCAGTCGGTGAAAATGTCCGTGAATGTCCGTAAAAAAAGTAATACAAAACAGCTCTTGTTCTCATTCCGCTACGTCCTGCATAACCTGAGCTGTTTGCAGGCATTGTGCTCAGCAGCAGACTTGGAGCGATGCCTTTTTGTGTGTGAAATAGATTGGAAGAATGTCTGGCTGTCAGATACACATAATAAAACAGATATATCCCAAAAGATGCCGTTCATCCCCAGACACCAGCTCAGGCCCTCGCTTCACACAAGGAGAGTGCACGGACTCACGCAGTGATAGCTGAGACAAAATACCATTACACACTCAGAAACACTGCTCCACTCTCACAGTGCAAACACACACACGGAGTAGAAGCAGAGGTGTAAATGTGCATGCACACACGTTACAGTATTTGCACTTGCAGATACACTCACATTAAAAACACAGCAGGGGGAGGGGGAAAGGGGGCACTGAGGCCACGGAGCACACAACAAAAAGCAAGAAGACAGCCTTGAGCTATGAGCTCAGCTAAATAAATAAATAAGTGAAAATCTCATTTTAAACCAGTAGCTTCACACCCCCTCTCAGAGCCCATCCTCCTCCTCCCAGCTCTTCTCCTTCCCCGCCTCCTTCCCATATCCCTGATCAAGGTTTCACTCTGGAGAAAAACAAAGAGCTGGCTGTGCAGCATCCATCTCTTCAACTCCAACCATCCCACCGGTACCGGGCCTCCAGAGACCAGGACGAGAAGCTCTGCGCCCACCATGTTTTCTGCTTTCATTTTTCTGAGACCACACCGGTACCTGACACCTGGCAATCAACCTGGAGAGGGGGCAGGGGTTGTATGACAATTCAATGTGCTGGTGCGACTCTGATGTAACAAATTCAACTGGCTCTATTTTATATTCCACAGTTTATTATGCTGGACTTTGTGGCAGGTCGAATGATGCCAATTAGAGGAAGGCCCGGTTGTCATGGGAGCTTATGAATTCCAGGGCAGACACCACATTGGCCCAAAGCCGTCTTATTACCATCAAGGTTTTAGCTCCACAGGCAAAATGCAACAAACGCTGAAAGCCAAATCCATATTGTGCTGCATTGTGTAAACAAGTGGAGATAAGTAGTGGCTGTGGGCATGTGGATTCCATGGGTGTGGATGCTTTAGAGACACAACGGATCATGGCTGTTTTGGCATGTAACCCCACACAGATGGATAAACATCCTGCCCATGGCTGGGTAAACCAAAGGGATTTGGACATGACACATATCGTTCAAACAGTGCGCATACACTCAGACTGTCAAACACCACCAACGAGAGCGGACGAAATGATACATACGGTGATGGTGGTGGAGGTGGCAGAGTGTGAATGTGGCCTTCATCTTCACCCGATGAAAAGAGGACGGAGGCCTTTGCCCTCAATTACATGGGTCAGCAGAGCAGGAGCCGGTGGTCCCACATGGAGGGGATCAACAAGTCGAACAAATGCACAGACAGCTATAGTTGACTAAAAGGGACTCAATCAATGATGAGGCCCTGCTTAATAAAGCGAAACCGCTAACATGCAAATGTGACACAGGCGCACACACAGCTGTTGTTGTGAATTTCCGCACGTAACACTGATTTACGAGTGAATACCCGAGAAATACTTAACAGCAGAGCGGATGAGGATAATGACCGTCTCTCCGTGGAATCTGTTTACTGACTTTATATTCCGCTTTCAATAAAAAGGACACTGCGCACTTTAAATGTCTAATTATGAAAACCAATTACAAAGAGAGCAGTGCTTTGTTCACCACCATCCACCATCTCCATCATCATCACGATGATGAGACTGTAATTTACAGCCAGGAGTGGACACAAGTGCACAAATGCACCCAGACACACACAAACTCACAGCCACACCTTCACAACAAAAAATGTAAAACCCTGCCGAATCCTTCACTGTAGGTCCTTCAGCACAGTGCTCCACACACTCATGATCCAATTACAGGTCAGAGGTCACAAGACAGTCCCATCCTACCACAATATACAATAGGACCTCCCCCCACTCCCTTCTCCCCATCCTCCCAGCGTTTCCCTCATTCATTCATCCTCCTCTCTTCACACCCTTCTGCTCAGCTGTCATCTCTCACTTCGTCTCCTCCAAATCGCTATTGACTGTGCTCACGGAGCTTCCCTTCTTTGTCTGTCTCCATCACAAATGTGTCTGCCAATCACAGGCTTATGTTCTTTGTATATTCACTATCCTGCTCTTCCCAAGTCCTACACCAGCCATAAGGGAACAACAAACTCTACTTCTGTAGCACTGACAGAGTAACATGTTATCTCTCTTATCTAAAGCCTTTTTCCATAAATTCCTCTCCTCTTCTGGCGTTCCATACCGTTCCAGTTGTTTTTTTGTACAACTAATCTATTTTCTATGTGGTTGCCCTCTTCTCAGTCATTGCCCTTCTCCATTGCTTTTTTCTCCTACGCTCCTCAACTGTTACTCACCATCTCTCTCCTACTCTATCTTTTATTCTCTTTCCCTATTGCATGGTAAGTCTCTGGCTCTTGGCCTGAGGGAAGCTCTCTCTTTCAACTCAGGGAGCTGGAGAGAATAAAAATCTATTTCTCCCTCTGTGTCGCTGCACTGTGTTTGTTTTTGGTAACTAGCCAGGAGAGTCAAGACTGTGTGCAGCAGTCACTGTGTTACTGTGTCACTGTGTCAACATACAGTATATGCCTGGCTTTGTATTGTATTGCACAGTAACGTTACTTGCTATAGAGTATTTGTTGGCCATTCAATACTGCTTTTATAATTGTATTTAGTAGCCCTGAGCCAAATCATCTGTTCTAACATGAACTAGAAGAGCACATACCTTTGTCCAGTCACACTTTCATAACAACCCCCAGTATGTATTGACACTTCCCATAGTAACATAAGAAATCTATCATCCATAAAGTTATTACCATCCACATAGACAGTCAGACCAATGCAGTTCTTTCTCTCACACAAGAACTTATCTTTCACTTTTTAATCTGTGCAGCTGTCATTTTGAATCAATGTTTCTGCATGCACACCCCCACTACCGCTGAATTCTGTGGGAAACACAAATTAGAAACAAATCCTCCCATTTATGGAGGAATCTGTCCAGTAGTTCTTTGTAATCCTGTTAATTAACAGAAAGACAATCAAACAAAATGAAAACATAATCTCCATTGCAGATGCAACAATATCTATCAAAATAAGAAGCAAACAAACAACCCATTAAAAAATGTAAACCACGATAGCACTCCATATAGCACACACCTCCTTTGTCCAAGCAAGATTTAAACGGGTTATTCTTTGGCCCATACTCTGCTAAAGACATTCTGCTAAATTTCGAGATGATCGGATCAGTAGTTTTGGCTTAATCCTGTTGACAGACAAACAATCATACAACTCAGCAATGTCACATTAGATCCTTGGTGGAGGTTATAACCGCGAATAGGAGCCATGGGTTGCAGTCGGAAGATATAAATATAAACCCATGTAGAGGCAACCACACACCCATCGCAGACAAGGCCATGCCTCATTAATCCATCACTCCAACAAGCACCTTCATTCCTCTCCTCCACTATGCATTTGCTGCTTGTCCTGCTCGAGTGCCCCGTATTTACAACCTCACTGTTCACAGGCAGGGGGGTTAGGTTGATATACAGTGAGCAGTGAAAGAGAAAAAAATAAAGACCAGAAAGAAAAAGAGGCAAGATGAGGACTGAGATTTTAGCACTTCATTCCCTCAGCACCTTTGCTGATGAGTTTTGCTCTCCTGGCATCAGTCTGGTAAGCGTGCGAAAAACTCATCACATCTGTGGGCAACAGCAAAGGTAATTATGACTAATGAAGTGCAGTCTTTTATGGCCAAACACAGAGATAACTGCATTTTGTGCTCATAATGGCATACTCACACACACAGAGAGAGAGACACACACTGGCATAAGCATTACCCAGACGCAGAATCAAGGTCACCTCAGCAGATTAGCATAGCCTGCAAATGAGTTCAATTAAACAAGCTGCTAATGACTGGTAGCTAATGATCAAGTCCTACCCTGGCAGCTCAGTGACAGCCAATGCAGAGCAAAGTCTTTGTGTAACCTACACTGAGTCCATCGACACACACGGTTTATGTATTAGTGCTAAAAAATCATTTACACATGGTCCATCTGCTCCAAGAATAAATACATTAAAATGAAAAACTTTGGCCATACTCTGCATGTGTGCTCCATACCCCAATCAGGCAATGAAAACTTATATTTTGTAATAATGCTGTTTCATAATGATGGATCATCCCGATATTGTTATTGGTTGGAGAAAGTCAACAGGGTCTTTGTAATCATTAGGTCGCATCTAAAGTTATATAGGAAGTAAAGATACTTTGTAAAATGTATCTTTGTACAATTTCATTGACTTTTTTGCGATGTCAGTAATCATATGATATGATAAGCTTTAGATAATATCCCTATTAGTTACAGAGATATCGGAAATGTGTTTTTCTGACCACAGTATTGTTGAACTGGAAATAATCTGGATATATCCTCCCAACGAATAATCACACAATGTTTGTTAATAATCGGTCCATGTACACACACACGCACACACACAGAATAGTAATTTACTTGAAATGCTTTGCACTGCTCATTTAGTCCTTGGGCATTAGGGAGCAGAGATTTTCTAATTGAAAATATTATTCAGCTAAAATTAAATTAATCATTGAATTTGTAAATCACACCATTAATTCCACTCCCCACAATGAAAAGAGGAGGAAACATTTTTCTCTGCTGAAAAAATCTAGTTGCAATAATTAAACATGAGCAATATGCTCACCCACAATTAACCTGCTCCCTAAGCTATGCTTTTCTTTATTAGAGTGAAGATTAAAAGACGACCAGAGAGCTAAAGCTTGGACACGAAGTGTTCACACAACAGTGAACGAGATCAAGCCCATTTTGCCTGGACCATGTGGATCTTTCCGTGCAATTAAATGGCAATTCGAATCATGAATTGGGATCTCGTCCTCTGCAGAAGCTGATGGATTATGGTCCAGAGCCTAAGTGTTGCTGTCACAGGGCCAGGTTAGGCTCATTCACCCCCACCAACCTTTTCACTTGCCATCATTTACGCCAAGCTATTTAACAAGCTATTAGGCCATCCCATTACATCTGACGTCACAGTAGGTTGTTTGACCTGGAGCAGCACATGGGCAGTAAAGGCAGGAAAAACCAAACAGCAATTAAAGAATCACCATTATCTTCTGCCTCTGAAGCAAAACACAAACAGATTATAGGAGTACTGGAGTGGAGACATCATTTTGTGCTTGGAGAGATAAGAAAGTGAAATTGTGTGTTTACATATTAATCAAGAAGACCCAATAGAAAATAAGACAGAGGACAACTATACAATGTGAAGTTAAAGGTCAGTCCGAACCCTAGAACAGGAGAGCATAGGGCCCACAGGCCAAATTTGCTCCATTGTCAAAGTTATTTAGCCCTAAATTAAGTTTATTATTTTCACTTGTTAGACAACATCAAAACTTTAAAGCATACTTTAATAAATCCAGTGAAAAATCTTGATAAACTGAACAGACCATAAAGAAGTAATGACGATGGTGAGTGAAAGCAAATCTGTGTGAATGTTTTGTAGTAGTTTGGGCCTATGGGTTAGAGTTTCTGCATGAGGTGCATTGGGATGTGGGGGTAGGACTTCCAACTGTTAAGAGCATCCGCTGGCAGAGGCATAACTTGGCACTGACGCCGACAGGGTCTTGCAGTGACACTGTGGCAGGATCATTTAGAACATTACATTTTATATCTAGCCATTTTCTTCCCAAACAATTCCTCAAAACATTCACAAAGATTTTACGATTCCAGACACAAAGCTTTATTCGTGATTGCAGCTATAAAGAGTGAGTAATAAAAAAACAGAGTAACTGTTGAGTCTTCCGGAAAAAAAATGGCACTGCTTGGCAAATTTTCTTCCAACTCGCTGCATTGAAGCAGACTAACATGTCCTTACAGTTTCAATTCCATGCCTGTGGTAGTGCCAGGTCTCAATAATAGGCTATACCCCTTCTGGGAGACAAAAATGTGGTCCAGTGGCTCAGTGAAGAGGTTCTCAGTGTGGAGGTTTGGGTCTCAGCCAACACACCCCTACTGAAGATAGGGGTGAAGCACTAACGCAATAAAATCTCTCCTCCCCCTCTTAACAGATAAACCATCACAGTGTAAAAACCCTTACAGGGGAAATCTTTTGGGGGAGTGTTGAACAACATTTATTTAAATTTATAGGTTCTTTTTCATTTATTTGATCTGTAGAAGACATGTGGATAATCTATGAGCTGTTAATCACAAAATATTTAATAGTTTTGTCGGTGAACTTTAAACGACTGGAACAAAAATTGACTGCATAGGAGGAACAGGAAGAGTCACCCTGTGCTCTTGTCCTCCACGCTTCCTTCCTTGACTGCTTATTGAGGACAAGGCAGAGTTGCTGTCCACTGGCTCAGTGGTGGACCTCTCAGAAAGACCAATAAAACTAATGACCAGTGGGAGGTTAAGCTACTCCAGTGTCTCTGGCAACCCACAGAGATGCCGACACACTTCCTCTGCCAAGTTCTGTGGCTTGATCCTGACAAAGACAAAAGTGGTTTCCAACTCGTCCATCGGGGTTCGAGGCTCACACCATGGATGAACAAGCTGAATAAATCATACAAGTATGACTGAGAGTGTGTACAGCCAGAAATCCTGAAGGAACAACAGAGCGAGTTCTGAGCTTCTTTCATATTAGCAGACTGCCGGCCGCATGGCTGGGGGAGCTGAGCCTTTCGAAGCACAGGCTGTTGTGATAGAAACACTGAATTATGCATTTGAGAGGGGAGGGGAGATTGGATGCCGGCTCAAATACAACCCCCTCCTCCTTTACCTCTTTCCCATTCACCAACAGATAGATGGGGGCTTCCAGATGAAGTTTCACAGGAGGTCAGCACTGCAGACTCATTAATGATAGACACCATGGGGCGTGTCCCTCTTTCTCCTGTTTTCTGCACCATTTCACAGAATGGCGGAAATGCCACTTTCTGCCCTCTCATCTGACGGGGGGGGGTTGGGAAAGTCCTGTCGCCTCTGGCGAAGACGTATGTTCCATGACATGTTAATGACACATTTGGGCCTCAGGAAGCGGCCGAGGGTGGTTATGAGGTGTACTGCATCGATTCTCTGGGATGAGGACCATCCCCTGCCAGACCTACTATGAGCAATGGGGTCAGAAGGTCACGCATTTAACTGCTTTCCCTCTCCCTAAAAAAATCAATTCCTTATTAGAACTTCATCTCTATCAGAGAAGGAAAGGCTGGTGCTAAAATGAAGACAGAATACATTCACCCATGTCAGATATGATTATAGATGCTCTCTGGTTTCCCTCCTGTTGTTATGGAGGAATTTCACTGGTTCAGTCCTTCTTTCATTAGCTGGGCCTCTGCTGTTCCTCCTCCTCTTTTGAACCTCTTGCTCCTCGTCTCTTGACAGTTCATTGCCAGGCTGTTGGTTCTATTTCTGTCCATTGCCGCAGGCTATACATTCTGCATATTGTGCATGAAACCCACATATGAAACACCTGCTTTCTATACACTGTAAAATATGATATCCAGCATAAGGGTTTCTTTCCACAGCATCTTACAATGTGGTTTCTTGACGTAGCGAAGAAATCACATATAAAGCCTGAGAGGGCAAAGGAAATTGCATGTTTAGTTGAAAGACAACAGTGATAGCTTTGCTGCGACGCTGGCCCTTATTAATCATTGTTTGTTCACATAGGTGCCTTGAAAACCACAGTGTAAACCACAGTCATTGTGTCCTTCAGTGCGGCTGCTGTTGGTGAGCACAGCACCTCTGGCTAAATGGCATTCACATAGACACGCTGTTACAGATTAGGACAGGTCCCTTAATGGTTCCCCTTGACTGCCAAAACCAGCCAAGGCCTATGGCAGAAACCTCCTCCTGCCGTCAATTTGACTCCTGAAACTAGAGCAGCCGGCCCCTCCCTGTCCCTGTCCTCTGGACTACCTCGCTCCCCCTGACGGATGGCTGGCAGTCAGTGATAAGCTGGCCAAGGCTACCAGAGACAGGCAATAAAAGCAACTAACACCAGAGAGCCAAATCACAACAATATAAAACCTTCTACCGTCCCAGATGCACAACTCACTATATGTCACCAAAAATACTATAAAAAGTTGCACAACTTTTTGAGATGATCTGACACATCCAGACAGAGAATTCATCAAAAGGCGTCTCATTGCGTTGATAGACCAAATATTACTATGGAAATAGTGAATGGTTAATTCAATCTCACACTGACCTGTGAGATTTAGTTAATGCCAACATGTATATGTTGGCATCCCAGTTGAGAGGATGCAAGGTCAGAAAGGAGGGGGGTATTAGGGAACTATACATCACATCAATTTGCCCAAGGAGTATTTATGAGCTGTGGCCCAACTGCAGACACAAATGACTAAATGACTGCATAAATATAAATAGTCTGCTTCAGGCTTATGGCAGGAATATACAACACCCTCCGGCTAATGGTCCATTTCTTCTTCTTCTCTTTCTTCTTCCCCCACCTTAAGCCCTGACATGTATATGTATGGATTAAATGTAAAGGTAAAGATTTATGATAGGGATAACTAGATGAGGGCGGATCAGCCTGTCAGATCCACAGTGGTACACTATATTTTTCAGAAAGCTTCATGCACCATAGCTGTTGAATGCACTTTATGCCTCCTACTTTCCTTGCCTGATGTAGCTCAACTTGTCTGATATGCAGCGGCACAGAGCTTAATCATGCTATGCAGACATCGTAGAGCTATGTTCCAGTATTTTCTGGATCATAAATGCCTGTATTTATCTGCTGTTATGAAAAATGAAGGAAGGAGAAAAAGAAGAGTGAGATACACGTAAGCGTACAGCACACAAACTGTAATTTTTCCGACTCTGACCCATTCACCACCTGCCATTGCCTGTCACAGTAAATATTTTGCAGTCTTCTGTAGCCCTATATCAATCCCATCATATGCAGGGACCAGACCTGATGTTTGGCGACTGTCTCTTGTTACCATTTCACAATGCTGACCTTGACCTGGCTGGTGTTTCAAGAGCTGTAGAGCACGCTCTGAGTCGCAGGTGAAGAGCGGAGAGATGGGCGACTGGCAAGATGACTGGAGGGGGAGATGGAGTCCCAACATCTAACAGGTTTTTCTAGTGCATAACAAAACTCCCAGAAGGCTACAGACTACACAGTCGTATTCACCACAACCTTTGGGATACAAATCATTCCTAGTATTCACTGAATATGATTATCTCCTTGAGATGAATCTATAAACATCAGTAAACATCTGTATCAACCTGATGCTAACAATCTGGCAACTTTCTCCCCTGTGACCTTGTTTTGTGGGATATGGATGAGAGGGTAATTTTGTGATCATTGCAGTCGATGATTTTCAATTAGCTCATCACCAAGTCACCTTCCCGTCACATTTCTCCATCTCCTTTGGTCCTCTGAGCCTCTGTGCCTCCACAGATCAAGACGCCAGAGGTGCGTCGCTACTTTCCATCACCTGTCTCGCGTCAATCTCGTGACTTGGACTGTTGTGTCCTGCTAAAAGTTTACCAGTTCATATTGTTGTGAAATGACTGACGATCCATTTTTCATGCGAGGCATTAAAAATTCAAAAGATCCGTTCCCCTTCTTTATTCTGAGACTCAAGGAAAAAAAACAACCCTCAATAATGGATGAGAGAAAGGTTTGCTAAGAAAAGAGAGCTAGTGTTGTGCGATTGAGCTGAGGGGAGAGAGATAGAGGGAGGGACGGCATGGGGGAGAGGGGATAGGAAGCGGATCATGTATGGATGAACATTGTAGAAAGAATTGAGACGGATGGAAAGGAAAGAGGCCTTGCTTACACACGAGGAGAGGAGGTATGTGAAAGGTGACTTGACCTGGTGTGGAGGAACATCTCTCTCTCACATGCAACCTTTGTCCTTCGGTACACAAAGCTGGCTGCTCCTGGTCCTCTGCTCCTTGTCAGTCACGCACAGCAAACGCAGCCTGGCCTGTCCCACCATGCCAAACATTCAATACACACACACACACACACACACACACACACACACACACACACACGGAAACACAACAAGATTCTCATCACCTCGTTTCCACAGGCTGTATATTTGTCACAATAAAAGAACGTTCATTTCTCAAGAGCCTTTTTATCACAGAAAAAATGTGAAACTATTTGGGAAGTTTCAACATTCCTGAAGGCTCAGTGCAGCTATTGTAAGAGTCTTGGACGGTGTTAACGTGTCATGGATAGAGACAACGTGGAGAGGACTGAACAACCGTAAAAGTTGTTTCCCAGGGTTTAAATTCTACAAAAACAAAGATGATCACAGCCAACAACATTTTATATCCGAAAGCACTGGTGGCACGGTGGTGCAGTGGTACCACTGCTGCACTTCCGTTTTGAATACTGGTTCGGGCAGGATCTTCCTTCCCATACTTGTGTGGGTTTTCTCAGGGTTCTCCAGCATCCTCCCGCAGTCCAAATACGTGCAGACTGGGATTCGGGTTAATTGGAGACTCTAAATTGATTGTACATGGGAATGTGAGCATGAATGCAAATATGTTGGTATCCAGGGTGTACCCCGTTCCACACCCAATGTCAGCTGGGTTTGGTTCCAGCTTCCCCTGCGACCCTCAAAGTATAATCATTGTAGACAGTGGATGGATCCTGAAGCACAAAAATTTGCATGTACTTACATTTAGCCTAAATTGCTTGTATGAGCACAGGATAGAAAAACTTACAAGGTCAATGCCGTCTTCAATGTGCAATTATTTTTGTATGAGATAATATAAACATATAACATGTATGCCTGTGAGGAGGAAGGCTATTTTATAATGCTCCTCTTGCATTCAAATGCAACTAATATAGCCACTGGGGTGACCAAGGCCTCTCTCAGGGTGCCATCTAGTGGTACATCACAGGACATACTCACCTAGTACACGGTAACAGATAAGAGAAATCTAAAGTGCAGCACTATCCCACAATCAAAATGAGCTTCAAATGTTCCAGAGAACATTGGATAATAAAATAATAATTGCAAATAAAACGTTGATCAAATGTTGTTCCTTTATAAATGCGTGTTTGCACTGACCAGCCAGTAAAGAAGCCACAAATTCATCTGAACACTAGCATCACCTAATCCTTTATTAAAAAACCCTGCTCATTCAAATATGCTTGAATATACTTGGATGCACACTTGTTCAACTAAACTGCGATCTGCGAGCACAAACAAACAGTCAGATGGTGAACGGCTCAGTAATGTGGTGTGTTATCTGTCTAATGAGAGCAGTGTAAACATCAGAGCAGGCAGGACACGGTTCAGAAGCAGAGCTGGAAAAGCAACAGACTCCCCATCCTCCCAAAAGATGCCAGGGAAGTGAACAAGATTATACAACCCGTCAACACATTGTAGTACAAGCACTACAAGTAATAGTACATGTTATGATATGAAAATGGCCAACAAGTTGTGAGGTAAGTCTGGCAATATTCTGTAATTGAATGAAGAAAAAGACCAAAACCTTCATTGTGTTACTTTGTGTCTCAGGAGTTCTGTCTATGGACACCGGTCTCAAGCCTTCTGACGAAAGATATAAATCTTTAAAAATGGGTAAAATATAAATGTACTTTTAATGTTTAGGACCAATCAAGCATGAGAGAACTTGTTGCCGACTTTTTTCTGCCGAGAGTGAGGTACACTATTTTACCTGGCAGCAGTAAAGCGAATGTAGGGTCAACTCAAAACACAGGACCTATCTTCATGAAGTAATGGAGAGTGAGGCCAGCCAATGCAAAGATGTGGCTTAACAGTGAATTTTAATAGTTTTCAGGCAATGCTGGGAGTCAAACGGCCAGTTATCAGGCTGTAGATGCACAGCTACATGGTACTAGGATCAAATGGTTTTGAAAAAAACATAGAATATGACCAGACAGAAATGAGAACTAGAATGTGTCCCAGCAGAGCGCATATACATGTGCTGTCTACAGTCTGCTTGAATTTAATCAAGTTATACCAAATTACACACACTTAATATTAGTCTCCTAAATAACCTTTTTTCCCATCATCAGGATCCATGAATTATTCCCTAGGAAACTTGTGAAGATGACAAAAACTGTTATACACGATGTTAAAAAAGAAAAGGGTTAGGGTTAGGGTTAGGTTTAATGCAATCTGTAGTTTTTGCATTATCCTGCAGACAAACAAACCAACCAACAAACAAACCAATGAACAAGGATGAAAACACAACCTCCTTAGGGGAGATGACAATTGGAAACCATGACTCTTGCTCTTGATGAACTGAATTTTAATTAGTTCAACTGGATTTCTCACTTTCCCAACAGATGCCAAGACTTTGTCCCCAATTGTTGACGCTAACTAGACTATTTGTCAATGCATGCTTTCAGAACATTGCAGATAACAACTAAACACGCCCACAGACATTGAGGGATACAGGCACACACACACACACCGTGCTATTTCCCCTCTATAATCAGCACATTTCAAGATCGGCCAATATCAGACTACATAGTGTTCCCGTTACTGTTCAAAACTCCATCCATTGTGTTGATTTTATTCCATCCTCTGCTTCCATTTAGTCCTTTTATCCTTTGTTTACCAGTGGGTTAAATTATCTCTGGTCAGGGAGGCAAAGAGTTGGCAGTGGCTCAGTTTGATCTGCTGTCGTGGATGAAAAGTGCCAGTGGAGGAAAACAAGGGCATTTTGGAAATACAAGCGACGCTGCCATTTAGTCACAATAAAAATACATAGATATGAGTTCCTCCTGACAGCGAGGGAAAGTGCCAGTGTCAGCATTGTGATGGTAAACAGTCTGTGCGCGAGTGTTTGTGCGACACAGTGGGGGTCACCTCTACAATAGACAAGCCTGACTTTCAACAGGGAAATAAAAAAGTCCGGAAACTTCCTCACAATCCAACCAGCCCTTTCAGGCGGTGATTGTGTGAGTCGGCACTCAGCAAGCTGGTTGTGATTTAGCATCAATAACACCACATGACTTTTTTAATGCTGGGAGTGAAACAAAGAGGAACAAAGCACAGAGGACCAGGGTTTGCCAAAGAATTTCTATGATGGGTTTTACTCATAGAGCAGTTACAATCAAGGCTGATCTGAGTACTGGGATAAAACAAAAGAGGAGACGACCGTAAAAATAATTATTGTGTTTTGGTACCATCTGTGGTTTGATCAGTATTCTTAATTCAAAATGAGTGCTGGCAGATCTAGTTCTACATGATATTATATAATATTTTTTTCCCCCCATTGGTTATGTTATATAGTGTATTCATTGATACAAAAAATGTCCGTGTTTTATGTCATTAACTCTACAGAAGAGATTATGTTTTCCGTTGTGTTTGTTTGTCTGTTATTTAGCAGGATTGTACACAAACTAGTGGATGGATTACAATGAAACTCGGTGGAAGGATACGCTTTGGGTCTGGGAAAAAGCAATACAATGTTGGTGCAGATGCAGATCAGGAGATGGATCCAGGTTTACTTTTCCAAATTTTTTTAATACGCCAACATTTAAAAAAAATGCTTCTCTATTTCTCAGAGAATACTTAATGGGTCTTGATAAAAAATAATCATTAATATTTAGGGGACTGACATCAATGAGTATATGCAATCTAGTGTATATCCAAAGAAAAATCTACATCTGGTTAATTTGAAAGTGGTTTAAAAGGAGCCTGTTGGGCCTTGGCGCAGGTATATGCTACATGAGTTTTAATTTGAAAATATGAATGAGTGGCATGTTTTAACCATATTGTTCATTTTTCGGGGGTTAACCAATTGAATTTTTCATATTTGAAACAGTATTTTTATTATGTAGATATTTACATTGTTTAACATTTGCATTATTTAGAGTAAAATGGTTATGAAAGGGACCAACAATTGAAACAATAGATAAATGTGATGTGGATTACTGAACATGGTATGCTCTGTGTTGGTGGTTATGCTAATCATGTTACTCTTAAATTAACTTTTTTAAACCATTAGCTTATCAATATACTCATGAGGAAGCTACAACTTGAAATGGCCTTGTAACAACTGTCTGATTAGTCTCCCCTGTTTATTTAAAACACAGGTTTTAGTGGAGTAACTCTTCTCATAGCTGGTGTTATACATGAGTTAATAATCCCAACTCTGTTACCTGCATTATAACTGTTGCTCTGAGTTTCTGGACAGAGAGGAGGAACAGGTGCTGACCAAGCAGAAGGCATGTCAGTAAATTACAGCAGAGAAGCTTTGAGCATGTCTCATGTTTGTCTATGAACATAATAAGAACTCACTTCTGGTGCTGCTCTGTCTTGTCTGTACTGTCTGTGTCCCATTTCCACGTCTCCACCTCCTCACGCCGCCATTTTGAGCACTTGAGTGTAGTCTGCGCAGTGGCAATGAGGGGGTGGAGCCACGGCAGCATCTTCCCGCTGATACACCCTCTCCACCAATCACGAGTCAGTCTCACCAGTCAATCAAGGCATTTCACCTGGTGAAACTAATTAGCACCAAACTAACTGGAAAATACGCGCATTTGAAATTTTATTTTTGTGAGTTTATTTCGTTCAACAACCAAACAAAACAATTATAACGCAACCTTTCACAAGACATTAATTCACAAGGAAAACAATTCAAAATTAAATTAAACATTTATATAGCTGCAGGCCATCACAGTCCCTCGCATTCCTCTATTAGCTCCTAAATTAAAAATCGTTTTGTACCATTCAAAGAAGCTCACTAAATGATTTACCTGATACAAAAAATAACAAAACAGGACAAAACTTAATCAACACATTTCATTGTATTTCCTCAACATACTGGCTTTATTTGCTTGTCTTAATATATTGTTTTTTTAAGATTCTTTGGTGTCATTTTGAGATTTTAACCCTAACTCCTTTCACTAAGCAATAATGTCTTTCTCCTTTTTCAAATAATTTCTGGATGTTGGTATGCAAAGTTTTATCATGAGCTTTATTCATCATTTGCAGAATACTGTAATCTCCTAGTTCCTGAAATTCCAACAACTTTCACTGAATTATTAAGGGTTTTAATGGCATTTTTATATCAACTTCTACTTATGAATCTAATGGCTCTTTTTTGTAAAATAAAAACTGAATGAGTAGATGTTTTCTGAGCAATTTCCCAAAATTCAACACAGTCGTTAAGATATGGAACAATCATCAGTGTGACAAGAACTAACTTAAATCTTTGAGAAAAGGTGATTTGACGTCCACAAGCATGGAGGAAGGGCTTTTCATGGAGAAGCCAATCCATAGACGTGTTTTGTGCAACAAACTTTAACCCAATGTCATGTGATATATGATTACTTATCCAGTATCCAGTTAAATTAAAAACATATTCATTAAATAAATTTATATAACAGAATTGAGACACCATTGACACAGAGTGACTATTAAGACCGTCTACAATCATTGCTTTGCTCCGGAAGGACCAGGGTGGGTGTGGTTAAGGAGGAAGAGAGGGTCGTCCTCTAATCAGAAGTTTGGCGGTCTCCTTCATTCTGAAATGTCATCGGCAAGATACTGAACTCCATGCCCCTCCATGTGTGAGTTATGTATGATAGAGAAAGTGCTGAACATATATGTACTGTATGACTGTGTGTGTGTGTGAATGGGTGAATGGAAAAAAATGCACTGTACAGCATTTTGATTTGCAAGACTAGTGTGAATGGATCATGCACATGCAGGTGGTGGAGATGGTTTCTGCTCATCTCTCACAGCGCACTAAGAATTTGTACGTCCAAGTGATGTGTTCTGGTGTAACAGGCCAAATGAACCCCCGCCCTGATTAAACCTGGGTATACTTTGGCCCAGGCCAGAGTATACCCTGGGGATAAACTGTTCTAGGCCAAACTATACCCAGGGCCGTAAAATAGCCTAGGCCATACTATACCCTTCCAGGCCAGAGTACACCCCAGCTTCAAACTGCAGTCATCAACAAAACATGCACTTTATCTTGGAAACAAGCATGATTATTTTTTTGTTGTTATCAGTGTTTTATTTTTAACATTTATATGTAGCGAGGACTTGCTAGTCTTAGAAGTTGAAGCTTCAGGACGTAGTAATCTTTGTGGAAGTCTCATATATTTTCAGTTTTTAAGATTTAAGTCAGTTAGCTTTCTCACTTAACTTACCTGACAAAGCTGAACCCCCAATAAAATCTTAACATATGTTAATTTGTAACAGAAAAATAATGAAATTAAACATTAAATCCAGGTTTATAAAACAATAAAAAACATATGTAATCAATGATTTCATAATCAAGTTTGAGTCAAGTAATGACCAAAATTCTGAATATTTAGTTGACTGTCTAAACTTGTCTAAAGTTAATTGGATGTGCTGCAAGTCATTGTTATATAAATCAACATATGGCCAATTGCACATCATTCTGCTGTCCACCATCATAGAGCACTCATTAGTTTTGCATGGAGTGGAGTCGTTCAGTCAGCAGTGATTGCAGCTTGGCAGCAAAAGGTCAGAAACAGGCTCTATTCCCAGCACAGAGAAGATAAGACATTATTTTTGGCCTCATTTAGAAATAAGAAGTACAGAACAGCGGGAAACACAGAAGGGAAACGCAGAGGGATCAAGAAAACTTAGTGAGAGACGCTTATCGAGAGTGGAGCCACTGCGGGTCAACATTTAAAAAAAGGGGCTGTGTGCAGTGGCATCACTACTCAACAACTAGTCACGGCTGTTATGTGCACACAGGAGGACAATCATTTACACAAGCACAAAACTACACAGGCCTATAGTGCGGCCAGAAAACAACAACCCATGCTTATCTCAACACACCCAGGCTTTCTCTGCTTGGCATTCACTTCCTTTTTTCTCTCTCTTCCTCTCTCACCCACACCCACACACACACACATCTTTTATCCCAAAATTCATGGGGGCAAAATCTCTCTCATCCTCTCCCAACCATTCTTTCTACTCAGTTCTTGCAGGCACCATTTCCTTTTCTGTCCCAGCGCTGCCCCTGAAATCTCCTTGTTTTTCTGGCAAACACTGACCAATTCACTGTCACAGCCCCACTCTGCGTCCTTCCTTTTTTTCTGGCTTTCTCTCACTCCAGTGCTTTTTTTTGTCCTAAAATAAGCTAGTTCAACTGAGGAAGCCCCAAGCGAATGTGACTATTCTTTTCTCATTAGCCAAAACCTGGTAAGACAGGCTCTGAAGACCTCCTGAGGTTACGGTTTGCTAGTCAAAGCTCGGACAGATGTGTTGAAAAGCACCAACAATCATGTCCGTTGGTGACACTGTTATTTGGACAATGTCATTGGTCAACATCATGCGGTAGGAAAGCTAAACAGGACAGAAAAAGCTGAAAGTTGTTCCAAATAAATTCTTTATTCTGCTCTTTATGCACAGCACAGTGTTGGTCATGGTCCAGGGGGCACAGCGAGAGATTAGTGACTTCATGAATCATCTCTCAGAGCATTTGGGTTTATTTTGTACAACAGAATCTCCGAGAGCAAGACTCAAAACTCCATTATAAGAGACAAGTGATTAGTTCTCACATGCAATATATGTTTATATTAATATATTTACTTTCTATCTGTGGCAATGTCACACAATTAATTGAAGAGGCTGTGCAGCCTAATGTTGGGCTATACTGCCCCTTGATGGTCAGTTGAGGTACTACAGCTACTGTCAAATGGGGACGTTTTTAAAACACAACAGTATTTTTTACATTGCGCATAATATTTCTATTAAAATTTTAACATAAAACATAGTTAGTTAAATTCGAAAAAAGTTGCAAATTGTTCATCATTTGAAAATACCTTTAAGTGAATCATACATCTGTACGATAGCTCCATCTCCTGGTAAATTAGATAACCATCTGCTTCTCGATAAAGCCGCATTAAGAACATAAAGATATTAGGGAGCCAACAGTGAAACACCTGAGATGAAACTATTTATCAAATAGTGACTCGGTTGAATAGCTGATTTTATAGTTGCTTTAATAACACTAAGACAGATTAGCAATTAGGTCATAGTTGGTGCGATAATGCCTAATACACTCACACTATATGACACCTTTCTCACTTCATATTGATACAATTCCTACTTCCTACTTATAAATTATTTATTTCTGTCATCGATATAAGCTTTGAGTTATAGCTATAGCACAAATAGAATGCTGACACATTGAGAAATGCCTTTTAGAATATCAATGACATCATATTCTGGTTTCTTTGTGACTTAAAAAAAAATAATAACTTAGTGCAAGATGTGGGACAGATGTGGCAGATATAACGCATGGAATTTAAAAAAGCAGACAAGCAAACTTAAAAGTCTGAAACTTAAAACATACAAACCAGCAAAACTGAGACACAAAGACATTCAGGGAAAAGATAAAGCAGATGCTCAAGAGATATTAACAGAGACTTAGGCACAAGGAAAGAGTAAACAGAAGAACTAAAAGAGCAGAACAGCACAGAGCGTGTATAGAGAAAAGTAGGAAGAATAACAGAACTCAAGAGTGACATAATGCTGGTGCAGAAAATCTCAGAAGCAGGAAAATGAGACGGAAACAGGAAGAAAAGTGAGGAGGATAGCCAAGGAATGGATTTTCAAAGTAAAATGGAAAATACTGAACTCAAAGTGCAATCAAAGATAAATCAAACATTCACAGGATAAAAGGTCAGCACAACAGAAAGGTGCACAAAGTTAAACAACCCTTAAAAAGAGTCAAAGTTCAAAACTGGGACAGAATCATGATTGAAACTCTGGGAATATAGAACCGTCATTAAAACAACAACAATGGTGATTTTCCTGATATTACATGCTGGAATTAACTAGTCAGATAAGTTACCTCAGAAATTACCTGGATAGCGGTTGTGTCTAGTTAGTTTGCTTTGTGTTTAGTTGCAGTTGGTGTCCATCTTGTTTATCCCTTGTCTGGTATTTGGTTTGGACAGTTTGTTCAATTAACACAGTCTTCAGTTGTTGTTTTGAGTATTGAGCATTGAACCTTTATTTCACCCCTTTTATATGCCTATTTATTAAATTCTTGGTTTCTTTTATATTTCTTTGGGTATAATAAAAACCCAGGTTTTAATTTACTATTCCTGTTTCCTCATTGCCTATCTGATTGGTCCCTTACAATCAGAGAAGGTCCTTCATCAGAATTGAATGCGCCCTTGTACAGTGAACTATAACCAAGTAGGTAAACAAACCTCCAATAATGAAAGGTCAGATGAGAGGCAGAGAGATGCTTATCAAGAACGGAGCATCTGTTCAACATTTAGTAATTTATGTTACCAGACCTCTGTGTGTATTGTGAATACTTATTTATTAGCCACTTAACTTATTCGATGTATTTATTTCATGATGTTTTAAATCCAAATTAGATATCAGTTGGTTTTTTTGCATGTTTTTGTAGTTTCCTGTTTTGTAGAGTTCACTGTGTGAAAGTAGGCCTTCTAAACAAAGCTTTTTTTGTTCTGTTCCTTGTTAAAGAACTGTGGTTATA
This sequence comes from Pseudopleuronectes americanus, assembly GCA_038501795.1. Lineage (NCBI taxonomy): Eukaryota > Metazoa > Chordata > Actinopteri > Pleuronectiformes > Pleuronectidae > Pseudopleuronectes > Pseudopleuronectes americanus. The sequence continues at coordinate 14,558,062 of CM076720.1, read as the reverse complement.
GTCTGCAAATAGCCCCCCTGGTTTGTTGCCTGCTCTTTCTCTACTGAAGGGCTCTAAGGTATAAATTGTGTTTAAAGAGGCTTCCCTGTGTTTTATGTTGAAGCTTCTTTCCCTTTGTGTCAATCTCTCAGTTCACTTGCTGTCTTTGTCTGCCTTCCCGCCCTTTCGTAATTACCTGATCCACCTTGAAGCAGTCTCACATCTTTTTGTTTCATCTTGTGTCATTAGTCTGTTTTTTTTCTTCATTCCAAGTTTGTCTGATCAGTTCTACTGGGAGTTTGCCTGTGTTTTTCCTCCTGATGATTCCTAGTGTGTGTGACCAGGGTACCTTTTTTAAGCTTGCCACTATGTTTGGGATACAGCTGATTTGACTGCCTACCTTAAACCAAACCTCCAAGTCATGAGAAAGACTGTTAGTTTGGAACTTTCCTCAAGTGGTGTCTGCACTTGGGTACCATACTATTTTGACATTGTCACTCTCGTTTTTACTTATTTCCATTACTGCAACCCCAGACCCTGACGGTTCACAACTAATATATACATTTTTCAGTTTGTGTAATTTCGTTTCAGCCATGCTTGATGATGGTGTTATTTTCACATCTCGTCATATCAAACAACCTGAGTTAATGTCTGAACTTGAAGCTCTGTCATTTACTTTAAAGGGTTTCCTTCACAAGACGGCAGGAGCCCACACTCTCCACACCTCACTTGTAGGGATCAAATCCAGCATCAGTCAGAGGAGGTCCTGGAGACTTGCTGAAGTTTTAAAATAAAGTATCATTTTTTATTCATTTTTTTAGTGCACTGAATAGTGTCCATATGTTTGACTTATCAAAAACAAATTTCTTAAGTTTTTTGTTTTTATGCAACTCAAAATAGAAGTGACCTATTTTCCTTCAGGTCCTTGACCCCAGCACTGCCTCATGTTTCCCATATGCAATTAATGAGGGTGTCAGAATATTAAAAGCACCTTTCGATATAATACTATTGAGTCCAACTCCGGTTTTATATAAATCTGTACATCTGTACTGAATCAACACACTGTTAGTGTACTGTTATGTAATGTCTCAAAATAATTCAGGAAATAGATTATTTTGACAATCTACGAAACAACTATTCAACAAACATCTGTTTTAGTACTGACTCCAGTGATGCCATGAGTCCAGTTCCCTCATGCACTCAGTGAGATGAATAGACTCCACTTCATCAGTACTTTGAAAAATCTCCATTGAACTCAACAGTAAATCCTATGAATACTGATCCATGGGCAACTGGCATAATGCAGGGTGGCCATGAAGGGAGCAAAATAAGGACAATGCATCTGAAACAGAAAAGAGTGCAATCATTTAAAGTGCTGCATGCAAAAGGAATAGGCCCGGCTACCGAGGTAGTGTGGAGAAATGATGTATGATGTTTTTTTTGACTTCTTACTGACCTACATATTCCCTTTGTTATTGAGAGACAAAGTAAAGTATAATAGTGAAATGTGCTTCTAACGTGTTGTGACAAGATCTGTGCTGCAACTTTTGCATCTAACTTTTTTTTCAAAATTGTGACTGACATGTCACTTCACATCACATCACCCTTCAGGGGGTGATTAGCAGAGAGATGAGAGTTGAATATATAATTTTTGGGTTGGTCTCCTCCAAACAGTCTTATGTAACTGAGAGATTTACATCCAGCTCTCTCCCGAATCTCTTTCCTCGTACGATGATTTGTTTTTTCATCATCTCTTGAAATCATTGTGTCTTAGTTTTCTTTTTAATACACAAGATGAAAGGGGGAAAAAATATTCAATGCGATACTACTCAGTGATGTGTTGTCTCTGTTTTCTGAGGGACACCATGCAGCATCACGAAGTATTACATAACCTCCTGGTAGCAGCGCAGCGCCTCATGGAGCAGAGCAGTGCGTCTTTAACACGTCAGGTGACGCTGACATGAGGACGATGATATAGTGTTCGAGAATCAATACACTTTGATTATTTAAGGATGCTGTAGAAACGCATTGGTGTCGTCAGCTCGGCGCATGTTGACGCAGCGGTCTCCGGGAGGCGTGTGTCACTGTTTGCACGGACAGACAAGCACATCACGGACTGCGTCTGCATGTGTCCCTCCCTCCCTCCTCCCTCCACCCATCTATCCTCCTCCTCCTCCAGCATCACTGACAGCCCAGAGAGCAACCACCACCAGGAGGGGTCTGTGCTGTTTTATCCCTGAGTGATCGTCTGCTTTAACTCGTAGGTATGGGGCCTATTTTATGTGTTAGGATCAAGCTCTGTCGCCAAACACGAGCACGGTGCAGCTGTTTGTATGTGATGCGGCTGTGATCGCAGTGAATAATAAGGGCCTTTATTTTGTTTCCTTGCAGTCGGCGGCTTTCCAAGGACATCGGTGCGGCAGAGATGTGCACGTCTGGCGGCTAGACGGAGCAAGTGGGAGGCAGCAGCGTGTTCACATCCAGATCACTTCTCAGAGTGAGACATCGGGGGATCGGCGTCGCATCCCGGCAAAGCAGCGCTCAGCTCCAGCCTCCATCGCCCCTGCCCTCACCGCCTGGCTCTCGGATGCGACGTCATGAGTTGATCGCGCCTGACAGATGTTGCATGGTTGCGGTTGCGCGGACGTAGATCATCCGCTCGCTCGCGCTGCTTTCGGGGTCATTCGGTAAGAAAATCACACCGTGTGCTAAATGTCCAGTCCTCGCTCTGTGCTCGCACACATCGCAGCGTTCACCTAGTTTTTTTCTGCGTAAAATGATCCCGGGATCCGCCGCATCAATGCTACCCTCTGCCGAAGCCGCGAAACTCTACCAGACCAATTATGTCCGCAACTCCAGTGTCATCGGACTCCTGTGGGCCATCTTCACCATCCTGTTCGGCATCGTGAACGTGATCATCTTCTCGCAGCCCTATTGGATCGGGGATGGCATGGACACGCCGCTGGTGGGCTACTTCGGCCTCTTCCACTACTGCATCGGGGACGGGATCTCCAGGGACCTGGACTGCCAGGGCACCTTCACCGAGTTCGCCGCCATCCCCTCCACCGCCTTCAAGGCCGCCTCCTTCTTCGTCGGGATGTCCATGATGCTCGTCTGCTCCTGCATCGGCTGCTTCAGCCTCTTCTTCCTCCTCAGCACCTCCACCGTGTACAAAATCTGCGGCTGGATGCAGGCATTATCAGGTCAGTGCTCCAGGGTGAGGAGTGGTTCAACTTGTCATTTCTTTCACATATATATAGATTTATATACAGTATACATAGTCCCAAATACCTCTCTCTCTCTCTCTCTCTCTTTATATATATATATATATTGTTGTCTATCTCTAGCTTGTGTCTCTATAAATCTCTACATGTCTAGCTCTAGAGCTGTTTCTCTATCTCTATCTCTCCATATCTGTATCTGTCCCTCTATCTCTATCTATTGCTATCTTTCTCTATGTATATCTCTCTAGATCGTCATCCTTATACCTCTTTACATCTCTCTCTTTTTATCTCCATATCGACATCTCTCTCTCTCTCTCTCTCTCTCTCTCTCTCTCTCTCTCTCTCTCTCTCTCTCTCTCATGTTGAAAGATGAAATGCTTCTGTGCGGACTATTTTTTCCTGTTGTGTATTAGAACCTCATAATGACTGGGATTTATTTGAATGTGCTTGATCAGTTGATTAGATAAATGCAGTCAGTGATGAAGGTGAAGAGTGTTCAGTATCTCTGTGGGAGCTGTCTCTACAGACAGTGCTGTCCATGGTGCTGAAGTTCTGCTGAGCCCATGACAGGTGTCACATTTAAAGGGCCAGCCAGTGAGGGGGGTACTTGTTACTGTATAAACTACAGGTATGGTCAGAAATGAAATGTTCCTCAGCTTTTTTTTCAAACATCATTCATGCAGCTGAAACCTCTGAGAAGTGGATATTTCTTCTTCTATAAAGGCCAGAGACGATGGTACTTTTTGGTTCGTACGATACAATGATACAAAAGCCTTATCCTCCAACACTGCTTGTATAAGGAAATTATTATTGTACATATATAAACAGTGGTGTTGTTCAGAGGTTGATTGAATATGAGGGGACTGTTGGGCCGTGGCAGATGTTTCTGTTAGTGCATCAGCAGTTTTTCCGACGCTAACAGTTCTCATTGTTGTGTATCCGAGTTCAGGGGTGTTCACATGTCATGGAGGTCAGCGTTTCACCTGCTGGCTGCATTTTGTCTCTCTAACGGTGGACTATGATGTCGTCCAGCGTGAGTGCAGGCCTCCGTCGTCTGAAAAGAGTCGAAATGCTGCCAAAGAGCATTCTTCTCAGCTGCACCAGCGGTCGCATCAGCCGGGTTTCCTGTTCACAACAAACACAAACGAGGGGAATTATTTGGAACGACTCCAGCTCAGTGTGTTATGTTGGGCTGAATTAATGCAATAAGCCTGGCTAATGAGGAGACTGCTGGGCTTTGTGCTTCTGCAGCACAGAGATGAAAGCGAAAGCCAAGAGGAGAGACCCTGACCACGACAGGCTGGCACAGGGATCCCTAATGAGCGAGGTTCGCTGCTCAGCGCTGTCAAACATCATTACACTTACCTGAAGGTTAAAGCCACGCTGCCTTCACTTATTGGCCCTGTGGAGGACAGGTGGCCCACTGGCATCCCTAATGAGCCCCTTACTGTCTGCTGATGTTTTGATGACAATATGTGTATGTGTGTTGCTCCCCTCCTCTTTAGCCACTATTTTCCCCCCCTGAAGCGTTTTGCTTTTGCCTCATCATTCGATAGTAAAGCAAACTGAAATTTATATTCACACAGTGGGTCCAGATATAAGCTGGTTGTCATCCCTGCTACGAGACTGGTCCAAGGACGTGAATGACACAGTCAGTATTCAGAGCACTGCTCTCTGCTCCCTGGCTCTGATCTCTCTCCACTTCAGTAATCATCATCAGAGGTTTTCTTTTTTTTCCACACAATGAAAATACATTTCCTAGCTTTTATTTGTCTCTGAGCAGATTTACATTGGGGCAACATGTTGAGTAAAATGTCTATTTCATACACTTACCTATATGAAGGTCATACTCTATAGATGCTTTCAGACTTGCACTGACCTCTGCAGATCGGAGGTGTATGTGTGAGCACAAATGAGAGGCTCTGGATTATCTGCGGATTTTATCTGTCTTGTCTCCTAGTATCTAGTCCATAGAATTTCAGGAGAATCCGAAATTCTAAGCCTGAATAATGCAGAGGAATTGTTGCTGTTGTGAAGGTATCTGTACAGAGAACCTCCTGCTGCGTTGCCCCGGGTAAAGTCAGGACCCAATTATCCAGATCTACCCAAGGTCTGAAAACAGGCGATGTGGAGGCCAAGACTATATTTAAATGGGTCAATTACGTATAAACAGGCCAATATTTTTCATCTAGATGAAATTATGTGCTGTGACCGTGATTCATCTCAAAATTTATTAATTTCCTTAATATGCTTAACATTTCTTTACAAGTTCTCAGTAATATAAAGTCATGAGAAACAAAGTATTTGTATTTCTTTAGATTTTTTCTAAATAATGATCTCACATTTTTTCTCTAATGTCACAGTTCCATATATAATTTAGGTCATGCCTCTCCTGCAGGTTCCACAGATCCCTTGGGTTGAAGTCAGGAGGTCGTAGATAAACATTTAACCATATACAACAATTTCACGCCATTGCACAGAGCTCCTCAGTTATTGTGAGCACGCACACGTCTCCAGCCTTCTGCAGGGAGAGTCCTTTCTGCGAGGCCCAGGTCAAAAATGTTAAATGTTTGATGAGGAATCAAACAACCAGGGCACAGGAGAGTGCTGAGAGCGTCGACCACAGCCAAACGAAGCAGAGTGCACAAGTGCTCCTGCGTCCGGGCTGCCCTAGATGGACTTGTGTATCCCCATCTCCCTTTCCCGCACCAGAGCTATTTCGGTCTGTGCATCTGCTCAAGTCCACGGCTTGCAGATGCAAATGTTTGTTTGTTTCCGCTGAGCTAAGCACAGCCAAGCAAGCCCCTTCCCCTCATCTCTGTCAGTTACCCTCACACAATTTCCCACCCCCTGTGCATGTCGACTTCAACAGCTCATTTTGACCCTGACCCCATCCTCCCCTCTCTGTTCACTTCACGGATTTGCATCAGTGAGTACTGTACAGTATGTGCTGTACATTTCTCTCTCTCTCTGTTGCTGCTGTTCTACAGGGGTCTGCACGCCAATTAACTGGGAAGACTGTGAGGTCAGTGATAATTACTCCACAGCTTTACACCCAGTCTCTGTCGGGTGCCGGTGCTTTTCTCTAATAGATGGGATTGTTTCTTTTTTTTAGAAAGGATATGAATCACACCTGTGAATAAGCAGGACGCAGGCTTTGTAAAGTCAGCAGAAAAAATGTGCAGACCTTCTGGAAAGATACGGACTGCACCGTCACAGTACAAAGGATCGCTTTGCTAGAATTAATAGGAAAGCAAAATTACAAAATCACATTATGGAAAACTTCTGCTTTTTATTTGATGTATTTGGTAACAAATAATTCTGGGATTATCTTGGCACGCCCATGTGGCCTGGTGCAGCTTCCTCTGAAGATGAGCTGAGGTTTAACGATATTAAATATTTGTCCATTGAGCCACCGTGCTAAATCTTTTTCTCATTATCCAAAACAGTTTTAGCTGCTATGAACACTTATCTAACATGTGGGAATGGCTTTATGTAATCAGATTTGACTGTTTATAAAGGCCGGTGTGCTCCACACTGAGACAACCATCCTCTTTAGGAGGAATAGTTCCACTTTTGGTGATAATAAATTTGATGATGGCTGAATATACATTGGCTCAACGTTACATTGTCATGACCTGCTGTCAATGTTTAAGATACACCCGAGCTATTCCTACTTTAACTATCCAACATGTCAACATTTCACTTTTTCATTAATAAAAGCTGCACCAAAACATGGATAATGGTAAGACTTTATGATTGTTGGTTTGTTTGCTTGCTAATCAAGATTACACAAACACAACGGAGCAGACTCCCATGAAACCTGATGGAAGGATGTGGTAGAGCTCAGTAAAAAAATAACCTATAAAAGGATTTTGTTTTTCATTTAAGAAAGAGTGTTGTGAAACATTTTCACAGTTTTCCCAGGGAATTATTAACGGACCTATTTGAATAAAATCTGGTAAGTTTATGATATGTTTATGGGGCCGATATCTATTGTGTGTGAAATTGTGTGCAGCTTGATTGAGTTTAAGGAGACTGTTGGGCCTTGGTGGTGGTGTGCGCTCTACTGAGGGCCATATAGTTTTATGTAAAATTATGCTTATAAAATTACCTAGAGTTTCCAGATACTTGTTCTTTGAGTGCATGGTTTCAGCTCTAAAACCGTACAGTACAACATGTACATTAGTTCAACAAGGAGTCCATCTTCTGAGAAATGAAACAGCTTGCAACTAACTACTGATCTTGATCATAACATTCAACCCTCATAAGAACACCATCTGCGAGCGTCCCTGTGTAACTGAGGAGACACACAATTCAGCTGTCGCAGTCATTTCAAAAGATACATCTAATTACTGTTGGAGCTAGTGCTGCTGCAACAAAATAGAGCCTTGAAGAAATCAGTTAAAAACGATTTTCTAAATATGGAAATCAAACAAGATGAATAGACACGTCAAGTGTATAACCTTGTTGTTTGAGAGATCGGGTCAGTGGGAAGATAAAGGAGTAAGAAGGATGAAAAATAAAGAGAAAAGAAGGGAGGATATGATGTGAGGGGACAATCTAAGGTCTGAGGGGGTAAGGAAAGATATCTCTGTCTCTCCACCTCTCTCCCTCCCTCTCTAGCTGTTTACTTTATGTGTTTCTCAGTGGCTGCCTTTCACTCCCATGGCCCATTAGCTCTATTGAGAGGCCGGTTCTGAAAGGAGCACTAAAACCTATTTGAATGCAGAGGTGGAAAGTGGTGGCGCTTTGGCACGAGAGAGGCCATCACGGAGCTGCACTTTCCACTGCAGCAGGAGCAGACCTGCGTGCTCCAGCTCTCCACAGCTGATGCTACAAATGAGCACTTTTGTCTGGATCCCCTTTCCTGCCTTAGATTAGTGCTTGACTGAGGGAAATGCTGATGATGTTGCTCTGGTTCTTGTGTGTGTTTGTGTGTTAGTGCATGCTTCACATATTAACACTCAGCTCATTCAGGAGACATGATGGAGCCACATCCTTTATCTCCACACTAATACAGGAGCCTCCTTGCTCGGGGCTTGGCTAACGTTTTTGACCGGATGCACCCTTGTTGAAAACAGCATTGTCCGTCCCCAACAACATTATGCTACATTATCAAATTCACATAAAAATTAACTAAGTTTCTATTCAGATATACACAAAGAAGAAGACTTGAATTGGACTTGAACCGATATCGTCCTTCATCCGAGAGCGATCTGCATTAATTAATTAATGCTGATATTTCTCAATTTGTATATTCTACAGTTAGCAGTTTTCCAGTGAAAATTTTGGCATAATTTACAGCATCATTACCTCGTCAACAAAAATAAAAAAATTTTTACTCTTTAGAATCAATTTCTATCGAGTGATTAGTGTAATAAAGAGTTTGGTTTGTGCCTGTGCATAATGGGACTCCAGATACAAATGTAATAAACTGATTCCTTGCATCCTTATAGAAGTAAATTCATATTTTGTTTTCGTATAATTCAGTTGCTGTACAGACATGTTCATATCATATATTAGGAATCATGCAGGTTTAAAATATGTTGTGATTACATATACATTGTGCGTGTTACACACAGTAATATAAAGGGAATAATATGTGGAAGAAATTATACACGTGTACATCGTAGTCTGTCATGTGAGTGTCTCACTTCCTAAATGACTGCATCACTGTGCACATCTTCTCTGCACAGTGTCTGTAAAGTGATAATGAATTTGCAACACTAGAACAATTAGACTTTAACAACAGGAGGTCAATTGTACCTTTTCTAGGCTTCATGCAGAGCAGGGAGTTGTGTCTCTCTGCAGCGCGTCGAGTTAGACACCCAGTGGAGCAGATTGAGTAACACAATGAAACAACCAAACCAAGCTCTGTTTGCTTCTTGTTATAATAAGGTGCATTAGCTCGTTTAACTATGAACACTGGTGAGTGTGTCTGTCATTGAGAAACTGGTCTCATATTAAGTTATGTGACAGACCAAGGCCACTACAGTGTGAAGCAACAGAAATGTAAATCCTATGCAGAGATGCTCTCAAACCCAAAATAAGAATGAGGGGAAATGCAAATCTGTCGGCCATGGGGGCTTGACGTTGGCGGTCAGGTGGTGCAGAGAGGTGATGTCAGTTGCTTTGGGATAACTGCAGAGCTGATCTGTATTCTCACCAGGCCTTTTTCACAGAGGTACACCGAGTGAATGTGCTGAGCGGCCGTCTTTTTTCCATCAAAACCACTGGACTCACAGCGCTGCCTCGTGAACTAATCCACACATGTCTCCCTTCAGGAGACCCTCAGAGGGGAGAGGAGGACATTTTTGTCTTTTTCGCCTGTCTTTTAACCTGTCGCTCTTATTTTCTCTGCTTCGTTCAAGATCTCACAACGATTAACATTCCGTCCTGCTCTCTTACCCGTTCACCTCTCAAACAAACAGCCAATCTGTTTTCAAATCACCTCTGCATCAACACCCTGCGCACTCCTCTGTTTTCGAAGTGAAGAATCACACACAGCCAGCCGAAGCATCTAATTATAGCCATCGGGAGGCACTAGGGAACCATCAACCAAGCAGCTCACACTATACTGCTGACAGCAAGAGGAGAGGATGGATGGATCCACACCACATGCATGTGCTCAACGTGTTTTTAATTGCAGATCATGGCCTGGTTGTTCCAGCAGAGGAAGAGCTTCACATGCACGGCCATGTGCTGTGTTATAATGCGTATCAATCGATACAGGGCTCATTTGCAAATGCAGAGAGGTTTGAATAATTTAGAACCTCGAGGTCATGGTTTCAGACTTCAAACCAAACGGATCGATGGCCATTAATTAGCTCACACTTTGAGTTCAGGTGTAGCGCTGTGTGAATACAAAATCTAAATGTCAGCCAAGTCGTCATCACGACTCCCCTGTGTTCCGTGTTGCCCTGCAGGGTGCACACTATAGATTGACCAGAGTTAATCCCCCCCCCACTTCACCTCAGCAGTGGCCTGGCTCGAGCCGAAGGGAAGGAGGCAGCTGATTTATTCCCAAAATAGAGAGATAAGGTGGGATAGCAAGGACACAGGGGAACAACATAAAACAACTTTTCATGCTGTATAATATAATCACTATGACCAGATACCAAAGTACCACTCTGCAGTCTAAAAGCCCATTGGCCATCGTCGCCAATGAATTAGCCTTTGGGGGCAACAGCCAATATTTTAGGGCTTCCAGGGTAACGTGTGTACGAGCCAAGACTCTGTCTCCCTTTGGTCATACACTGTTTATGGTCTGACTCAGCCACGTGCACAGATAGACCCCTAGTGGTGCTCAAACACCTGCCCTTTTGCCCTCGATGAGAAAAGTGCCCCTTCTGCTGGAGCCCAATTTTTTCTTCATTCATCAATAATTAAGAACAAAAATGAGTCTCTCTGTCATCAGTTCCCCCCAAATGTGTTTTGATATCTTGCGGTCATTTATTTGAGTCCTTGTGAGAAATTCGCCACGACATGCTCCGCGGTGATCACAATGTGTGTTCTATGTGGTCAGCTTTATAGAGATTATGTAAGTCACTCTTGATTATTATGCACAATTTTGATTTATCTCATTAACAAAAGTTGAAGCATAATGACAAGAAAAAGAGACTCCAAAAGCAGGAGGACAGGGAACTGCAGCAAGCAGCTCAGGGTAGCAGCTCTCTTTTAAGAAAAGAAAATCCGGATCCTCCCCCTATATTGAATCCAATCCAAAAGTGAATGGGTTATTCCATAGCCAATAACCCCTAACCCTATCCCCCTTCCACCAGATTTCAATAAAGTACTGAAGCTGTTTCAGTGATTTCTGTGTAATCCTGCAAACACATATATATATCCTCATTGGTGGAGGTTTATTTATTTTGGACTAAATACTTTATAATTCATAAATGTCATCCTCCTCTCCATACGCATTTAAAACAGTGCGATTCATTGATTTGAGTCTGTTACCGGAGTGTGGCTCGAAGCTCTATTACAGCATTTACTAAATCCTTTATCTTTAATTTTGATTTAACTGTTAATTTTGCATTTTCTCCCTGAAAACGCCTCAGTCCTCATCATCACTGGTTTGGTGTTACACTGCAGACCCTGTGTCTGAAGTGAGTCTCTGGTGAATACTGCTAATGTTAACTGTTGACTGAGGCAGCACAGTCCTGCCTGAGCCGTGGCCTCCAGTGTCTCTGAAGTGTTGGCCCAGTCAGTGTTTTCACAGAGTATTTCAAAGGCCTCTTTTGATCCCCATTGCCCTTGCCAGTCTCTATCCTCTGTGGAGGTACAGGCTGCATCTGGATCTGTTACATAAGCACCACCCCACCCCACCCACCCCGGCCTGACTCGCTCTTGCAGTGCTCATGGCGGTTTGTGCTGCACTCCTCTTCCTCTACACCAGCTCCCTCCAACCTCTAACTCTGCAGTGCCTCCTCTGCTTTAACCTGACATGTTGCGTCTATTATAAGGGCACATGTCTCCACCACCACCTGAGTTAGGTCATTTTCCGAGCATGAAGATTCCCCTGCACCTGATGGGGTTGAGTATTAAAAACGTCACTTAATGGGGGGTATGGCTTGTTTTCATGGTCTCTTTCATTTTCTTATAAGGATGCTAATTATAGAGCAGTATCTGTCACAGAATCAAGGAATGTCCATTTCAATTTTTTTTATTTTGCTATGATTACTGTGATTGTCTTTTCTGGATGGGATCCCTGAAAATATGTGGACCCTTTTTTGACGAACATGCGGTGCTCCAAGCAAAGTGTAATCTGGATGTAAAGCTTAAGTGGCCCATGTGGTAAATGATGATTGTGGCCCAATTACCACCAAACAGATCTGGGCCTCCTTTGGCACCTTTATTTTACATGTGGTATTGATGTGGTTTACTTGTGGCCCAGACCTTGCAAACGGGAGCAGATCGCCTAACTGTCATAATACCACACAGTATGTGGGCTGGATGACAGAGTGGCAGTGTGACAGTGTGAGCCAAAACCTTCTATATGTGTGTGTGTGTGTCTGTGTGTGTGTGTGTGTCTGTGTGCAATATATGTCCTCATTGGATCGGACATCAGCATAGGCAACTGCTAATAGCGTTTAGACAGCATGGGTTATCAAACAATGTGATCACACCCGTCAACATTCATTTACATTTGTGCACGAAAGACAAAGAAATTAGCAAACACCTCCCAAAAGGGACATTTTGCTACATGAGCAAAGTAGGAAGGTTTTAAAGTTTACAGTTTTATTTGGTGCAGCCTGTTCCAGTAAATAATTGGTTGTGTATTGAAAATGTTGCTTGTTGAATTGACTGACAGTTTTTTGGCTGTTGCAGTGTGTGGGTGGTGATAAAGACATTGCATCCTTTTCATCCTCTTCTGTCAGGCACTGAAGCAGTAGACAAAATAATATTTCTAAAGCTCTTGTGAAGGTTTATTCCCTGTAGTATCGCTCAAAGTGTCTCTTGGAGCCTGCAGCTACATCAAAATGTGCAATATGCTGTAACGGGAAACTTATTTGCAGCACTGCAAGTTGGTTAAAAAGTTTGGTGTTATTTTGTAAAACTTGTCTTGACACTGAACAGATCTGATGAAACAAGCTTGCTCCTTCTGATGCTTTTGAAACGACCTGATAGGCGAGCTGTGGGCATCGTGTGCTCGCCGTGCAGAAAATTGCTGAAGATTGTTGACAGAGTGGGATGCGGCAGATGCCTGGAAGCTCCTCGCTCCCTCCTAGCAACTGCTGAGTTTTGCCAGCAGCCGGGGCAGGAATAGAATTTGGACGGCACACAGCTCATCTCAAGATACCTGCTCCTCATCTCCTTCCCGGGGAGGTAGTTGGAGTGATTTCAAAGTTTTTCTCTCACTCCACTTTCCGCCGTACACTTGATGCTTAGGAAACATTTCTAAGGGCTGTCTTTGAATTGCAGTTAGCTGTTTAAAAAGTGTGCTCATCTTCTTTCTATATGTGAAATGGAAAAATCCCACTGTGACAGCAATACCTTCTATAAAAGCTCTGTTCGACCATTTGAACCCTCGGTCTTTGATATCTTTCCTCTCCATAAACCTGCAGACTAGAGTAGTGCCACATTTTCACACACCATTTAGTCCCACTATAGATCATCCACTCTTAATTGCCCCATTTATCTGAAAGTAATTACGCCATATCATCGCGCTGGTCTCGGGCCATGATTCTTTGGTACTTGTTCCATCATCTTTGGAGCCAGAGAGATTTCCTGATCGTCCAGAGTGAAGGGGAGGCTGATGCTGCCCACTCGTAATTAATGTCAGGACCGGCTGCGGAAGAAAAATTGGATAAACCGGCCACATTTTGTAACCTAGTCATTTCGATGGAGGGGGTGGGGTCTGTGGGTGCATTTGGAATCCTGTTTTTTGTGCGCATGCTGTTAAAACAAGCAGAACCAGCTGTGCTGTCCTTTGAAACTTGAGGTGATTTTGTACCACTTCCACCTCTACTCCTACATCGTGCCGCTCGTCCTCGGGTTGCTTGTCACCAGTCATCCCAACTACCCGAACCACACTGGCACACCTCAGCACTCTCTGCCTGGAGCTCAGTGCTGAGATCAACAACGTAGACAACAAGCAACAGGGAACAACTGTGTCTTCAGGGGGGGTAGATCACATTACTGTTCTGATGAAGAACAATCTGACACTGATGTTTCCTTATATGTGGATGTGAGGAATAAAGCTGCTGTCTCTTCATATCTCTTTTCTTTTGTTTTGTGGGCTCCCATCATATCCTTACTTTGAGAGGTACAGTGCAGTGCCTTTACGAAACCTCCTGTTCTCTTGGACTAAATTATTTCTTATCATTAGTGAGTCCACTTTAAACAGGTCTACTATATACTGTCCTTTTTTATTGTTTGTGTGCTGGATGTTGTGTACAGAGATTTTACATAAGGGTCTTTGGTGCAGAGTGAAGTTAGAAAATTAGTGTTCATCCTACCTGGTTTAACTTCAGTGAAGATTTTAATGTCATTGTTTCTAATAGAATGACACTGAAAGTTTATTTTGTTGTTCAGTCTGTTCAGTGATTGACATAATCTTCACACCCAAATTCACAACTTTTCAAAATAAAAGCTCTGTAAATCAGTTTGACACATAGCAGTGGAGCAGCAAAACCAACGTGATTTTAGTTTTAAAGCAAATCGCTAAAGAGAAAGTGATTCTATGAATGTTCCTGCATGAAGATGATTGACACATGCGACACAGTTGAATGTCTGTGTCAGTCTGCTTTAGTGAAATAAGAATAATCAGATTATCCATATGACCTGGTAGGACAGATATTATTGGCCACAGGCTGCCAGTTGTGGACGCTGCTGAACATAGGAGAAGATTCAGCTCTGTCAGATGATTGTGAAATTAGTATTGAAGACTTTAAAGGAACCCTTTGAACTCAAGTGGATGGTTTTTACCCACATTCAGGTCACTATATCACCTGTGGGAGTGTAACATTACATTTTAAATTAAAGCAAACTTACCTCTGCATATTCATGGGACGACCCACTGGTATAAACACTGCAGGCTATTCCCAGAACGTCTGCGCTGGTTTTTCTATTTTGAAGCTGACTCTTACCTTAAATACTGCTCACCAGAGAGACTGTCAGCTCAGGAAACTCACTTATTATTCATCAACAAGATGCGTCTCTATAAGAAGTGGAAAACAAATTACACATGACTAATGTGTACATTTAAAACAAAGATGGCATTTTTTTATGTATGCTGCTCACATATATCTGTGTGTGAGTGTGTGTGTGTGAGTTGTAGACGTGGATATGCATATTCAGTGGAAGATAGCAGAGTTTGGCTTGTGCATCTGCATAATTCAGTTCGTCACAGCTATTGAACTGAGAGGAGAAACTGTGATGCATAAGGACTGTGGGAGTTGAAAAATGGTAAATTCCTTTTCTGCAGCTTGGATGTGTAAATGATGAAAAGAGCGGAGAATATACAAAAGTGTTCATTTCCATCTGCCGCCCGGTGCAGTCAGTGTCATGCTGACACACAATCAGACAGTGAAGCCTGAAGCAGATGCTCTGGGGGTCAGATTAAAGTCTAGTCATCTACATTATTTGATTGTGTGATTTATTGTCCTCTATTCTCTGTCAAATCTGATATTTAAATCCGATTAAGCTGCAGCTCTGGAGGTCACGCTGGCCCACAGTCACCTATACACCACTTGCAAATGACGCACAGAGATTATAGAAGGCCACGGGATTCTTTTGGAAATCAATGGGATTTAGTTGTCTCTTTGGGGAAACAAGCCCATGTACTTCTGCCAAACCTACCACTGTCATACCGTTGTACACCATCTGCCGGTCTGGCCTCAGACTTCCCTGTAGCGCTGTTTTCACCTAATCTGCCCTACCTACAGTCTCTTACATAAGCGTCCGTTAGCCAACCAGCACTTCTTAGTCCAGTTTTCTGCTTGCATGCTCGCCTTGTTTTCCCAGGACCAGAGAGAGGTGTATGTGGAAAAGACGGAAAAAATGCTGAGAATAGCTCCACCGAGGGGCTCCAGCATACGGTAACCATTGCTCATGACGTTAGGGTGGTGCTGGGTACTTGCAGGCGACCACACGCAGGTTGGGAGCATGGCAACCTACACAGGCTCTGTCTCTCACCATATGTCCTGTCTCCCTCTCTATCCCTGCCTCGTCCTGCCTCCCTAATGCATCCTCTCCTGAGAGAGAGAGAGACGGTACAGCTGAAAGAGAGGGATAACGCCATCAGTTGATAGCTCGTCTCCGCTCTCACTGACAGCTGCATTCTGTCAGGTGTGCTGCTATTTCTGTGGACAGGAATTGGAGCAGAGCGTTCATTACTTCAGCTTGAAGCTCTGCTCCGGTGCCGCGTGAGTGAAGCCTGCAAATACTCAGCGATAAGGACTTTAAATTCCCCTGTTTATTATTATAAGCATTCAGCAAACAGATGATAACACTTAGTATTTCTAAGTATTTATTCATATATAGTATGGGATTGCAATTATAACTCTTGTCGGCTGATATTTTAACTAAATTAATGATCAGTTGTCAATCACCAAATTCACCACACTCATAAATATTAGTCCCCTAAATATGCCTGTTTTTTTTTCATCAAGATCCATGAATTGTTCTCTGAGAAAATGAGGACAATTTTGAAAAACATTTACTCATAATGTATCTCACAAAGAAATTCCTGTATCAGAATCCTGATCCAGATCTGCAGCAAAATTTGATAGTAACTCAATTCAAGCCATCACACAATCAGACATTCAGGTACTGAAATCGGTGACAAATCGTTTCAGCACAAATAGACACAGAACTCAGGAGAATGTGTGATTACATATAACTGTTTGTTTTTTTTCTTCACTGCCACATTGTCCGTGAGAACTACCCAGATTCATTGGAGGAAATGATCATGACACAAAGGTATTCTGTGTTGACATGCTGTAAATATTGTTAGTCTAATATTTTTACAAGACATTGAGTTGTTCTTTCACATAACTAAGTAGAAGTGTAAAGATATAAAGACTCTGTGAGGGACTGACCTCAAAACACAATATTTTGTTGTTTCATCTGTTATCTTGGTCCTGTATTGATGTACTATAGTACTGTATATTTGATCACATTGGTTTTAAGTAATTCATGGTAAATGGACTAGAGGAGCTAGGGACCAAACCATCAACCTTCTGGTTAGTGGACAATACTCTACCTACCGAGACACAGCAGCAACCTTTAATACATATATACATATTTATGTCTATGGTGGGGAGACATATTTATATATATTATATATTATATGAAGAGGTTTCATGGTTACTTCTGGTACTTTGTACATTTTGTACAGACTGTATGTCAGTATTGTTGTGTATTTTCCTCTTGATTAAGCCTCTCCTTATGTAAGTGGATGTAACACTATGCTGAAATGAGCCTGTATGGATTAGTTGAGTCCAGGCTGAGCTCCTCCCATGAGCACATGCTGTTTCTGGAGACTGAAGCGACATATGTAGCACCCTCTGTTGGTGGAAGTGTGGCCAGTGCATCCCTCTGCCAGAGACGTTCTCATCAGGGTTTAAGGGGGGGATAATGTGCGGCAGTAACTGTGACAGATATTACATTGCTCCTGTATCGCTTCTTCTCTTTTGGGCTCTCTCCTCCGATGCTATCAGTGTTTGTCGGTTCATGCCCCTTTTATTCGTCTTTTTTCCTGATCCCTCGCTCCCTTTCTCTTCCTCTCTCACCTGCTCAAGCTCTGTGAGCTTCTCCTCTCTTCTCCTGTGCATGATGCATCAATGATATATTCATGACGACGCTGAATTGAGCCAAAGGCATTGAGGAAACACACAGAAGTATCCGGAAGAAGCTTCTGCGGCAACTGCATAATGAGGGAGAGAGAATAATAATATATATCAGCTCACAGACGTTTATTATGGTGCGCCCTCTGTTCAGTGGATCCTGTTACATAAACCTCTATAACATTCATAGTGTACTAGCTTTGAGAAACAGGGCTGGTAGGAATTCATTCTTACTCTAAGGGGAGACAATTTATATTCATATCAAAACAAATCCATTTTCATTTCCAAACCCAACACATGGAGGAGAAAACAGAAAACACAGACAGCTTTTGCCCTTAGGTCTCCAAATAACAGGAATGTTGACTGATGAGTTCTGCAGATCAACACCTTCCTGACGGAGCTGAAATCTAAATCAAGCACATGGAGAAGAAGCTTTGTCTCTTTTCTTCTGCACTGACTTGATCAAACTTCCCCTCAGAGCTACCAGCTGTTGACCAAAATTATTATTGTGCAAAATGTTAGTCAAACATTGCTAGACAAATAACAACAAAAAGTCAGTAGATGCTGGGAAAACACAGCCACTGCCAGTCTGATTTGTCCGACGGCATATCAGGGCTACTTAAACGGAAAGAGATTTTGAGAATTAAGTTGTAATTTAACAAAAATGAGGTCCTAGGTTTACGCTATGTGTCATTTAGAAAATTAGTTGTTTGCCTGCATTAATATGAGGACTGTTGAGCATCTCTTTCAGTTATACTTATGTTTAGCTTTCATAAATAACAAAGCCCTTATCACAAGTTTTCAGACTTTGAAAAGATTGGGCCAGAGTCTCCTCTGAAGAAAGAACCACCTGGAGTCAGAGGAAATTGCCTCTTCTGTGTTGGAAATGTTTGGTATTGGTCAAAGTATGTTTACATTTTTCTTGAAAGTGATATCTTATTTCAGTAATATTTAAAAGGAAAAGTTTGGATGCCAAAATTAAGCTGACTTTCCCTTTAATTTTCTCAAAAATGTCTACTGTAATTCTTCTTATTTGTTCACTGTGTCCTGAGCTCAAGGGTTACATCCTTTTGAATGTGATATATATGAACTGCCCATAGGGAATTTCATTACATCAGGCACAATTCACTTGGACTCAGTGATAAACTGATTAACTCTCAGTGGTCAAAGGTCACGTTGGCCTTGAACACATGTTCTTGGCCTCTTGAATGTGATGTCTCAAGACCGCTTCAGGGAATTTCTTTAACTTTTGATCAGTTGTCACCTGGACTCAAAGATAAAGTGATTTTGTTTCAGTGGTCAAAGGTAAAGATCACAGTGACCTTATATGAATCTGGGAGAAAAAGTACATAAACACAGAAACTGGTTGGTGGACTACAGTGTAGTTATTTTAGTTTTCTGTTTCTGGACATATAATGACTTTTCTCTCATGAAATGAATGTATTCTTATATTTACATTCAAGAAAAAAAAATCCACATTTCCTTAAATTACAACTTTATTCTGGCTATTTTATGACTTTTTCTTTAATAAGGCCTTGATTTTCCTTTTGATTTATCCTGAATCCTGTAATTCACAGTTGTCGGCCGTCACACTGGTTACAATGTGAATCACGTCCTCAGTCATACTATATAAGCTAAATCGTGTGTTAGACTCAAGAGGCCTGTGAAGCTGTATACTGTACATAGCGCTCTGATGGGCTGAGTGACAGATATATATAGTATTGAGGGCCCATCACATCCTGTCTAGTGCAGTCAGACCTGAATGAAAAAGGCTTGTTGCCTGAATCAGTGGAGCTGCCTGGAGACTTCATTCATAAGACCAGGCTTTTACAAGTGTTAAACTACAGAGATGACCATGGTTTACCTGGGTTCGCTCATAACCTATAGAAACACTGAAGGAACATTTTCTGTGTAAAATGGCTGAGAATGGCCTGAGTGGCTCATTGAAGCCCTGCTCCATCCATCTATCTGACTCGGAATGAGCACCTGAGTCCTCTCTCTCTGAGACACCTTGTGCAGATGAATTTGTTGTGACAGCCTGAGCCATGAGGAAGGTAGAAGAGGAGTCTCTGGGATGCTCAGCTCCACTAGGTATGCAGTTTGTCTGCAGCGTGTAGTGCTCTGTCATTTCTCTCTAACTCCCTTTCTCTTATTCTAAACGCCTCTCAACACCCACCGATATCTCTCAGGACCGTTAAAGACTGCAGTGTGACAAAGTGCAGTGTGTCAGCTTTATGAACATGTGTGGGGAGCGTGCGTGAGCATTAGCAAAGCAAATGTTTGTCACATATGTTTGTGAAACTTTGAATTAACCCGAAAAAAAGGCTTGAAATGAAGCCAATGGCAAAGAAGGGTGGAGCCAAATGAAACGACGAAAGACATGTCAAACGAGTTGTTTGACAGAAATATGTTTTAAATCTATTTCTTACTCGTAAAAAATGTTACAAACCATTATGTGACGCCTCATGCAATATTGTATTTTTCAGGTTTTTCTTTTAATTTAGCTCTTAACTATATAAACATTACTGTTAGGTGTATAAATCAGAGCAGTGTACAGGATCTTGTGTAGATAACATGGTTAACAAAATAGAGTAGTGTTCAAAAAAACTAAAACCTAGCACATAAACAAACAGCATTCAGGGAGGAAAGTGTTTGTTGGGGGATAAAGACGCTGGTCTATTTTATTAGTGTGTTTTATTATTAATGTGCAGTGCACTATGTATAATGTGCACTCAGCTTCTTTTTTTCCAGGTCCTCTGCTTTTCTGCTGCCGTGTTACCTCAGAGCAGAACCTCATCCAAACTGGAGATGAAAGAGATTTTACCCCTTCGGCAAAAACTTCAAATGAAGAGGGTTTAGTTAAAAATCCGGAGAGGGAGAAAAGCCTGCAAGACTCAGCACGGTCTTTTTATTTTTTATTTTGTGCTGCTCTGCCGCAGCATCACCTCAGAGCAGAATCTCGTTTATTGTGTAGATGAGACGGATCCATATTGAGGATGAAAGAGATTTTTATACTTTGGGCAAAAACTGTGAATAAGTTGATGCGAGTTGAAATGTATTCATAAATGATTTCTTAAAATGCAAGAGGGAGAGAGAATCCACAAAGTTGTTTCAGAAAAAGAAAGACTGAATATAATCCTGGACAGTTTATTTGAAGACTTTCCTATTAGAGGAGTTATGAACATCTATTTGACTAATGCAACATAAACAGGACATTATAAGGTTGGAGTTTCCAAATGATCATTATTTTTCTTTATCCCCACGAAATCTCATTATCCCTGCCCTCATTTATGATCCTGCACTTTTCCTTCCATGCTCTTTCATCCACTCTCATCCCTGACTTCCATTTTACTCACTCCTCTGCTCTCTGCCTCCCCCTGCAGGTGTCTGTCTGGTGCTGGGTTGTATGATCTATCCTGACGGCTGGGACAGCGATGAGGTGCGGAGGATGTGCGGGGAGCAGACGGACAAATACAGCCTGGGAGCCTGCTCGGTGCGCTGGGCCTACATTCTGTCCATCATGGGCATCCTGGATGCGCTCATCCTTTCTTTCCTGGCGTTCGTGCTGGGGAACCGGCAGGACGGACTCATGTCCGAGGAGCTGCTGGCTGAGAGCAAGGGTGAGGAGGATGTATCCAATCTAAATATGGATCACATGTGATGTTTTATTGATCTCCTTTGTAAGAGATCTCCCTCTTTACTTTTACAACATGCTGAAAGTCAGAGCCAGTTTTACAGCATGTCGGGATTCATTGTCTTACTTAAAAACATTTAAACAGAACACTTATACTTCTGACTTACCTCCATCAGGGAGGTTATGGTTCACCGCTGTTTTGCTTAACTGGGCTAGGGAAGAATTAATTTTTTTGCAATTTTCATTGCAAACGATTTCAAACCATCTTATAATGATGCCTCCATCTTACTGATCCCTTTGGATGAACAGTGATGAAAGAGAAATGTTTGGAAAGAAATGTGGAGATAAAAACTTAGTGAAAAGGAAAAAAGGAGAAAAAGAACCATAATGCAATCCCAAATAAAACCAACCCACTTCCTGGTCCACTGGGGTTTTCAAATCCTCAAGATTAGTGTTTTCTCACCACATATCCCATATCAGCTCCGTGCTGCTCCATTAATGATCCAATCAGCGTCAGTGCTCCACTCAGAGATCAAACGTACACAGAGGTGACCTGATGATTTAGTCATGAAGTTGGTCCGTCTCAAACTGAGGTCCCTGCATACTGTATGCAGTTCTGAGTCACTGTCACAGGTCTACGCTGTGACATACTTTGAAAAGACCTATGTGCAGGTTTGTGTTCCACTGGGAAATGGGATTAGCATGTTCACGGCGTGTAGCCCGTAATAGAACCAGACAGGCATGGACATCCAGCATTACACGACAGAGAGGAAGAGAGAAAGAAGGAGATGGAAGGAGAGAAGGGAACGTGACTGGAGTGGTGCTCAGTTAAGTGCATCTCTCCACCAAGGCTCAACAGTCCCCCTTAATTAAATTAGGCTGCACCATATTTCACACACTCTTGATATCAGTTTCCTAAACATGTTAGTTTTTTTTCAGCATGATCCATTTATTAATTCCTTGGGAATTCTGTGAAAATAAAAAAACAACGTCCTCACCCAGATTCGCACAAAAATGTAATCTCTTCTTTCCTGACCTATAAAACATTCTTCCACCAAGTTTCATGCTAATCGGTCCGGCAGTATTTGCATAAAATTGCTTAGAAACAAATAAACCATCAGACAGACAGGGGGCGAAAACATAACCTCCTTTGCAGAGGTAATGAAGGTTCCTCAGTTTGGTATCACCCTCTTGTCATGAGTAAAATATGACGCCTGTTACATATATATGTAACAGGCATCACATGTTTTATCATCTGGAGATGCAGAAGTTAATATTCTCTACAGAGTCAAATAACGATGTCTCAGAGGAGATGCCTGAACTTGCTATTTCTTCATCCTCAACCCCCGGTGACCTTCAAGTGACAAATATGAGATAAAGAGACGAAGAGAAAGAGCTTAGTTCTTTAGTTCTTGCCTCCCTTCATTAGCTGCCTGTTAAATTTAGGATTTATTTTATAATTTGTTTACAGCTTAGCACAGTCTGCCCCACAAAGCTGTTACCTCCCTGTGCCCCAAGTCATAATATGTGATCTCCCAGCCAACACATGCTCTTGAACTCCTATCCTGGGGCAGTTAGACTTGACACCACTTTTTCCTGTTTGTAAATCATTGCTTAAAACATGTTGTCTTATAGTTTAGCCATTTTAATTCCTGATTTTGGAACTGGTTTTAATGGATGTTTGTTTTTTTATAAATATTTGTTTGTCTTTTTTTGTTGTTGTTGTATAATTCCCAAGTATTCTTTAACCTTGGATAAGTACTTTTTAAATAAAGTGTATTATTATTATTTGTGAATGGTTACAGCTCAATTGTCTTTGGCCGAATTAGCTCATCCCTGATGCCATCTACTGGTGATTGGGTGAAGCACAATCAGCCTCTGTGAGGAGTGCACATATCTGACAATGTGGGAACAAGCATGTCTATAAATAGCTTGACCGTGAGAACCATGTTGTGCACTTTCATAATTTTCTCTGGGGTTGTGCTTTACTTCACAGAGGGAGGAAACGCCTAATCAAATCAACATCGTAAGTAAAAACAAAACATCAAACAATCCATCTTGAAATGATGCAGTCTTTCTCTATGAAGGTCTCAAACTGTTATTTATTGAAACCAACTCAGAGGTTGAGAGGGAAACTCACTCTTTAGTGGAGCTGCAAACAACTTACACCTTTTTTACTCTTACTCTTCTCCTTCCGTCACTCATCCCTTCATCCATTTCTCCCTACTTCCTTCATCCCTACCCACATCCCTTCATCATCCCTCCATAATTTTCTCCTTCCTTCCCTCATCCCCAAATCCCTTCATCCAAATCGCCCTCATTTCTTCATACCTACCCACATTCCTTCATTATCTTCTCCTTCCTTCCCTCATATAGTCATCCTCTTTATCCTCCTTCCCTCATATCTTCATCCTCTTGTTCCTCCTTCTCTCTTCTATTCCCGCCTCCCTTCATCCCCTTATCCTACATTCCTTCATATCTTCAATCCTCTTCTCCTTTCTTCCCTCGTATCTTCATACTCTTGTCCCTTCTTCCCTCAAAGCACATCCCTCCATCCTCATGGGTTAGGGTTAAACTGATCAAATGTTTTTGATGTATTTTTTTTTCACAGTTAATGGTGACTCTCCACTTCTACTTTCTCTGTTGTTCTCTCAGGTTCCTGAATCTCCATGTTCGTTTTCATTAAGTCCCTCAACATCCTAGAAAGTGTGGAGGAAGTCCAGGTCTGTGGAGGAGAGGAATACCGTTGAACCAGCCAGCCTGCCTTTCACATCTACCTGCCAAATTCCAACAACCTGTGTAACCCATGCACCCCGGAAGTCCACCACAGTCCCTTTACGTCGGTCCCAGCACTTAGATGGAGCCCAGCGCTCTCTTATGTCATCGTGTCTATATGGAGCTAACCCTTGCACAACATCACATAGACCATGGCAGGGGCAGAGACTGTTATTCTGTTGAGATGTGTATGGATGACCCACCACCGACCTGAGAAGACACAGGGTCGACACCTGCAGTACGAGCACAGATCCACACGCATACACATGTGCTGCCTCACTCATGTCCACACCCATACAGTTCATTCAAACACTACATGAACAAATTGTAATGACAAATATTAGACTATGTTAACACTTAGCTGTGTGTATTAACGTCCGGACGTGTTTCCTGTATTATTTGTGAAAAGAAGAAAACGCTCAGTTTCAGAAAACATTGTGTTGCTGTAAATCTATTGTGTTCCATGTGTACGGTTTGACAATAGAGTGAATGTTTTATTTTCTTCTTTTGCTTAAACGCTCCTTGGTTCCTCCTTATTTACTAGAAAAAAAATGATATTTAAAACTGTTTTATAAAAAGAGTATCAACAAAAAGAGCCCAAAAAATGTATTTGCAAAGTATGTACAGTGAATATTAAAAGATGCTCTAGAAATTTTAACAAAAATCCATTCAACGCCCTGCTAGCTAACTTTGCACAACGCTTCAGTTTCAGAAAATAAATATTTTATAGTCTGTACACTGTGATGAAGGCTATTAGGACTCTGCTGCAGGACTCGTAGCTGCTGTGTGAGTGTGTGTGTGTTTGAGTGCATGCTCTTATGTGAGTTTCTGCGCGAATGTGTTGCGTGCAGTCGTTTGTCGGGCTGGTGGACCGGCCTCGCACACAGTCGTCCTGTTGCGTAGCTAAATCTGTTTCCGTCTTTCTCACTTTCTGATCTCTCTCCTCTTTGCTTTGTTTTGTTGGGACATACAGGGTAACACAGCGGAGTAATTGAGTGTTGTGTAAAGCGACAGGCGTGCCGGAGGATTGAACTCCAGTGACAAAAGGGTTAGTATGAGGCCTGTCCCAGCCTCACCTGTGGATATGATGTAAATAGATATTCTATAGATACCAAACAATTAGGAAACAAGGAGATAAACCTACAACAATTTAAGAGATTCCTTTAAGAATATATTAAGACTTAATAAAGGTTTTCACTGTAAAACACTGCTGTGATGTTTGTTCATTTGTTAAGGGATGGGGGGTTGCAGTTGTCATGTCATCTGTGGTCTGAGAACATTTCAGTTTAGGTTTGAAGACTAGAAATGAATAACAGAACTCTTGCATTGCAATCTTAGGGTGACAGGTTTGAAAGACATGGAGAAAGACTAGTCAGGTAGAGTTGAATGAAAGACCTGCTCTGAGTTACTTCATGAATATGTTGGACTTGATGTTTTTGGAGTTTGGCCCATACTAAGGACTACATTTCATTTAAAGTCATTTTACAAATCTGTAATTTAAAGTCTCTCAAATTAATGGAAGTGCTTCACCAAAAATGAAAAATCAATCAATCAAATTTTCTATATATATTCTGAAATCAAAGTTTGTCAACAAGCTGCAACATCATCTGTCCTTAATCCTCAACAAGAGTCAACAACAACAACCCAAAAAGTCCTTATATTGCTGGGGTGAAAAAAAACACATAGAAACCTCAGAGAAAGCCACATGTGAGGGATCCCTCTTCTAGGACGGAGAGTGAAAAAGTCTTTAATATAATGGAAAGGTGTGTCAATGTTTCAAGTATTAATACATAAGAAAACGTCTGATAGAGATATTGTTACATTATAACAGTGATACTTTTGTTTGTGTTTTAGGTGGGGACAACATTATGGCTTATCTCTTAACAGCTATCTCTATATGCATGCAGATAAATTATTAGTACAAGCCGATAGCCAAAGAATTTTGTGTTACACCTCTCCACGCGGTGACTGTTCACCTGCGAGCAGCCAAAGACTGCTCAAACATTACTGGTCAAACTTCATAACTGAATCCAGAAGGCTTCCTGCCCCAGAAGATTCTGGATATTGAGATTGTCATAATGAAATGTCGATTAACTTTTTCTGAAGGGTTATTTTCATACATTCTGTTGTGTTTGGAAAATTCACCAGATCAATGCCAACTCAAGCTTTTTTTTTGAATATAGCATTCAACCATATAACAGAGTGGTCATCTATGAATGGACTTTGATCTGTTCAATAGCTGAAGACCATATTACATGGGTAGAAGAAAGGCTTGTTTATTGTACTTCAGTTGGAAATGTTTTATCGGCCTGTGTTTTCCAAAGGGAGAAAAAAATCACCTCTTTTGCGATGGTAGGGTTTTGGTGAGTGGATATTTTAGCCGATTGCTGAACAATATGCAGACTCATAATAATACATTTGTTACATCAATTAACAACACACAAGACCAACAATCGCTCAAAGTGCATTTGAGGAAAACAAAAGCAGAACAAATAAGTACAAGAGAGCCAGCTTGCTTTATTGTTTAATGTGCTACTTTTTTTTATTAAAAAACTGGTTAATGTGTGTTGCCATCCTCGAGATAAAAGCAAAAATATAAGTATATATATATATGAATATATATGATTGGTTGGAGATATGAAATTCCCTTCAGACTTTTATTATTATTCTTAAATTTTGATTAAAATTCAAACCTTTCATTTTCAGTTATTGCATTACAAATACAAAGTATTCAAACATGAAATACAACTTTCTCTCGGGCCCTTTAACTCTGACTTCATGATTCCAAGCAACATTTACAGAGTTGATGAAAGAAATGCCATTTCTCTTAGAGATAAAAATGCTGTGAGATTAGGAGATTGACCTTTTAACCAGAAGGGAAGTCGCAGAAGGCTTTTAATCCAAGTCACACCTTTCGCCCACAACACAGAGAGGAATGTCCCAGAGAGAGAGAATTAAAATCCAACCACTTTTACCCACTATTGTTTGTATCTGGTGCTTTATGAAAACATGGCAACAACCAGTGTCAGTGTGGCTCAGATCTGTGATCTGGAGGTGAAACAGCACATTACTCTTATTCAAAGCAATCAGTGCTTTCAGCCAGTTCAGCACTCAGTTCACTGATTAGTTGTGTGAGGTTCATTGTCCTCATGGGAGTCGTCTCAGTTCTCCACAGAGTGGGCACACGGGTTTGTATGATTGCATTTCACTGTATCTCAATAAGTGGTGCATTAAAAGGCTGCAGTGCCTCAATGGCAGCTGGGTAATTGTTGTTCCTTGTTGTCCTTTATTTCCCTCGGGAAAAATAAAGTATCCATCTATCTATTGATTTGCTAGAAACATTTAGTCACCTCTGTATTTATTCAGGATTTGTAAACTCAGACTCTGCAGGTTAAACCCATGACAGGATGAGGAGTTTGAATGATAGAAACACCTGGGTACATTTCGAGGACGCAGTTGAACTCAGACGATGAAAGTTCCAGCATGTGTTCACGTTGACACAGTCCAGAGAGATTCAATCAGATAGTATAAGAGAGCCCATCAGTGGTGATGGACCATGGATGTTTAGGATGCTTTTAATGACTCACTGAATTAAAATTGTACTTATCATTTTTATAAACTCCTTTTCCGATGGGCAAAAATCGCACTAACACCAGCTAACATCCGTTTTTTGTCTGCAATGGGAAAGGATTCAATTGGCATTTACAACCTTGTTGTAGTAGACAATGTTTTTAATTGGCTCCGATTGGCAGTGACGGAAACATGACACTAGAGTGAACACGCTAAGTAAATAAAAAACAAATGTAGAACTAAATGAATAAATAAAAAAAAGTAATAAATAAGTAAATAAAATAAAAAATACAGTACTGTTTTAATTTTTCAAATGTATTTAATTATTTATTATACAATTAGCTATTTATACTTTATCATGTTTTTTCCTTCATAGTTAAGCCTGATTCATGCTTCTGCGTCGCAGCTTCACCGCAGACGCACGTAGACATGTAGCCTACGTCGAGCCCGACATCGTACACAGACGTGCACCTCCAAAAAGGTAACTACGCGTTGAGGCGACCCAGACAACAACAGCTGTGATTGGTCCCCTTGGTAGCATCGCATCTTCGGCAGACTCACCGCCATTTTGAACTGAGTTGAAGAGACGAACTTGGAAAACGTAGTTCTTTTCTTCGTTGCAGTTAAGACACCTATCAACTCAAGCAGACAAGCAGACAAGAAGCTGGAAGACTTTAACACCAGCAGAGAAACTCGATGGCCACTAGAGTTCTGGTGTAATTGCAGCTGAACTCACAACACACACACACACACACACACACACACACACACACAACTTGTGCACAACTATAAACGCTGGGCCCACATAGAGCATAGCTTCAACACAGAAGCAAGAATCAGCCTTTAAATATGAAAACACACACTGTCTCTTTAAGAGCTGGACGGGGGGCGGTGAAAGCGGGATTCAAACGTGTAGCCCCGCCCCCCGCCGCTTCGCTTCCCGGAAACAGGAGCCAAACGTCAGACTAAACAAAATGGGGAACTTGCTGGACACCCCGACGAGCTGCCCGCTGTGCAGCGAGCTGACCATGGAGCCCGTCACCCTGAAGTGTAACCACCGCTTCTGCCAGCGGTGCATCGGGGACCTATGGAGCGTCTCACCGGACGGGCCGTACCACTGTCCGGAGTGGAGGTGCAAGACCGTGTACCGCACTCTGCCGTTCGACCGCAGCCTGATGTCCTCCCCGGGCCGATGGGCTGCAGGTACAAGCCGCTGGAGACAGGGTGCTAGTGGATGTGTGACTGTCACCCAGCTGATTCAAACAGGTCCACGGGGACATGCTAACAGGCTAACACACTGTTATCACATTCAGAGTGACACTTAGGCTAGCTCATGGTACTTTGTAGCTACTTCCGGATAAAGAGCTGGCTGGATTTCATCATCATCACATGCAACAACTTTATACTTAAAACACCGACATCCATTTGGAGTTAATGTACTTAAGTAGTTTCAGCAAATTGTAACTAAAGCAGTAAGAGTGCAGACAATTCGCCCCAATGTCTGATGATGCTATGATAGTAACATTATCAATAAACCTTTATTTGTATAGCCAGTATTCATTAATCAGTAACTCACGTTAAGTGACGTGAGTTACCCTCACGTGACTTGACGATCTGTACGATGTTCGACATCCAATCTAACGCAAAACATTGTATAATATTGTTAATACTTATAATAAAATCATAATACAAGGTTTAACAGCTATAATGACAAAGTTGAAAAGCTGTAAATAACTTAAATTACGTGCACAGAGAGAGTAAAGGTCTTACTCATTTGTTATGGTGCGTTGTCAAGTAGAATTTGAGTCCATGCAGTTTTCCTGTGTTTGGCATAAATCACCATGATTAGTTTTCCCCATTTCCACTTTATTTAATTAGATAATTACGAATGAAGCATCAGGGATTTTAGGAGTGACTTAATTTTTTTTTATCTGATAGTTTTATGTGACAAGATTTTATGTTTCAAATTCAGATGCTGAAAAAGTCAAGCGTCTGGAGAAACTTCCTGTTTGTAAAGATGACCTCCAAAGATATGACAGAGTAAACTAGTTTACCACTACAATGAGTTTGGGAAATCTGTAAGTCACAGCTTAGTTGCATATGCTTTTATGCTGCAGGTGAACAAACCTTAGTGCAGTGGTGCTGGTCAATAGCCAACTTGTAAGAATGTATGTAAAGTATTGTTGTAAAGGTGCTGAATCAATGATCTGTTCTATTTTTTAGGCACATCCAGTAATGATGAGCAGAACAAACTCGACGCGGCGCTGAAGAGGCCCTCCCTCACCAGCAGACTCCTGGGGAAGAGAAAGGCCAGCGCCTCTGCACCAGAGCAACCTGCCACGAAGCGATCGACTGTGGAATCTCCCTCTGAGCGCCCCAGTGACACTGTGATGCCCACTGCTTCCATTTCAGACAATTCTAAGCGGTCCACTGGCCTGGAGACATCTGAGAAAAAAGTGCTCCCAGAATCTACACAGTCCGAAAGCGGTCATGGCCCATCCTGCAGTGACAAGTCTGACAGCAAGGCAGCACCTGCAAGTGATGTGCTAGGCAAAGCAGAGGTCGTCACATTGGTTGACTCTGACTGCTCGGATGAAGTCGATGAGGCACCTCCTCTTACAACTCCAAGAAGAGCCACACTAGGGACAGAAAGTCATGCATCACCCATGAAACCGGCCTCACCTGCCAACTTGGATTCATTTCCTGGGTTCTCACAGCCTGAAAAAGATAAGTCTCCTGTACCTCACGTCAAGCCACCTCTGATATTCACCAAACATCCGGCTGCTTCAGGATCCTCAAAGTAATGCTGGTGTCTTTTACACGACAGAGAGCAAATACTCCAGCCCAGTGCCCTGCCATTACTGCCCCAAAACTGTGTATCAGTCTGCTGTGAAGACCTGTCTAGTCTGTGGAGCTTCCATGTGCGCAGAGCACCTGCGCCCCCACCTGGACTCCCCAGTGTTTCAGAATCACACCCTGGTTCCTCCGGTGGAGGACATTTCTCCCTGGAGGTGCCAGGAGCACCAGGAGATAAACCGGATCTACTGTCGGCAGTGTGTAGTGTGTGTGTGCACGGTGTGCACGGTCATAGGCTCACACCGCGGCCATGTCTGCATCAGCATCCGGGAGGCAGAGAGAGAGCTCAGGGTGAGTTGTGTATTATAGATCCATATATACCAGATCCCGACTTGATCATTGGAGGCAGGCCAAGACCAATATTAGGGAGGGAATATTTTCTGATAGAGATAAATCCAAACCCGTTTATCAGCAGATACATGCTAAAAATAATTCTCTAATTCCTTTCAATAATAAGATGTCGTTATTATCTTATGACAAGAACATGTATTTTAGGCTTAATATTTTACTGTTAATGAAAAGAAAACAAATACAACATGACATATGTTGAGTATATAAAATATCAAACGAAGGACATTAACAACTTTTTTTAATGTGTATTGGAGAAATTCATACCTTTTCTGCGGGTGTTTATTTTGTAAAATAAAAGTGTTTGTATTTGTAAATATCGGCAAACATCAACGCAGATTCATTTGAAATGCTTATATTGACCAATGTAATCAAACGTGTTACATATCATATGTAAAGCCTGATGTAAACCCATCTATAGTATAATTACATTACATTTTTTCTGTGCACATTTTCCCCAAGGGCAACCTGAAAGAAGAGATCAGACAACTGCAGGAAGCCGAACAGCAAGTGGAGAGCAGAGTGACTGAACTGAAGCAGAAGAAAGAGACGTTCAGAGTAAGACAGCTAATCATAATACATAACTGCTCAGTAATACAGGGGGAGATTCATTCCATTTGGTCCTTCTGGTCCCCATAATGTGTCTATGTAAATTGTGATAGTGTGATTTAGGTCCCCACATCATTTGTAATATCTGGACAACACACACACACAGGACCACAAGTCACTCAAACACAGAGAATCTGACACACTGTTCCCTAACTGATCAGAAACTGAAAGAGAATGAATCTGAAGGGACATGGGACCAAACAACTATTTTATTTGATGACAAATGAGAAATATATAACTTTATGTGAATCTTGATTGTATATGTTCTCTGTCCAGGTGGTTTTAAGTGACGCACGAAAAGGAGTGCAGCAGCAGTACGAGGCCATCAGAGAGGCCCTGGAGCAGGAGGAGCAGTCTACTCTTCAGTGTGTGTTGAAGGAGCAGAGCAGGGTCCTGGGGGGACTAGAGGAGAAACTCAGCCTCCTCAGCAGCAGCCTGCTCTCCATCCAGCAGGGCCTCCACACCCTGGAGGAGCTGGCTGATGCCAAGGGAGACAAACGCATTCAGGAGCAGGCCTTCATTATGGTGAGTTGTGTTTTCCATTTGTTTGTTTGTTGGTAAATATCTTTAAAAAATACTTTTGAAAACTATAACTACAACTAAATTGTCTTTTTGCTCTTCCTCACATGACAGGAGTACGGCAAAGTTACCCAACTGTAAGTGATTTTCTACTTTGTTGAACATGTCAATGGCTGAATGATCCAGTGTGTATTCTGCATGAAAATGTCTTAAAGGGTTGGTTAACCTTGTCTTGGCTGTGTACAGTTTTACTAGAAGAAATGTTACAATGACGATATTCATGCTATGAAACACTGCAGCCTTTTGTTGTCGATGGGTCATGTGTGTTGTAGATGTGTCATGTGTGTTGTAGATGTGTCATGTGTGTGTTTTCTGTTTGGCCTTTAACCTCCAAATCTTTATCCAATTTTGTTTGCTAAATATTTACAAGAGTGTGCTTGTTGTACTGTATTTGAGTTTTTATGTATATTCTCCAAATACAATTGTCTCTGCTCCTTTCCCCCCAGCGGCAGTAACTGGGGGAGCTGTTTGCAGCAGTCGGAGGCTCCAGAAGAAGTGGATCAGGACCGGTTGAAGTGTTTGCAGCTTTGGACCGAGAAGCGTCTGGAAACCATCACCCTCACCGTGCCGGGCGGAGACCGAGACCTCTACAGACTGCTCCGTGAGACACCTTCTTAAGGCTCCTTCAGATCGAAGTTCAACAATAGCCAGATTTGTACTGAGCAATGGAGGAAAACATAAAATAGTTTGAGTTTGAGTTCCCTGATATACTATTTTCAAGAGAAAGAGAAATAGGGGGGGGGGAATCTGAAATGATCAGGAGCCAGGATAATAGTGTAAGTAGTGACAAACATTCTCGCCCCAAAAAGTTTTCCTTTGAACACAGCAGCAAGCGCCATGCAAACTACTTTCCATAAGAAAAGGCCTTTATCCCTGCACCAGTGTACTTTCCACTCTGATGATTCACAGCATCCTGTCAGCCTGAAAGTGCCACATTCAATTAGTCTTACTCAAAACTGTAATCTCAAAATATCTAACAATAGTTTGTTTTTTCATTTCCTCTGCTCAGACGGTACCATCCCCATCCTGGATGCAGACACAGCCCATTCCAAGCTTGCAGCTGTCAAACAGCAACAGGAAGGTGACGTACAGCGAGACGCAGCAGATCTACACGGAGCACGAGGCTCGCTTCAGCTCCTTCCCACAAGTCCTGGCCTCCTGTGCCCTGGAGGGGGGCCGCTGGTACTGGGAAGTGAGCGTGCCTGTGGACGAGGGCCGGTGGAAGGTGGGGCTGAGCGAGGGGCAGATAGAGAGGAAGGGCCAGAGGGACAACTCTCGTCTGGGCTTCAACAGCTTCTCCTGGTGCGTCGCTTGTGACCGGAGGAAGGTGGAAGCCGTGCACAACAAGGTTTCTGTTCCTGTGGAGGTGGACAAGCTGCAGAGGGTGGGAGTGTTCCTCGACTTTGAGGAGGGAATTTTATCATTCTTTAATGTGACACCAGGGGGCAGTCTAGTATTAATGCATTCCTATCAGCACACGTTTTCTGATGCTCTTTACCCAGCGTTCTCTGCGTCAAAAACCCAGCTGACGATCTGTGATCTGTTCCAGACATAAACACATGTTTGTGACCCTAACACTGGCACGTCAGTAGATTTACACATTGATCAAAAAAGCACAGTGCCTTTTTCATAATGTGAAATCATTTCTTCTCTCTTGGGATAATGTCACACACTGTAAATAATGCTATACTAGCAAAAATGTGATTTTTATAACAATTTGATAGTACTGGAGCTGTTCCCTATGCATACAATATATACATTCCAAGACTGGAACTTTTATTACGTTTATGATTTGTCTTTTACGCGGGAGGCAAGTTGACAGCGCTGGAAAAATATAAAGGATAATATTTCTGTCTTCAAATTCAATGTTCTTCCTGTTGAAATGTTTGATACCTCTCTGATCCTCTGATGAACAACAATAAAGAAATAAAATGTCACAATCAAAGTAAAACCTTCATTATTTTCTCTCCTTGATATTTTCTGTTTGCATTTGGAGGCACAGGTGAGTGGGTGGTGTAGTTTCCCCCTGCAGGTGACGGTTGTTTTGCAAAAATATTTAAACTCTCATTAACCTCGCCGCATGTGAGCTCAGCAGACAATAAACACCGACTCTGGAACAAACTACTTAGAGCTTCACAGATCGCTGCTTTCTCTCTGAGGCTCATTTATTCTGACGGGGTTCTGCGCTGTTGATGTCACTGGGAGAGATCAAGGTAGTGTTTTCTGTAAACTCATGCTGGATGATTGGGAAAGCACCAGCATGTCAGTGGTTTAGGGAGCAGCTTGCTGTGGTTCCAAAGACTAATTGTTAGAATCTGCAGAATGAAATAAACTATTCCAGAAAGGGACTTACTGATGTCTGATGTAGACTGTAACTCAAGCGCTCACAGTAATAGAGCTTTGTGAGGAGTGTGGTCTAATCACCAACAGTTATTTTTGTTAATCCAGGTTTAATAGCTTTTTGTTTCCTTTCCTCGACAAGACTTTGGTTCCACATAATTTCAGACACTTCAGAGACTTGAATCCACGCAGGTGCACCAGTCAACCATGGCAACAATTTCACACTTGGCGCCACATGATGCAGAGGTAGTAAACACTCTGCAGGCTCTGCTTCTCTCTCTCTCTTCCCCCAGCTGCCACATGAAGGCCGAGCATAAGACATATCTGAGAGGAGGAGGAGGAGGAGGAGGGGGCTCCAGCAGTCAGGATAATTAAATTCTACTCTCCATGTCCATCCAGTGGTCTCTAAAACTCAGCCAACCTCTCACAGGCTTTTTCCACACTGGGTCCCATTAAATGAGACGAGCAGTATATTGGATAGTTATTAAGGATTATAAAAACATTTGATGTATTGACATCTCTTGACAGCCTCATTGGCTTCTAATGGGGCTACGCTTAGTCATGGACAATATGCTGGAGCCAGGAGCAGGTCTGCTTTTCAAAATCTTTTTGCCTAGTAAGACCCCCTCACTAGCTTCGATCAGCTGATGTGGTGACTGGCACACCTGCTCTATTTGTGTCTGACAGGACTAAGCAAATAATCGAATCCCTACATCAGCGTGTCCGTGGCACATCAGTGAACAGTGATAAATGATTCAGTCTCAGTCGATTTATGGTAATATTTCGGTTTTTCAACTGGTGTTTTAAAAAGCAACCTAGAATGGCACTCATTAGAGCGTGAACCACAAGGGAGCAGTGTGTTGTCTTGTCGTTGTTATTATTAATATTATAATTATGAATGACTATTATAAATGGTATTTTGGCTATTATTGAAATTATGATATAAGATCATTACATTTTTCACTTCAATGTTTGTTATTTGGAAGAAAGGCGTCAGAAATGATCCTCTTTTATTTATTTTACTTAGAAATGAAGTGTTATCTATCCTGCCTGGCTCCCCTCAGCTTGGGTAAGCTGGTATAAACCTCATTGTGAAGAGTGCACAGAACACAAATCCAGAAATCCACACACAAGGAAAACGTGGTACACATCCTAAACATAGAAACAAAACAGCACAGATCCTCCTGTCTGCGCGTGGTACCACTAGGTGTCACTGTTTTCCCTCCTGTATCATGTTTTCATGTTTTTTAGGAGATTTGTTAGATTTGTTGCATTGTTAAGTGTCAGGTACATTTATTCCTGCTAACTGTACTAGCTCTTGATTATCAGTATGTGGATGAGTTTAATACATACTGATAATTAATCAATTTGTATGTATTTAGAGAAAAGAAAAAAAAGTTCAGCCTGATTATAGAGAGATATCCAGGATATGATGAGCTCGCTTCATAATACAGGCCCTTTGAAATGTCCTGATGTACAGTCCTACACTGGAGGTAGATAATTGTCCTATATTTAAATATTTTGGGTATAAAATTTACTTAATTTATGTATATTCAGCAGGAAAACGCATCATAGAATAAATACATAACACAGGTCATGCGTGTCAGGGAAGTCTTTAGCCAATAAGAACGAGTTCTGTCATCACAGAGGTGCTGCAGCTGGAGGGGAACATCTGTATTGTCTAACTCCAGCTGGCTCGCTCCTGCGATGTTTTAAGGTCATGTGACCTGGTGACGTTTTGCAGTGCTGGATGAAGTTGGATGAACGTTCTAACCAGCATGAATTGTTTTAAGACCAGCAGGCATCATGGGAAGTCAGCGCTGCACAGGGCTGCATGAAGTTGAATGCACCTATTGAAAACAGATGATTTGTTGAAGGTCACCTCTTCGATTCCCCCATTTCCGCCTGCCGTGCTGGAAAAGATCCATATACATCCGCCAAGGCCCAACAGTCTCTTTAAATACAATCAAGCTGCACCGAATTACACACACTCATGGATGTCAGTCACCTAAATGAGCCTGATTCGTTTTTTGATTAAGATGTCCCTGGGAAAATGGTGAAAAAACCATCTCACAACTATAAATACTTTTGTAAAAGGAAAATTGTATGGGTTCTTCTCTGACCCAAACTGACGGGAAATCAGTTCTGTTGTATTTGTGTAATCTTGCACAGAAACATACAAACCAACCAACTAGAGTTGCATACCTCAAAGTCCCTTTATGAAACCGCATTTTACATCAGTCAATCTATTATATTTAGATCTGCATCCATTTGCACACGGTCGTTAATATCAGAGCCCTTAACATGTCTAAACTCGATTTATTTACATCAAGATCCATCAATCTTTTTTTGGCATTTACTATGAGGAAAGTGAAAACAGATTAGTAGATTCAATCTAAACAGTTTCTTCATTCATGCCCGACCCCTTCTAGATGTCATGTAAATTGTTTCTGTTGTTTTTGAGTTATCCTGCTAATTAACAATAATCAACCATCGGACAAATGGACAGGTGAAAACACTCATCGACTGAGTTAAAACACAGAAATCAAGGAGATCCAACACTTTCAAAATCAATTCTTAATTAAAAGCAAAAATCTAAACATCCACCATTTAAGAATAGCCTCAGGTTTTCTTTTCTTTTTTCTTTTGTTCAGGAAATACCTTTCCCTCTCCAGTCAATTCATTCTGACGCAGTGAGTAAGTGGATGAATATGCAAAGCTTCCCCACTGAGCTCTCTCCTTTAGATTTCATGCTTTCACCACCACTGTCGTTAGTGAAGAAAAGTGGAATGGCATAAAATTACAGAGGTTGGAGGTTTTCAAACAGATTTCAGGCAGCAGATTGGCCACTTAAATTGTTGCCTTGATGTCGTCAAATGTCGCACGTCTTTTTCTCGCTTCACTTTGATTTGTCGGCGACATTATGATAAATCCCTGAGATGTCAGACTGTTCCTATTTCTTTTTCAGAGGTCGATGTATAGAGCCGTTTAATGTGGGTGAGTTCACGTTAAAAGGCTTTCTCTTCTCTTTTGGTGACATTAGTGGAGACTGTGCAGCACAGTTTGCTTTAGCTCCTAGAAGGGGGAAGAGCCAGCAGCCATGAGAGAGTGCTGGCCCTGTCAGCCTCTTACCTCCTGGACCAGGATCAGTCAAAGCCACTGATTAGCGTCACAATAAGTCCATTTAGCTTGTCAAATGTTACATTTATGGTCGAGCATCAGCTCCCGCAGTAGCTCCAGTTACAGCCTTTCATGTTACCAGAATCAGGGAAATTATTACCCAGCAGTATTTCCTAAAGTGGGCTGCTGTAAGGGATATGTCCATGCTCTATGTTTATGTATATATGAAAGAAACAACAACATATATCAATAACTGTACTCTTGTTTTGTGTACAAATTGAGCAAGAACCCATGTCATGTATGGCCTCAAGCTTTGCACAGGCACTTGTAAAGTCTAAAATGTAATAATCTGATAAAAAAAAAGTCTTAAATATGTTAAACCAATAGGAACCAGACCTCGTGCCGTGTCCACGCAAGAAAGGAAAAGCATAGTCAATTATCGTTGGAATCAAACACTGACTTCCATTTAACAATTTCAACTGATCCCACAACATCTATTGCCTGGAATAGGAGCTATTAGGTAACAGGATGCATTTGGGTTCACATACACATGGCAGGACAACATCCTCCTCCAGAGAGATCCGTTCATTGTCCACTTTATCATGTTGTCAACAGGTGTCAGAGATGTGACTGCTCATGCATAACAAGCATGTTGACTCCCAGTCTCTTCTCTGAGACGTGCAGCAGTTTCCAGCTTGTTGGAGCAGAATAGAGGTGGTGTGTTCTCCATCGAAGGACGGGGCTGTTGGAAAAACTGAGCCAACAGGGGTTTTAACTCAATGGTTTAAAAAGTATCCTCTGAGGAGCCGGAGCTGAAGCCTGAAACTTCATTGCGGTGACATCTTCTCTCCTGATGCAGCTTACTCGTAATGTTCTATGCAACATTACATAGATACCACGCAGCCTACATACAAACTCATGCCTTGTGGCTATACCTTTTGTTGGCATGGCAACAGTCGGTGGGCTCTGGTGAGCGGAAAAGTACACGTGTCTCACCCAGTCATCTGCCAGACTCGGTCCATGGAAATCTGAAACAGAAAAGGTAATTGGCCTATCGATGAGTCGCAAGCCCATTCTCATCCTTCACCTCTACCCTCCAGCAAATCGATTTATTCTCCTCATCGGGCCACAGCCAACGCCTCATGACTCTCATGAGCGGACATATCTTTGGAGCTGTGGCCGAGGCGATACCATCCAATTTGATGAAAGCATTATCCCACGTGTGTGTGCTGCTCTCAGGTGGTTTATTCTCAAAATATAGGATTTCTGAATGTGTCAGTACGTATCCTTCATATGTGGCATCATGTACAGTTTACTTAAAAGACAATCTGTATCCCTATTGGTATTATAGGGCTTAAAAGTGACTGCCCTCTTGTACAACAGCTCTGGTTCAAGAAATATATTACCCATTCATTTTCTTAATTGACATTTTGGAAATTCTTTGTAAAAAGAGTTTTAAGCCAGGCCAACCAGGTACGAGATGGATCATGACCATAAACCATTTGATTTTGAGGCTGTGTATATGATTATTTTAAGAGGGAAGTAACGACACATCCCATAAACCATTGTGAATGATTCCTTTCCAATGACTTCCAGCCCTTCTTCTTGAATGTATCTTGTTGTGGTTTTCACCCCTTGACCTCCAAGGTAAACCTAAAGCTAGGTTGAACCATATGATTGCAGCAACATGATTCTCGGGGCCGTGGTAAGTATTTCCACGGTAACAGTGAAAACCAGCAGTTGGAGACATCAGTAGAAGATTGGGGGTTGTGTAGTGCTTCTTCTCAACATTGCAAATAAAACATGTTTTCTCTAAATGCAGTTGATATCATAGCCAGATAGCTTGTGGATATGGGCCACTTTAGGAAATGATGCAGCACTTCTGAAACAAGTGGGCCACTCAAAACAGAGTGGCCCACTTGGAAAATGGCAAATGTGGCCCAAATATCCCAAAACAAATGCTGCCCCTTTTTGTAAAAACATGGATTGCTCTCTGCAAAGTGTGATCTGGATGTGAACATAAAGGGGGCCATGTTGTAAAAGGGCACATTTTTGCCACCTTTGGTTGATATGTGGTATTGCTATGGCTAACTAGTGGCCCAGATATGGCAAACAGGAGCGGACCATCCAAGTGCCATGATTCTACAGGGAATGTGGGCCAGGGCACAGTGTGGCATTGTAGGCCAAACAGATGATAATCCAAATCTCTGTCTCTAACGCTTCATGCTTCACTCAGCTGAGCTCTATGGTGTTTGTCTGTCTCATCGTCCTCTTCCTCAGAACCCCATCCTCCTCTCTGTCATCTCCCAGCATGTCTGCAGTGTCTTCAGTATTTATTCTGCTCTCACCACTTGGCCTCTCTGCAGGAAGGTCAGATCAAGTGCAGGGTCGGTGGCAGAACAAAGCCTTGGGAGGTGCCTGGGATTCAATGTCTTGTTCAAGGACATCAGAGTAAGAAGAACTCCGGCTGAGCCTTCAATCCTGTATGACCAGTTTGATTTCAGCTTATACCCTTCAGTCTAGAGCCTAGGATATTGTTTTAATATATACTAATGCTAGAGCTACGAATCTGCTACGAATCTGTACCGAATTAGACATATCGGTCAGACAAGAAGGGGAACAAATACATATATAGTTGTGGATACTTATGGATACCCCTATCTATATTTAGATTCAACTCAATTCCCCAAAAGATGCAGATGTTTTAACTTCATTTCCTGTTGATCTGAAAATTCTTTCCGTTTCTTTGAGAACTAGATCCAACGAGAACTGCTTCATAGTAACCCTCTTGGGTTTAAAGTGCCAAATATAGAAATGCAAAATGAAAAACTTATCCCCTGCCATCTCTCTGACAAAGATACCATCTTTATTTAAGAGAAAGAGAAAGTGCTCTGAAACTTTTCGTTTGATTGAAAGCAGAGGGGAAAAATACCAGCCTCCAAACGGGACACTTTTCAATTGGAACAGAAAAACTGATGTACTAGTTGTAATGTTGACAGGATGGGATTTTCCTTCCCTTCATTATCGGCTTTACAATAGTCTCTATATGATATTAAGAGTATTTTCAAATCTTGTTTCTAAAGTCAGATGTGTTGTATTTATTCCTTGAGGATAGTTACAATTACAGATCGATTGGACAGAATCGTCCATCTACCAACAGATTTCCAGATGAAGACGCTTCTAACAGTCGCTCTTCTGGTGAAAAGCCGGAGCCGTACACTGAAAAGACACAGACGAAGGTGTCAGAAGAGTTTCTTGTGATATGAGCTGATTTTTCTAGCCAAAGATGAAGGTTTCCCATCACAAACAGAGCTTCACTGTGTTTTATTATTTTAACAGTGCTAGGTGATTGCTTTCTACCGCTCTGCCTAAGGCACTTATTGATGGCTAAACAAACACGTCTCAGCTAAAGTAACTATTGATGAGACAATATTGTTGCAGCCAAAGATCCAGTGTTGTTGCGTGTGCATATTTCAGATGAGCTCACTCGTGTCTGTGAGCATTAGCAGTGTCTCCCGTGTCTCACTACACTTCCATTCTGGCAATAAATCAAACATTGGAGTCAGGATGTCAAAGTTTATTATTTCTTTCTAAGCTGTTTAGACCGTATCAAAAGATTGACGACATGTCAACACCCAAAAGTGAAGCCAAAGCCTTCTGATCACCCCCGGTGGCTGGCTGCAGTATAGGTCATAAAACTTGCCGCCTCCATGTGAGTGGATGGGACATGGCCCAAACTAACAAGTCAGAACACATGCCAAATACATTTTTGTCAAAGATAGTTTCTGTCATTTTATGGAGTTTTTAATCACACTGGTGTTTTGTTTAAAATTACTTTTTCTTCCGGTAAATTCGGTTTTGTTAGATATTTGATTCTGTAAAAAACGGGTGAAATGTCATTTTTGAGAGATGAGACTTACTCACGATTGGTCAAGCGAGTGCAACGATGGGACCGGCTCCACCCACCGATCCCTTCTGTACAGACTATTGCTCAAAAGTTGCAAGTTGGCGGCGTTTGTATCCAGAATCTTTTAGCTTTATTTCTGGATAGCTGGAGGAGGTTGATGTGTCATTCTCTGGTACAGATGCATTATGGAGAGACAGTTACTGCAGCAGTTATTGTTGATGAGAACGCTGTTACACTGAACAACCCCCTACTCCCTAATGTGAGTGGATGCATCATTCAAAAACCAATAAACAAGCATTTCCACAGTATCCATAGTTTGGTTATGTGGACTCAGTTAGGGTTAGTTTTGCATTTGGGTTAATAATACTGCAGAGAGCCACAGGGAAAAATGAAGATCCATCAAACTGTACCAGTGCAACAACTTGCCTCATCATGTTGATCTCTTTATTGCTGCTGATTAATGAAAAGCTGTAAATGAAACAAGTCTATTAAAATCCATCTACTGT
Source organism: Pseudopleuronectes americanus (assembly GCA_038501795.1). Classification (NCBI taxonomy): domain Eukaryota; kingdom Metazoa; phylum Chordata; class Actinopteri; order Pleuronectiformes; family Pleuronectidae; genus Pseudopleuronectes; species Pseudopleuronectes americanus. Next base: position 14,516,321 of record CM076720.1, on the reverse strand, counting down.
GTGACAACGTACGTTTTAATGGCGACCGTGGGGAGATGTGTCATCACATTTATCTCCCCACCCACACTGTCAAAATGTCAGCCAGGAGAGCTCTTGCTCTCGCCCCAAGCAAATGCTCTGGCGCTGAACTTCAGTGAGAGACGAAAGGTTTGGCATTTACACAGCAGCAGCAGCATTGTGACTTTAAGAGCTGAAGCAACCTGATATCATCAACTCTGCCCAGTGCAATCAGGCCCTCTTGGTGCAGAAGTATTCCATCCTCAATGCTTTCATCTCCAGCCCTGCCTTCCCCCTGAGTCTACTGTCGGCTGCCTGGAATCCTTTTCTATCACCCATGTAGAAAGTAAGTTTTACAGAAGTAATTGATACGTTACTGTTTGAGTCCATGGATGAAAATGTCTTCTGACATAATTGTTTTTGTGAAGACTTGCAGAAATTACAGTTTGGGCATCTTCAGTCCAAAACGCTATAAAATCTATAAATCACATATTGTAATTTTGGTATGAGAAAAAAAAACGTTGAACTATGCTTTCCACTTATTTTCTGGTGAATCCCCAAATGAAATCTCCCTATAAGACTTTCCTCTGGTGCATTATGAATTATCTAGGTTCCCTCCCTCACCCTATCTTCCTCTCACACCCTCATTTGTCTCCTTCGAGCTTTTGCAGACATGAGTGATTTATTCTCATCTCATATATTCAGTCTCATGGTGAAATGTGAATAATGTCTGAGTCCCTGCGGGGCAGCTGGCTTCTCCCAACAGAATACAATGTGAGCCCCTCCAATCTGTCCCTACCTGTTATTTATGTCCTTATTTTCCTTGAGTATGGCAAGAAATTAAGTTAGCCCTGACTAATGTAAAAACATCAGACTTGACACCAGGGAGGTTCCTCTATGTTAGTCATTTCAGTTCTGCAAACCCATCTAAAAGTTTTACTTTCGGCGTGCTTTGTTATATAAGTGTGTGGGTGGTGTTTCCTGCAAAAGCCCATCAAAATATTACGAGTGTCTAAATGCATTGGGTGGGATCATTTATGTTAAAATAATGTACTACACAAAGCACTCGTCAGAATAAACACTCATCATAAAAGCCTAAATGACAAAGTGGGGCTGTTATAGAGAAGATTGTTCAATCTTCCAGTGTGGGCGTTTTAAATGTGATACCTGCTGTGAAATTCAGATTTCATGTGTGGATTCTGCTCTGCAAAAAAAGATAAAACAGAAACTACATCTTAAAAAGAAGCATTTGTTAAGAAAAAGCTTGGCTCTCCATTTTTCTTTAAGGTACATTTCAGTAGAAAAAACAAGACCTACGCCACATTCAGTTCACATGGGAGGGATGTGGAGATGAGAAAGAGTCCCATGTGTTTGCAGGTGTTGATGTTGTCAAGACGATGGCTGTGGAATACACACTACACGACAGAAGAGGCTGATGGCAGTGTCATTAGTTTTAAGTATACAGGCAAAAACCAAATACTTGAAATAAATACATTTGTATCTGAGGACGTAGCTACAGGAAACATCACAGGGTCACCAAAATCACGTAGGGGTCGTCGTCAGGGGACCATGAATGACTGATATTTTAAGATATTTTAAGATATTTCAGTCAGGTGAATGGTGAAGCAGTAGTGGACGGTCCCGACCATTAGGGCTCAACGTGGCTTGGTCTTTTCTGTACATTTAAATCCCCAAATTAAAATAATATTGAAACATGAGTTTGCTGCTGCATTACTGCCTTATTCATGACATCCTGACTCTCAGGGTCAAATTCTCAACTGCTGAGTCTCACTGCCAGTTTCTGAGTGTAGATTTAACTTTTGACAGACACAAAAAAAGCATTAGCGAATTAAATTAGCATTATTTTCTACAATTGATCAGAATTATTTATTATAACAGTTTGAATCATTGATACTTAAGATGGTATATTCTAACCAGGCCCTGTGATACAAAAAATGGAGGTGTACAAATAAATAGTATTTTATAAACCCATTTGGATTCCACTTTAAATTTCTTTCTTTCTCACCAATAAAGAATGGAATTGTCTTTCTGGGTCTTTGCTAAGAGTCTGGGGACACTACACATATTTCATCTATGTCGCAAAATACAGGCATTGCCCTTTAAATGAAAGCATTGAACGGAAATAATTGCAACAACATTTTTGAAGGAGCCCATCACACTGAGGTTGCACTTTTAGCTTTTAGCGTGTAACAAAAGGAGAACATGACCTATAGTCCATAGACCAAGGACTGGAGGCAGAAGGGTGAAGTGTAAGAGAAGTCGGCTGTCCTTCTACCAGAGAGCTGTCGTATTATCACCAGGCAGAGCTGAGACTTGAAGAGTGTCAGCCCGGGTCTCATTTCCCCTCCTGCTGGACAGGAAAGGGAGGCAGAGCACTCTCAGTTCTCTCTCGTCTCATCAATCCAATGAGCAGCCTGTCAGCAGGGTATGGGACAAATCAATATTTGCCTTTACATAAGAACGTGTTTGATGAGCTGAGGCTGTCTGAACCGCTCTCAGCTCGATGTCACAGCTCTAGATGAACAAAATGCAGAGTAAAATACTATTCTGATTTGACGTCTCTTAGAAAATCCACATTTTGAGTTGAGCACATACTCAAAATATTGCAAAATACTGCAATGCAGGCTCATCACTACCACTGTGTTCCACTGGAGGAATTCTGCCCATTTATTTGTGATGCAAAGAAAATATCCCCTGTCATTTATTTTTCATGCTCCTGTTTTTCTTGCCTCCGTGGCTGTGAGGTGTTTGTCGAGGCGAGAACCTTGAAAAAGACAAACCCGCACACAGTAGACTCAGCTTTAATCTCTCAGCTTGCTTGAGATTTGGCCCAGGAACTTTAAATCCGCCTACTCGATCATTGGCAGAGTGCTGGACATTTCTTTTTGCACTTTCTGCTGCACACACACACACACACACATACATACACACACACACAGACACACACACACACACACACACACAGCTCCCTGTTGGCCACACAGTTCAAGTTGTTTCTCAATGGATGAATCATACTGTATAATTTTACACTGGTCCCAAAGGTTTTCACTCAGAGTGCTGGACATAGTAAATATCACAAAATATGGTTTATAGACAGAATGATATATTTCTTTTCTATCAGGTAGTTCATCCTTTATCATACATAGATGTTGATTATTGATATAACAATGATATTTATCAGATTCACCATCCTAATTTAGCATGTTTGTGTGCTAAACTTCAGTGATTAGCTCAGAATTACGCAGCAACTGGTCTATTGAGGGCACTACATGAAATGATTGACTCATTAAAGTGACTGCAGTTTATCATGAGGACACGTGTCTGAAAACAAAACAAACCAAAGGGACAAACTCGTGCTGGCAGGACAGTGAAAGTCAGGATTTGACAACACGTGAGAGACACAAATAATCCAAACAAAGATTTCCTGGTGAACAAGCAGAGACATACTCGTTGAAGACTCCGACAAAGATGTCAAGAGAGCTTGTGGAGATAAGAGCAGAAAATCTTGTGATCTCCACTGTGGAGTTACTACGTCACTTACTGCCGCCGGCTCCTCCACCTCTCGCCTGAATAATCTGGAGGAGTTGTGATTGCTGTGAACACCTCTGTGCAAATCTCCTGGTGCGTTTTTAAGTGTGAAAAGCAAACTGTGGATAAACTCTGTAACAACAATTCTCCAGACTTTATCCGCATGCATGTCTGGAACAGCATGGTGGCACTGGAGGAATTGAAGGGAAACATCCTCTGGGTATAATGTCTGCAAAAAGTGATGGACAAACTCACCAGCCCACAGCTAACTGAATTTTGAATAATGCAATGAATAAATACAATTAACATACTAATAAGATTGATTATAATTTAAGATCTGTGTTGCTCTGTTTTCACGGTTATAAAATAAAATATTTTCTACTTGACATAGACAGTCGTGTTGTAGGCAAAATGAATACATGATATTTCAAATATCTCAATAAATAGCCCAAGTCTGTGTTGCACCGGTAAAACAAAGCTGTGAATCACCTCTTTGGCTAAGCAGTCTTCTATAGCAAATAGCTTGTGCATCCGTGTGCAGGAAGACGTATGTTAATTCTAGAGGCTCAAGTGTGCAGTGGCGACTCTGAGGGAAACAGGCCTGGATACAAGATGTGGCTGTAATAGGAGCGGGTTTGATCAATCGCCCTTGCATTGATTGGTAAAAAAGATTCAAGCTGTTTTAAGAATATGCAGTCTTGTGCATCTCGTCAGAAGATGACACTATCAACCGCTCTTTTCATTTTAAATAGGAATTGATTAGAATTAATGTGTTTTTCAATTAACCTATTAGCATTTCTTATAACAGGGACTTGTTATCACTGTTTATGTTTTTTTTTCTTCTTGTCTATATATACCCCTGAGACATCATCCAGCCTGTGAATCATTTATGGGACTTTTATACATAATGTAAAATCTGATTCGGCTCCTGTTGAGTTAACTACTCGGTGCTCGGAGGTGAAAATTAAAAACATTCCCCAAATCTGCATTAATCTGATGTTTGGGTTAATCATTTCTCTCCTGCTTGGATCAAATAAAAGCAAGGTTCTCAAAATAGCTCTTGGCTGAATCAAGGAGGAAATTTGATTATACTTGAAAGAAAGAACACTATTGTTTCTATAAGAAGAGCAGCTTAGGTGCTACATATTTAGTTTGATCCCACGTAGCAGAACAATGTGCCAAAGCCTCAATGTTCTCCTTCATATCAAAAGACTATTTACATTTGCTTAATCATTTTGAAACCTGATTATGCAATATGTGCAATGTTGTAGGATGCAGATTTCCCCAAGTGCATATTTAACAGAAAACACCACAAAGAAATCGCTCCCCTTCTGTTCTCGTATCTGATCTTCTGTTTTTCTGGAAGTTATTGAGTGGAAAGGTAATTGGATTTGCATCCTGATTGTTATTGGATTAGCGGGTTCTTTAATTCTAATAATGATTAATCTCAAAGTAAAGGATGAACCAAGGAAATGATTAACTGGCTCTGCTTTTTTTGTGGAGTCGGGTTGAGGCCGGGCCACTGAGGCTGCATGCAAACAGAGTGTGTGTCTGTGTGTGTGTGTGTGTGTGTGTGTGTGTGTGTGTGTGTGGGGGGTGACAGGGGCTACGGCTGGAGTCTACTAATACCTGACCTTTGCTTCCTTCATTTTGAGCAACTGTTGTGCTAAAGCTGAGCCTCATGGGAGATTCTGGTAAATAAACAGCCAAACCAGGGTGAACAGCTGACTTCTGCTCGTCAGTGAGCCAGCACCTCAGTCAACCTTTCAAATCCTCATCTCTGTGTTTGCATGTGATGTGACAGAGGGGGCGGCCTCATTCAGGACAGTTGATGTTTCCCTCAGAAAACACAGCGGTTTATCAACTGGGGTCCAAATCCTCCTCTCCATTTGCCCAAACATCCAGATATACCTGTCATCTTCCCATTTCACAGCGTCTGATCCAACAGATCCCTCCACATGGCAAGCAGTGCTGGCAGTGGACAGCACTGCTGATGATCCTTGCTCTATTCCAGGAAGTTGTCGTCCTCATCAATTTCACACAGTAGCTCCCTGTGGTGATGACTGGCTTCAGTTTCCTCAGCCTGCTGGCAACAAGCTTAAATAATCCATTTCTTTAAAGGAAACAAATATGACAATCCTGCTCTCAAGCAGCACATCCTGACATCCCCAGGCAACGGAGGATTAAGAGGATACAATTTTTTATTAGAAGTCTTAATACATTTTTAAAGCCACCTGATTAACATATGTGAGAGATAAGTCATGCTTTAAAAACATCCTGGAATCCTGGGTCGTGAAGTGAGATGAAGAACAGTGGGGGGGCTTTAAGTCCAGTGCCTTGAAGGCTGTCTAACATGATTAGCTGAAGAGGTAAGAATGTCTGTGGAGAGCTGATAACATGACCTTGGTGCCACTGAGGTCCACTGAGGTGTTAAACACATGGAGCTGATGACCTGCTCCTACTCTTCAACCATGGTGGGTTCACCTTGCTGTTGAGGATTTGTATTCTTTCAGAAAAGTGTGAGGACAGCAAAACCAATTGGATTCCATATTTGAAGTTGGAGATGAATTCGGCGATAAATTTGGATGCAGCTGGTTGTGGTCGGAAAATGAGTGTTGTCTGTTTGACAGGTTCGAGTGGGGGTGAAGACAAAGAACACATGCCTCCCACATACCAGCCCCTTTCTTAGAGCCTAGTTTCTCGTGTGCTGCTCACAATGCAAGTGCCGCATGTGCACATTCCTCTGTCCGCAGGCCAAAAATGGTGAATCGTGAAATAATTCTTGTGTCCTTCCTAATGTCGTTTCAACCAAACTATATCTTCTCCCTCGGCATGTGCTCTCATTACACTTTACATGGTGGCTTGCCTGACCTCCTCTCCTTCCCTCGCTCTTACAAAGTACCCCCGCCTTCCGTTCTGTACCATCCTCACCTGTGACATCGACCCGCCGCTACCATCATCTGTTCCTCTGAAATGTCACTGCTTCCTTTGAGTGTCCAATACCTGATAAACCACTGAGGGGTTTATGTCACGCAGGTGGTTGGAAATGCCACTGCAACCTGATTACAGACTGGTCTCCAATCCAATAGCCTTTTGTGGGTTATTTCCAGTACTGAGATCATTAATTCACAAGAACCCACTTCTCTCAGGGATCCCCCATATTCCTGGAAAACCTGGAACATTAGAGAGAGCTTTCTCAAACGTGCTCAACATGGAAATTAATACAAATCACAAAATATCCTCTAAATTTGAATTGTCTTGGGATATTTTTAATGGTATTTTAGCCCCTTACATAATTTACCCACTTAAGTATGTAGTGAGTATGATGTTTTTATGAGGGAGCCGTTTTAAAGTGCCACATTTCAAGTAAGTGATAGTAATTTAAATAACACACAAAAACACTGACGTCCAACAGAACAAGGTCACGGTCGAGAAGTTATTGAGCAGTCGGCACTGATGGATCTAGCCATCACCTGTAATCAAGACATTAAATCATGAACCCTGCATCACTGAGAAAGCGACAAATAGGTTGTCGCTTTTCTATTGTCAGAAAAAAGACTCCTGGTAAAGTCCTGGCACATGATTTCTCAAAAAGAGAGAAGCTTGTTATATTCTGCAAATATAGTAGTTTTCAGGCTAAATGTTAACAATTGCTGGAAGCGGACATCCTTGAATACAGAGAACTTCATCTACATCACACATATTCACTAGTCACCCTGTTGAGTCAATAAATCTGATCTCTCATAGATTCTTTCCTGGGGAATTTTGGTGTGATTTACTGCTTGAATCACTAGACTAGACTGTTCTTAATGCAATTATCCTTGTGTAAGTATTTTTAACTGAGCCAGATGTGCAACAATATCAGTTAATCTTTTTTTTGAATAGTTAAAAGCATTTCAATATAATGCTGAAGTCCGTTTAACTTCTGTTAATGCCACAGCCACATTTTCCAGCAATCATTCTTTGCGGGCTTTTCAAAACATGCCCTGTTGAGAGTTTCCTGCACAGAAGCAAAAGTCCTAGAAATTATATAACACCTCAGTGTCCTTTCAGTGAACTCCCTCATTACAGTTTTACTCAGTCTTCACTCGAAACTTAGCACAGAGCTATGAGAATTTCAATTTTGGTTTAGTACAAATGAGAACAAAAAAGTGTTGTCTAAATGATGTAGAAAATTTGATTTGTTCTTTTCCTCTGTGGCTTTTATTGTGAATGCTGATAAATAGAAATGATTTGGTAAATATGGATGATGGGCAAAGACTATGTTGGCTGTCGACATTTTAAACTTGTGTTAATTAGACATTTCTCTGGAGAAGCCGGGGAGAAGAGCAAATCGATATGTATGCAGATAGGTTCTGCAAACAGTTCTCAAAGCTGAAGTTTGTCTGGAATTGCTTTAGATTTGTATTTTTTTTGTGTGTGTCTTCTCTTTTTCTTTTTTCCACATGTTTTGTAAATGGGATACAAGAAGAAGAAGTATGTGTTTGTAAATTGGGGACGACTTGTAATCCCAGCAAGGGATGGGTCAAATGCATTGGCATGACACAGAAATAAAAAAACATATGTATATACTAAATTGAAAAGCCATATATGATTTGGTTGACCTCTACCTGCATTTTCAATGTGAAGTCACCTGTTGGATGTTTCTTCTGGAGAAATGTATGCAAATATCCTCTACTCCATCTTCTTACCAACCTCCAGGTGCTGCTCCTCCCCCTCCACCTTTCATTCTGCCTCTGCCAGCATTCCCTCAGAGGTGCTTCCTCCAGCACCAACTCAGCAAACTCTGTTCTGAGCTGAGGAGCTTGTTAGCCCCTTCATGAATAACCGTGATGCTGTTACAAAGGCAATCAAAGATGAAAACCTGTCTCTTTTCTCTTCTGAAGACAAAATGTGGGAATAAAAGGCTGTTGAGCTGGACCCATTCTTTAAAATCAAGAGAAGAGTTTACGTTGAAATACTAGACAGATACTTCAGAGGCAGCTGATTTCCTGAATTATTCATGTTTTTCTGAAAGGAAGAATGATAAGTACAGTATGTCAATGAGCCTCATTATAGTGTATGACAAATCTATATATAGGAACATACAATCATATAGGCACCCACATGATATTTTGTACCTTAGGTTCATTGTATATTTTTGGAGGGATTGACACATTCAATGCATTTCCTCTGAATAACAACTCAAAAAGCCTTATTTATGACACAAATCATAGTCACATTCCTGCAGTGCTTCCAGAAAGGCTCTTCTTTACTGGAATGCCATTCTGGGCAATGTAGGTCTTCTGGGTCTTGCCCACAACTGCAAAAAATTCAGTGATTGATTTTTGCATTGAATCAACTAGGAATAAGATCCTTTAAAAATGTATTATCAAATCCGTATGTAACATGCAAATCTGTGAATGTGAATCTACAGCTCAATTTCATACAACAACATATGCATTTCTGTGTTCATCATGTTTACTGTGCACATCACAAAATGTCCATCACCTTTCAAACAAATGTTCCATCAGATTCAGTGGTCTGGTACTGTCTCACAGATTACTCGTGAATCTGTGATTTCATTTCATAACGTGTTCATCAAGATTTAATGTTCTGTTGACGTTTGACGTGCAACTTGTCAGCTGGTCAAGACAATAAGTGAGCTCACCACCCTACAAATAGATTGTGTGTTTGTTTCCTACACGACGTGAACAGCTGTATGATAATGAACCACTGACCACTGACCCATTGTTTCATGAGGTTTTAATAGCAGATGTGGACCACTTTCACGGCGCGCTTCTAGGTGACATATTACGGTTGAGGAGGTCGTGTGTGTGCTCTCTCGGATTATTACGGTACACTCGGCATATCGCTCTCTCTCTCTCTCTCTCTCTCTCTCTCTCTCTCTCTCTGAGCGCTGTGATGAGACACCCTTCTCTCCGAACACTCTCCTCTCCAGCAGTGACCCTTCCTCTGTGAGACGAACTCCGGACCCCAGCCCGCTCCCGCTGTGAGTTTCGCACCTTGTGCTTTTGTTACTGCGTGTTCCACCAACTCCGGTTTGACTCTGTCGCGCTTGCAGCCATGTTTCGCGTGTGTGTGTGTGTGTGTGTGTGTGTCGGGAGAGTTCGCTGCCCTGACAGAAAGAGCGTGTCACTGTTTGAACTGGACGTGTTCAATTCCGTGTGTTGTTTGAGTGTTTCTTTAGTCCTAGCTGTAGTTTGGCGTTAACTGGGATGTGTAGCGCTAAAAGCTGGAGGCGAAGCGGAGGGAGCGTGGAGGACGTGTCTGTCAAATTTAACGCGAAAGAAAAAGAACTCCGTAAACATGTTTGAAAGGAAAACACCTCTTGATGCCTTATTTAAATAACAATTTTGTAAACGTAGCAACGGTAGAGTTACTGCACCCCACCCCACGAACAGGACCTGTGAAGAGCTTAAGCAGCAACAGTAAACATGTGCGTGCTTGTTCTCTTCTCTGTTGTCTTTATTCATCACAACATGTTAGTAGTTTTCTCCTGGTGGGTTTCAACCGGACAAATATTTTCTACTGTCAAAACTTATTTATTTTTGTAGGTTATTGTTTGTTCTTTTTTTTTAAAATCGTTTCCTATTTATTTTGTTTTACCTAAAGTACCATTAGTAAGTTATTTGATTGATAAGTAAGGTTGGGTAATGATTGTTTTTCATTTATCAGACCAAACTAGAATGGCACATTCCTCCACTGGGGCCAAACAGCCCCCTCATGAAAGCATATTTAAGTTAATTAGATCTGGATTTTTATTTGGATCTTCACTAAGTTGCCCACCTTCATAGATACCAGTCCAGTTCCATCAAGCTCCATTGATTATTCTCAGAGAAATCTACCAAATTATGAAAAAACGTCCCATCTCACAGTGTTAAAAAAAAAGTAAGGGGACATTTTCTTGATCCGAAGCTGCACCAAAATTGAATGGGTTCTTTCGTCACCGCTTCCTCATCCTTTCAACAAGTTTCGTAGGAATTTGTCCAGTAAGTTTGGGTAATCCTGCTCACAAACAAACAAACACGGATGAAAGTGTAATCCAACAGCTTGGCCGAGGTACACATAACCTCCTTGTCAGAAGTAATAGGTAAACAACTGTTTACCTTACAAAATGTAGGCACAGGAATATTACGCTGTAGGGCTCATACCTCCAACAAGGCCAAACAACAATTCTAAAAGTTTGTTAAAAATCCAGCGTGTAAGAGATAGGTGAAGGGGCTCTATTGGCAGGAATTGAATATGAAATAATCCTAGTGATGCCTCAACTAGAGCTGCATTTGGGATTAATTACATGATGTAGCCTCTATAATCTGCTTTAGTTTGACCCAAACTGTCTGCACTGACTCTGAGGCCCCACTGTTGTGGAAACATTTGCAATTACGAGTCAATAAAAAAATATGGATTGATATTTATTTTTTTTATGCGCCATGGTGCACAGAATGTGACTGTGGGCCTTTGTTAGGTGACAGGATGCGTCTGGTGCATCTGGAAACAGAGAGTGATTGAGATGGAGTGGATGTGTTAGCGGCGAGGATGGACTTAACAAACTAGACATTGTTTAAAACATCCCTAATGCTTCCCTGTAAGGAGAGAGTGTGCTGCACCACTGTGTAATGTCATTTTGGTGAGGTCTAATTCCGCAAGTCTAAGAGAGAGAGAGAGAGGGGGAGGGAGGAATGGAGGAATGGCCACGTCACAAGGTTAATCTGTTAACTCTCTATCACCCCTTCTGAATTATTATTTAATTTCATAGGATAAACCTATTCTAAAGGGAAAGATAAAAAAAAAGAACTACCTATGGCCGTTCAGCTTAAGTTACCATGGTGATTTACCCCGATAAGAAGTGAACAAGCTTCATAGGACTGAAATACCTGAAGTAAACCTGAAGTTACCCTGATAACTGCAAATCCTGCTTCGTAGCACAGGCCTCTGGAGGTTTAGTAACATTTGCATATTCCTGCTGACAAACAAGCAAAGAGAGAAACAGACAGACACAGGTCAAACCGAAACCTCCCTGGTGTATGGGATAAACTAGCTTGGATGCCAGAACAGGAGTCGCTATGTCACGTTAACGCATCAGACTTGTCTCGTGGTGATTTGTTTGTTTATTGTATTTTAACGTTTGTGTTTGGTTTTATTGATTAAAATATCGTGTACTTAATGTCATTCCAGTTTTACAGTGTATTTACGGCTACAATGACGTGAACAATAAAGAGCCGTGTAACATCAGGAGAGAAACTCTGCGTCATGTTTGGGGAAGCGCTGTTACATTTACTGTTTCTCTCAAAAATGCTGATCGTGTTGGTAAGATCTCCATGTATCCTTAAATTATTTTTACAACACTGGCAAAAATCGTTTTTACTGATCTTCTTCTTCTACTTCTTCCAGCATGCGTGCAGTTGAGCTCTGTTGACAACAGCTATGCGTCGCTTTACATACGTCACATACTACGTTGCACTGATTGGTTGTAGGTCTATCCAATTGAGCGAAGAGGCTTTTTTTTTCTGGTTCGGTTGAAACACGCCCCATAATCAAAGCCCAATGGAGCGGTATCAGACTCACATTCTGACTAGAATTGTGAGTATGACAACGTCAGGCTAGGGATAAACGATTCAGCATTGTCAAATCTAAATTAGCAGAATAAGTTTTCTTTTAAGGGCAAACAAAACCCGCAGCTTTGTTTTCCTATAAACATGGCCACATAGACGGTAGTCTTCACCACAAAGTGCAGTATGGCTGCATGGCTTTCGCTTATGAATGGGAGGATAGACACATCTGGATGATTACCTCTTTAATGGTTCACCGTATTGGAAGCATCGCTGCTAGTGTTACCCACATATGTTGCAAGGTGCTTGCACACATTTCCATTGTGCTTCCATACAGAAGAGCAAAATGATGCTGGAGGTTCCTTTAACCATTGTCTCTGTTTGACATTTCCAAGACTGACTGACAGCAGCAGTAGACATTTCATCAGACATATTACTGCAAACTTTCACTGGGTTATTGCCTCAAGCATCTTTTTTCCCCATTAACTTTTTTTCAGCACATTCTTCATAGCCCATTTCAAATGAACTGGAAAAGACATAAATGCCCATTTAAACTGGAAAATACATAAATGCCCTGAACCGTGACCAACCAAACAAGCTGGTCAATGGGCTGTAGTGTTTGTATGGAAATGAAAGTCGTTTGTTTCATTTGTACCTTTCCTCTCCATTGAACTTTTATGCAACATTTAGTCTATCTATCAAAATACACTGACTGTAAAGGTAGTGAGGGCAGTTGGTGGAGTAGGTCATGGCTGTTCTCAAGAGGCATGACGCCCTTGGTGTGAGAGTGTTCTCAACACCTAATAATTCAGGTTAGTGTTCAACATGTCAAGACTTGTCTAAAGTGCAGTTCAGCAATAATGCAGCACTCTCATGAACACTCATGTTGTTGGTGTTGTGAACTGAGCTGTAGCGTACTGTTCACCAGTCTGCAGGGAAAGTCTCAGGTCCATTTCCTGTGAGGTTAGATGACCGGATGACTGACATGTATGTTTAACTCATTTTACCACCTCCCCCTGCCCAGTTTGTTTACATGGAAGAAGAGACCCTTGTAATTTTCCCTTCACAATGACACAACTGCCTAATGTACGTGAGCTTGTTTGTAATGGTACCAGCACTCCGACACACAACAAAGATCAGGACCAAGGTGCAGGCTTGAGTCGGCCAATAACATGAGGGAGGCAACAAGGTGGCTAATCAAATCAAATCAAATCAAATCAAAGTTTATTGTCACATGCACCAATGACAGCGTCATCGGAGCAGTGAAATTCTTAAGACATGGCAGGCAACTTCTACGCAGTAGACGACTTTACAACATATAACATAACATCGTAACAAATAACATATATAACACAGTCAAGTGAATATTAAATTAAGTAATATGAATATATGTATAACATATAACATAGTCAAATTAAAGTAAAGGTTAAATGAAGCAGCATTCCTGATAGCTCACAGTAAGGAAAGATTGTTTTTTTGAATCAGGTTGTGATCAGGAAACCGTATATCATCCAGGCTCTGTGGAAGGGCCGGGATTTCCAATCTCAAGAATTAAGAAAAATGAAGTAGGGATTCTTCTCTGTTCTTAGCGACCATGGTGACTTCAATTTCAGCTTGATGGAAGTTAATGAAATTGTCGTGAAGTTAAGGAGCCTGGTAGCTCACCTGCTGGAGTTGGTGCCCCATGTGCTGAAGGTTCAACTCTGTCTTGCCGCCCTTTGCTGCTTATCGTCCTCTCTTTCTCCTCCTAGTAAGCAACAGTGGATGTCTGTTGAAGATAGTGGCTAAAGATGTTTCAGTACCATCTACCCTTCATGATTTCGATACCCGGATTAAGTACGAAACTAACATTACGTATTTTAAAAGCTGTATGCTACAAATGCTGTATGGAAGTGATGATTGCTATCTTTGCTCTATGGCCTGGCTTAGGGTAAACCCAAGCTGAAAAGCATATACGTCTGGAGAATTATGGCCATAAAACTTATTATATTATATATGTGTCTTAATTATTGTCAAATTGTCTACATTTTAGCTTTTGCTACACTACTGGAAAGCACCTTTTCTTCACCACTAAAAGCAGTAGTTGCCAGTGGCAGTACAGGGCAACTGCTCTTTTCGAGGAGTGAACACGTAAAAATTGATAAGACCAATGACCTTTAAAGATGTGGTATTGGTTCAGTAGATAGATTACCCTACTCGTCAACACCCAGAATTTTCAGCAGTATCTGAAGCACTTCTGATGGTGGTATCATTATCTGAACATCTGTGAAAGTGGCTGCACTGAAGCAGCCATCAGCAATTTTCCCTTCTCGTGTCTGTGCTCAACAGCATCACTGTCATCTTATTCAAAGCAAGCATGATAAAAACATGAGGTATTTTCACAGAGTTAATAGAGTTCCACTCCACTGTCAGAGTTAAGAAGTGGCTCTGTTATATGGGTCAGATCTGACCTGATAACCTTTGGTTTTACATGTTTTAACCTTATGGCTGCAGGATATTGGCTCCTAGCCAACACCAAGAGACTATTTTAGCCACTGCTCTATGTTTCACATTTACATTAGTAAACACCTTCATACATGTGCACTTTAAATATTACACTATGTTATGGCCTCCTTGTTCAAAGCATTCACATTCACTGCTGGGATTTATTGGTGGGAACTGTGCTATATTTACTACCGGAGTTAAAATGGAGGGAGACTTGATCTGGTCTCAGTGGAGCTGGACTGTGAGGCTGGTATGATCCTTGGAGAGTTAAACAGTAGTACATGAAGATGTTTTTTTGTCTCTGTGTGGTTTTTGTGGAGAGGCACTGAAGCAAGGACTAGCACTGGGTACAGCTCTGGGAATCCCCACAGGTCTTTGCCACACTCCTGGCATGCTGCATGCCGGCTAGACGAAGCAGATGGTGACCTACTGTTGTTTTAAATTCCCTGTGTTTAATTAGAGCTAAAAACCAAGCCCACCGATGGCACAACGAACTGTGAGCTATATAATTTTAGGTTGAATTCATTTATTGTTCAACTCTACCAATGTACACTTGCAGGTCTCTGTATTGTGAAGGTAGTATGTTCACTGCCTGGGGCACTTGTTCCTGACAGATCAGACACAGTAACACCGTGAGTAACTGAAGAGCATCTGTGCTACAAGACTTTCTTGTTTATTTATATACGATCATTTAATAATGGATAAGTTGTTCAATTTTTCCCAAGAACAGACCTCACTGCAGTAGGTATCTTATTATTGTATTGATTTGGTGATTCTTCCTTTAGATTGAGTCTAAGAATAGAAACAAATATGATTTAGCTAAGCAAGATGGTGGTAAGCTATATTTAGTTTCATCTTCCAGCACTCGCCAACCTCTGGTCTGTCTCTGAGGACCAGCAGTATTGTTCTGCCATGGAGGATGGCTTTCTTCCTGGCATCTTTGCTTTTAATTTCCTACTCGTGTGATGAGGGTGTAGCTTTAGGCCTTAATAACGACCCCACAGCACACACGCTAGTATGTTTATTTCCAGTGGACAAGATTAGAGAAGCTAAGACCATATGCTGCTTTTCAGACATTGCTGTTTTATGGCAGCAAAAGCAGCTCAACTCATTGATTGTATCTGGGGAACTGACAGAAAAGCAATTCCATTGTTGAGTGGTGGGAAAACATTGTGGAAAATGTCTGTGTATATTGGGCAAGTCATTTCACTCAAAAATGTTATCTTGGATTCATCATCTTTGATAAACCCTTCACTTCCTATTGCAATGCTTTAAACATCTGCTGCCTTCTTTCGTTGGACTTGCTCTCATCCACTTTTATTATCTAAAACAATCTCTGGTTTATTCTTCCAAGAGATTTAAGACCATAAGTTTGGGTTTTTCATTTTAAAATATGTTATTATTTGATTCTCATTTGACAGGTGAACTTCAGAGGACGTCACAGGATCTTTGGAAAAGCAGGAGCATCATCTTCAATCGACGAACCCAAAATAAGTAAGTCAAAGATGGAAAAAAATTTCACCGCACGCATGTATATGGTTTAGTCATTTTAAAGTGTGTGGGAAAAGGCCTGCAGTCACTGGAAATGAGGACTATACCAGGCTGTGCTGGTCAGCTGGTGAACAAGCTCTGCTGTGGAGACTGGTTGTGAGGAGTCTGTATGTATTCATTCTTACAGTGGAGCATTGTGATTATTTTGACTGCTTCTCTGATTGCATGCACGGAACCTTTTTTTTTATGGTTTCACATTCTCTCCATTTGCCATTTGGACAAAGTCTCCTTTCAGTTCTCCTCAGCAATGGGGTCAGTTAACCCAACGTAATAATGCGCGCATTATACGTTGGGTTAACTGACCCCATTGGTAACAAATGTGAATATCTAAGATGTTAAATGTATTCCCCATCAACACAGAGCCATATGGTTTCCTCATCCTGTTGTCGTTCTGTCCTGTTCATTGACTCACTGATTACACTTCGATTTTGAAACCTAGAAGCAGCTCATCACTGATCATTTGGATTCCCACTGAACTGCTGCTACTTTTGCTGCTCTAGTGTGTGTTCTTCAGTGCGTCATGGATCTCTTCCCATTTCAGTTTATCTAGAGGTTGCTTCATTAAAGTAGACTCTCTGTGACAAAAGTAGTAAAACGGCTCTAACTGTCAAAGCAGTCAGTACCATCAGGGCTTGTTTCTGTGATTTAGAGAGAGATATCTTTTATGTCATGGGAAGGGTAAAAAGTATTTTGGTCTGTTATGAAACTGGGGAGGGGGGGGCACTGTGATATAGTGAGTAAATACAGCAAGACGGTTCTTGGTCCAAATCCTTGTTCTGTGTGGAGTTAACATGATTTACGACGCTTTATGAAATGTCATCAGTTATTGTCTTTGCAAGGGAGGGCTCTAGAAACAACTGAATGCTAAAAACACGCAGCACTTAACCACAGACCCTCAGCTACAGTAAACGTTTCAGCATTAGTGTTGATACAGTCACTGAGCCAAGGAGCAGCTGGAACACAAGTCTGTGTTGGGCACAAACACATTGGAACCCGTGATAAGCAATTTATAAGCAGTCTTTCTGGCTGAAAACAAATCTCATTATGAATGATACAGCTGAGCACCACACAGCAATAGGGAATACAGAGAGGAGAGACATTCAACTTTAAACGGTCTCAGAAGGTAATATAAGCAGAACACAGTTTGCAACATTGCTTACAAACCATGTACCTCAGAGAAGGGTCTCATAGGGCTTTGCAATAGGATATATATAATTTGCATTATGATAGAAAAATGGATATTGTGTAATATTATACTCTACGGTTTATTTCATGGGCTAAAAACTGGAGTCTTGGATGATGCTTTGCGTTCACACAGCACAGATAGAAGAAGGACATTTGCAAGAAGGCAACACAAACATAGAGGAACAATATGTGAGTCAGAAAAAGGACTTTGACCAGCTAAGACAAAATGAGGATCTCTTACTGAAAAGAGAGGCTACTTCTGTGTGGATTGAGTTTGGATATGAAGAGTCGGAAATGGACCAGAAAACAGTACAACAGACTCAAAACACCACTCGCCTCTTCTACCGGTCAAACAGTAAGAAGAGTCGACAGATGAGAGCCACAATAGTACAGCTGAGTGTTCACAACATACGCCGAAGTCAGATGGGGAAAGAAGCTTTTGCCTTTGGCACACCATATGGTACAAAGATCATGAAAACACAGGGAGGTAACAGCTGCTGCAAGGACATCAACAAAGAAATGGCCCCAATTCACAGGGTTGAGAAAAGATGTGACTAATGATTTAACTTTATGTATCTTTAACTGCATATGAAAGTACCTCTATCAGGATATTATATACAGTGTGTGTGTATATATATATCACAGACCTAGAGTAATAGGGCTGATGGTATCATGTCAGGTCAACTCTATTGTCTTTCATCCACATACAGGTTTTGATTGTGTGTGTGTGGTGGTGGGAGGGGGGGCGGGGGGCAGTATGTGGGGATGGCAGCACGGTGTTTAAAGACAGTTTAAACCAAAATCCGTAATTTGTCTCTTAACATGCTATTCATGTCAGTAGGTGTTTACAGAAAACATGTAAGAAGGATGGGAGCTATGTAATACAGAATTGTGACGTTTGACCGCCAGACCATGCTCACCTTTTCCTAACAAATTCATTTAATAGACAGTGTTGCTTATTTTCCTACCACATCCATGAAATTGAAGACCATCTTTCGAAAAACAAAACCTTCAGTACTCCAACAAAAAACAAAATTCCCAGAGCCTTAATGGCTGAGGTGACCCTCTTTCTTAAAAAAGAGCATCTTGAACAAAAACAACACTATAATTTGTAAATCTTTTCTGAAATATTGTGTTGTCAAGCTTATTTCAGCAAAAGTCAAATATTTAATGGGTAGTGAGATGTTTAAATTGTCACCTAGGAACTAATAGTTGGCCTTTATGTAATTAAGAAGCTGCAGGACATAACTTGCCAACTGGATTGTTGTGTAATTATCTGTCTACCAGAACTTTTTTTAAGTCACAATAATAATCAATAATTAATCTGTATCAATTAATTCTTAGTTGCATCATTAATTGCAAATAACTGAATTTTTAAAGTGTTTTATACCCTTTTTATATAGTAACAAACAATGAATTATTTTCTTATAATTGATTCAAATCCTCACAACCATACTCTTGCTAAAGGAATAAACTGAAGTGAACAGGTCCAGGACACAAATCCTGTCTTTATCCATCTTAGATGTCTTCCTCATCACGCCTGAACATTAACCATTCTGTGCAGACAACGATTTGCTGTTGGCTGAGGTTGATTCCCTCATTTGTTTCTGTATAAACTCGGCTGAGCCCTCATGGCATTTGGGTGCTCTACACAAACCTGATTAGCAAGCTGTGTGGGGGCGCGCTCACATTTACCAAGACACAGCCTTGTGTATCTGAGGATGGGTTAACAATATAGAGAGTGACAAAACTGGCAGTAATGATTATGTTTTAAGGGAAACCTTCTTCCCCTGGATGTAAGTTGATTTTACCTCAACACAGAGACATCAGTCAGTAAAAGGCTTCCTTGAGGTGTCGATAAAATGGCTGTAATGCTTTCAGGGTAGAAAGGGTGATTTACTTAGAATACATCAGAGGCTTCGCACACATGCCTCCAAACACACAAACATGCCTTGCCAGACTTACAATGTATTTCAGAGCTGTTAAGGACAAACACATTTTGCTGCTACACAACAAACAGAGACTTTATTTAGGTCTCTCTGCCTACTTGCAAAGTGAGCTGTGTCTACTGCTTCTGTAAACCTGAAGGCTGAACAAAAACATATGATTTCCCAGAAGCGTTATCCTCTCAAAGAAAATGACTGAAATTATGTTGTCAGTTGATTATTTTTGTACATAACCACCGCTATCCCTGTAATTAAAACCAATTAGTGCTGAATGGCATGCTGTTAGAGGTTCCTAACATTTAAAGTCTGGTCTATAATTTCTGCAGACAGTCTAGACTAGAGGAGGGTTGAGATTTGAGCGAGGTCATAACAGTCAATGTTTCATAACCTTTACTATTTGCACAGTGTGGGAGAGTGATGGACACACCAATCAGACTGGTTTGTGTCTGTGCTGCTATGGATGCAGCTGTTTGTATTGCACTGTTTATGGAAGGTGCTCTTCTTACTGATAACGGGCATTGATTCAAGTATTTCTGTCATCGGATCTGAGCAGGGTAACAGAATGGCAGTCTGATGAAATGAGGTTTCTTTGTCTCAGACAGGGCCCTATAGCTTGGAAACAAGGTGTCTCGCAGGATTAAATCTCACGAGAGAAGACTTTCAAACCCAAAACTACAGCACGGAATAATTTGAATGTATTTCTTTTGTACTGTTTGTATAATGTTGAAGTTATCAGTCCACTAGTTACCTTCTTAGTAGGGTTGTAGTGTTAAGTCAGTCTTACAGTGGTAACACAGTGTCATGGCCCCACTGTCAATTGTATTTTCTTTAGTCATAAAACCCAAACAGTTCAGTTTTTGCTGTTTAGCTGCAGAAATTGAGTTGTATGACTCAAAGCAAAGCAAAAAGCAAGAGCGCCTATTGGGCAATAATACTGGCTGATAAGGGTAGATCATTGTGATCGTGTAACATGCACCCACCACGCTCTCATGTGCAACCACTCAAAGGGAGACAGAGATTGGGGCAGATAGTGCTGCACACAGCTTTACAGTGAAGCACTGGTCTGAAACACAAAGTTAGAGTTTCTTCTGTGTTATGAGAAGTGTCAAAACAAAATTGCTTCATTATTAAACTGTGGCGTGACAAATTAGACTCTGTCAGACTGACACAGTCTATGGGAAACACTGCACGCAGTTTCAATTGCATCACAAGAGGCCGCACTATTGAGACAGAACAAGGGCTGAGTAGCAAACTGCAGTGACTGAGCACTAACCTCATTGTGTCTGTAGTTTGAAAATTGATGAGTGTAACACATGAAACGCTTGGTCAGATTCTTAAGTAATTTCACAGAAAACTTGGCATGGTAAAACAACAAGTGCCTGCAGTGTTAGGGTTGTGTTGTACCAGTGACAGGATGAAATATAATCTAGGAAGACTGGTTTGAGTTGTAAATCAAGGAGTTTAAAGGCCTCTCTGAAAAAAAGATGTGTTTTCACGAAAAGAGATATGGGACACAAAGCTTTTTAAATGTCACGGTTCCTGCGCCGGTCTTTAAAGCCATTAAAGCAGAGAACAAACTGTGAAATATCTCTGGCTTACCAGCCTAAGTCATTACTACATTTGTGTCTTATAAACTAAAGAAATGGCACATTCCTGGTTAATGTACTGTTTGATATTTTCTTCAATGCGTTTGCAGCGTGAGGTACACAAATTGTCGTGGGGGGTGTGGGGGGGGTGGGTGTGTGGGGGGTGGGTGTGGTGGGGTGGGGGGTGGGGGGTGGGGTGGGTGGGGGTGGGTGGGGGGGGGTGGGGGGGGTGGGGGTGGGGGGGGGGTGGGTGGGTGTGGGTGGGGGGGTGTGGGTGGGGGGGGGTGGGGTGGTGGGGTGGGGGGTGGGGGTGTGGGTGGGGGGGGTGGGTGTGGTTGGGGGGGTGGGGTGGGTGGTGGGGGGGGGTGGGTGGTGTGGGTGTGGTGGGGGGGGGTGTGGTGGGGTGGGGTGGGGTGGGGTGGTGGTGGGGGTGGGGGTGTGGGTGTTGGTGGTGGGTGGGGGTGGGTGTGGGGGTTGGTGGGTGTGGGGGGGGTTGTGGGGGGGTGGGGTGGGGTGGTGGGGGGGGTGGGTGTTGTGTGGTGTGGGGGTGGTGGTGGGTGGGTGGTGTTGGGTGGGGTGGGTGGGTGGGTGGGGGGTGGGTTGGGTGGTGGGGGTGTGGGGTGTGGGTTGTGTGGGGGTGGGGTGGGGGTGGTGTGGGTTGGTTGGGTGGGTGTGGGTGTGGGTGTTGGGGGGGTGTGGGTGGTGTGGGGTGGGTGGGTTGTTTGGGTGGGTGGTTTGGTTGGGTGTTGGGTGGGTGTTGGTGGTGTGGGGGTGGGTGTTGGTGGGTTGGTGTGGTGGGTGGGGGGGTTGGGGGGGTTGGGTGGTTGGTTGGGTGGTGGTGTGGTGTTGTGTGGTTTTTGTGTGGGTGTTGTGGTTTTATGTGGTTTGGGTGTGAGTATGGTTTTGGGGGTTTGTTGGTATGGTGGTGTGTTGTGGTTGGGTGTTGGTGGGTGTGGGTTGTGGGTTGTTTGTGTGGGTGTTGGTTGTGGTTTTTGTGTGTGGGTGGTTTTTGGTTATTGGTGGGTGGTGTGTGGTGGTGGTTGTTGGGTGGTGGTGTTTGGGTTTGTTGTTGGTGGTGTTGTGGGTGGGTGTGTTTTTGGTATTTGAAGGAGGTATTAGTGTGGTATGTGGTTGTGTTGGGTGGCCAGACCCAGCCCAGCTTTGTGGTATGGGGAGTATGGTGTGGGTGAGTATGTGGTAGTGATCGGTTGGGGGTATGTTTTGTATGTAGATAGTGTGTAGTGTGTGTGTGTTTTTGTGTAGGGTGTGGGGTATGTGGTTGATGGTATTTGTGTGGTGGTGTGGTGTATGTGGAGGTGGGGGTGGTGGTGGAATGTGGTGGAGAGTTTGTGTGGATGGTTGTGTATAGTTGTTGTATGTGTGAGGTTTGGTTTGTAGGTGTGGTGTAAATGATATATGGTGTGGTGTATTGTTGTGAGTGTTGGTTGTGGTGTATAGTTGTGTGTTGGGGTATATGTAGATGGGATGTGTGTAGATTGATATGTTGTGGGTTGATGGAGCGTTTGTGATTATGTGTTTCTATCGGGGTTGTGGTATGTTGTGGTGAGAATGTGTGTGGTGTAATGTTTTTGTATGAGGTTTTAAGAAAGTTATGATATGTGATGGGTGTTAGGAGGTGTAGTGTTGTTTTGGTATGTTTGGTGTGGGTGAATATTGTGTGGTGTATGTAAGGGGTTGGTTGGTGATTTGAGGGTGTGAAGATTGATGGTTTTGAGGTGGGTGGTGTGTTGTATCTAGAGATAGTGAGGGTGTTGTATTATAGAAAATTTGTTGGGGTGTGGTTTGTGGTTTGTGGTTTGTAATTCAAGGTATGATATGTGTAGTATAGATGTATCTATATATTAAGTCAGATTGTGATAAATGGTATATAAAGGGTTTATTTTTTTGTGTTTGTATATATAATAATGTATGAGTTGGTGTGTATGTTGTGTATATGAATAAGAAGGATAGAGATTGGTAGGAGTGGGTGGTAGAGTATAATATAATGAAGTGTGATAGGTTGGGAGAGTTATGTGTGGAAATGTGTTTTGGTAGAGGTTGGAGTGGTGTGAGATATGTTGAGAGAGGAGTGGAGTAGTGTGTTTGTTGGTATGTATGTTTTGTGTGTTAGGAGGGTTTATGGTATGATGAGTGTGAAATAGTATATGGTAGTTATGTGTGTGGGGTTGATAGTGTAATAAATTGGTGGGGAATGTGTTTGTTGTGGGCGGATGTTGATTCTTTATAAATGTGTGCTGGGTGTAGGATGGGGAGTTTGTGGGTGGTGGGGGGTGGTTTGTAGGGGTGATTAGCGGTTGTGGGTGGAGGTAGTGGGGGTATGTGTTAGGGTGTGGTTGTAGTGGTGTGGGTGTGTGGGGTGTGGGTTTGTTGTTGTGTGTGTTGTGGTGTGGGGATAGGGGGTTTGGTGGTGTTGTGTTGAAGGTGGTGGATGTGATGGAATGAGCTAAGTGGCGATATTGGGGTTGGGAGGGTATGGGGAGTTGTTTTAGATAAGGATGGGGGTTGGGTTGTAGATTATAGGAGGTAATTGTGATTGTTGGGTGGTGGATTGGTTTTGATTGGGGGTGTTTTGGTGAGATAGTGTTGGTTGTTTATTGATAAGTTTTTGGATGTTAAGATTGTAAGTTTTAGGGGTGGGAGACGTATGTTTTGTTGCTAGTGTAGAGTTGTGTCAGTGTGTTTGTACGTGGTGTAAGATGGGTTGTATTTGGGGTAGAGTATTAGTGTGAGGATTAGGATTAGTTTAGTTGAAGGATATATTGGAGTGTTGTAAATTTGGATGGGGAGAGTTGTGGTATGTAGGTGGGGGGGATGAAGGTGGGAGGTATTAGATGTTGAAGTGGTAGGTGTGTGGGGGGGGGGTGGTGTGCGGTGGTTTGGGGGATGGGGGTTGTGTGAGGTTGGTGTTTTGGATGGGAGTAGTGGGGGGGGTGTGATGTGTTGTGGTTGGGTTGGTGGTGTTTGTGGGTTGATATTATTGATAATGTGTTTGTGGGTGGTTATTGTTGGGTTAGTTTTGTGTCGTGTTAATGAGTGTTGCGGTGGGGGGGGTTGTTTTTATGGGTTGTTGGTGGAGAGGATGTGGGGGGAGTTGTGTAGAAGTGTGTTTGTTAAGTGAGGGGGGTAGTTGAGTGTTTATTAGTGATTATGTATATTATTATGAGTGATATTGATTTTTGAGTTGTGATTGGTTGGTGGATTATTTATGTTTGTTGTGAATGCTGGTATGTTGTAGGTTTTAAAGTAGGTTTTAGTTGTGTTGGTGGGTGGCGTGGTAGGGAGTAGGAGTTGGTAGATTATATTTTGAGTTTTGAATTATGTTTATGATTTTTTGGGGATGTTTATAAAAAATATTAATGTATTTTGATAATTTTACTTTTTATGAGGTGGATTTATTATTTTTTGTGTGGGTGGGGTAATATTGGTGCGATTGGTGGTTATTGTTGATATTGGGGTTGGGAGTGTGGTGTATTTGTGAGTATATTTGTGTATATTGGTATTTTGGGGTCATGTGTTTGGATGTTTTTTATGATTTTTGATGTTTTATTATGTTAGTGAGTGTGGATATTTAGTATATGAAAGTTGTGAGGAGAGGATTGAACTGTTGGTTGTGTAGTGGTAAGTTGTTGTTGTGTGTTGATAATTGTGTGTTGGTATTGGGGTGGGGTTAGGTGATTGCGATGTGAGGTGGGTGTAGTGTGGTTTATTTTTGTTGGTGTTGTATGTAGTATTAATGTGTGTTGATAGAGAGGTTTGAGAAGGATGTTATGATGTGCTGTTTTCTATTTTGGAATTGGTGGGGGTTAGGTGTGTTGTTGTGTTTGTGATTGATGGGGCGGATAGTTTTAGTGCTATGTAATGAATGTGTTATTGTGTTTGTCTGATGGTGTATAGTGTGGGTCTGTTTGGGATTGTGTGATGTTATGGAGTGAAAGGTTGGTATTTATAGGAGGATGTTTTGTTATTGTGAGGGAGTTTTTAGTCATTTGGTGGAGGGGGTTGGTTGGTTTGAGGGTGATGTGGGTGGTATTTTGAGTGTTGATAGTGTTTTGGGGTGGTGTGTTAGGTGGTGTTTTGTGATTGTGGATTGTGATGGTATTGTTGATTGTGGGGGAGGTTTTGTGTAGTGTTGGGTAGATATGTTAGAGTGTATGGGTGTTGTTTTAGGGAGGGGCATAGAGTGGGGGTATGTAGTTTTGAGGATGATATGGTGTATTATCTTTTAATTTTATTATTTGTAATATGATTTTTTTATTAATTTTAGATTTTGTTGTGGTGTTGGTGTGTGTTTGTGTGTAGTGATTGCTGATGATTTGTTTGATGTATTTGTTTTGGGAATTGAAGTTGAAGACTCTTTGGAAGGTGAGTTTTGAATTGAGGTG